>JAVLUX010000010.1:21299221-21899221 GCA_032164185.1 Moxostoma hubbsi
TATAATATAATATATATAATATAATATAACTTCTATATAATGGCTTCAAACTTAGCTCATCCACTCAGAATTTTGTCGGAACTATGAGTTTTTAGACCACAGTTGACTAACTCACTTAGAAGGTCTACTGAAACTGCTTATGCTCATGCCACTCACAGTTCTTGAATTCTCAGAGAGATGGAAAAAAAAATGAGAGGAAACACGGACCAGGCCATCCATTAGAAAGATGAGCCAGCAGGGTTTCCTCATTGTCTATCTGCATCTCTGTCCCAATCATCCCCGGTCAACATGACCCCCTCTTTAACCCATTCTCCTGATTGTCACACCAGCAGAAGAGCCAGAGGGCCCAAATCAGCTGACACACAAAACAATTATGCAACACATCTCTCACTGTGACATTAGCCAGATTTACAAGTGTCTGGAATGTAGAAATTCTGTGGAGGGAATGATAAACATCGGCATAGACATAGACACAGACACAGGAGAGATGGTGGAAGGGGGTTGGATGGGGATGAGAGGGAAAAGGGCCAAAAATTAGACATAATAAGATGGAAAGTGAAATATCTACCAGAGGGATGACAGAAAAGTGTAAGGTAAAATACCAAAGAAAAGGTAGGTAGGGAAGATTCAAATGAAAACGTCATCAAAAAGAATTTTATTCTTTTTCATTTGAAAGTGAAACATCAATATATATATGTAGACATAATACAAGCTGGTGATGATCACCTTTGGGAGATAAGGATGTGTTCCAAGTGTTAATATCGGAGAGTGATCGCTGCAGAGTGAAAGTAAAAAAAGCATTTTGTAGAAATGTTTTTGTAAGGTCTGCATTCAATATTTCTCACAATCACAGAGATCAAAGACTGTAACTGAAGCTTGTGGTAAATCTTATTACAGTAATACACTCAATCAGTCATGCACACATCAAGACATCTGTGCATCAAAGAAAATCTTAGGCATCTCTTTCAATGGAAATTATAATGATGACATACATTGTTTAACGTGTTAAGTCAGCAGATCTTCCAGTATGCCAATGTGCATCATAGCACACACCACTTCACCCAGTATAAGAGGGTTTTAAAGAAATTGTTGAAATATGCTTTTCTTTTGTCTGTGGGACATAAAAGGAGATGTTTTGAAGAATATAATGGTCACTATGCAATTACAAAGCATACGGAGCTTTGCACAAGAGCTTTGAAGCTTCTAAATGGACAGCTTACTCAAACAGCTCACTGAGGGGAAGATTAGCAGTGAACAATGACTCCAATTTCAGTCTGTTTCTCACCCAAAGCTATCGAATGACTTAAGACGACTTGGAATATTACAATATACAGTATATGTAAACAGGTGTTGATTATAAGGTGCGTTATTTGCTTATAACTTCATGAAAAATAAACAGAACATAAAATAACACATACCATTACTTAGTAGATGGGAATTCCCATTACAATGAGCCCACACACAATGTTATCGGATGCAAAGATAATTAGATAATACACATGAAGCACAATGTGCACACAGCACATAATGTGCTACCTGGCTTTGTATCAAAGAGCCAGATGTACAATAAAGAAATTGGAAATAGGAATATTAGTATATGAGCTGAATGATCAGTTGATGAGAAATTCTGGCCCATACTTAATATTTACATAAGAAGAGATGAGTGGTCATGACACAGATAAAGTTGCACTTCTTTAAAGTCAGCATTGCAAAGCTGTAACAACTATTTTTGGCTTATCTCTCGGACACAGGACACGGTTTGGGCCAACAATGGCATCATTATTTACACCCAGATGGAGAGGCCAATTGATAGGCTGAGGTGGATTTATGCTGTGAGCTTGAAGAAGGCTGACCTACACCTCTGACCTTCTCCCATAGAGAGGGATTGATGTCTGGATGTCCTAGGCCAACAATGGAAGACCTAGACACAGGAAGAGTGTTTCTGGGAAAGGGTGACAAGAGAATGAACACTAAGGTTCATCAGAGACAGCTGAGAAGGAAATGACCTCTGCTAAAAGGTGGTGATGTCTTTGTATTATTTTAGGCTATCCATCACTGGGCTATTATAACCCTTCAAATGATAAGCTATCATCAAAGACAGCTATAGTTGTGTCTCAAAAGATGTATTATACATTGTGTACTGTACTCAACCATCGAGTATATACATATTTCACAGCGTAGTTTCATCTCAAATGGAACACAAATATTTGTACTACACAGAAGAATTCACAGTGAAAGAAAATTAGATTATGCATGCACATTGTCTTGTTTAGTGATGCAACTAGCTTCAGCACAGTGACCTGAGCACAACTAAGTTTGATAAGAGTTCCCAAAAATGACATATGACAAGGAATCACACAATAATGAGTGATGGTAAAGCATAATTTCTAAGGTGCTGTCTTTGACAGACTTTGAATTCTTTTGCATGAACTCTGAAGTTTGATATTTGAATGTGAGGACATCATCTGAAAAACAGTAGTTTGTTGTGGAATGCTTTATGTACTGGTTCTCAAAACAAGAAGTAAAGAAATCACCTTATGTGGCCCCAAAATCAATTTACCTGCATTTCCCCCAATTTGTCAAACAGTGAACAAGCAACTACTATGATAAGCCCACCAGTCCATGAAAGAAAGTGAGCGATTGGGCTTTTAGATAGCTTGTGATGTTAAATCCCCATAATTCCCGTCTCCCCTCACATGTCAAGCCTTCCACAAGCCTCAACTGACCATCTACAGAATAGCTCCATTCTCCCCATATTCCATCCATCCATCCATCCATTCATCCATCTAAATGCTTCTGCTTCTCAACACTATCATCTGTGAGATTCTAAATCGGTGGAAGAATCTTGAAGATTTCTCGCTTGTATAAAATCCTGTTCTAGGCCGATGGGATAATTTATTATCTTCCCATTTTGAATTTTTAACCTAGTAAATCTCATGGGTCACTGCGGCTGCTGATATGCCCACTCGGCTTGATGGACAAGGCCATCTTCGCTGTAATAGACATAGTAATCCATTCAATCAAACACATACAATGGAGACCCAGGTTCAATAATGCAAATCTGTCAGTGCTTGCTCCAAGCAAAAACTGAAAACATTCAGACTGTAGCTCCATTTGATTAAAATTACACAGTTGGAACTGTTGGAAATCTCTAGTGAAACTTGTCTTAGGATTTCTGAATATAAATTTTGATTTTTTTTTAACTTTTTGGTCAAGGGGCAAACCTTGACCCCTTGGGTCCAAAATAATTTAGTGAAGACCCCATGTTTCTCAATGCGTATAATATTTTCGAGACACACATGAATAGGCTAATTCGCTTTGCCTCTGTGTGTTGTGATAGTGGAACCCCTATCCACTGGTTATTGTTGCCATGGCCTCTTTGGAGCAGACTACAAAGAAATGCTAATGGCTCAGATCTGACAGCATGGAAAAGGGTGCACATGCAACCAATTGTGCTTCATCATAACTGCCATTATTTTCTTTGCAGCTCCGCCAGAAAGCAACCTACTCTTTTGTATTATGCATTCTATTTGAGTCATCTGTTCCAGAGAACACAGAGACAAAGTTGGTTTACTCAGGGACATGCATTTTCCCCACTATTCACAAATATCTTAAAGACAACAAACCCTGTTTTACATAGCTTTACCAGGACAGTCACCCAAACACAAGAATGCAGTCTCTTTTCCTCCCTTTATCCATATTTTTACACTTACAAAAAGTATCATGGCTTTTTAGACACGTTACACTACCATTGTAATACCATAATTTTGCACATAATACCATGGTATTCTTTGTAGTATCTTGAGGTACCATGTAAATACCATGGTATATGAATATAATAATTCAGTACCATGATTCAATATCAAAGAGCCATTATATTACCACCTGATACCATAACTGTACCATGGTACCACCAACAATACTTTTTCTATAAGGTATCAATACCAAGACCTTGCCACCTTCATTACATTTTCATGATTATTCCTATCTTTTCATGCACCCTACAGAATGAGTTATTACACCATATGTAATGGACATGCAAGAGTTTGGATCAATAACTCTATATAATGAGTGGTCTGCACACTCTGCCCTGTCTGAGCAATGTGCATGTATGTGCACGTGGATGCCTAAGGGTTTGTGCCTGCTTAATATATTGTGCTTAATCCAAAAAAAGAAAATAAATAAATAAAAAGAATAAATAAATACAATTCAGGCTCTGTCAACCCGCTGACAGCCCCTAGTTAAATGTATAAATTTAATTATATGTTTGATTTATGGTTTGTTTAGCTCTGTTTCAAATCTGATATGTAACCCTGACCATCATCTTTTTGGGGCTTTTTATTTCTCCCAATGTGAAATTATGTCTGATCTCCATATTTTGGTTGATACGCTCTGAGACAAACTTTGCACCAGTTCCAGTGAAGCCATAAGCACTAGGCAATCAAAACACAAGTAGTTTTTGCAACATTTGCAACAGTAGATAGGAGTGTCGTAACGCATATTGATTCAATGTCTGTAATTCTTTTTTTTTTTTTGGTCAAATAGTTTTGATCTTTTATACCCATATTAATCTATTACAAATTAAAGTATTCTAGAAATCTACTGCTTTATCTCTAAACTGTGTAAATTTGAGTCAAGTACAAAGCCCCGCAGCTGTTACAATGCATATTGAATCATTGCATCTTTTTCCATTGTATCATTCAATGCAAGCAGATGTTGCCTAAGACAAACATACTGCCTTACATCTCCTTTTGTGCTCAATGAAAGAAAGTCATGCATGTGTGGAACAATATGAGGGTGAGTAAATGAAGAGTAAATGAAGAATTTTTGTGTGAACTATCCCTTCAATTAACACTTCTTGTCTAGCTTACTCCAAATATACTAACAAAAGTAGACCATAAAGAAAAAAATATATACGATGCATCATATGAGCCTACTTCATTGTTTCTCTTTGACATTAATTTACAACAGAGGCACATACATGACAGACCAATTCAGTGGGATATTTCTATGGGGACCCATTTCAAATTACATTACCCTATAAGATAGAGGGGGAGAGAATTGTTGCATTTGAGCCTGGAGGACAAAGTGACTGACATCAGAATTTAAATACTGTATTGATTTTTGAGACTACAGTATGCCCCTTATAAAGAGTGTGCACACATAAATACACACACACACACACACACACACACACACACACACACACACACGTGAACAAACACACACACGTTTGCTTAGCTATCTAAATGTGAACATATAAAATATTTCTATTGTTTTTATACAAAGCTAACTATAATTACTGTAAATTGTAAACTAACCCTAACCCTAATAGAAAACCTTTTGCATTATCCAAAAAAATAAAAAATGCATACACAAACTCACTCACTCACACACACACTCAGGCACGTGCACGTGCACACAAACACACACACACACACACACACACACACACACACACACACACACACACACACACTGTACACAAACATCTTTAAGAACATAAATTCTTCCACTGCTCTCTAATATCCATTGATTTTGCTTCTCTGACCTAGCAAGTTTGGAAGGGGATAATGTTACAAACAGCCATAAGGAAGATTCATACCTGTCCCTTCGATACTCTCCTGAGGGATGCATTGCATCATTCTGTAGCTCTGTTAATTTATGATAAAAGATAAAGAGTCATGTAGGATAGTATAATGATTTCACAACTTCATTACTATACAGGGATAGGGCTGATCACTCAATTGCATTATCCCAGAATTTCACAAACATATCCCAAGGCAAATCCATCATACTTCTTAGCATGTCACAAGTTTGTCGTTGCAGAATAAAAATAGACATACAGTTCAAGTACAGGAGTGGTGGTGGCATAGTGGGCTAAAGCACTAAACTGTTAAGCAGAAAGTTGTCGGTTCGATCCCCACAGACACCACCATTGTGTCCTTGAGCAAGGCACTTAACTCCAGGTTGCTCCGGGGGGATTGTCCCTGTAATAAGGACTCTGTAAGTCGCTTTGTATGAAAGTGTCTGCCAAATGCATAAATGTAAATGTAAATGTAAGTTCAGTACCGTACAAGCATTAAACAATGGCCACGAAAGCCCTACGAGGAAGTTACTGTTTTATTACCAACAAATATTCAACTGCAGGACAAAAGGATTGACAAAAATAATACGTGTTTTTTCAATAACCCTTTTTCAATATATTTTATTAACATCAACAAAGTAGATCTCTTCTAGATCTCAATCTGTTGCATGGACAACATTTCTTTATTTCACATATGCAACAGACTGACAGATCATACTGCCACAGAAGCCTTTACACAAGGACACTAACACTCCATGTGACAAAAGCTAAGGGTCATCACGAGCTGCAGAGCACTTAATATCAATACACCAGCTATCACTGACATTTCACTGTCTGAGTTACCTTATGTTGTTTTGAGGCTAACAACTCTAAGTATGCCATCAAAGTTCCATGAGAGTAAGTGTTGCTACAGCTCTGTGAGGTGTACAAAGCCCCTAAAACAGCTGGTCCTGATGGTGTCATCACATGCTCTGAAGACATATGTAGAGCAGCTGACGCCTGCTTTAATACATAGTATTAATCTATCTGTTTTGTGGTTAACGTCTGCTGCAAAATAACTATCACAGCAAGAGTGCCTATGAAAACAGAGATGTCATACTTTTGAATGCATACCGCCTACTGGAACTCACTTCATAGGTTCCAAAATTAACACTCACTAGGCGCCAAATGCGAGAACAAAATTTGGCTTTTGCAAGTGAATAAAACGTTACTCGCCAGTTGGCAGGTACCTTTATTCAGAACGGCAACATTATATGGTTTAAGTTGAACTTCAAGAAGGACAATCTGATCCTCACTGATGTGAGTGACTTGTGTCTTCTAACTAATTTGACCTTAGTGGAAAATTTTATATAAAAATGTATTGTTCATCTAAGATATTTAAAGGTTTTGTTTGTGTCAAATATAATGTTTTTTTTTTTTTTTTTTTCTAAATTGGCAACAAAATTTTCATGTTCTCTCTTTGCACTGTCAAACAAGTGACAGACAGTGCTGAAGCATTTTACCATTTAGAATTTAGCATAATTAAATCTGATACAAGTAATGGACAGCATCTTCAAATCACCACTGTCCCATGTCTGCCAACCATGTTGAATGCTTCAAACATCATCTGCAGCCTGAAACTGAACTTTTAATAGGAAGTTTGTATTGAAAGCAGTTGGCTTTATAGGAAAGATATAGGAAGCTCCCTCGGTTTCGCCGGGTACGTCCCCACGAACCACACGCCCCCGACACGCTCGTTGACTTCTGCCCGGGCTCGGGGTGACAGCGGCTCTCCTCATGGCCAGTCTGCCTATCCTCTTGAGCCCCCTGAGCTGGATAATGAGCTCGTCGCTGCATCGGAGAGTGTTCCGGCATCTGACGCAGAAGACTTGATTGGGCTGCTACCCTCGGGTCAGCACGCCTAGTCAGAGGCTGACGCCCAGATGGCCGACAAGCTCGCCAGGGCTGCCGCCAGCATGGGGTTGGAGTGGAATCCTCCGTCCTCCCCACAGCTTTCGCGGCTGGATGATTGGTTCCTCGGGTCTGCGTGCCGCTCAAAGCCACACCCCCCTGGTTCCTTTCTTCCTGGAAGAGCATGGCGAGCTGACGAGGTAATGGAGGGCACCTTTCAATGCCCATAATCGATCCTCTCGCTCATCCACTCTCACTACCCTCAACGGCAGAGCGGTCCACAAGTACACGGCGGTCCCCCAGGTGGACAGGGGGGGTTGCGATCCACCTGTGACCCGAAAACGCCACCACCTGCCGAGATCACCTGGTGCTCCCCTCCAGGGCCTGTAGGATGACGTCCTTACTGATCTCCAAAGCCTACAGCACCACCGAACAGGCCGCTTCTGCCTTGCATGCCATGGCCATCCAGCAAGACCACCAGGCCAAGGCACTTAAAGATCTGCACTTGGGTATTCCTGACCACGACGTGCTGCAGGAACTGCGTTCAGCGACTGACCTCGCCCTCAGGGCCACGAAGGTTACAGTGCGGTCACTCGGGCAGGTGATGGCCACCCTCGTGTTTCAGGAACGACATCTGTGGCTGAACCTAGTCGAGATGCGTGAAGTAGATAAAGCACTCTTTCACAAAGTGCCCGTCCCACAGTTCAGCGGCACTGTCAAGGACTTCGCCTAGCAGTTCTCAGCGGTAAAGAAGTAGACGGAGGCCATCTCTCACATCATGCCCTGTCGCACTTACAGCACGGGCCGTGCCCCATCTGCCCGCAGAGGGAGTCCTCCTGTGGCTTCTAAGAAACGTGCAGCTCCGCCTCAACATGGACCCAGCTCTCAGCCCCAGCGTTGAGCGCCCCACAGGAAGCGTACGCCCCCCGTCTCACGAACCCCCTCTAGGACCTGGAAGGCTCCCAAGCATTCCTGAGACGGACGACCCAGAGACCGAGACGTTTGCTCCAGAGCTGGTAAGCAGACCACTCCGTCCCCGGTGGAGGGCCAGGAGGAGAATCCTCAGTTAAGTTTATTTACTTTGCTGCACCCCCTTCGGGCTGCAGTACCCACAATCTCAATAAAAGAGCAATTTCCTCTGTCTCTAGGTCACCTGGCCCGCAAAAGCCATTCTCACGGCACGCAGGTGCCACACCTCAACAGTCCCGGCACATTGGACGCAGACCCTTCACCTCCAGCCTCACAACTGTTGTCCCCCGGCCGGCCGGTTCTGACAAGTCTAGAGGAAGCCTCCATGTGACCTCTCTTCAGTCACTAACCCAACCCCTGCTAGGTGTGTGGAGCAAGGTAAGTGCTTTGAGTCTTCTCTCAGCACCAGAGTCTCGGGACGAACGCCATACTACTTGCTCCACTCCGCTGCGAAGCCTCATCCCCTTTGTGCCCCTAGCATCTAGAGTTGTTGGCTGTACTTCTTGCCCTGCGGATGTTTCTCCCGCTAGTTCGGGGCAAGCACGTCTTGATCCGATCAGACAGCACCACCACGGTAGCGTACATAAATCGCCATGGCGGCGTACGCTCCCGTCACATGTCCCAACTCGCTCGTCATCTCCTCCTTTGGAGCCAGCAGTGACTCAAGTAGCTGCATGCCACTCACATCCCGGGCAACCTCAATGTGGTAGCGGACGCACTATCACGACAGCCCCAGTCGGTCCAGCTGATTTGGGAACGGTTCGGCAACCGTTCCCAAACGGATTCTTGCACAGGTTCTATGCAAGGTCAGGGCGGATGAGGACAAGGTCAGGGCGGACAAGTCACTCTGGTGGCCCCTTATTGGCCCTCTCGGACCCTTCCTGGCGAATTCCCCTGAGGAAGGACCTTCTTCCTCAGGGACAGGGCACTCTCTGGCATCCGCGCCCAGACCTCTGGAACCTCCACATCTGGCCCCTGGACAGGATGCAGAAGATCTAGCTGGCCTATCACCTGCTGTTGTAGACATGATCAACCAAGCCAGAGCTCCCTCTACCAGGCAATTTTACGCCCTGAAGTGACGCTTATTCACGAATTGGTGTTCTTCCTGGGCTGAAGACCCACAGAGGTGCGCAGTTGGGTCAGTGCTGACCCTGTCCACCTTGAAGGTGTATATATCCGCTATCGTGGCCCACCACGACGCAGTAGATGGCAAGTCTTTGGGTAAGCATGACTTAGTTATCAGGTTCCTAAGAGGCGCCCGGAGATTGAATCCCTCCCGGCCAAGCCTGTTCCCCACCTGGGATCTCTCATTGGTCCTCTCTGGCCTTCAGCGATCCCCCTTCGAGCCACTAGAATCAGTCGAACTCAAGGCCCTCTCCCTGAAGACGGCCCTCCTGATCACGCTCGCCTCCATCAAGAGGGTCGGGGACCTGCAAGCGTTCTCTGTCAGCGACACCTGCCTGGAGTTCAGTCCGGCAGACACTCATGTGATCCTAAGACCACGACCGGGCTACGTGACCAAGGTTCCTATGACTCCCTTCAGAGACCAGGTAGTGAACCTGCAAGGCTGCCCCGGGAGGAGGCAGACCTAGCCCCTTCGTTGCTGTGTCTGGTATGTGCTTTGCGTATCTATTTGGACCACACGCAGAGCTTTAGATGTTCTGAGCAGCTCTTTGTCTGTTTTGGTGGACAGCGGAAAGGGAACGCTGTCTCCAAACAGAGGCTTTCCCACTGGGTGGTTTACGCCATAGCATTGGCCTATCACACCCAGGCTGTGCCCGTCCTCTTGCGGGTTCAAGCACACTCGAAGAGAAGTGTGGCATCCTCGTGGGACCTGGCCAAAGGCACCTCCCTAGCAGACATATGCAGAGCAGCGGGTTGATCAACACCCAATACCTTTAAGAGATTTTACAATCTCAGGGTTGATTCGGTTGCATCCTGTGTTTTCTCAGATCTGAGCCGGTAGAAATCGGTAACACGGTAACAACTGACCGGGTGTACCGCTTGCACCTAGCGCCCTTTCCCTCCGCTGAGGCAATATCGTGCACTCTTATACCAGGAAATCCCACTAACTTGGCTCCCTGGATGACTCCTCCCTAGCCCTCTGGTCCGCAAATTCAGCGGAGGAATTCGCCCACCAAACCCAATGCGTGTACTCAATTTACCCTGTACTGGATAGGTGCTCCACAGGTTGGGCCCCCATGTGGACTTATCCCCCTACGTATATATTCTGCGGTACGGTCCCCTTGCGAGCGGACCAGCGTCTCCCTTGGGCAGTCCTCACTGACCCCTGGTCGCCGTGTTTGTAGCAACTCCTCCCTCCCAATGAGGTAGGATCTACCAGCGCGCCATTCTCCACATGTGACCTAAAAGCCCATGTGATGTATTTCATCACTCTTTACCTCCCCCAGTCTGGGCAGGTGTGGTCTCGGCAGAGTCTTTCCCCCTGAAAGAATAGGAACTGTGAAAGAACAGCTTCCCCGATGCGTGTGATAGCATTAAGATGGCCCCAGCAGCTTTACCTCTATGCGAGAAACATAGAGAGAGAAAAGGCATGGCTTGCTCCCATGCTTGGCACGTTGCCTTGTTCCCCACATATCGGGGTGTAAGGAACCAGAAGGTATTGATGATATTTTGGGGAGTTGGGGAAGGGTACATGCAGTCTGGTACAGCCTGTCGTTTTGGCACGCAAACTACCTGTGTCAGCAGCTCACGTACATGGTTCAGCGCATGGCGTAATTAAAATTGGACCCCTAGTGTCGCTTCTTCGACACAACATCGAAGTGAGCGACAGACGGGGAAGGTCTAGGTTACTGTTGTAACCTCCATTCCCTGATGTAGGGAATGAGACGTTATGTCCTCCCGGCCACGTCGCTGAACCGAACCACTGTTGCGGCCGAACCTCATTGTCGGCTCCTCAGACAAATCCTGAATGAACAGACACATTTCCCTCCCTTTATACCCATATGTCCAGGGGTGGGACATGCAAATTCTGTCTGCCAATTTCTCATTGGCCTTTTCTCAAAGTTCAGAGATGCATAAGTCTCTCAAGAGAGTTTAACCCTTTTACAAGGGTTCACAAGGTTAAAGGCACTAATACTTAAAGCTTTATTTTCACATATCACAGCAAAACAGCAGATGAGGGTATCACTGGTTAATTACTTCTCTAATTAACTAGTAAAGTGCGACTTCTATTTCAGGACAGCCTGATATAATATTATACATACAGTATATTTGTATAATTATATATTATAATGTATATCTATACTAAATACTGTAAATATATTTGTAAATTTGTACTATTCTATAGATATTTTAGATCCCTTAACCCTATACCTAAACATACTGTAACAACCTTTTAACAATATAAAAACCTAACAGGCAGATTAATATTCAGTGACAATAATTTTTGTTATATTATACAAACGTATATACATTTTAAAGCTGCTATTTTCCACCCCTAATCTTATTTCTTAGCCATAAACCATTTCTTAGCCATAAATTTAATCACAATCATTTATTTAGAAAAATGTCAAAATTAATTACAAAAGTAGTCCAAATTACGATGTGCTGCATTCAAAGTGCTCCCTGATGGATGGAGACAGAGATAGTTGAATAAAAGGCTTGAATTTGAGGGAATTCCTCACAAAGAGTTGGGTTATAGCGAACAAATAAAATTGATTAT
Source organism: Moxostoma hubbsi (assembly GCA_032164185.1). Lineage (NCBI taxonomy): Eukaryota > Metazoa > Chordata > Actinopteri > Cypriniformes > Catostomidae > Moxostoma > Moxostoma hubbsi. Next base: position 21,311,353 of record JAVLUX010000010.1, read on the forward strand.
TTTTATGATTGTTTTATAGTGCTTTTTTTAAATTTATTTTATGGTATTTTAAGAGCCACAGCATTTTTTTTTGTCCCATGGAAAACAAAATAAAAATGAAATGCTTAATGAATTATTAAACAATTACAAATTTGTAATTAATTTTAATATTTTAGTGATATAATACTCCCGTCACGCTTAAAGTGATATAATACTTTAAACGAGTTGAAAACGACTAGGTAAATGCATGAACTAAGTAAAATAAACATGATGGCATTTATACATTTGTTGTTTCTAAAGCTGTCAATACATCTGACATCTGATATCCTATCAGGTAAACCAGAGGCATTTAAAATGGAAAAGAACATCATTCATATGGATTAAAAAGACAGACTGGCTAATGGGAGTGGACTCACTAATCATATAGGATTATCTTGCAACCATATGATAACATTTGTAAAAGGCGGCTGAGCAACTGACTACTCAGCAATAAAAATAAGACTAGTATACTGTATAGGGACAAAAGAGAAGATCTGATCGTGTTCCATAACAAAAAACAAAACAAAACTAAATTCTATTTTGTCAAGTAATGTGAAGTCAAGTGTATGTATTTGAAAACATGGTGCACAAAAGCTGTCTAAATCCATTGTTAGTTTAACCACTTATCTAAGTGTTCACATACGTGATGGTTATAACCCAAGGGATCAGAACACATGTCTGGGTTAAGTGTATTACACTGTTTACAGTATGAGGTTTATAGCATGGTATGAGTGAGCAGGCTTATAACTATTGAGTGTTTGTCTAGCACACAAGGGAAATAAGGGAGAGAAGATATAGATGCACTCTCTCAAACATGTACATGCACATTCACAAAAAAAAAAAAAAAAACTTAGACATATGTACCGACACAGGGAAAGTGATGAAATGGATTGTACTGCTACGTAACACATACATTTTGGATAAAAATGTACAATAAAAATAGGGGAATTTAACACAGCTCCACATTTATCTATTCTTTCATACAAGCACTCCATGCTTATCCAAAGGGATCTTGCTCTATCCTATCCAGAAAATTATATTAAAAGCTCACATACATTTTAGTTTTATACCTAACCCTCATCCAAACATTTTCAACAGAGCTGAAGTGTGTAATTTCTGCACCACTAGCATTACCACATGAATTGCAAAAATAATCTGTGTTTCAAATAGTTTTAATAGCACCAAAAAGCCACAATGTTACACTTTTATGTGAAATCAACCTACAAATGACTTTCTTATAGTTTACATATTAAGCTGAGATACAATAACGAATTTGTCCCAACAATGTAGACAAAAGCTAACCAACCCTACCACACTTAAGGCCTAGGTACTTTGTTTTTCTGCGTTCCTGATTGGATTGTGCACAGTCAATCACATTGCTTTTTAAAGTATACTCTTTTGACCGAGCAAATAAGAATGCGCTTGACACATGCACACTACGATTGCTCTGTGCTACTTTTTAGGGTCCATTGCGATAGTCCCCAAAATGGTGGTGTAAGTTTTACTGTCCTTAGTCCCCACTATGAAGGCTATACCTGAGAATCACACACAAACACAAAACAAATTCACTTTTCACTCTTTCTCATTCAAACAACCTTCTATCCAAGCTCATTATGTCTTTGGCGTCAGTACTGCATGTGGGTCACATCACTTTGGCCTGAGAGACTTCTGGTCTGGTAGGACAAGCCCATGCTCATTTACTGCCTGTGGAGCAGCTGATGTCAGCCCCCTCCTCTCCCCTCTCTGGTTCATGCAGGGACACTGACCTAACTAACTCTTAATCAGCTCAACGTGTGTCACCCAATGTAAAACTCATGGCCAGTGCAGACTGTAATCTCACAGCCCCTTTTTTTCCCCACTCAAAGCAAGAGTCTGAATCTTACATAACAGGGTAATTCTCCCCTAAAGCCCCCTCATCCTGAGGAATTAGACCCCTGGAATGCATAAAAAGCCTTTGCTGAGAGCAATGAAAGACCCGCTCTATCCTCTGTTCGAAGACTAGTAATCTGGTAGAATGACTTTTCACTTTTTTTATTTTGGGGCTTTATGCTTTACATTTAACTGTAAAGTAGAATGAGAGACAGGAAAGCAAAGGAAATGAGACCCGCTCTATCCTCTGTTCGAAGACTAGTAATCTGGTAGAATGACTTTTCACTTTTTTTATTTTGGGGCTTTATGCTTTACATTTAACTGTAAAGTAGAATGAGAGACAGGAAAGCAAAGGAAATGAGAGCTGCAAATAGGATCAGGATATGGCGCAGAACGGACTTGAACCTGCGTCCCTGTGAACACATTGGAGGCAGTTCATTAAGAATGAATAACTCCTGAATAAAGCAAAGTTTATTTGCACATGCTGTCTGCACTGGATAAGCACCCAATTCACTAAAGTAACCAGTAAAGAAATCACTAAAGAAATGCAGATCAGCTAACGGCACAAATATGCTTACAAAATCTATGCCAAATATAATCTGAATGGTGTGATTTCAGTCTTGTAGGCCAGTTCTGATCACTATATAAAGGAAGATGCAGAAAGCCCACCGTGGTCTGACTCACTCTGCTGGGACTGTACAGCATCATTCCATTACTGTAATCAAGACACCTGAATTATCTCTTTAAAATGGTGAAAGTGCACTTGACTACATCACACATCTGTATATATGCCATTATTCTTCATTATTTTATCATTCTTTGAATAATTTTTACCGCCATGACCGATAGAAAATGTACATAAACTTCTCATCAGAATAAAATTCTGCTTTCCTCAGGCGATAATAATGTGAGGTTAATTGTGGTGGCCACCAAGTTTTGTAAATTAATCACAATCTATAATAAGCCTAATTTACACAGAAAGTAGCTTATTTGCATGGTAAAGAATGACAATGACTTAATTTAAATAGTAAAGCGCTGATTCCAGAGCTGATTGTGCCTTCTTTTAACTGTAGATTGCAGGTTTTTGTGAATAAGATGCAGGCTTTTATGCTGAAATACCATCCACAAAAGTGCCACAACTGTATGATAAACTTATGTTTCACAAGCACTACCAGGGTCCAAAATTAACAATATCCAGGTGCCAAATGCATGGTGATGTGTGTAATTTCTGCACCACTTGCATCACCAAATAAAAATGCAACAATAATAACCATTTTAAGACAAGTTTCAGAACTCTCCCTCTATTTGCCACTTGTTGGCAAATACAGTAGTCCCACCCTAAACTTGCGCCAGTGGTGGAGCTATTGTTGCTATTTTTGGCTGGTCAGGATGATCAAAACTACAGAACACTGTTTTCCAAAGTGTTCACTCTTTTCTTACAGTTGTTTCTGCATATTAAGAAGGGATAAGAGAAAGTATTTTAACAGCCAAATCGAAATTTGAATGGCCTGATAAAACATTGTCTGGCCTGTAATTTTATTCAATAGAGCGCAACGGTGCCCTCCCACTTTTTCAGCCGTCTGGATTCCGGAAGTATTTTTCCCATTCATTTCTTCCATAGACTTTTCATAAAATCCTCTATTAAGGAGTTGTAAAGCATGAAATAAACCAAACAGCTCTGAGGTGAATTGCAAAATTAAGACTTTGTTTTAAGGCAAAAAAGTATTTGAAAATCCGAAAAAGATACAAGTCTGTGAACTTACCGTCTTTCATGAAGACACAGACTACAATCCCATAAAGCATTGTGAATGACTGAATTGAAAATAAAACTATGGAAATATATACAATTATTGATTTTAAGTAGTTAATTATAAGTATAGAAACAATATAAATTTGGTTTATTGCAAAATATTCCGATATAGACAAATATTAAAGTTGTTTGAGAGTGCAGGGAGACCGACTCATTTGCGTCATTCAGAGTGCATCATGGGAGTGTGCGGTCAATTCCGAGATTATTTTGCAGACATTGTTGGCCTCAGTTCTCTGATTGGTGAAGCTTTATTTACTGAACCATGGGTAATGTAGTTGTTCAGCAGGAATTATGCTATTACCAACAATTTTAAACAATGAAGTTGAAATAACACAGATGGATGGCTTCAACTATGAATAACCACGGAGCTCATGGTAGGTCTGTCTTTAAAGGTTTATAAGATAGGGTTGAAAACCAATTAGTCGGTGGAAGAAATTAATAGGATTTTTACTTCCAGAACCAGACTGTTGCACTCTATTCACCAGCCATTGGCAGGCAAAAAGTCAATATTGGACACTGAGCATTACCCACTGTGCCACAGTTCCAATTGCTTGTCTTTCAAACAACACACACAAGAGTTCTCACCTGTTCTTAACATTTCAGCAGACATAGATAAGTGGATAAAAAATTCAACTATTTTGGTTGTCTTTTGATCTCCTCTGTACTCTGTGCTACTGCAGTACATGAACAGTGATGAATTAGAATGAGGGACCACAGGGAGTCCTGCACAACATAATACCACAGCATGTAGGAGGCAGAGAGACAACAAGAGAGCAAGCCAGATGTCTGAAACTGAAACATCAAGGCATTCTGCTATATTGACTTAATCAGGCTCTCTGCTTGTGTCTACCTTTAAATGAGAGTGGAAAAAAGAGGGGCTGGCTGCTGGTTATGGAATAGTACTAAGACCTCCTTGGGCCTCTTCACTTGAGCTTTCATGGTTGCGCTACAGGATTGAACACCTCATTAAACACCATGTTAATGAGACAGACTTCTATGAGGGGAATGAGAAGTAAAAGCTAACAGAGAGAGTTTGTGAGGCTTTTGAAGTTTGCTCCAAAATCCATTACTAATGCTCAGGTAAAAAACACTGGAAAAGATCATGTTTAGAGAAACAGAGGCAGAGTTATGTTTTCATTGGCCTTAATTAAGTGCCATACCAAGCCTGCGCCTCCGGTAATAAATTGACCACTGTAGCATATTAAGGAGCGGTACACCTTCAATATGAAGAAACAAACACATAGCAACAGAGCTAGAAAACATAATGTCTGAATTTTACTTAATTTAATGAAATTATGTTGTTTCTGAACTAAGCTGTGAATAATCTTTTGCAAAAATGTAATAACTTAATGTAATATGTACATTAAAATGTAATAAGCATTATGTCTGAAATTATTTTCCTTTTCGCTGACCGTCACCAAGATCTCTTATTTTTTATCTCCTTCATTCCAACCAAATGTCATTATGAAAACACTTTTTATGATCAAATACATTTCATATGTATAATATCGAGTCATGCCCTTATTTAAAAAAAAAAAAATGTATTCTGAACAGTGCTATACAAACTGAATTGACTTGACATTTTCTTCTTCTTGCTAAATATATCCAGTTTCAATCTGAAAAATGTCCCATTACAGAAGTAAAATAGGTTGCAAGCACTATTTCATGTATATTCCATAACTGAGTATAAACACAAATTGGAATCATGGTGTGGATTATGAGCGAGAGGATTATTAATTATAATAAGAGAATATGAGACAGAGTTGATGATAGGCCGCACTTAAGTGTGTGGTATTTAAGTTTGATAGAAATATATGCAATATGGGAAGGAGGTGCACATTAAGTGCTACTACTTCACACAAACTGTGTATAAAGGAGATTAGATTGTATCAGTACGAAGAGTTTATACTGGTTTCAAGGGATTGCAGAGCGTGGACTTATGAAAGAGTATGCTACACAGCTGTATGTGTCATAGCCAGCTTTGCTAAGGTGCTCAGCAAATGTGAGTGAGAAAATCCCAAATCCTACATTTAAATCCATCTAGGATAATAGAGGCCTCCCTCTGCATTTTACACACAAATACCAAGCAAACTGCATGATATTTGTTGTAAAGATGTAGAGATCCATTGTACAGAGCTCACTCAGGGATCAAGGGCAGAGGAGGAAATTCAGATCTGCCATTACAAAAAAATGTAATTTTGATTCTTGTTAGATTAAACATTAGAAAGCTCTCTGTGCATTTCAAAAGAATTTGAGCATAGTTCTGTAGGCCGCATTTGTTTCCCACAGAAACCAAAACCTTTGCTGAGGACACAGGAACTAAGTCCAAAAGACGGGGTTTCCTCTTTGCCTGGTTCAGAGGGAGGACAACCACATTTACCAGAGGCTCCCTGGGTATAGTTTAGTGATCCAGGATAAAGTCTGAGACATCCGCCACACCAGCACAATGAGGAGACACTGTACTGAAGATGAACTTTAGCAGGGTAATGTCACTTGAGCCTCTTCCTCTCATTCTAACCAGACAGAATGTTATTACAAAAGTTTTTTTATGCTTGACAAAATATAAAAGGTTCCAATCCAAAGGGTGGCACAATGTTACCAATAATTGATACCTGGTCAGTGTTCATCAGATGAAAGTCAGTGTTTGAAAATAATTTTCTAAAGCTCTTTTTTACTCTCAAAATCCACGATAAATATGGCCAGTATTTAATATTAAAACATTTTGAAATTTTCAAGAACTCCTTAATGTTTAATTCACATAGTGCATTAAAATGGAGATGTGGCTAAGTGGATAGTGGTGACATGTTGCGTGATGGACCTGCTTCACATGGCAAGCGTGAGCAGCGCAATAGCAGAGCGTATTTTTTTTTATAAATTAACAGGCCATATTAACAGGTTACAGTATTCACAACAAAAGCAGCAGCAGCAGCACATCAGAGCTTAGCTTGAGCGTCGCGTGAGCTGCAGTGCAGCAGGTGTTTCAGCTCAGAGTCTATTTTTGCAGCTCATGCTCTATCAAAGTGATAATGCACAGACGATGGACAAAATTAATGAAAAAACCCCACAAATTGCACAGAATAAGCATATGTATTTCTAGTCTAGTGGATTTCTATATCAATTAGAGTATGTCGAAAAAAACTATTGCCAGTAGATGTAAAATGACAAGTGCTTTAGTCAGAATTAACACGTTAATCGCATGCGATTAATGAAAAAAGATTTAGCACCTTATTTTTTCTTAATCGTGATTAATGCATTTACCATTAATACAGCATAAACCAGAATAAACACTGGTTGGGAGGGTGGAACCTTTGTAATGTGCCCATCTGGAGTCGTTACAGTGACCACAACATTGCTTCCCTTTCAGTGACAAAATGATAGAAAAAGGATCTCTTAGTGCTATTATTTGATGTACAAAACAAACCCAGATGGGAATTGTGATAGAAATCAAGTATTTTCAGCCTATGTAAGGTGCATTTAATTACCATAGAAGCACAACAAGTCTTAAATATCACTACGCTTTCCTGTGGAGTTCAAAGTGGTGCTGGACACTTCCATTGACGCTCTGATGTGAATCATGAGCACAGCTTCACAATTGTTGTAGGAAAGTGGATAGCCACAGTCTACCAGCAGATTAATATTGTGGAGGATGATATTTTAAGAGATTTAATGCCAATTTGCAATGAATACTAAACCAATGGGGACTTAAGACATATTTAAACAGTAAAGGTGGTGCAGAAGCTGCATCTGAAGTGGCAATTAGATGTATTTTCACTGAGCAGGAATAAATGCATTTACACAGAAGTTGCAAATGCATAATTAATGTTAAGAAATTAATATTTTAAATGTAAAATTACGAGATATATAGAGAATATAGAAATATGAAATGAATGAAAATTTGAATGAAGACTGAACCTATGGGGACTAATTCTTTCAATAAGTCAACCTCCCAATTAGACATTGGGAAAGTTTAAATTTAGATGAATTGGTGCTATTTTTGTGCATTCCACTAAAAATGACACAAATGCAAATTGAAATTATTTAATTGCTGAAGTAGAAGTATGGTTTTCTACAGCAATACCCATACACAGCTGATTGTACTGTCTTGAGTGGACTTGGTAAACAAATGTAAGGGACAGCTCGCATGGTCAGTAATTTCAGAACTTAAAGTATCTTCGTATTAACGATTGATATCACAAGACTGATTGTGAAGTAAAAAAAGTGCTAAATGACCCTCAACATACTTTTTAAAAAGATTGATTTTAAGTAAAAAGCATGGGGTTTGTCAATTCAGTGTACAACATCTCTCATTGGCTGAGCTGTCTTTTATCCATAGAGTTGATGCAGGTATCTTAATTAATGAGTAATGACATCACATACAGAAATTATTAACAACATGCCCCTAATACATTGCATTGAAATGTTTGAGTTAGGTGTAATGTATAAAACTAGACTTAGACTTGTTTTATTGTTGCTCTTATTGTGTTTGGAATTCATAAGCCACAAGGTGACAGGATCAATACCTGCCCTCTATCAAATTTAGAGCCCTGTCTGTCTACTGGAATCCTCTGGAGAGAGGAATGGAGGTGAGAGAGATGGAAAGATGGAGGAGGGGAGCCACAGTGCTCAGCCAGACGTCTGAGATCGCGTGAGAGGTTGGGAGAGAAAGCACGCGATGGAATCTCTTGCCTGAAGTGCAACCACTCGCATGCTTTCTAACACACACACACACACACACACACACACACACACACACACATGTACACATGCACACATTTTTACCCACTGCACGACAAGGACAAGTTATGTTGGTTTACGGTGCAGCCTGTCAGGAGCAGTGGTTCAGCCTGTCACTTTAGCTTGAAGGTTGCCGCTCTGGGACCTCTCCTCCCAGTCCAATGAGTCCTGATGGTCATGAACCCCTCCTTGCCCTGTTGTAGAGGGGTGTCATACATGCACGCAAGCTGTGGTAAAAGACAGACGCTTCAGTGAAGCAGCAAATGTATATGCTTTATCTACAATGAGGACGATGTCAGGAAAAGTACAGAGATGGCGTCTCTCTAATGCAGACCTCTCAGGAGAAGAGACTATTGACACAGCATGGTATCATTAAGTACAGTTCAAATACTCAAATCAAAATTCTGCAATTATTTACACACCCTTATATGGTTATGAATTACTTTTTATCTCTGTAAATCACAAAAAGAGAAATTATGAAAATGTCCTGACTGCCTATTTTTATGCTCCAGTCCCCATTCATTGTAATTGCATAGATAAGAACAAGTAGTACATCATTTTTTTCTCCCCAATTTGGAATGCCCAATTCCCAATGCACTCTAAGTCCTCGTGGTGGCATAGTGACTCGTCTTAATCAGGGTGGCAAAGGATGACTCTCAGTTGCCTCTGCGTCAGAGATCATCAATCCATAAATCTTATCACGTGGCTTGTTGAGCAATATACTGAGCATCTCTTTTCTCGGCATGGAGTTAGACTCAGTCTCAATGATAGCGAGCCTCACCAACAAGCACTCGCAGTCAGTGCTGAAATGCCTCACCTTATTCAAGCCTCACCTGCTGCCAGACTTTCAAACCCTGGACAGACCTCTGTTTTCTGCAGACAGGAGACCCCTTACAGCAGGTATACCGATGCATTCTGGTCACCACAGATGCCTCCAAGAAGGGTTGTGGCGCCATGTGCTACGGGCATGCAGCAGCTGGCTCCTGGAAAGGGCCCCCGCTGCGTTGACACATCAACTGTCTACAGTTGCTGGCTGTATTTCTTGCCCTACGGAGGTTTCTCCCACTAATTCCGGGCAAGCACGTCTTGATCCGTTCAGACAGCACCGCGATGGTAGCATACATAAATCTACTCTCCTGCCACAAGTCACAACTTGCCCGCTATCTCCTCCTTTGGAGCCAGCAGCGACTTGCTGCACGCCACTCACATCCCGGGCAACCTTAATATGGCAGCGGTCACACTGTCGTGACAAGGTACGCTCAACGGAGAGTGGAGGCTTCACCCCCAGTCGGTCCAGCTAGTTTGGAAACGGTTCGGCAAAGCACAGGTAGTCCTGTTCACTTCCCAAGAGATATCCCACTGCCCTCTCTGGTACTCCCTAACAGGGGCCCCACTCGGGACAGATGCGCTGGCACACAGCTGGCCCCGGGGGATGCATAAGTATGCATTTCCCCCAGTGAGCCTACTTGCACAGGTGCTGTGCAAGGTCAGGGAGGACGAGGAACAAGTCATTCTGGTGTCCCCCTGCTGGCCCACTTGCCAGCCCCTCCCTGGCGAATTCCCCTGAGGAAGGATCTTCATTCTCAGGGATGGGGCACCCTCTGGCATCCACGCCCAGACATCTGGAACCTCCACATCTGGCCCCTGGATGGGATGCGGAAGATCTAAGTGGCCTACCACCTGCCATCGTAAACACGATCAATCACGCCAGAGCTCCCTCTACCAGGCAACTTTCTGTGTCTGTTTTTTTTTCAAGTGGCGCTTGTTCACGAATTGGTGCTCTTCCCAGTCTGAAAACCCACAGATGTGCGCAATCGGGTCAGTGCTCTCATTTCTGCAGGAGAGGTTGGAGGGGAGGATGTCCCCCTCCACCTTGAAGGTGTATGTAGCCGATATCGCTGCCCACCACGACATAGTGGACGGAAAGTCTTTGGGTAAGCACGACTTGATTATCAGGTTCCTTAGAGACACCCGGAGGCTGAACTCTCCCTGACCAAGCCTGTTCCCCTCCTGGGATCTTTCAGTGGTCCTCTCGGGCCTCCAGAGACCCCCCCTTCAAGCCGCTAGAATCAGTCGAGCTCTCCTCTCCCTGAAGACGGCCCTCCTGATCGTGCACACTTCCATCAAGAGGGTTGGGGACCTGCAACCTTTCTCTGTCAGCAACATTTGTCTGGAATTCAGTCTGGCAGTCATTCATGTTGTCCTAAGACCACGACTGGGCTACGCGCCCAAGGTTCCTACGACTCCTTTTAGAGACCAGATAGTGAACCTGCAAGCGCTGCCCTGGGAGGAGGCAGACCCAGCCCTTTCATTGCTGTGTCCAGTGCGTGCCCTGCGTACTTATGTGGACTGCACACAGAGCTTTAGACGTTCTGAGCAGCTCTTTGTCTGCTTTGGTGGACAGCGGAAAGGGAACACTGTCTCCAAACAGAGGCTTTCCAACTGGGTGGTTGATGCCATAGCATTGGCCTATCACACCCACACCGTACCCGGCCCCTTGCAGGTTCGAGCACACTCGACGAAAAGTGTGGCATCCTCATGGGCACTGGCCAACGGCACCTCCCTAGCAGACATATGCAGAGCAGCGGGTTGGGCAACACCCAATACCTTTTCAACATTTTACAATCACAGGGTTGAGTCGGTTTCATCCCGTGTTCTCTCTGGTCCAATCCGGTAGAACTCGGTAATGCAGAAAACAACTTACTGGGTATAACACTTGCATCTAGGGCCCTTTCCCCTCCACTGAGGCGATCACGTGCACTCTTATCCCAGGAGACCCCACTAACTCGGCTCCCTGGATGACTCCTCCCTAGCACTCCGGTCCGCGAATTCAGCGGAGGAATTCCCTGACCAGACCCACTACGAGTACTGAAAGTACTCTGTACTGGAATAGGTGATCCACAGGATGGGCCCCTGTGTGGATTAATCCCCCTGTGTGTATTTTCCACGGTACTGTCCCCTTGCAAGCGGATCCGCGTCTCCCTTGGGCAGTCACCAGCTGCCCCTCGGTGGCCGTGTTGTAGCAACTCCTCCCTCTCAGCAGGTAGGATCTACCACTGCACCATTTTCCACATGTGGCCTGAAAACCCATGTGAAAACTCTATGTGAGAAACATACAGAGAGAAAAGGTGTGGCTGGAGCGGTTTGCTCCCACACTTGGCACATTGCCTTGTTCCCCCCTTCGGGGTGCAGGGAACCAGAAGTTTATGATGATTTTATGGGGCGTTGGGGAAGGGTACGTGCAGTCTGACACAGCCTGTCGCTTTGGCACGAAACTGCCTGCCCGCACCTGCGTCAGCAGCGCACATACATGGTTCAGTGCATGGCGTGGTTAAATATGGACCCATAGTGTCGCTTCTTCGACAAAACATCGAAGTCAACGACAGACGGTGAACGTCTAGGTTACTATTGTAACCTCCATGCCCTGATGGAGGGAACGAGACATTGTATCCTCCTGGACACAATGCGGAACTTAGCCACTGTTATGGCCAAACCTCATTCTTGGCTCATCAGGGCAAAATCCTGAATGGACAGATATATTTTCCTCCTGTATGTACAGGGGCGGGACATGCAAATTCTGTCTGCCAATTTCTCATTGGCCTTTTCTCAAGTTCAGAGATGCACGAGGCTCTCAAGAGAGACCCCTAGTGTCGCTTCTTCGATACAACGTCTCGTTCCATCCATCAGGGAATGGAGGTTACAATGTAACCTAGACGATTATGTACAGTACATCACATACTAAGTCTAACTTTGTGACATTCATATTTTAATATGTTAGTTAATTAAAAAATACTGATTGAAAAAGAGAATATGGTAGAAGTGAAGGGGTTGGCAACTTTGTTTCTAAGCTAGTCCTCCACATTCTGGGACAAAGCCAGTTACCTGCCACTAGTAGAACCATTTAAAGGTAGAGTTTTGTTAAGCAACTATCCTTGCTTTGAAGTCATAAACATTTATCAGGGCCAAAAAGTATATAAACTCCACTCTTGTGTAAACACATCTAACCCTCTGGGGTCAACGGATGCGCTGGCGCGTCCTGCTGGATTTTTTTGTCATTACAGCGGAAACAACATAAAATTGTCCATCAATTCGGGGCATACAGATAACTGTAAGACATCATTAGAGACTATAAAGGGTCTACTTTTATTTGTGTACACTCACATTAACAACAAAACCTTGTGCTTTTGTAAAATAAAGAAAATAAAAAGGGTGAGCTGTAAGCAGTCTCTGTGTTCACGAGCATATTCTGAAACACGTCACAAAAATGAACTGAAACTCTGCGAATACTTATCACACAAATATGAAACATATATCTAAAGAAAGCTTAAAATGTCTACTTTTAAAGTGCATTTTACTTATTTACACCTGAACCCATATTTGCAAACACAAGCATAAAATATAATTTAAACATTCATATTTTTTTAATATCATATTACATATATCTACAGCATAAAATTGTAATATCTGCTTTAACCGAAACAACATTTACATGTAACTAAAACTTGCTTATTTGGACATATTTCAAATTTCAATACTCTGAATCCTGGCTCGCAAGTCTGGAAACAGTCCCACTAGTAAAATATGTACATGTTTATATAAAATAGCATGTCAACTAATTAAAACTAAATGACTTACTCGTCTGAAATTGTATCCTCGGCTGGATCAAGTCTCTCTTGAAAATACAAATGTTCATCGGAGTCCCGCACTTCTTCTGATGAAAATTGTAACTCTTCGTCACTATCCATTTTTCATACTTGTGTATCGTGCTGTCTTTCAAACGTGCAGAAAATGAATGAACTTGTTGTTTTTAAGACAAAGTCGGGGGCGTTTACCATTTGCATTGATCGTCTCAGCACATTACCGTATGCTGCTGGGTGTGATCACATTAGAGATAAATTAGCTGAGCCAGGAAAACTGTACATTGCTTTGTTTCATACAGATTACATTGCAGGACAATATTTATTTAAATATGCCCATATTAGAAAATCAGCATATTATTATGATTTCTTTTGAGACACTGAAGACTGCAGTAATGATGCTGAAAATTCAGCTTTGATCACAAATTGCATTTTACAATATATTCAAATAGAAAACTGTTCTTTTAAATTGTAAAAATAGTTCAAAATATCACTGTTTTTACTGTATTTTGGATCAAATAAATGCAGCCTTGGTGAGCAGAAGAGACTTTTTTAAACAGTAGTGTAGGTCTAAAATTAAGTAAAGTCTTTATGTAAAGAAAATACATAGTCACATTACTTCTTTCAACTTAAAACTTAATTTTGATCATTAAGTCTCCTCACATTCATTCTCTTTCTGTCACATTCCTCATTGATAGGCCCAGGGGAGGGGTCTTTTGTCGGCTCAAGTGTGAAATACATCCATATTCATGATAGTTCATGCCTCCTCGCATATGACCTTTCTAACACTAAAAGTGTCTTACAAAAGTTCAATTACTATATTGTTTTGTATGAATGAGTGATCAGGATGTTTTTTTTACATCATTTTGTAGCAAAAATTCTAGACTACAATATTCAGTTCTCAAAAGGCTTGTGGACAAATGTTTAGTATGTGTTATATGGCCTTATTTCAATGACTTAAAAATTCTGTTCTTTCAAAAACCATGCATAAACATTATTTTATAAAAAATACAAACATGTACACACATGTTGCTCACATATTATTGTAGCCCAGTTTGTGCTGAATACAGTGTTATCAGACTTTAGCCATTAATGTGTTTTTAAGCAACTGAAAAAAGCACAAATGTCAAGGCATGTCAAAACTTCTCCAGGGCCCAAAACACCCTAAGACACCAGAGGGTTAATACTAAAACCCTGGGTTATCCAAAGCCCATACAAAAGAAAAAGATAAAAAGTACTTCAGAACCTACAAAAATCCAGAGGCCTTTTTTCTCGATCTAAAGACTCTTCACCTGACTTGGTTCAAAATACAAAGTGGTGCAGTATACAGAGTTCTCTTTGATCGCCACAGTCAGCATTAGTCAGCATCAGTGTTTCCCAAAATGTTTTCTGCCGTGGCGCACTTTTTAAGACAAAAAAATTCTACGGCACACCACTATCCCACATAGGCTAACCATCATCAATATTTTTCCTTTTCAAGAACTTGTCCATGTTTTATGTCCATCTTAATAACATGTTTACTTGTAATGTTTGAAATTCGAGTATGCCAAAAAAACAAACAAGTGACATAGGCTACGCTGTGTGAGGTCACAAGTAGCAAGAGTGCTTAATGGGTAATGAAAAAACAACAAATTTGCTTCTTTTCTAATATGTAGATTTGTTCTTGCAATGCCACAAAAAATTACAGGGATGCAAACACACGAGGGGTGAAAAAGGTAAGACAATCACTGGTCCACGAAAATGTTTTCTTGGGATATTGCTTTTTTAAAGAATATTTTGGTGAGGCTTGCTTCTGTTTCACAAATTTGTTAAAATGTATTAACTGATTAGTTCAGTGACTCCTTCTGGAAATGTCAGTAGCTGGTGACAAATGAGCATTTTATGTGCTATGAGTGAGTCAATTAATCATTTTGAGTTGTTCATGACCGAAATCTACCAAGAGACTTTATAGTGTTTAAGCATTAAAAGAACAAAGCAGATCTATAGTCTTCCTTCAGTCTGAGCATTATTTTTCATCCAAAAAGACAACAATAATAGTCTAATAATAGTGAGTTTCAATAACGTCCTTACCTTCTCCTTTATTAAAACATGCATGCTACAAATCTACTGACGTCAGTATAAGAATTATAAACACAAAGCAGATCTACAGTATAATTTTCGTACAGTAGCCTATTTAAACTGCTGTAGGGCCTCATGTATTCAGATACAAGACAAAGGCAGGCCTAACACAGTCTTAAAGCCTGACTGAGGCCCACAAAAACAAAGTCATAAATCTTGCTGATAAAAACCGCGCCAAAATCAAACAAAAGGAGTACAAAACCAACTGTAAATCCCAAGAAGCCTTGCTCACTTTACAACTGTGTGAAATTCCAAAGGATCGAACTCTCAACACCTATTGGGTGAGGCACTCAACAGAACGCACCTCAACTATGATGTCATCAGGAGTAGAAATGCATCGGAAATCGATTCCTACGGTGCTTCCAGTGGCTTTGCCCACCGTGTATAGACGTGGTGTTGCCTCGTTGCACAAGGAAGTAACGTGCAACTTGAAACTGCGGCAATACAATCTCTATCTCGCTGGATGAGTTGAGATTACATTGTGTTCAACCGAACACTTTAATGGATCCGAAGGAAAGCGCCGAGCCATCCGCCGAGCAATCTTTATCTGTTTGCCTGCAGAAGTGAAGAAAGAAGAATTCCCTTCCCTCTTCAATCCAGTTGACGTCGCTGATTTCTCCGCCAGCCCGCCGAGAATCAGCAGCCGTACCGCCTGCCGACAGAGCGAGGAAACGGCCTCCCGTTATCACCCGAGCCTCGAGGAACCGAGTCGGAGTCGAACGACGGATGAACACACGTTCTACATGCATCCCCACGCGATCCAAGTAAGAGGATAACATCTGGGCAGAGATAGAATATTTAGGTGTGTTATTCTTGTGAATCAAGTTTATTGTTTTGTACAGTTTACAGACCGCAGAGTCCGCTCATTGTTGCTAATAATACTCAAGGTATTAATGCAACTTACTGTTATCATAAATAAGAGTTTGCTGTGTTGTAATCCAACCACGTTGGAATAGTTGCCTTCTCTCCCACGATCGTGAAACCGGCTTCAACGCCGCCACTTTATTCTCTCTCTCGTACTAACCACAAACACGCACGCGCGACCCCTCACAACCATTTGCTAGTAGATAACTTTGTGATAAAGCTCAGCTTTGTCCCCAGGTTATCGAGCAAGCGGAGACACGCTGGAAACGGGCAGACACCATTAACCGGCTTCTCCAGGAGAGTCACGTCCGCCAGTTCGCTTCACTCCTCTCTCTCACACACACACACACACACACACACACACACACACACACACACACACACACACCGTCCCTCTCATGTGTTACTGTCACTGTTTAGATTGTAGTTGAATATCGGAAGTTTATTGACTGCATTGTATTGATTATTAATTGATATTATATTTTCAATAAACTTCATTATAATTAAAAGAGAAGTGTTTTGGTTTGTTTTGCATACACATGTGTCAAAGGCTACCAGGCTACCTTCGTTGTTCTCTTTTTAATCTTGATGATCTACGGACATCAATTTTCCTAAGAGAACAATCTAATATTGAGACTGTTATACTGTCTGGTTATTAGTCCCTGATTCCAGGGTGGTGCCCCATCGACATTAATCCTAATTAATATTCTATTGATTTTGATAATTGACAATTATCTTTGATGATTGTTGATTTAAAGGATTAAAAAGCTAACATTGATTCTAATCAATGTTCTATTGATTTAAATAATTGATAGTTATCTATGATAATTATTAATTATTGCTAATAACCAAACCGGCTACTAAACCATGAGCCCTACACTGCTGAGCATGGCTTTTATAAAAAAAGAACACGAAAATAGACAATTTTGAGTTTCAATAATGTTCTTTCGTCATTGTAAAGGGTATTTCACATGAGTTGAGTCAAGGCGTCAACACTCCGTTCAACGCCAGTGTCAAGCAACGCATCGCCCTCCACATGACAAGAGTCACAGAAAGCGTCACAGAGGAGCGATTTTATGAGTTTACCATGTAAAAATTAGGTGTGCACAACAAACATTGAAAACATGTATTATGTTGGATTGTTAATGCAGAAGAATTGAAATAACATGATTTGAATCTAGTATTTACCCAAGCTTAATCCTGGAATTCATCAACTTCAAGTGACAATAAGTTTCACATCTGGCCAATAAAACTAACAAAGAGATTTGTCTAGATCCCATATGACTTGAAAACTTCTCTGCAAAGAGGCCCTAAGTTCAAAGGTCGAAGCAATAAAAGACAGAACACACACTCTTGGAGTTCCTGAGAGACTCGTGACACACACGATCCTGTATTCCGATATAAACCAGTTTGCTACACTTAGACTCATCAGATCGCATGACATCATGATCATTGTTCAGCAAACAGCATTTTTTTTAGAATAGAAATAAAGTTTGTCTGTATTCAAAGATGATTGACTGTGGTATATTTTGATAAATAATCTCATCCCTGTTTCTAAAAGATTTCGCTTCAAAGCTGTACCTAAATACCTGTGATATTATTTTCAATAAGCCATGAGAATAATATCACTCCAATAAGCGAGTTAATCATAATTCACTTTAGAAATCTAATTCCTTACAGTAGAAACTGTGATACAACGAAACGTTGTATTACGATTTTAATGGTGGAGAATTTATTTAGACAAATAATCTAGTTATTTAACAATAAGGTACATACATACAATAAGGTACAATATGTACAATAAGGATAGTTTAATTTAGTTCATACCTCACATTTTTCGAAACCCTAAATTCCCTTCTAAATTTAACATACCAAATACTCTTACATGTATTGGTGTTAGAAGATGGTCACTCTAAAAGTTCCCTTCTAAATGTCACATACCAAATATCCTACAATTTGGAAGAGAGAAAAATGCTTGCAGTTACTTTGATACCAGAAAGTAATAAAAGGACTCGTTTATGTTTAGGCCTAAGCGTTTTCTTGGTAAATTTAAATTAGTTCAATAACTGGGGTCTCTGATATTCATAAACAATAACGTAATATATAATTAAAATAAATAATAAATGATTCAATGTCTCTTCACAAATTTGGGCAGTTTTTAAATATTTCTTGTTGCTTAGTACTCTCAAAGACATTATTGGTGAAGCAAACATTTGTGTGTGAAAAACACTGTTGTAAAGTGGCATCACTTCATAGACTTCAATGTATTCTGCAGCGCTGACGTGAGTCATTTGAAAGACCCTTAACGCGTATAAATATCAGTCACGTTTACACATTAATCATTGCTCTTCACAATCACAAAATTGATCGATTATGGTTTCAAAACAGCAAATTTCTCAGAAAGGTGAGCAAACATTTGTGTGTGAAAAACACTGTTGTAAAGTGGCATCACTTCATAGACTTCAATGTATTCTGCAGCGCTGACGTGAGTCATGTGAAAGACCCTTAACGCGTATAAATATCAGTCACATTTACACATTAATCATTGCTCTTCACAATCACAAAAGTGATCGATTATGGTTTCAAAACAGCAAATTTCTCAGAAAGGTGAGGAATTTGGATCCCTGAATTTTTTTTTTATGCATTTATTTATTTTGTGGAATTTGATAATTTTCCACAGCACTCCAGACAATCTTTCATGGCACACTAGTGAGCCAAGGCACAGTGGTTGGGAAAAAACTGGTCTGCATTATTTTATCCTCTGTTGTCCCGTAGGCACTTCAAAGACAGGTTCAACACGAAGCATTTACCCAGAAGGCAGAGGGTCATTTGAGGATAATCAGATTGATTTCAAGACCAAGACCATTCTAGTGGCACCATCGGGATTATGTGTTTGAGAGAGTACAAAACAAAGACTGAAACAGGGCTTTTATTTCTTTATAAGCCATGCATTTAGGTTTGTGTTTGGTTAAGAAAGTTTGAAAAGAGTGAATTCCAGGATCAGGTCAGAAAAAGGCGATATGCAAAACGTGCAGTGCTGGGAGGCCTCCAGGACCGGTTTGAGAACCACTGATTTAATTGACCAGGGCTGGCCCTGGGTAATACTCTCAAGGTATTAAAGGAGTATCAAACTGTGAGCCTCTTATTGTCTTTGCATATCCAAACCAAAAAGACAGAGGTAGGAGTAAAGATCATTAGAGTAGTTAAGTTGGCTTCCATCATTAACAGTTGGATCTCAATGGATTAACATTATCGTTCATTGTGACTAAATGGAATTAAGTTATTTGCCATCTTAGAGATCTTCTGTTATAGAACATGTCAGCCAGCTTTGGTAAGGTAAGCCCATTTGACTTAAGGTTGCCTATGGATTGGGTAGTAAGAAGGGACATTGCTAATTGTACAAGGGGGACTTCTTCAACTCCTTTGTTAATAACAGGAAAATATCATATTTATCCTTAGCACAATACCCTTAGTTCTTTTGTCTCTTAAAATTAAAAACCTACATTTACATTTCCAGACACTTTGTTTCCTAAGTGATGCTTCTAACAAAACATAGATATAATATTTCAATTGCCAGTACAGGTAGCTGAGAGTTGCATACTTACATATGTGTCTTAACACATTTACATCCAACTATCTTTCTAATATTTATCTTCATTTAGGTGCATTCATGCAAGCCTGGTTGAACTAAGCAACGCTATCCATATGTAAACAAACAAGCCAGATATAATGTATGTGGGAAGATCCATTGAAAGAAGCCTGGCACACAACTGGCTCTGGAGCTGCATGTTTCTTTAAGTATACAGTACAAGCAACACCACATGCTATTCCTGTAACACTCATTGTGAATGCTGCAAGATGTCATTAAGGGTGCAGTCTGGGAAAGTGTTGGTGGAGCAGTGGCCCCAGGACTGGATAGGTTGAGGGGATTTTTGTCTTCATTTCTAACTTCCGACCAGCCTTACCCTGACGAGACATCATGGATCCTAACAGTGTTGTGAAAGGAAGGCAAAACTTAAAAGAGAGAACAGGCATATTGTTTTTCTAATTTTAAGCATAAATCTATCAAAATGTTATGACGTTTATACAAAAAATTTAAATAAAAAGGCCAATGTGGTAAAACAAATTATTAAAGCATATATTCCCTAAAAAGTCTTCTTACGAATCTTATGAATGTTTGCTTTTAAGTTTTATCTTGTAACACTTTACTATATGGTTCCCTTTGCTAACATATGATAACAACATTATTTAACATGAACTAAAAATGAACAATTGTATTTTTTATTAAGTAACATTAAGTTTAATAAATGCTGTAAAAATATATTTTGTTCATTGTTTGCTCATGATACCTAATCCATTAACTAATGTTAAAGAATGGAACCTAATTGTGAAGTGTTACCATTCATCTTATCAAATTTATCTTGTTTCAAGTGTATTAAAATCTTTTAAAACAATATAGAAGTACTGAATAAAAATGCTTTTTTTGCAGAGTTTGCTTTTTGTTATTTAACCAGTTGTTGCATTTCTGTGGCTAGGTAATAGCTAAATGTTTACAGTAATGAACCAACATTTGTTGCTCTCCTTAAAATTAACTTAGTAAGGCTTTACAATAAAGAAAGTAACAAGATATTTTAAGAAAATGTAATTAATCATCTACTTTGCCTAACATTCCCAAGCTCTAAGTACAGTGAAAACATTTGCAAAATAAAGAGTAAATAAAGAGGAGCATGACAAAGTTTCTGGTTAGGTTGCGTGCAATGTCGAGCACTGGTGGCTTCTTGGGAGTGCATTCTTCTCTGAAAGCATCATTAGCCAAAACGAGTGGGACAGTGAGGCGCATTCTATCAATAAAGTACCAGAGACAAGGGGCAGACTGCCAAAGCCTTTCCAAAGAGGGTGGCTGAACTCTGGGTGCAAGTAGTGGCTGGAGCCTGGCCAAGATCTGATTCCTGGGGGGTTCGCCTGGGAAAAAACCTGGAGACTTTTTCTGCTTCAAATTTCTTTGCTCCCCTCTTCTGCTGGTATGACTTAAACCTTAAATGTACAAGTAGAATCAACCAAGAACTATGTTTATACTATCCCTTTGCAAACCACAGTTTGGTTTTTACCTAGTGCATGTGCTGAAAAGTAACAAAAAACAGCATAGCATGTGGTTGACAACAAAATAACACAGACATACTGTAGAAGGTAGAGCAGAGTGAAGGTCTGATGAGGACTTAGTGAAAGATGTTCTCCTGGCGTTTAGAAGCTGCTGGCAGACAGCTGATTGCTGTTCAAGCAGCGTGAGAGAGCAGCTTTGATGACAGACCACAGAGTAAATTTCCATTAAACTGAAAGCAAACTCAGCTACAGCCACTGCAAGCCAACCACAGAAGTCTCTCAAAGTTCCAAAAAGGGTCTAAAAAAATCAAAGTGCAGATGGTACACACAAATTAATGCAGCTGTAGTTGGTCTTCAATTTTTTATCCCCCAGATTTATTTTTCCAACCAACAAATCAATACAGTTTCATTGTGCAATATGTGAATGAATTACATGTCCATTTATAGGCACATTATACTCATGCCATTGCCTACTCAGTCAGGACCAAGTCTTTAACCAGTTGAGCTTAATTGTATTTACCTTTGTTAAAGCCATACATCCATGTTATTTCAACTTTGTTGTTTAAAAATCCTGTTTAATAGCAAAATAACTACACTACCTATGGTCCAGCAGAGACAGATCTACCAATCAGAGAAACGCGGACAAGAACTCCCACCAAACAAGTCCAGCAGGGAGTGCCCACTTCCATGAAGCACTGTAAATAATGCAGTCGAGTTGGTCTCAGTACACCCTCAAACTATATTTAGCAGTTAACTTAAAATATATAGTTTCTATACTTAAAATCAACTACACAAAATCAACAGTTTTATATATCATTCACAATGCTTCATGGGATTGTAGTTCGTACCCTCGTGAAAGATAGTAAGAACACAGTCTTTCAACTTTGTCTTTTTGTCTGATATTAAAATATTATTTGCTTCAAATCAAAGTTTGTAATGTTGTGATTCACCTCGAAGCTGGTTGGTTTGGCTCATGGCTTACAACTCTTTCATAAAGGATTTTATGAAAAGTCTATGGAAAAATAATAAATGGGAAAAATACTTCCAGAACCCAGGCGGCTGAAAAGGTAGGCATGTACTGTTGCACTCTTTTCACTTTTGCAGCCTTTTTCCGCTGGGAAAATGGACCAAAAATGTAGATGACTCATCTTGCACTACACAATTTTTAGTCCAATCAAATGCTCTGTACAATGAGAATGTTCCTCCCCCACAGTCAACCACCAAATTATGGTTCATAATTGTGATTTGTAACAACAGCATACATTATTTGCTATTGAGAGACATCCCTGCGAGATGTACTGTCCAAACTTCCGGTTTCAGTAGGGAACATGACCAAAAACATCCCTTGTAAAGGGATTCATGGAGTCTTTAAGGCTTTCTTTCTAGATCTCACCAGTGTTTATATTATTTTGACTGAACTATCTAATTTGTATGCACTTACTACCAGCAATCTCTTTAAAATGTTCAAAGGAGTCATTGAAAAAAAAAAAAAAAAACTTCATATACTTAACAGTTTATTGTCAAAGTGTTTGTTGAACTCATCGCTATTAAGCAAATACACATTCACAGTACTCTTGCTTAAAG
The DNA here is from genome assembly GCA_032164185.1 of Moxostoma hubbsi. Taxonomy (NCBI): domain Eukaryota; kingdom Metazoa; phylum Chordata; class Actinopteri; order Cypriniformes; family Catostomidae; genus Moxostoma; species Moxostoma hubbsi. The sequence goes on from JAVLUX010000010.1 coordinate 21,334,087, forward strand.
GCAGATACTTTGATATGCACACACAGACAGACACTAAATACTCTAGTCTGAAAATTGTGCACAGTGCTACAAGAACAAAGTTTATAATCAGTTATATACAGCTGCTTGGCAGCACAGTAGATGGAGAGGAGAGACCATATTTTTCCATGCTTATATAACTCTGCTGGAGAACGGGGGAGGAGAGAGAAGTAATTGAGACTTTGCTGAAAGTTGTCTCAGACTCTGAAACTGAGGAAAAGTGGAGCAAAGAGATGGCGTGAGAATCTGCTGAGGAAGGCAGCCTGAGTCTGAGATCTGCCTTGGGGCCATCTCATTCGGTCTTTTACTCTATCCCTCTCTTTCTACCATTCTTGTCTGCTCCTGAGGGTCAGGACCATCACAATCCTCATGGAGGAGGCCCTGCTCTCATTATAAAGTCTGGGACTGGATTTTTTATGTGTTTTTACCACACTAGCGAAGCCCTAAAAATAGTGTTTGCAATTTCATTGGATTTAAATGGATTAGAATTGTTAAGCTTAAGGGCTTTGGCCATCAAATCTATAGCAGCAGATAATGAACAAGCTATTGAACAGTTCTGTTTCTTTTGCTATAGCAGCCCTGCATCTGTAATTATTTGAGACAAAATCTAATGATTTGGATATGGACACATGATTGGGTGAGCCATGTTTTAAGTCATTGTAAAATTACAATAAATGCACACCTGCACATTCTATTATAATGTGCCAAGTTGCAATGTTGCTTGGCAACTGCAGTTATGGTTAATTACTATTACTTGCAGGAAGAATTGTTTATTCATCTAAAAATTCATAATAAATGTAACTGTTTATTTATTGCCATTGCAACTGTTTAAAAAAAAGAGTCAGAAGTCACACACGTCTGTATGTTACAGTGATTTTACCACAGGGAATGGGTTCAGTACAAGTTAAGCTCAATTGACAGCATTTGTGGCATAATGTTGATTACCATAAAAAAAAAAAAAAAAAAACATTTGACTCGATATTTGCAGGGTTTGAAGGCATAATTGTGAAAGTTATAAATTTATAAAAGCAGTTACATTTTCTTGTGTTAAAACCATGTATTACTTTAGCTGTAAAGTCATTGAAATAATTGTTTTTACAGTTGTTTTAGGGCTTACGGTGTTGTCATTGCACCCAGATTTTAAAATTGAAGATTTGAATAATTGAACTTTACACAGAAAATGTTAGAAGGTATTTTTCCCACACTAAATCATGTTACAATCTATTGAGCAAGCTATTAATGTGGGTCACAAATATCAACAAATATAACAAATATCAGTTGTCATCAAAAGATGATGTCTCAAAACTTATAAATTATATATGCTGCAGGGAAGACAAACTTTGCCTTGAATCCTGTGGTTATATCATCGAGAATACTTGACAAATCCCCAATGGGGTTCTTAATTTGATCATTATCAGGAAATGTCATTGATGTAACTGCCACTCATTAGATGTGCCACTCACAGTAACTTTTTATCTCTAAGCCCACACAAACTTTAATATTAATGACTGATTCTCTACACGTGCACACACATTCCTACAATTGTGGCTGGGAGGACTGGGACCTTGTGGTGAGGGGGGTTATAACAATTAACACCGTAATCAGTTTCTCTTCCGCCATGTTATAATTTCAGTAATCATTTGAAGCTAATCAGGACTTATTTTAATGAATCATATATCAACATGTCTTCTCAATCAATTCATGTAAAAAAGCAGCCTTGTAATGAGCACCCAATTTAATTTGCTTCTTTATAATACATTTTTATTTTTGTCTCCTCAGGACTTGTAGCATTGAGGTAAGCGAGGGACACAAAGGCCTAAAGCCTTCCATGTCCTCATGTAACCCTATAGATAACATTATTTTAACAGACTGGATTATTATGTTAGTTCTCTGGCTAATAACTGATTCACCCCAACCTATAACTCCAAAAAGTATTATTAAAAATGGGTGTAGCAATGTATTGAATTTATTTATTGATTCACTTATAAGCAGATGAGAGAAAGAGACAGATAGTTTTCCAAACAATGTTTGAGTTGCAATTAAGTCATATTACAGCATAATCATGTATATAACACAAAAATGTAGTGATTTGGATGGGACTGATATCTATGTAGTGTATTTTTTTCAGGGTGTGGATGTTAAGGACTGCCATGTGTTCTGCATGCCTGAATGTCAAAGCCTATTTGAAATAAACATGACTTATGGATGTCATTTATTATATAATCAATATGATTTTTTATTATATTTTTTTCAGATGGGATGCCAGCAGTATTGGAAACATCAACTGTTATTTTACCTAGAAAGTTGTCGAAAAGGTCTGAAACGTCTAGGTTACGGATGTAACCTCAGTTCAATGATGGAGGGAACGAGGGGGTGGGAAAGCCTCTGTTTGGAGACAGCGTCCGCTGTCCACCAAAGCAGACAAAGAGCTGCTCAGAATGTCTAAAGCTGTGTGTGCGGTCCAAGTAGATACTCAAAGCACGTACCGGACACAGCAACGAAGGGGCTGGGCCTGCCTCCTCCCGGGGCAGCGCTTGCAGGTTCACTACCTGGTCGCTGAAGGGAGTGGTAGGACATTGGGCACGTAGCCCGGTCGGATCCTGGTCGGTAGGATCACATGAGTGTCTGCCGGACCGAACTCTAGGCAGGTGTCGCTGACAGAGAACTTTGCAGATCCCCGACCCTCTTGATGGAGGTGAGCGCGATCAGGATGGCCGTGTTCAGGGAGAGGGCCCTGAGTCCGACTGATTCTAGCAGCTCGAAGGGAGGTTTCTGAAGGCCCGAGAGGACACTGAGAGATTCCAGGAGGGGAACAGGCTTGGCCAGGAGGGATTTAACCTTCGGGCGCCTCTTAGGAACCTGATAATTAAGTTGTGCTTACCCAAAGACTTGCCATCTACTGTGTCATGGTAGGCCGCGATAGCGGCTACATACACCTTCAAGGTGGAGGGGGGCAGCCTCCCCTCCAACCTCTCCAGGAATGAGAGCACTGACCTAAGTGCGCACCTCTGTGGGTCTTCAGCCCAGGAAGAACACCAATTCGCGAACAAGCGCCACTTCAGGGCGTAAAGTTGCCTGGTAGAGGGGGCTCTGGCTTGGTTGATCATGTCTACGACGGCAGGTGGTAGATCAGCTAGATCTTCCGCATCCCATCCAGGGGCCAGACGTGGAGGTTCCAGAGGTCTGGGAACGAATGCCAGAGCGTGCAGGTCCTTCCTCAGGGGATTTCGCCAGGGAGGGGCTGTCGCGAGGAGTACGAGATCCGAGAACCAAGTCCGAGTGGGCCAATAAGGAGCCACTAGAGTGAATTGTTCCTCAACCTCTCTGACCTTGCACAGCATCTGAGCTCAGTCGCTGCTGGCTCCAAAGGAGGAGATGACGGGCGAGTTGTGACATATGATGGGAGCGTATGCCGCCTTGGCAATTTATGTACGCTTCCGTGGTGGTGCTGTCTGATCAAATCAAGATGTGTTTGCCCTGAACTATCGGGAGAAACCTTTGCAGGGCAAAAAGTACAGCCAACAACTCTAGGCAACAACTTTCCAACGGCCCGCAACCGCGTGCCCGTTGCACACGGAGCCCCAACCCAATTTGGAGGTGTTGGTAGTGACCAGGATGCGTCGGGACACCTGCTGCAAGGGGACTCCCGTCCACAAAAAGCAGAGGTCTGTCCAAGGTTTGAATGTTTGGCGGCAGGCAGGGGTGATGATCACACAGTGCGCCCTGCTCATCTCGGGACTCGAGTCTGGAGCCCGTGCTGAAGCGGTCTCATATGCATCAACCCCAGCAGTGTGACCACCCCGGAGGACGCCATATGCCCCAGGGACTTTTTGAAAAATTTTAAAGGGACCGCTGTGCCCGGCCTGAAGGCGGCGAGGCATTTCAGCACTGACTGCGTACGCTCATTGGTGAAGTGCGCTGACAATGAGACTGAGTCTAACTCCTTGCTGAGAAAAGAGCTTGCCTGGCAAATTGAATTGCGTAACCAAGTCGAATGATCCTGGCCAGCCAGCGTGACGGAGTGGCACGTGAGAGCCATGCATCCAAACTCCGAGCTAGGGGAACTAAGGGGACGGTTACTTTTGACATACCTGGCGGAGCGGAGCAGCGGGGCAGAGCAGGTAATGTGGCATCGTGAGGCAAGGATGCATCCCGAGGCTCTGGTGCTGAGAGAAGACTCGAAGCACTTACCTCCCTCCGCACACCCGGCAGGGGGCGGTTTAGTGTCTGAGGAGGAGGTCCCGTAGAAGGTGAAAGGTGCACGTCCAGCATGCCGGGACTGTTGAGGTGTGGCAGCAGAGTACAGAGAGAACAGCATTTGTGGCCCAGGCGACCCATAGACAAAGGAAATAGCTCTTTTATTGAGAATGTGGGTACCAGCAAATGAAATAAATTCAACAAAGGATTCTCCTCCCGGCCCTCCACCGGGGGATGAAGTGGTCTTCTTACCAGCTCCAGAGCGAACATCTTGATCTCTGGGTCGGGCATCTCAGGACCGCTTGGGAGCCTTCCGGGTCAAGCGTGGGCTTCCTGCAGCACGTCGGGATCAGGACTACCCAAGTGCAGATCTTTAAGTGCCTTGGCCTGGTGGACTTGCAGGAGGGCCATGGCATGCAGGGCGGAAGCAAATAGGATACAAATACAGATATGATACTTTTTTTGTGATCACTTTGGATAAAATGGGTAATTTTAAATAATTTTTTAGTCATAAAAATAGACATATTTTTCTGTGTAGAGTGAAATTGTTTTCCTACTTAGAAATATAAATGGTTTGATATCACGAGATAAAGACACCACGGACAGCAGTAAAAGGTGAAAAAATTAGCATCAAAAACTATCAGGGGTGCAATAACATGCAGTATTTTCACAAAGTTTAATTGCATGTTACATTTAAATGTATATACATATATTTACATTTAGAAGGGAAATAAATATGCTGTGCAAATTATAGTTTCTCCAGGGATGCTTGTGTGTCAGATGCTGGAAATGTCCCACCCCTTACTAAAATGGAAAATATGATTGGTTAACAATTATCCAATCACGTCTGAAATGAACATTCTGATTGGTGGATCAGCTTAGTCCGACTGTCTGTCTTGCCAGTGCTCCCCAGTGCATCTCTGAGCGCGTTTAGAGAGAATCTCTAAAATCTCTAAATTTTTTGTAATCAAATGCTCATTGTTCTAGCGGCCACATGTAACATAAGTTATTTAATGTGGGCATATGCAAAATCCTAAAACAGATAGGAGGGCATACAACGTATATATATATATATATATATATATATATATATATATATATATATATATATATATATATATATATATACACTACCGTTCAAAAGTTTGGGGTCACTTACTCATTCTTTATTTATTTATTTATTTCACATTTTAGAATAATAGTAGTCAGCAAAACTATGGAATAATAGAAATGGAAATATGGGAATTATTTTGTGACCAAAAAATCCAAAATAAATCCAAAACTATGTAATATTTTAGCATCTTCAAAGTAGTCACCCTTTGCCTAGATTTTGCAGACATGTACTCGTGACATTTTCTCAACCAACTTCTTGAGGAATCACCCCGGGATGCTTTTTAAACAGTATTGAAGGAGTTCCCATCTATGTTGGGCACTTATTGGCTTCTTTTCTTCATATTTTGATCCAAGTCATCCATTTCAAAAACTTTTTTTTTTTTTAGGAAATTTTAGATTTGTAATTAAATAAATGTATATGTTTTGGCAGAATAATATTTTGTCTACAAAGTTAATTTCAAACTTTTAAGCATACACCTTCAGATCAAAAGATTTTTAAGATCATGAGAAACATTTCAGACAAGTGACCCCAAACTTTTGAACGGTAGTGTATATATATACCCTAGACTACACACCAGAAGCTGTTTCTCTGATTTTCTATCATTACCTCTACAAGACATTGATCCATCTTGTTTGAACGAGGCTTGTGACGGAAAAAGCACTTGTCTGCTTGTGTTTTTCAGCATTTATGAATGTAAAGATGAGTGGAAGAAGTAACAGTTCCCATGCTGCACAAGTATTTGCTAATATAGCCTAATCCATTTTATTTAACTTTGAAGCTTATGATTATTGCTTGTGGTAACCAAATAATAATACCCCTAGTTAAAAAAGTAAACAAATTATATAGAATTGATATTTTTGTGTGAGGATTGATATTTTCGATTAAACATCAGTATCGGAAGTATCTATACTTTTAGGATCGATCCACCCATCCCTACTACAAAAATGTATAACAGTCTTCTGCCCTGCTCAGGCTAGCTGTAACTGCTAGAGATTTATATATTGCATGTTGTTAAAGCATAACTGTGTTTTTATGTGAGTGAGATCAGTAAAGAGTGCTGTTGCATAAATATAAGTCCTATTTATATTTGCAGAAGTATTTTTCTACGAGTATATTCCAAGCGGACTCCCGAAGCCAACTACTCTTTTTTTTTATAATGCCTGGATTAATGCTTGGAGAATATAACACAAGGTATTATGATAAAAATACATGTGGAATAGTGTACATAAAGAATAACATTGTACAGAAAAAAAAATATGATGCATTGCATAATATTAAAAATAATTTGTAAGAAAACATTGGCTCACAGTCTTTTCTTAATTGAAATTATTGCAATACTTTGCAATAATATCCTTAATAAAAATAACAACATTAATGCTAATAGGTCTAATAATTGAATCAGCAATTAGGGAAAGTGCAGTGAGTAGATACCATTTGGAGATAAGCAGGAACAGTTGACTCGCATGGTGGACATGGAGATCCAGATTGTTCATTAAAGTTTTTTTTTTTTTGCTCCAGCAGGCAAAGTTGTGTAGTTTTGTGTATCTGCATACAAACAAAATGTTCATAATTGTTTGAATAAATAAAACAAGCTAATTGGTCCTTAACTTTGTATTGTTGACAGAATTTGGCCCTTAACGAAAACTAATTGTGGAACACTGCTGTAGGTGTTTCATTCAAGCGGTCAAAACACAAAACAACATAACTGTAACTGAAAATAGGCTCTATGAAAGATACATGTTCACAATGGACCATGCAGTTATGGCTAAGTGTAAATAATCTTTCATCTCTGATAATGATTTGGGTTGAATTTAATGGAAAACTATGCAACTTGTGCTCCGGGGCACTTCATAATGTTGATGCTGAGCATTGGCTGTGTGTGCGTATGTTTTGTATAAAATGTATAATTGTTTTGAATTTTAGAATGTGGCATGTCATCCACCAGACATGTCCGTTGTGCGACACACTTTAATTTACCCTGCCGCTCACACTTGACCAAAGTTGTCTTGAGAAATATGTCTGAATAGACAAAGACTTTTGTGAAACGAGCAGCCCTATTTATACCTTAAAAATATAATATATAGACATATATTGATAATCATCAGGAAAATGTTCTGATTATTGATACCTGAAAAAGGCATCGATCCCAAGCCTAGATGATTGTGCTTCATTCACAAAACTCACTTTTCTTTCACTTTGCCCTGCGCTTTTCCTGGAAATGAAAGTAAATTTGATTTAAAAGAGATGTTTGGGAACATTTTCAACGGATCATTTCAGCAGTAATTAATCAATTACTCATCAAATGATGTTGAAGAGCACTATATTCAGATGCGCAGCATTGTCAAGCGCACGTTTAAAAGATGATCCAGGAGTCTGGTTCAAAGTGATGCTGTTCAGTCCCGGCAGAGTGGGTCAAATGCGCTGGTCTGCGGCATCCTCATCTATATTGCGCTCAGAATTGGACAGCAAGATCAGAACTGCGCATGCAAATTGAATTCAGCAACAATTTTGTGGGTGCATTTTCCTAAAAACTGGCACTTTTAGTGGGCTATATTCATTCTTTGCTTTGGTATGTCATAAAGAGTTTGTTTCAGAAAAAACACAGACATGTTCCGATAAGTATAAGAGTAAATTCACAAAAGAACGTCTGTCCAGTGCTGATCTTACCCCATTTGGCACCCTAGGTGATACCCTACAAATATCTATGCACAGTGTACAGTATATTTCACAGCAGGCACATTTATAGGCTTTCATCATTACTAGGGAGTCTGGGGCACATCAAGTACACAAACTATTGTACTATGATGTTGTAGGGGGGGATTCAAATTATTTGATCATTTGGCAAAAACAGCACAAAAGCATTAATTTCTGGAGTTTTACGAGCATCAATTGAACATTTTCTTTCGAAGCCTATGTATATTGTGTAACATTAATGAATGGACTAAAAATAGGGGGGCGCTACAACACATCATCGGAACACACAAGGCACATGTTGTTCGACACAGATTGAACATATACTTATTGGCTCGGTAGACCGGCGCCCCCAATGTGATTCCGCCCTAGGTGCTAACCTATATCACCTAATGAGTTGACCTACCCTACATCTGTGAAACACAAAATTTCAAACTAAACTCCACAAGGAAAACTAGTCTCATCCGAATAGGGCTTATGTAGGGAGATCAGAGTTATTTTTGCCCGGCATCCCTGTGTTTGCTGAATCTACAGATATCCTTGCACAGCATCATTGGTCATGAAAATAGCTCATAAATATTTCCAGCAGAAAGTATTGACACATTTTTATTGATGCTTTATCACCAGGAGCCTCACTTTAGCCTTAAAAGCAACTTTAATCAGATTGTATCTAACTCTATCCAGTCCTCTCTCAAAGTCAAAACCTCGATAAAATGAACCAACCAACCTACTCCAAACTTTCTTCAAATTATCTCTTTTATTTGTGTTTGGAACAGAAACAGAAAGGAATCAAGAAATCACACCGTTTTGTTTCATTTCATATCTTAAATTTTTCAAATAAAACAAGCTAATGTTAAACCGACTGAAGACAAACCCAAGTATTTTTAATCTTCCAAGTATCTTCCAAATGCAACCAAATGGATTGTCCATTCGACAAAGCCCTGTTGCATCAATAAAGACCTTGCCAACCTAAAAGACTTTGATCAAAATTATTATATGCAGCCTTCTGTCATGGACCTCATGACACAAGAAGTTTTCTTGCCATCTTGGCTTGACATCTGCTCTTGGTTGGTCAAGTCTGGATTGGAGGCTAAAACACTTGGACAACTTTAATTGTATTGAGCAGTTGTCTGAGGGAAAGCAGTTTATGTTCTCACATCAAGGTGTAATACATACACAGTCCAATACAGTCCAATCTTGGATGTGGGGCACACGCACGGAGGCATATGGTGATGATCCGCATGAACCTTTAAGGCCACTGACGATGATGGAAACAGTGACCCTATGGGAATAGCAGGCTTAAGTCTAGATGTGGTACAAATTGTATTATTGTGTCATTAAACTGTTGGTAAGCTGCAAGTTTGTGTTGTGAGTTTCAATTGAAGTAAATCATTTTTTTTTTATCTGAAATAATCATAAAATACAAACCAATGTACTATTTTGATATAGTTAATATTTTCTAATTAATGTCAGTTCTGTGAACCCCCCAGTTTAATGTGTCAAAGGTACACCAAAACAACAACCTTCTTCTATGATATATGCTGTCAAAAAAATACTGAGCTGAAAAATCCATTCAAAATGAACAGTTCGCCTTTGAGGGCTGAATCCGTATGGTTTCTGGGTTGAGCAGAAGTGATTGTTGACATATGCTGTCTCCAGTGTTTTTAGCACAATGTTGCAAGAAGCACACCTTTTATTTGATTTGACATGATATGCAGATACGACCAATAACGTTTTGTATTGCAATAAATACATTTGTTGAATATTAAATAAAGGTTATGTGAAAAATTATGGGAAGTTTAACAGTCTGCACCAGCCATCAAGTGCACTAATGCAGAGCTACAATATTTCACCCATTGGATTCCATTCAAAACTAAAGACATAATTATCATTAAACAATGTCCCAACATTTTAATTATGAACTCATTATGACACGATGTCCTAGAGCCTCTAATAACTACTATTATTTTCAATCAACATGTCTCCAACTCGAGGAATCAGGAAATTAACTGAAAAGTGGAAACACTGTCTTTAAGAATTTAGCAGATTCTGATTGGCCTACAAGACCCAAGAATCCCCCTCTGGTCAGTAACCATCACATTCAGATAACTCTCAACTGACCTTCTGACACCTACCTGAATCAACCCTGTCCCCAGTACAAATGATTGAAAGCCAGACGGAAGTCCTAATTGGATCGAGGGGGAGCCTCTTTCAATTTCTAGGTAATGAAATCCAAACTCTTTAGCCCCGAGAGAATCCAACCATGCAGAATGCCCCTTTAACAGCCAACCAGATTAAGACCATAGAGCAGGCCTAAGACCAGGCACCATGGAGCTCCAACATTGCCTTGCTAATTCAATAAACGAGCCTTGAGCTCTTGGATCTGTAGCAGGGTTTAGCCCTTTCCAACACTAACTGCATGAGGATTTGCATTACAATGTTTCGACCTAGGTCAAAGAACTCCCCATTACTTGTGGCCCCCAGATCGATGGTTCCATCATCATCTTTAAGACCTGAAATATGTATATGAATGCCTTCATGAATGCATAATCATGATATTATGCAATATTCTGTTACTGCTCCATTAAAAAAAATCAGATTACCAAAACCTTTTTATAAAATTTGGAATCTGCTCTTCACCTGCTCTCACTGAACATGAATTGTGACCTATTGTGTTGGGTAGAGATGCCAAAAGTGGTACTTCAGTACCAAGCCGATACTAATATAAAAAAGATGTCTCGATACCAATGTTTCTGCAATACCGGTAGAACCGAGCACCAACTCTATTTGATACAAACATGCTGACTGACAAATGCTCAAACATGAATTTGACATATTTGTGACAAAAATAATGCACAATTATCTAATTAAAATCTTGATAGGTCCTAGTATGACTACTAAACCACAAAGGATGCAATTTAATTAAATAAATATACTCTGCATGTGCTGCACACTTTACAGTGAATGTGTGAAGTCACTCATATGCTAAAATCCTCACATTGTAGTAGATGACAGAACAGAGTGCTTATTCACTGAGAAGCACGTTGTTCTTATATAATTAAATTACAGCATTTTGTGCTTTAACAATCACACTGGTTGTGTCTAGAAGGGATCACTCGCTCGTAAATCTTGCAAGATTCTTACACAGCATTCATTTGAATTCGCACAGCAACAAGGAGCCATCGTAAAATATTTAAAATGATCTGTTTTGATGATCAATTAAAGCTCAAAAATAAATATTTCACATAATATATTTGATAACTTTTGCTCTACATCTGCTACTTTCGGTCATGAGATATTGTTGGTCACTGGAGAAGTATTCCAGTGGTAACATATTCGCCCCTTCTATAAGAAGCCCCAGATTCTAATTCAATCAGATACAAATTTATATTTTGATAAACAAAGATAGTATCCGCACTTCAGTTGACATATATCTTGAGTGACGGCACATTTGTTTGCATTTTTCTTTGTGATTCGACTGGAAAGGAAGGTAAGTTGTGGAACAAAATCTCCACAAGATTTGTTTGATATTTTCCAGGTCTAAAATAGATAAACGTCTTTAAACAGCAGCTAGTTTATTCAACACAAACACTTTTTAATTCACAAAATACTATTAATGTCAATAATTGTATATTGCATAATTCTATAATAGTATAACAGTATATAATTGATGAATAACCAAGTAAGTCACAATAACAGAACCTAAGATTTAAAGTAATATGTGCCTTAACATGAACTTATGTCAAACTTTTACTGCTTCAGAGAAACATGTGATGCTCTATGAGATTTCTAGAAGACAATAGGATTTCTTAATAATAATAATAATAATACAATAATAGTAATACTGTATAATATAAGGCGTCTATTTGCGTGTAAATATTCATTTTATGTAATAGTTAAGTGGTTTTAAAGAAAAATATTAAGAGCGGAGACAGGAAACAGAGAGAAAACTGGGTCAAAAAGGCCAAACACAAGCATGGCAACCAGTGCACAACACTAAGTTCTCACAGAGCAAGCACAGATAAAATTGCCCCTGTATGGATTTAAACACATGACTTTCCATTCCACAGTTCAGTATGCTGTCCACTGCAATACACAGCCACAACATTGCCAGTCAACAAAGGGGGATACCAAACTTAGAGCTTTTACCATGATCAACTTTATATTCATGTAACTTTTTCAAGATGCAAATCGACATTTGATTGGGGAAAAGCCCAGCCTCCATTCAGTATGCAAAATACAAAACAGCACAACAGTCATTATGATCGACTTTATATTTATGCAACTTTTTAACAGAGATCAAATTCAGAATTTGATTGTGGAACAGCCCGGCAACCATTCATTTTTCACAACACAAAACTAACCAGAAATACAGAAAGATTTGCAGAGGTGGGGATTCAAACCCACAGCATTTTGAACTATAAACCAGTTATTTAACAAACTGAGCCACTCAGCTGACATGCCTACTGAGTGGCAAAGAGACTTCCTGAGGTTAAAACATCACACAAGTGGGGTTATCTTTTAAACTATAGGTGGCACTCTCTCAAACTGCCAAAGTATCATCAGGACATGATGTTGATGATGCATACTAATTTTCTTTGAAATCTAACAATGTATTTAAAAGACATCAAACTGTGGCAAAAGTAATATGATTAAGATACAAAAGTTCAATATGTAATTAAAATAACATATGCCAAAATAACAATAGCCTAAGTATAGGTTGTTTATGGTTGCCATGCAATGCATGCAATACATGACGGCGTAATCTTACTCAGGCATCTATTTGAAAATGTGTTGGTTTTGTGCTTGGCATTTCTCTAGTGCATACCATTTGTTCATAAGCTGAGAGGACACTGCAAAAAAAGCATTAAAGCATGTTTGAGTGAGCATAAAAATAATGCATTGTCCCAAATCCACCCCATCTTCCAAGAATCTTCATCATACACAATAAACAGAATGCGACATTATGAACTTCAGTCCGAATTGAAAATGGGTGAGTGTGCTACAACTGAATAATGGACAGGATATCCTTCTAGGCTTCTCATGAATTAAAGCTTGCTGGGGATAAAATATCTCTGTTCTACCAGCAATAAGCCATTCAATAAAGAGTATCATGTATCACACTAATGGGAAGAGCTGTAGGAGATGTTCGACCCCACAGGTAGAGCTTTTTATTGTCTGTGGTACTGAGCTCAACCGTATCTGCAATGCTAAATCGGCATGCTGCCTTCCAGGTCATTGTACTGAGCTCAAGTTAGATGAGAAGTCAAGAGTTATCTTACAGTATTACATAATCTCAACATACACAATGACATCAGTAGAACATATTCCTTCCTTTTAATATTTTCAAAGATCATACATTTGGTCAGAAATGTGTGAAATATACAGTGGTGTTCAAAATAATCTATGTTCCCTATCTGTCACTCACTCGAAGTTGTGTCGATGAGTTGACACTCGGGTTCACCCTTGGGAGCCCAGACATCTCTGATCTTTTAAGAAAAGGCCAATGGGAATTGGAATGTGGGATTTGCATGCCACTCTCCCGGACAAACGGGTATAAAAGGAGTGCCGCAGCAAACCCACATTCAGATTTCTTCTTTGGAGCAATCAATAAAATAGTTTATATTTCTCTAAAAGAGTGGCACAAACAAAAGCGTCTTTTTCAAGGTGCCCTTTCGATTGTGTGTAATTCCTTGTTGGGGGTCAAGGAATTGGCTCCCCGAATCTGTCCTTCTACTTACGGGTATGAGGCGGGGTCTGTTAGCACTGCGGGTGACAAGGGGACATCAATGGGACCCTCTCCGCAGGGTATTCCCCCTCAGACCTCCCATTCCCCATCATGCTCGAATGCTCTGACCGAGCTCTGGAGTGAGGTTGCCAGTCCGTCTTACAACAGGCCCGCGATCTCTTTTGGGGCTAGTGACGAAGATGAGTTATCGATTGCGGCACTGAAGAGCGTGCTCGTCATGTCTGACACTGAGGACTCGGCTGGAATCCCAACCTCAGGTGCGGTAGCTCACTTGCAGGCTGTATGCTCCCATCCAGAGCCTGTAGACTGACGTCGTCACTGACGGCTAAAGCCTACAGCGCTGCTGGGCACGCTGCTTACGCCTTGCATGCCATGGCACTCCTGCAGGTGCACCTAGCCAAGGCGCTAAGAGACTTTGGAGACTTTGCCCGGCAGTTCTCAACGGTAAGAAAGCAGATGGAGGACATACAGCATATCCTGCCTTGGCAGAGCCACAGACCCCAAAAACCATCTACTCGTCGCCCTGGGCGTCCCCCTGTGGTGACAACACCAGTTCCGCCACACCAGACCCCCCCCAGAGTCAGCCTCGGTGTGGAGCTAACCACAGGCCCCAGATGCCACCCGCCTCATGACTGGCCACCAAGAACCCCAAGAAGGCTTCGAAGCGCCCTTGAGACGGGCAGCCCTGGGACTCAGGAAACTGCACTATGAGAGCTGGTAAGCAGACCACTCCCTCCCCCGCCAGAGGGTCAGGTAGAGAATCCCTGATTCCCTGGGCTCTATTTCTGGTCTTTCTGCTCTATTTCCGGCTCTCCTTGGCAGGTACGGTGCCCCGGAACCGGGCACCCCGCTTCCGCGTTTTATGGCAGTTTTGGAGCAGTGGCTTCTTCCTCGCTGAGAAGCCTTTCAGGTTATGTCAATATTGGACTTGTTTTACTGTAGATATTGATACTTGTCTACCAGTTTCCACCAGCATCTTCAAAAGGTCCTTTGCTCATGTTCTGGGAATGATTTGCACTTTTCGCACCAAACTACGTTAATCTCTAGCAGACAGAATGCATCTTCCAAAGAGATATGTTTGCTGTATGGTCCCATGGTATTTATACTTGCAGACTATTGTTTGTACAGATGAATGTGGTACTTTCAGGTGTTTGGAAGTTGCTCCCAAGGATAAACCAGACTTGTGGAGGTCCAAAATATTTTTATGAGGTATTGGTTGATTTATTTTGATTTTCCCATAATGTCAAGCAAAGTGGCACTGAGTTTGAAGGTAGGCCTTAAAATACATCCACAGGTACACCTCCAATTCAGTATACCTTCTATCAGAAGCTAATTGGCTATTTGTTTAAAGGTTTAACAAAATTTTCTGGAATTTTCCAAGCTGCTTGAAGGTATAGTTAACTTAATGTATGTACACTTCTGACCCACTGGAATTGTGATAGTCAACTAAAAGTGAAACAATCTGTCTATATAATTGTTGGAAAAACTGCTTGTGTCATGCACAAAGTAGATGTCCTTAACGACTTGCCAAAACTATAGTTTGCTAATATTAAATCTGTGGAGTAGTTAAAAACAAATAGTTTTAATGAATTCAACCTAAGTGTATGTACAATTCTGACTTCAACTTTATTAATCATAATCAATGTGCTAATATAGCCGTGGGCTTGTCCAGGAGCCGGCAGCTGTGTGCCCAATGCATACAGCGCCCCAGCCTGTTTTGGAGGCCTCGGTTGTGACCACGTAGCACCTGGAGACCTGCTCTAGGGGAACACCAGCCCGTAGAAAAGTGAGGTCGGTCCAAGGGCTGAAGATGCGGTGACAGACCGGCGTGATAGCCACGAGTTTGGAGCCAGTGCTGAAGTGGTCCCATATGCATCAACCCGAGTGGTGTGGCCACTGCAGAAGCTGCAAGATGCCCCAGGAGCCTCTGAAATAAATTCAGTGGAACCACTGTCTTCTGTCTGAATACCTTCAAACAGAAGATCTCCGCATGCAAGGTAGCGGTGTTCTTACCAAAGTGAGGTGGATGCTGCTGAACCTGGGCAGGTGCCTGGTAAACTGAATCAGGTTGCCAGTCGGATGGTCCTGGCCAGCCTCCGCGATGGTTTGGAAAGCGCAGGCCATGCATCCAAGTTCCAGGCGAGGTGGACCAAGGGGACAATCTCGTCAGACATGGTGGGTGGGGCCTCGTGGTGGGGCAGAGCCAGAGGTGCCACATTAACTGGGCCGTGCTGAGTCAGGGGACATCGAAGCACTTATCTGGTTCCTGATGCCCACCAGCAGATTGGTCAGGGGAGGAGATACATTGTCCCCACAGTTCATTGAAACCATCCGGGTGTGGCTGGGTTTTTGCCACAGCCAGAATGAAATGGTGGTCGGTGGTTATAATGACGGCCATACATACTGGGTATGCGACCTGCTCTTTTGTTGAGTTTTTGGGGACCACAGCCACTTGGGCGTGCAGCGTAATTAAATGAGAATGAAAAAAAGATTCTCCTCCCGGCCCTCCACCAGGGGACAGAGTAGTCTGTCTACCAGCTCCAGAACAGCAGGTCTCCTTGTCCCTGGGTTGCCATCTCAGGGGCGCTTTGAGGTCTTCTTCTTAGCGGCCGGCCTTGAGATTGGTGGCGTCTGCTTCCTGCAGGGGGCTCGATGCCAGGGCGGGGCCACGGGGACGAGCAGATGGGGTGCGGGATCTTGAGCCGCACCGGGGCAGGATTTGTTGAATTGCCTTCGTCTGCTGCTTCACTGCTGAGAACTGCTGGGCAAAGTCCTCGACGGTGTAGCCGAATAGGCCAGCCTGGGAAATGGGGGCCTTGTCGGAATGGGAGCCTTGTCGGCCTCTCGCATCTCTACCAGGTTGAGCCAAAGGTGGCGCTTCTGGACCAACAGAGTGGACATCAGCCACCGAGAGACGGTGCCATGACCTTCATCACGCGGAGGGCGAGGTTGGTCGCCGAGCGCAGCTCCTGCATCAATCCTGGGGCAGAACTACCCTCGTGCAGTTCTTTGTGCACTTTGGCTTGGTGGATTGCAGGAGAGCCATGGTATGCAGGGCAGAGGTGGCTTCTCCAGCGGCACCGTAGGCCTGGGCCATCAGGGAGGAAGTAAATCTACAGGCCCTGTACAGGGACCAGGCAGTAAAAGGTGCCTCCCACGACCCTGTCAGCTCCTCGTGCAGCTCCAGGAAGAAAGGAACAGGGGCGGGGCGTGGCTGTGAGTGGAAACAATCAATGAGCTGCAAAGTTTCAGGGGAGAGAGGAGAGTTCCACTCTAGCCCAACGCTCGCGGCCACCCGGGAAAGCATGTAATTTCAGCATCGGCCTGGGACTGGGCGACCATACCCAAGGGGGGCAGCCCAGCTGAAGCTTAAGCATCCGACTGGACGAGCCTGCTCTCCGATGCTCCACTCGAAAGCTCATCACCTTCGCGGGCCCTGAACAAGAGGTGGAACTCGCCTGAGATCGCACACTCATCCGGAAGCCTAACAGGGGCAAACGAGCGTGTCGGGGAATGGGATGTCCGTGGGGATTTACCCAGCAGAGGTGGTCCCATTGGGGTCCCCAAATCAGGCCGAGGGGGAGAGTCGCTGGGGTGGCTTGCTTCCTTACAAAAGCAAGCCATGACCGCATCGTTGCCATGGTCATGCCCTTGCAGTGAGGGCATGACACATCCATGAAAGCTGTCTACGTGTGAGCAGCGTCCAGACGCAAGAAGCAGCGATTGTGGCCATTGGATGGTGAGAGGTAACAACCGCATCCAGGAATAACACACAAGCAGAAGGGCATCTTTAAAAAGACGTTCCGTGTGTGCCGCTCTTTCAGAATATACTTTTAGTTTTGTTCTGCCGAAGCGCCCAAGGGCGATCTCTGCAGTGCACCAGTGCAGAGAGGGGAGAAAGCTGCAGTAATGCGCCATCAGAGATCCAGCAGAGATGAATGGGAAGCTGTGGGAATTCAGCTCAGTGAACATCGACCACTTGATGACCGCATCGTTCGCACGGCAGCTCCTTTATACCCGTATGTGTGGAGGAGTGGCATCCAATTCCCAATGGCCTTTTATCAAAGACAAGAGGTGTATCAGACTCCCAATTGTGACCCCTAGTGTCACTTTATCGACACAACGTCGAGTGAGTGACAGATAGGGAATCAGAATTTAAAGTCTGAAGTTTTAGAAGTTTTACATATTAAACTGTACTATACTGGAGCACTATGCTATATTTAAGAAATAAGGAATGGGAGGCCATGCTATATTGTGAATATACTATAGTCACAGCTGAAGTGGTGTCACGTAGTACCTGCAAACTCTTCAGATTTGACTATATTCACAATATGGTACAGCCTCAGGTGCCTTATTGCTTTTATAAAATGGTCACAAATTAATAAAAAGATTAAGGACATAAATATTAATTAAAATGTTATATTTTGTAATTAAAATCATTAAATGCAATCCTTCTGCCAGAAAACTGCCACTGTCCCTGGCAGTAAACAGAAGGTTGCTAGACCACAAGAATAACTGTCAGCTATGGGTGCTGCAGTGTGATACAAATAGAAGTTGAGAGCTGTGCTTTATCATGAATAAAGCATGGCTTTTGACCAATCAGCATCCAGTACCAGAACTATCCTTTTTATCCACAGCTTTCCTGAGCAATCACTGGGCCATTACGATTCTAATTGCCTGTTTAGTGTTTCTAGACGCAATGTAAAAACTATCCAAACAAGCGGTCCAGATGGCGAACAATCATTTAAGTGTTATTTGGAGTAAAAATGAAATTCAGGCTAAACTTGTGCAGTTGTTGGCTGTCATTACAACTCAAAGTAATTAATAACATCAACATAACTAACCTCAGCATTGCTTCATGACATCTACACACTCAGGTGAGGCAATGTTAATAAAAACAGTCATCTTGACTCTATGAATTATCAGCACTATAGAGCCATGTTTTTTGAAATTTTTGACAAATGTAATACTATAAACATCACATTAATCGCTAAGAATATACACCAATGCATGTGAAAACACTGGAGACTGGAAAATGAAAACAGGCAAACCGTGGAACACTTCCATGTTCAAGAAAAAGGTGGATAATGTGAGATAATCAGACATGTATGAACATTCTGTATTAGAAAGCTGTTATATAAAAATATCCCTCTGATTATGTCAGCAGGATCGTCACTATAAGTGGTGGTTTAAAAGAGGGTTTGAAAGTTATAGGGAAAAAGACAGACAAACCCCTGGAGGAAGAGAATGCAGGGGAATCAGAAAATGACACTGTGTGGTTGTGAATAAAACTCATGGGTCAAATCTACTTGGCCCCTGACCTTGAGGTGAAAGCCTCTCAGGCAAAAGTCATGGTCGTATGGTCAGAGCCATGTTATGCTGTCTTCGTGTGAGGACAGCAGGGATGAGAGGGACAGCTGCTCTGCGCTAAGGGCTATATGCCAGTCTGCCAGATATGACCTCATGCCCTGTGTTGCTGCTCTGTAACTAGACTGAGATATGGATTACAAATGTCCCAATGTGCCAGACTGCTTTAACTATTAGTTAGTTTTGAATTATGACCATGCGAGTAAAGAACACACCATTTTATTCTTCTATTTTTTTAAACACTTTTATTTATTTCTCCCTTACTTGGCCAAAAATACAATAAAATAGAATATAAAGTGTGACAGAGACAGACAGACAGACAGACAGACAGACAGATAGAACAGGGCTGTATTAAGGTAGCGTGAGTGAGGTCTGTTTATGTTGTGTATGTAAAGCTGAGATTGGATGTCAATGCATGCTTGCTTCCATCTTGCCATCCTGACCATTATAATCCCCTTGCTGCCTATAAACCTTTCCTCCATGAGAGGAAAGGAAAAGCGGCTGTTTTATTGAAATGCGAACAAAAATTAGAGCCGTTTTTACACATCTCAGCTCAGGACAATATAAGGGCCCATTTCACATCTTAAAGTAGGCTAACCTTGACCCCCTGCTCTAAGGGTTTGCTAAAGGCCCATAATGTCACACCATTATTATCCACAGGCTGGAGTGAGATGGTATCAGCGACAGTGCAGATGACCTGATAAACTGCACCACACACACTGCTCAGCCACATAAAAGCTATAAAACCACAGCCTGGGGCTGAGTCTCATAAATCAGGACACATTAGGACCTCAGCCACAGCAAACAAAGACTCCACTGCTCATTTATTCAGCGATGGTTTGAAGTTTTCAATGGCTACATTCACCCAGTCAGTGTTTGGGATTGTGGTGACTCTTGAATTGTCCCATTCAAAGAACAATTTACATCTGTATGAATGTATAACTTAAGTAAAGCCCCTTTTTTTTCACAATAGCTACAAAAGTGAATACGATTACATGGACACCAGAAAGCAGCTTATTGTGAGAAGGTGCCATATTGCGAGAAAGTATTGTTCCAGTTTACATTAAATGTATAAGCAGCATACTCTTTAATCTGGTATACATGCAATTTGGTCAGTAAGCAGCTCTCTCCAAAGAAAAATTATTTCCCTGTGACACTTGTGTAAATAACAAACATGGCATCTGAGGAAGACTTCACTATTTTATTCTCTTTTGCTTTGTGTACATTTTCAGATATTCCAGTGTTGTTGCTCTGTTTGTTTTATTAACTTTCTATAGCCACCAGCAGCAGAATTGCACTGTAAAAGTGGGCTTTCCCAATCAAATAAAACTTGAGGGAGAGTTGATATTTTACATTGGTGTATATAGTTTATAGTGCATGTGGTTTTACCACTGTACTCACAGAAATGTTGAATTCTTTCCACTGTGTTTACTTGTTCCTTGTTTACTTGTAGGCTCCATCATACGATATTTGTTATCCGATCTGTACACGCACATGCACATTCATCAAAAGCATGTAAGAACGCCGCTCATGCATTTACATGGCCAGATAAGCTGTGATCACGGTAGAAACCTGGATGAGTTAAACCACGATCTCTTAATCTCTTAAAACGGCTTGTTTACACAAAGTTTCAGAATGCCACTTTCAGCAAAAACCGTGGAATAACCCGTTTTCTTAAGTGCGTGTAAATATGGTCAGTAGCAAAAATAAATATCAAAGATGGTGACTCCGATATAGGGCTGGGTGATTTACATAATATAATCACGAAGATTTTGCTGAAAATATAAAATTACACAATATTTTGAATATCGCAATGATTTTACAGAACTTATTATTTGGCTAAATAAATTTCATAAAGAGCGTGTCATTAGACAAACACGCTGTCTACACCAAAGTGATGCAATACATCAAAAGCAAATCACTCCCATTATAATCAATGATGCTGTCAATACTAGAAGCATCCGTAGTACTTGTTATGAAACTTAATGGTTATATAAAAAGAACTGTAAAAATATCACAATATTGCTTAAATTTATAGTATATTGCAGAAAAATCATTGTGGTTATATTGTGCAATATTCAATATATTGCTCAGCCTGTGATGTAGTAGTATCTGAAGAGGTGGGCATACTGTGAATTTATAAAGTACCCACAAATGCAAGTTGACCCCCCCACCCCCGGAAAAACAAACAAACAAAAAAACATGCACCCGGTCTCTAAAATTCAAATATTTACATGTATATACAGTACATATGTATAATGTGTAAGAAATATATTTTTCTATAAAAAATTTAAATAAACGCTGTATATTGGCTGTTGTAATTATAGTCCCACATGAACTTACAAAATGTATATCAGGGTAAGTTTCTTGCAGGCATGGTGTACAATACATTAATAAGAACAATGGTATGGCAACTGGATGTTAAATATGTATTTATATTAATAGGTGTCATAAATGTTCCTTTCATTAAGCTACTATGAAAATTGGTAATACTTTATAATTACTTTAATTAATAAAATAATACATACATAATAATCTGTTAATCATTGTATAGCTAATTTGAGTTTGATGTTATCTTGACCAGTATTACCATATATAGCCTACATTAGAATTAATGGTTATTTGTTTTATATGTTTACTATAATGTGCTTTTCTGTGTATAGTGAAATTGATTTTCTACTTAGAAATATAAACTGAAATAATTTAATATCACAAGAAAAAGGTAACACTGACAGCAGTATAAGGGAAAAAAAAAAAAGAAAAAAAAAAGAAAAAAGACATTTAATATAATTACAGGACACAGCTGTCCAGCATCTGAGCAACAAAATCTAGCACTGGTGCAATAACATGCAGTATTTTCAGTAAGCTTGCAGTAAGTTTAATTGCATAATATTTACGTTTAGAAGGAAAATACATATACAGCGTATATTTTGGTTACTCCAGGGAAGCTTGTGCATTAGACGCTGGAAATGTCCCGCCCCTTACTGAAACAGAAAATATGATTGGTTAACAAATATCCAGTCGTGTCTGAAATTAATGTCCTGATTGGAGAATCAGATTAGACGGACTGTCTGTCTTGTCTGTGCCATCTGTTGCGCTCCAGCCTCCCGCAGCTCCGTGCGCGTTTAGAGAGAATCTCTTTACCCTTTTTTAAAAATAAAAACCCCCCACGCAATTCACTCAATGGTGCTGCAGCATCACGTTAGTAGATTGAAAATGTTCCGTGTCAAAAGCCTACTCCTTGTTCTGGCGGCCATATGTATCATAAATTATTTCAGGTGGGCATACGCAAAATCCCAAGAAAGATAGGTGGGCATCCGGCATATGCCTGTGTATGCCCTAGACTACACTACTCTGCGCAGCCCTACTTCTATAACACTGGAGATCCTTATCACAATTGACAACTGACAAAAAATGAAAGGAATATTTCACCCAAGAATGAAAAATTTGTCGTAATAAATTACTCACCCTAATTTTGTTGCAAACCCCTATGGCTTTCTTATGCAAAACACAAAAAGAACTGTTTAAATTAAAATCATTATCCATTATTTTAATACTATAGTAGTGAATAGTGCATCACTTTAAAGCTTAAAAAATGAGTCAAATACATAAAATTAGTCCATGTGACATATTCCATGTCTTCTGAAAGTATGCAGTAGGTTTTGGTGATAAACAACCCAAAATGTTATTTTTCAGTGAGAATGTAGCAAATGTGAATCGTGTGAGAATTTTGCCATGAAAATCGATTGGGCGCAAGCTGATGGTATATGATTCAGCCTATTGTCTCTCTCACACGTGACATGCAAAGCAATCGCTTATCGGTTTCTTAATGTGTATTCGAGTAGCCAATCATCTTGCGTCACTCTCTTTGTATAACATGTAAATAGCTTAGTTTTGCAATAGCAGTTCACCGCTGTGTGCTGAAAGCGCTTCACTCTGAAACCCACCGCCATCCCCAGTTCCCATCTGTCCAAATCTGCTACATGGGTTTGTATGTATTTCTAATTGTGCAGCAGCATGCCTTTCATGTTCAATGCAATATGACTCATGTTTTGTGCAGCAGCAACTGCATGTCCACATGCTAACTCAGTATGTTTTATTGACTAACAGTAGCAAGTCTCCATTCTTGTTTTGCAGCAGCATATCAGATCTAGCCCGCCAAGACCAATATCTTATCTACATACCTTACCTCCCTCAACATGCCAATCCTTTCTGAGAGATGTCATGGTTGAATTTGCATTGCTTAGTGGTAAAAACAAGTCAAATTCTCACATAAACATTCAAGCCACTGTGATGTGACGAGATTCTCTTATAGCACTTGTTAAGGAGACACAACCAATAAGCACGCTCTCCACTGCGTGACGTCATTCAGAGTGTGCCCGCAAAAAAGAGACGAGCACTAAAGTTTCCTGATGCTGAAATATTAGCAAAACTTTTCCATAAAGTGGACATTCCCTTTAGTGAGTCATTGAAAATGTGTAAGTGCGATTTTTCTGTACTTTACTAGGTGACTCTATATTTGTGTTAGTCAAGTGATTGTATGACTTATTGGTTTATTATCGTTAGCTTGTTCACTCGCACGAGCGGTATAGTATTCGCGTGTACAAGTTAATCTTTGGATTGCCGCCTTAATAAGTTTAATTCTTCATTCAGTAGGTTTAAGGGATGTTCGTAGGTAATACATATGTAGTATTTAGTATTGTACATGTGTGGATTGTTGATTACATGTCGTTCCTCACACTTACCGTGCCATTTAATAACGCAGCAAAATATAATGACCTTTCACCTACTTTCTTCTGTGCGCTTCATGCGCCACCTAGTGGCACTACGTAGTATTGCCATAATGTTTATTCCAGTATATGTTATATACTTTAGGAATATGATTGTTTCTTGCAAATGGTGAAAAGTTATTGTGATTGTTGTCTACTCATTGTTATATTTGTTATTTACAGACCACTTCTACATAAATGTCCACTATATGAGACTGTTGAACAATAAATGCCCTGTGGTCTGACTGTGCTGTCCTGTCTGAATAATTTCATTCAATTCTGTAAACTGAATCCTGACTCCGGTGTCCTGACCGACACACCAGTGCGAACACGCACCCACCTGAACTAGTGCACACAATAGAAGAAATCCCTTTTTATATTGGTCCTTCGAGCCGGATAGTTGTGTTTACACTGGACTAAGGATGTCAGAACCCCAGAATATAGAATATCAGATCCAAGGTGCACGGCCTAGACGTTCAGTTCGTCAGCCAGCATACCTCCAAGACTTCGAGGTTCAGTATCCACCGAACGCTCAAGTTACGGTACCTTTCCTACAGATAGCACAGCAGACACATGGGCGAGAAGATAAACAGTGGGACGATACCTCAATTGCTCGTCTGCAAACTACCCGAGATTACAGCTCAGAAGAGGGAGCCAAAAGTGGAACACCTGATTCTTTAGAGGTAACAGGTCCACAAAGAGAGCCATGGTTTCTCATTAGAGACCAGTGGAGTGCACAAGATGACCGCACATATTCCTTACCTCTGGATCTTCACAAGACAATGCATGACATTGAAAAGGAGAACAGAGAGCTTCGTCAATCTCAATTATCAATGAAGGAGGAGATCAGACAACTGACAGAAACTATGCAAGACATGTTAACGAGGAGCCAGTCAAGTCAGAGGTCGTCTCCCACTGATAAACAACAGTATCTATCCTAAACAACTCCGGTGCCCTCACCTAGAACTATTAGCAGGGAGTCAGAAACACCTGTGCATAAACCATCACCCTGTGCTCATCCAATACCAGCACCACGTAGAATTCCCACTCCAAAGAGTACAAACCCTTACAGTACAGACAGTAATTCCCACTATGTTACTCCTCCAGTGCAACATCAGAACGATGACGCCCTTTCTACTGGTAGAGTAGCTGCACAGGTTACCTCCAGTATGCCTGACCCCTACAGACATTACCTAAGTCAACAACAGCCAGAGATGGATAGATCAGCCCCTACTCCCTCAATGCCCGCTGCGCATTATTCTAGTCAGCCCTACTGGTTACCATCAAACCCAGCGAGGTGGCAGATGAATGTGAATAGACAGGAGACGACCTACAGAGGTCCTCAACCAACTATACCTTATTTTTCCAGCCGAGACCCAGGTGAATTTGCCCGCCTTAAGTTAGCCTTGAATAATTTGCTGCCAGAGGATGCAACTGAGCTCTTTAAGTACCAGGTTCTAGTTGACTACTTGAGGTTAATGGAAGCCCGCTTGATAGCAGATTCCTTCCTGAATTCCCTTACTCCCTATTCAGACACTATGGCAGCACTCACTGAGAGGTTTGGGCGACCTCACCAACTCGCTCTGAATAGAATAGCTACTGTGATGGACAGCCAGGATGTCCAGTCTGGAGATACTGCAGGCTTTGAACGCTTTGCTCTACAGATCCAGGCACTGGTAGGTCTCCTGAAGACACTGGGCACAGAAGGAGAAGTTGAATTACGATGTGGATCTCATGTTGCTCGACTCCTCACTAAATTACCCCCAGAGTTGCGGTCATCCTTTAGGAGGCACATGAGTTACGAACCAGGTACTGTGTACACACTCCTTGACTTTGCTAAGTGGCTCAAGTTTGAGTCATGGTGTCAAGACCATGAAAGTATTAGTAGAGACAAAGCTCACAGAGTCAGACAAAGAACAGACTTCCGTAAAGATTCCAAGGTGAAATATCAAGCAACCACAATATTTCATGGTACAGATCAACCATCATCACCGGTGTTGCCACAGTCAGCTAAGAGCACAAATCAAAGCAACGCCTTCTGTCCTTACTGTGATGGAAAGAGCCATTACCTAAGTTAGTGTACATCCTTCCAAGCACTTTCCAAAGATCAAGTGACTGACTGGATAAAATCGAATAATAGATGTTGGAAGTGTGGACGCTCCCATCGAGCTGCGCATTGCACTTTGAAGAAGCCATGTCGTCTGTGCAATGGAAGGCACTTGCAAATCCTCCATGAGGTGAATGTTAAGCCAATTAAAGAAGGCACCTGCCTTGTCAGCTCTACCAAAACACCGCTGTACATGGACAGACCTGAAGGGTCTAATCGAGTCCTTCTTAAGGTCATTAGAGTTATCTTGCAACACAAGGGTCAGAGCTTAGACACATATGCTGTGCTTGATGACGGTTCAGAGCGCACAATCCTTCTGTTACCTGCAGCTCAAAGACTAGGTCTCACAGGGAAGACAGAAGACTTAGCCTTGAGGACCATAAGGCAGGACATAACAACACTCCATGGCACAGCAGTTTCCTTCAGGATCTCAACACCCTCTCAACCTAATAAGAGCTATCTCATCGAGAGAGCCTTTACAGCGGAACCCTTGAGCCTAGCAGAACATTCCTATCCGGTTGCAGTCCTTCAGCAGAAATACAGCCACTTGAGAGGTCTACCGCTTCCGCCCATTCACAAAGCCAACCCAATGCTGTTGATCGGAGCAGACCATCCTCACTTAATAACCCCTATAGAACCAGTCCGCCTTGGTCCACCAGGTGGTCCGGCAGCCATTAAGACAAGTCTGGGTTGGACTCTGCAAGGTCCAGCACGAGTTCTTGAAGAGAGATTGAAGTCACAACAGTGTCTGCATATCACCATTAAACCTTCAATGGTGGAGCTTTTCCAGAATGTCGAAAGACTCTGGCAGGCCGATGTCCTCCCCATTAGATCTGAAGGGCTGCTCACAAGGTCAAAACAAGATCAAGAAGCTCTTACGCTTCTACAGACTCAGACCAGGAGAGTACTGGTTGATGGAGTTAGTCGATACGCTACCCCACTCCTTCGCAAGATAGACATGGCTCTTCTTCAAGCTTCTAAAGAGGTAGTACTACCAAATCTAAGGAGCATAGAGAAGCGCCTAGAAAAGGATACCATTAAAGCCGCTGCATATAAGGAAGAGATAAAGAAGCTGGAAGTCTCTGGCTATGTACGCAAACTTCCTCCTGATGAAGTCAACACTGATGGTGAGTCATGGTTCATTCCTCACCATATGGTTCAACATAATGGGAAGAATCGTGTAGTTTTCAATTGTTCTTTCCAGTTTAGAGGCTACAGCTTAAATGACTACTTACTGCCTGGACCAGCGTTAGGCCCCTCCTTATTGGGCGTCCTGTTACGCTTTCGTGAGCACAGAGTGGCGATCAGTGGTGACATCAAAGGGATGTTTCACCAGGTCCGCCTTCTCCCAGAAGATACATATCTTCTTCGCTTCGTGTGACGGGACCTGGATGGAACTAAACCTCCTGATGTTTATGAGTGGCAGGTATTACCCTTTGGTACTACTTGTAGCCCATGTTGTGCCATCTATGCCCTTCAACAGCACATCATGGACCAAAGCAAGCCCAATGATGATGTCAGACTCACAGTAGAGAAACACTTCTATGTAGACAACTGCTTGCAGAGCCTACAGTCACCTGAAGAAGCAAAACAACTGGTGGATAAACTCTGCCAAATCCTGGCCAGCGGTGGTTTTGATCTTCGTCAGTGGGCAAGTAGTGTTCCAAGTGTGGTTGAGCACCTACCAGCAGACGCACGATCCAACAGCACAGAATTGTGGCTGTCACAAGATCGGACTGACATACAGGAATCTACATTAGGTTTAAAGTGGTACTGCCAACTAGACACTCTTGGGTATAAAACCCGACCAGTGAAGTCTGAACCACGTACCCTTCGTTACATCTACAGAGTGCTCGCAACTCAATACGACCCACTTGGTTTCGTCATCCTATTTACCACACGAGCGAAAGTTTTGGTACAGAGGTTGTGGGATAAGCAGAGGGAATGGGATGATCCCAACCTCCCTGTTGACCTTTTGGAATCCTGGAATGACTGGGAAAAGGAACTCCCTAACTTAGCCAGCATCTCTTTGCCTTGTTGCTTTGTATCTTTGGACACTGATCAGTTTCAGGTTACCAGACAGATACACATCTTTTGTGATGCCTCTGAGCAGGCTTATGGGTCTGTCTCGTATCTGCGGACAGAAAATGATAGAGGTCAAGTCCAGCTTGCCTTTATCATGGCCAGATCTAAAGTTGCTCCTAAGTGAAGACATACCATACCTCGACTGGAGTTATGCGCAGCCCTGAATGGTGCTCAGCTAGCCAAACTACTTAAGACTGAACTTACTGTGGAAATCAGTAGAGTGTTTATGTGGACAGATTCTACAACGGTACTTGCCTGGTTCAACTCAGAATCATACAGATTCAAGGTATTTGTTGGAACAAGGATAGCGGAGATCCAAGACCTCACAGTAGGGTGTACCTGGCGGTACGTGGACTCTGATAGGAATCCAGCAGATGACCTGACTAGGGGTAAAACCCTCAAAGACCTGTCAGTAACCAATAGATGGAGTCAAGGACCATCATTCCTTCTCGAACCTGAGTTGGCATGGCCAATAACTCCTAGTCTACAACCTCCGGAGGACAACGCAGAGCAACGTAAGGGAATATTTTGTGGCATTTCAACAGAAATTATTCCCCCAAGTATTCCTGATCCTGCTACTTACAGTTCCTGGAAGGAGCTAGTAGAGGCAACAGCCCAGAACCTTAAAGGAACAGAACAGCCTTCAGCGGCAGATTATCTAGCTTCAGAATTGCTCATCCTCCAAAAATCCCAGAGTGACAGTTTCCCTGATGAGTACAGATTACTTAAAGCGGGGAAGCCTGTACAGTCAACCAGTCGGTTACTTACCCTTGCACCAGAATTCGACGAGTCCAGTCAGCTTGTCAGAGTTGGTGGTCGTCTGCGACGGGCTGAAGGACTGGAATCGTCAGTAATCTACCCCATAGTTCTACATCCTCATCATTTCACCACTAAATTACTAATCCAGGACTACGATCGCAAGCTCTGCCACCCCGGACCCGAGAGAGTTTTTGCAGAAATGAGGAGAAACTTCTGGGTATTGAGAGGACGCGAAGCCATCCGCAAGCAGCAGCATCTATGCAAAGAGTGTCAAAGGTGGAAGAGCAAGCCGGTTATTCCCAAAATGGCAGATCTACCGCCAGCCCGCTTGAGACTACATAAGCCACCATTC
Organism: Moxostoma hubbsi; assembly: GCA_032164185.1. Lineage (NCBI taxonomy): Eukaryota > Metazoa > Chordata > Actinopteri > Cypriniformes > Catostomidae > Moxostoma > Moxostoma hubbsi. Next base: position 21,363,295 of record JAVLUX010000010.1, read on the forward strand.
TACAGTACTGGAATGGACTGTTTCGGGCCATTTCAAATTAAAATTGGCAGGCGCTGTGAGAAGAGGTAGGGAGTAATCTTTAAGTGCCTCACAACAAGAAGTATACATCTGGATCTTCTCACTTCCATTGATACGGACTCATTCCTGATGGCCTTAAGGAGGTTTGTAGCTCGGCGTGGCACACCATTTGAATTAATCTCAGATCAGGGCACCAATTTCCGAGGAGGAGAAAGAGAGCTCCGAGAAGCCTTTTCTTCTCTCAGCCCTCAACTAAAACAACAGCTGGCCAAACAGAAAATATCCTTCCGCTTCAACCCACCAAATGCTCCACACTTTGGCGGAGCCTGGGAAAGAGAGATTCGGTCAGTGAAAAATGCCCTACGCACCACTATTGGCTCACAGGTTATAACCGAAGAGGTGCTCCTGACAGTCCTCATTGAAGTTGAAGGCATTCTAAACAGTAAGCCACTAGGATATACCTCAAGTAACATAGCTGACATTGATCCTGTTACGCCTAACTACCTGCTTATGGGGCGGCCAGATAGTTCCTTGCCACCAGTGGTCTATCCAGCCACTGAACTCATGGGGCGGCGGAGATGGAGGCAAAGTCAGGTATTGGCTGATCAGTTTTGGTCGAGCTTCATCCATCACTACTTACCTACACTACAATCTCGTAACAAGTGGCATTCTGAGGTTAGGAACATTTCCACTGGAGATGTAGTTATGGTTGTAGACCCACAGGTCCCACGTGCATTGTGGTTAGTGGGCAAAGTTATGACAACCTTCCCTGGTTCAGATGGATGTATTACAGCAGCTGAGATCCAAATCAATGATAAGATCTACACCCGACCAGTTGCTCGTTTGATTCTCCTTCCTTCTTTCTCTGACGAGGATTTAAATGTTCAGTACTTAGCCCCTACAATCTGATTAAGATTATAAAGGAACAAATATGCTCCGCATATTTGGGGGCGGCAGTGTTAAGGAGACACAACCAATAAGCGCGCTCTCCACTGCGTGACGTCATCCAGAGTGTGCCCGCAAAAAAGAGACGAGCACTAAAGTTTCCTGATGCTGAAATATTAGCAAAACTTTTCCATAAAGTGGACATTCCCTTTAGTGAGTCATTGAAAATATGTAAGTGCGATTTTTCTGTACTTTACTAGGTGACTCTATATTTGTGTTAGTCAAGTGATTGTATGACTTATTGGTTTATTATCGTTAGCTTGTTCACTCGCACGAGCGGTATAGTATTCGCGTGTACAAGTTAATCTTTGGATTGCCGCCTTAATAAGTTTAATTCTTCATTCAGTAGGTTTAAGGGATGTTCGTAGGTAATACATATGTAGTATTTAGTATTGTACATGTGTGGATTGTTGATTACATGTCGTTCCTCACACTTACCGTGCCATTTAATAACGCAGCAAAATATAATGACCTTTCACCTACTTTCTTCTGTGCGCTTCATGCGCCACCTAGTGGCACTACGTAGTATTGCCATAATGTTTATTCCAGTATATGTTATATACTTTAGGAATATGATTGTTTCTTGCAAATGGTGCTGTCATGTCTGAATAATTTCATTCAATTCCGTAAACTGAATCCTGACTCCGGTGTCCTGACCGACACACCAGTGCGAACAGGCACCCACCTGAACTAGTGCACACAATAGAAGAAATCCCTTTTTATAGCACTCATGAATGCAAAAAGAACGTCAAGGTTTTCCAAGGGTTTGAAACAGAATTGGAATTTTTGGGTGAACTATTCCTTTAATAAACAAGAGGTGAGTTCATCTGTCATTCATCCAATGTAGAATGGTGTTTCCACTCTCATTTCTAAACAAACTGTGTGTGAATGTAACCAAATTTAGCACTCTAAAACAGGATTGACAACTGCATTCTGCTTCTGTTTGGATGTAGCCAATGGATCTCGTGCTCCATGTCTTGGCCCTCAGTGCACTAGTATCACTTTAATCTTCTCTTCCTGTCACTTGTTTTTCCATCTCTCCTCTCCCATGCCCCTCTGCCTCTCAGGTAATAAATGTATGTCACGCAAACATCTTTTGACAGCTTGTCCCTGTCTCACCTTTCCTCTGTCCATGTTTGCCAGTTTCTGACATGCCAACACAAAGATGTCAAATGCATGGCCCAAGGGTTAAAAGCAGCCTCCTGTAATTTATTATAATGCCTAAGAGCACTATTTTAAACATACAGATCTGCATTAACCTGTTGTTTAAGCTATTTTATTTATTTTTTGTATTCAGTATCCCTTTCTTAAAGCAATGTCAAGTTGTCATTATAGTTATTATAATATAAATGTAATATGGAAAAAAAAAAAATAAGCACTTTACGTTATTTCCCCATGAGTTTAGAAAATGCAAACTCAGACTGGACTTAAATTGAGTTTGACACCCCTGCCTTAGCTTCATTCTCTCTAACTCTCCCTCTCTCTAGAACCCTTTCTGTAGCTTGCCCTCTCTATAGAACCTGTTCGCTCTATTGCATACTAATTCCCAGTGGAAAAGAGTTATACAAGGCCTTGCACTTCAAAAGACAGAACTAAAACAGGAAGCGAGGCAAAACAAACAAACATAACAAATATATGTATTAAAGTTGACATATGCTGATGAAACTGACAGGAACTGACTACAGATGATTTGGACGCTTTCTACACATAACACACCCTCTTTTATGAGTGACTGAAAGGTTAGAGCTTTTTTCATACACATTATGGCCAAGTTATGGTGATCTAAATGTAAAGGCGACCATAAAACTAAGAAACACACATGCAGACACTAACAAAAAATACCATGGTAATACCATGTTTTGGGATTAGTACCATAATTTGGTACATGAATGATGGTAATGCCTTTAAATTATTTTAAGTACCTTGGAATACCATATATATCCTGTTCCTGTAAAATTAGCCTAAAACGCCTAATCAAGGTATACCCAAAGTAAATTTAAAGCTGTTCTTGAACATTTTGGAGTACATGCATGGTTTTGGTCACTTTTGAAAGGTGACACTCTGACGTTTTTTCCCCAGCAGTTAGAATTTCTGTAAGTGCTACTGATTTTAAGTAATAGAAGTTTGAACACAATGAAATAGAAGTTTTCCACCTGAATTTTTTTTTTTTGCATACAGATGCTGCAAATGACTATAACTAGTGGCTATTAGCTTGAAAACACAATGGGATCACAGCATGAAGCCTTACATTGTCCAAGTTACAATACCATAAAAAAATAATATTTTAAACATGTTTTTCTAAGGGTACACCCAGGCGTTTTACAAAAGTGCCTTTTGGATACTCTAAAGGACCCTTGATAACCATGGCCATATACCTAGGAAAAAAAGGCTACTACTTTTGAACACTTCAACGTACAGTCATAATTATGGGCTCAAATGAAATATGACACAGAGCTATCATACTCCATATCCAGACCCACTATTAGTTTTGCTGACACAGAGTAACTGATGCATACACATATTAGAGTGCCTTTTCCCTTCTTGAAACTGAACGTTGTGCATATAAAAGAGTCAAAACTAGTGCTATGGTGGAAAATTTGTTTATACAAAAAATACACATCAAACTATTTACATACATTTTTACACAAAGTATTTACAAACAATTATAAAATTTTACATGTTTCTAGCAACATGCCAGTCATTGTAGCTGTCATGTTTGGGTACAAAGCACAAAGGCACATCACAGGAGGAGTACTTCACTGGTGTCTTTGCATGACACTGCCTGCACTTCAGATGACCAGTGGTGCTAGATTCGGTGATGTGCTATTTGTGGAGCAGGAGATAAGGGTCTGGCTGTGGAGTGAGACCCCAACTCTGCCAGCTCCTCAGCAAGGGCCTCTCTGAAAGCCTTCTGGTTCATAGGGACCTCTCCTTTACATGGGGCTCTTCTCTTGATGAGATGCTGTCCTGCTGTTCCACTCTATGTGGCCGCTTGCTGAATGGGGAGAAGTATCCAGCTCCCAATCGCTTATCTGATTCATCAGATAATTGCCTATAGTGAAAATAAAGAAATAAATGTAATTTACAAAGCTAGACAAAACTTTTCCATCTTTTCTGTATTCTACCTTTTTACAGCTTGCTTCTTCACATCTCAGCAATTCACACAAAGAAACAAAGAGAGATACACATCTCCCCCAAAGGTCAGCAGTGAAACCAAGACATACAAACACAACATATATTCTTATATGCAACTTATAAGAATAAGAATATTCTTATATGCAACTTATAAGAATTGTTTGTTTCAGAGCTATATATATATATATATATATATAGCTCTGAAACAAACAATGAACTAAAACCTCACACACGCAAAAACAAATACAAACAACTCCCGCAAACAGTTCAAGACACTCGCTGGGGAAACACACGACAAAAGGTAATTTAAAAATGTGCATTCATTATTCAAACTAAAGCTTATTTATGCAGAATATACAGTAAAATATCTTTTAAAACACAAGAAAACACTTACTTGTCCAGAGTAATGTCTCCTCCCTCCATAAACATTTCCTCTGCCTTGGAATGACAAATCATCCGTATTTTTTTCTGAAATTTCATCTCTGGGGTATTTATTGATGTAATAATGTGATTTGGACTAAAAATTTTACTTGATTTGACAATGTAACAACACCATTTTGGTCAGGATGTTATGGAGCAGTGGACTACTATGAGGCTTCATTGGTGAGTTGCCTAAATTTTGTTATTGTTTGTTTATATGTTAGTGGTCTGACAAAGATATAGATTGTACCTGCTGTTGTGATTGTATCTTCTCTTAGATTGTATCTTCTCTTGAATCACAAAAATTTTAGCTTTCCAAAGATAAGTGGCATGTGTACCAGTGTACACACAGCAGTTGTGTACATTGCATAGTTATTTTTGTAACATTCACAGGCCCGCCCGCGAGATGTTAAAATCCAATGAAGATAAGAATACTGTAATAATTCAAATGGTTCTATACGTATATCCAAGTGCCGTGGTATTACCATCTGTTACCATCACAGAACAGTCTTGCAAGGGAGAAATTACAAAAACATTAATTAACACACTATCATTGAAAACAAACATTATCAGCTGCCGTTCACATAGGATGCAAACTAGTGACAATGATCATGTTATTTAATTGTTTTTCTATGTAAATATGTCAGCCTGGTCTCATGAAATTTACGTGACAATGGCCACTCTTTTGGAAACCAAAATTATGTGCTTCATTACAAGTTTGTCTGCAGTTTCCCAGTGAAATGTCCAGCATGGGGACACAAAATTGAGTGAAACTATGTTGTGACGAGGAGGAGGTTGTGACCAGGATGTGAGGATGCACGCCCGCTGATGAATTGTCCTAATCAGCTGGGAGGGAGATAAGGATAAGCCGGAGATGCCAGTTAGGGAAGAGAGACGCATGAAGCTTTGTGTGTCGTCTTTGTTTGTTTTTCAGTTTGTTATATTTCAGTTCAGTTTGTTTATAAAATTTTACATAGACTGTTCAGTTGGTTCCCACCTCCTTCTTGCCCATCTTAAGAACCTTGTTAAACTGGTGCTGAAACCCAGGAGACAGAGGAACTGCTGCCATCCACCAGGGGAAGGAGGACTCGCTGCCGTCAGCCAAGGGAGGAGCAGCTGTCGAGGAGTGGCTGAGAAACAGGCAACAGCATGTCTTGGGACAGGCGAGACATTTTCTCTCTCTCTCTCTCTCTCTCTCTCTCTCTCTCTCTCACTCTCTCTCTCTCTCTCTCTCACTACCTCTCACTAGAATCTCAGGTTCATCCTTATCCCCCTCCCAGCTTATTAGGACGATTCAGCACTGGGCATGCATCCTCACGGCCCGGCCACACCCTCCTCCTTGTCACACTCCTCCACCACCCGATTCAGGCCAGGGAGGAAGAGGAGAGGTGTTGCCCTTCCAGCCATTTTTCTGTCGGCAAGTCTTCCCCTGCTCTAGACCCTGGGAAAGATGAGGGAATGGAGAGGGGAGAGGAAAAGTGTGTGAGAGACAGAGAGAGAGAGAGAGAGAGAGAGATGGTCCCCGGACACATTGTCGCCTGGTCCTCAGCCACACCTCCACATGCTCCTCCCCTGGTGGACGGCAACAGCTTCTCTGCTTCCTGGTGGATGGCAGCAATTTATCCGACTTCTGACGGACAGCAGTGGCGAGGACTGCGCATCCCTCCTCTTTTCCAGGTAGTGTTTTAAATACAAAATTGTCATGAAAAGCACATTTACTGAAGCATCCACGTCATATTGTGTTGCTTCTGTGGCACTTTTGCTTAACTTTCACTTTCATTTAGAGTGTTCTTTGTTCTTGTTCTTATAGTGTATTAGACTATCAGGTGATAACGAAGTCTAATACACTATCAGGTGAGATACAACAGAAGTTAATCAGACTAGAATAAGTGTGTAAATATCAGATCAGCCACAACATTAAAACCACCTGCCTAATATTGTGTAGGTCCCATGCCGCCAAAAGAGTGCCAACCCGCATCTCAGAATATCATTCTGAGATGCTATTTTTCTCACCACATTTGGAAAGCAGGTGGCTGTTTTTTAAGCCCCCTGCTGTATTCATTGTGCACTTATGACTGTGTGGCCACTTCCAACTCCACGACCATTGTCAATTTTGGTGACAACACTGTTGTGGTGGGCCTGATCTCTGATAACAACGAGAGGGCCTATCAGCAGAAGATCAAATGCCTGGAGGACTGGTGCCAAGAGAACAACCTCCTTTTTAATGTCAGCAAGACAAAGGAGCTGATAGTGGACTTCAGCACAAAGCAGGCAAGGAACTACCACCCCATTATGATAAACACAGTTTCCGTTATCTTGGCATACACATCTCACACGATCTGTCATGGACCTGCCACATTAACACCATGGTGAAGAAGGCCTGTCAGCGTCTTTACCAGCTCAGGTGCTAAAAGGACTTTAAACTGCCATCTATGGTGCTAACAAACTTTTACACCTGCACCATTGAGAGCACATCCCATCAAACTCCTTGACCTGCAGTCCATCCACAGCAAACAATGCTGGACCAAAGCCAGGAAGATCATGAAAGACCTCAGCCATCCTAATAATGGACTCTTCTTTTGTTGTGGTCAGGGAAATGTTTCTGCTCCCTGATGGCCAAAACAGAGAATGAGAAGGAGCTTATTTCCCCAGGCCATCCATGTCCTGAACCAAGGACAACACCAGGATTTGGTTCACTATTCAACACCACACACTTGAAGCAATATTACATTCTGCATTATCATATTATCATAATTATACATCTATAACATCACCCATATAACATCAGTCTGTTGCGGGTTTATAATTTTATCATAAACTGTGGGGAGAAAAGTCGTACCAAGAATTTCATTACATGTCACAATGTGAATTGTTATATATGTGACCAATAAAACTTGAAACTTGAATTGTTCAGAGCAGTTATCTGAGTTACTGTAGACAATGTCAGTTCGAACCAGTCTGGCATTCTCTGTTGACCTCTCTCATCAACAAGGCATTTCCGTCTGCAGAACTGCCATTTACTGGAAGTTTTTTTAAATGCACAAACCAGCACATCTGGCACCAACAATCATCCATGTGAATATCTAATCAGCCAGTCATGTGGTAGCAGTGCAGTGCATAAAATCATGCAGATATGGGCCAGGAGCTTCAGTTAATGTGCACATCAACCATCAGAATGGGGAAAAAAGGATCTCAGCAATTTGGACCATGGCATGATCGTTGGTGCCAGACTGGCTGGGTTGAGTATTTCTGTAACTGCTGATCTCCAGGAATTTTCACGCACAACAGTCTCTAGAATTTCCATCCATTCTGTGGATGGAAATGCCTTGTTGATGAGAGAGGTCAACAGAGAATGGCCAGACTAGAACCTGGCAAAGTCTATGGTAACTCAGATAGCCGCTCTGTTCAATTGTGGTGAGAAGAATAGCATCTCAGAATGCTATTCTGAGATGTAGGTTGGTGCTGTTTTAGCAGCACGAGGGGTCCCTACACAATATTAGGCAGGTGGTTTTAATGTTGTTGCTGATCGGTGTAAGTGGGTCTGTAATACAAGTTAACGTGAATTGTTTTCAAATGATGCGTTATAGTAAAAGTGTTTTGATATAATAACATAGCAGGGTGTAATAGAGCAAAGAATAAATCAAATAATAGAGCAAATAAGTGTTTATAAAGTCAAAACCAGTGATTTGTGTCAAAGTGAATAAAGCACATTGCTGTTAATTTCATCAGGAAATTGCAGCAAAACATGAAATGGCACATAAAAATCAGTTTGCAATAATTTAGATATTGTATCGTTCATTCTATGAGACTAGTTTGAAACGTGCAAGACGGACATTTAACCGTTGCAATGTTCCTCACTGAAGTCTTGTTCACTGACGCATACAATATGTGTAACCTAAGTAATGTACTTAAAAGTAATTACTTTATAATCAGATTACACCAAACACCGTTGACTGACATACTTTTTGTTCTATTTTGTTGTGCTCCATCTATCTTTTTTAAAAGCAAGAATGTGAACAGTAAGCCTTACAAAAACCCAAAAAAAAACATTCTGAAAACATTCTACACTACACACTGTATAAAATCTGTATGTTAATGACAGAGAGGAGATAGGAAAAGATTATCATTCTGTCCCCGGCATTCCCAAGATCACATTCATCGATACTCTGTTCTTTCCTGCCACCCAAAAACAATGGCTTCAAAACTGTCAAGTTGAAACCAGGCAGTTGTTTTTATTATTTTTTTTTCACTTTTACTTTCAGCCAATTCCCTTTGTTGGCAGAGGGCCAGTGTATCTGCATATGACATTTCTGCATGCGTACGGGTAATTTGTTATGTTAATTGGTCCAAATTGTCTCTCCAAAAGAGGAGGAGGAGAAAGAGAGTCAAGGTCGAAAAGCTGTGTGTAAGGATTTATATGCTTTTTATGATGGTAGAAATTCTATTTTGACACACACTTACACTCACAAATGTAAAAACACACACACACTCTAAATAGTCCACTTGGCGTTTTTCAAAGTTTGCATATACAGTTTATTCACAATTGCATCTATTCTTTTGCCTAATGTGTGAGGTAAATCTGATCAAATAAATCCTTCCTCCCTCAAGAGTACATCATATGATGTCACGACTGAGCAAACACATAATTGGATGAGAGGCAATTAAGTAAGCAGTCACTGACTGACGGATGTAGTAGCAAAGTAAATTCTTTTTGCGTTCATTATGTGCGCAAACACCCAAGAACTTTGTACATATACGTCCACACAAAAATTAAATGTGTACCAGGCTCCAGTCAGGAAATAGTTGGTAATGAGCTTTACATCAGATCCTGATCAGCACAGATCTTGAGCTTGCCCTAACACCTATAATGACCTGGGGTCAGCCGTAGTGTGCCCAGTCAAACAGAAGCTTTTAGAACCAGACAAAGCTTATAGAAGTCTCGGCTAAGCCTAGAGACATTATTCTCACTTGTCATATCCATTGCTAAAAATATATTTACCTTTTCTCGATCAAAAGCCAAATATCATATATCTTGTGCTGGCAATTAAAAGTGTCTGTGTGCAAGCCAGATACATATAAAGTAGAATTACAGCCTCAGTCCAACACAAGAACTCCCAGGCCACCATAAAAGGATTAGTTTTAAATGCAAACAAAGGTATTGGTATTGAAATCATCTGCTCATTTTGAGCACAAAGCATAGTCGCAGAGAAACACATAAGACAGACCTATGGGGAAACCTAAGCACAACTAATGCACAGCTACAGATATAGTGCAGTGTGCAGAACAAGACACACAAGAACAGTAACACTGCCTGTAGCACTTTTCCGGGTTCCCATGAAGATATTTATGAATGAAAAGGATAGTTCACCTAAAAACGAAAATTCTGTCCCTTATGTTGTATCAAACTGTGTGACTTTCTTCCATTGAACACAAAGGGAGATGTTAGGAAGAATGTTAGGGACTGATAGCCTTAGTCACCATTAACTTTCATTGTATAGAAAAAAAAGTAAGTGAATGGTTACAGACATATATCTCCTTTTGTGTACCACAGAAGAAAGCCATATAGATTTTGAACAACATGAGGGTGAGTAAATGATGACAGGATTTTAATTTTTGGGTGAACAATAACTTTAAGCAAAAAAAAAAAAATATTTTAAAGTTGTATAAGTATTATATAACTTGCATGATAAAAGTACATTTCTTAATTTCACATATGTTCATAAATCAGCCTCTCTTTCAATCGCTCTCTCTTTCTCCGCTGGGTAAGGCAGATAGCACATGACTGTGTCAAGATTTTTATCTATGTGTTCCATCACTCCTAATGTGTGTCAAATAGTGGGCAGACCGTAATTGAGAGGCTTGGCTTCATGCCTGCTCTTTCCACACTGACCAATTCATATTAAATATTTGAGAAAATTCTATGGCACATTGCCAGAGGAAATTACTCACATAAAGTGTGTGTGTGTGTGTGTGTGTATGTGTGCACGCGTGTATTCACATAGCTTTATTGTAGTTTGGAGAAAAAAGTATTCTCAAAAGTGAGGTAATTTTGACAAAACCATACTTTGTGGACATTCAAGGTTGTCCTCATTTAGAAATAATAACACAAAAATATACATAAATAATGTTTCTTTTTTTGTGCTCTAAAAATGCATGAATCTTTTGAAGTTCAGGTCAAGGTGTAAGTTAGAATTAGCCTATAGTAATTATATGAAGACAATAGAAGTATATGGTAGGTCGACATTTACATAGCTAAGCAAACATGTTTAAAAATAGTTAAAATTTATAAATGAAAAAATACTCAAAATCTTATTTTTTTAGCAACTTTTCGGCCTACCAGCCTTTTTTAGTTGTAGTATATATTAGTTAAAAAAAATTATGCAACATTTTTTATATTTTAAAAAATTCACAAGTACAGTATAACTACAAAAGAGCAGATTGTTTAATGTAAAAGAGAAAGAAGGACCTGTAAAAAAAAAAACAACCATGAACAGACACAACTAAAAAAAAGTTGTGGCTCCAAAAATATCTGACCATAATTTTTTGATGCAGTTCAAGCTCATTGTTATGAAATATTTAGAAGAAAAAAATAAAATAAAAACTGATAACCTGGATCACATCCACAATTCATCTTGACCCTACCTATTTTCGTGATGCAAACTCACAAGAATAGAATCCACCAAGCAACGTCAAACCTCATCTGTGGCTAATTCTACTTTGGATCACCTTATCGTCAGCAGTAAACCAGTTAAACAACTTAAGATCGGCCACGTCATATTAATCAGAGCTTGATTCGCCCTGTGCTAAGAGCAGGCAGGGGATCCTTAAAGAAAGATTAATGTGTTTTAGAGTGCAACTGAGGCAACCTTAATGAGATTGCTATCTCTTTAATGAAGAAATGGTGTAGTAAGTGAGAGAAAACAGAGAAAGGGAGTCGAGAGAGAGAGAGAGAGAGAGAGAGAGAGAGAGAGAGAGAGAGAGAGAGAGAGAGAGAGAGAGAAAAAAGGGGGTGGGGGGGCATCTGCTCTTGTCAAGCATTAAACCTCAGCATAATGCAAAATGAAAGGGTTGAATTAGTTCATAGTGCATATGAAAAGCTAGATGTTAATACCATGTGAAATATACAGTAAAAAAAGTAATTCTAAGCATTCTAAGTATGGAATGTCATGAATAGTTCAACCAGTCATCACATCTGATCTCATCTGCTCTCATGTAAAAAATATTTGACAGTATGAAGGTTTTTAAGGGCACCTATATTTGTACCTATTTTTTTGTGGGCACTTGGTGCCATGGCAATAAATAAATAAATATAATAATACAAATAAAATGTGGCATGGGGGGTGGGGGGTATGATCATGTGTCATGAGATCATGAGAGTAGTAAGGATTGCACCTGGGTTATGATGACTCTAACACCTGTCTCTAATTATAGTGATGGAGGAGGGAGACCTGAAAAGGCATGCCAGAGCATCACACCGCAGAGAGAAAAAGACCACGACAGCCCAAACTAAGAGAGTATTTTAGTACTGAAGAGTGCTTTCATTTTTCTAAAAATGTATGTTATCAATGCTTACCACTGAATGTGAGTGAAGCAAACAATTAAAGAGACTGACCGATTTGTTGTCTCCTGACTCTTCCATTGCCCACGAACTTAGATCCTTCACATAATAATACATTTAATAAATATATACAAAACAATTAAATAAAAATAAATACATACTTGGTAGTTCTTTCGAAGTGTATGGTTTTTATTTAGCATCAAATGGGACCTTGGCTCAAATCCAGCAAAATTTGCAACACTCACCTTGCACATTCACTGTATGGAAAAGTGGAAGATAAAAGAGTAATATGAGTTTAGTATTACAAGATGATAGGTAGATAATGACAGTTCACCCAAAAATGAAAATGCTGCCATCATTTACTCATCCTCATGCGAGACAGAGAGAGAGAGAGAGAGAGAGAGAGAGAGAGAGAGAGAGAGAGAGAGAGAGAGATGGGTTTGAGTGAAATATCCCTTTAAAGATACAGTTTTTAACTTAAAAAAGTGCAACTTAATTTTTATTTTTCGGATATAAATATGATATTTGCATTTAAAATCCACTTGGATTGAATGAGCATGATGCCTCTGAGGGTATGCAAGAAAAAGAAAAAACTGCCTGCTCACTAGACTACAGTTGTACGACAGCCTAAAGGACTGAATGACCAAGCAGAATCCCAAATTTGAGCTTGTGCAAGCAAATTACCCTAGATGGATGAAGATAGAGGAAGAAAAAAGGGCTGAAGAACAAAGGCCATAGAGAGTAGCTCACAGATTATTGCATGGTGTATTGAAGCATGTGATTGTGTGCAGCTGAGAGGCTGCGGATGAGAACACTGGTCATTTTCACTGGGTCATCAAGGACAGGGGGGTCAGCCAGTGGGGAATCCCACGAGGCTGCGACATGACCTCAGGAGAGAACGTGTGCATGTGCGTTTGTGTATGTATGGAGGTTAAAGTCAGTGTTCGAGGGCATGACCGAGAACAGCTCTAAGTGATGTGAACCAAAGGCTAGGGCGGACAGAGAAACAGAGAAAAAGAGAAAGATACATATCTGACTTATCAAAACCCTTTATTGACCACTTCATTCAACAAAAATATTATCTTATGTGCCCTCAGCTCTCTGCTCTAAAACACTTAAAACAGCAAGAAAAAAACAGCCTGTCTGGCACCAGCAATCACGCCATGGTCCCCATTCTGATTGTTGATTTGAACATTAACTGAACTTCCTGACCAGTATCTGCATGATTTTATAAACTGCAATGCTGCCACATGACTGGCTGATCAGAAAATTGCACAGATGATTCTTGGTACCAGATGGGTACAAAAACATATACATTCAGTGAGTGGCAGTTCTGTGGACAGAGGTCAACAGAGAATAGCCAGGCTAGTTCGAACTAACAAAGTCTATGGTAACTCAGATAAACACTCTGTACAATTGTGGTGAGCAGAATAGCATCTCAGAATGCGGGTTGGTGCTGTTATGGTGGCACGAGGGAGAGCTACATAATATTCATATAAATCAACACTACCGTTTTTCCTGGGAGTCTCCCGTATTTCACACCGATCTCCCACCCCCCTCCCGTTTTGTTATTTCTCCCGGCAAACTCCCGTATTTTGTATGGCTCAAACCTCGTTATATGAATAATCACATCAATATATTATTCCAAGGTTGTCCAGTTGCCAGATCTTGTATGAAATGCATCCAACTCACACAAGCAAATTTCAACACATTTGTGACCTCAACCTGGCAACCTACAACCCAGTTGATATCTGCGCAGGTAGTAGACACGGGAAGTTGAATCAAGCATCCCTGGTAGATGGGAGGAGAAGACTCAGGTGGTCTTTCAGCGAAAAAAACAAAATCTCATGTAAATTTAACAACAGCTGGATGGAAGAATTTAATTTCACATCTCAAAGCCATATGGACAATGCCCAAACCTTTTGCAAAGTGTGTCGCACTGATTTTAATTTTGGACACGATGGGAAAAACTCGACTTTGTGTCGAATGAATTGACACGCTTATAGCCCCGGTTCCGTTCTTCCCGGAAGTGCATGACGAGCTGACACGGTCGTGGAGGGCACCTTTTACTGCCTGGAACCGACCCCTCCGCTCGTCCGCTCTCACTACCCTGGATGCTGGGGCGGCCCAGGGGTACACGGAGGTCCCTCAGGTGGACAGAGCGGTTGCGATCCACTTGTGTCCCGAGAACGCCGCCACCTGGAGGGACCACCCGATACTCCACTCCAGAGCCAGTAGAATGACATCATCACTGACCTCGAAAGTCTACAGTGCCACCGGACAGGCCGCCTCCACCCTGCATGCCATGGCTCTTCTGCAAGTTCACAAAGCCAAGGCACTCAAAGATCTGCACCTGGGTTCCGACCCCCACGTGCTGCAGGAACTGTGCTATGCCATCGACCTCGCTCTCAGAGCCACGGAGGTCACAGCACAGGCACTCAGGCGGGCGATGGCCACCCTCGTTGTCCAGGAGCGTCACCTCTGGCTGAACATGGTCGAGATGCGTGACATTGACATGGCATGCTTTCTCAACGCCCCCGTCTCCCAGCTTGGCCTCTTCGGTGACACCGTCAACGACTTCGCCCAGCAGTTTTCGCCGGTGAAGAAGCAAATGACACACCTTGCTGCGGCGCCGCCAAACCAGCATGCCCCGCCTGCTCGCCAAGGGCATCCCCCTGCGGCTAAACAACAGGTCTGGTACGTCAAAAGCGGCAGGTTGCGAACAATCTTTGACCTGCGAGTTCTCAACTGGGCCTTACACAGACGCCCATTCAAAATACTCACGCAGAAACAGATTCTTACCTGCGTTCGACAACTAGATTGTTTTGTGGCGGTAGACCTGAAGGACGTGTACTTCCACATCTCAATTCTGCTTCGACACCGACCCTTCTTATGGTTTGCTTTCGACGGCCAGGCATATCAGCACAAGGTCCTCCCCTAAGGCCAGTCCCTGTCCCCTCGCGTCTTCATGAAGATCGCAGAGGCAGCTCTTGCCCCACTAAGGGAAGTGGGTATCCGCATACTCAACTACTTCTACGACTAGCTCATCCTGGCTCACTCTCGAGAGTTACTATGTGCTCACAGGGACCAGGTGCTCAGACACCTCAGCCGTCTAGGGCTTCAGTTCAAAGTAGGTCCCTAGGTAACCCTCCCCGGCCTAGCCTGTTCCCTTCCTGGGATCTCTCTGTGGTCCTCTCGGGCCTTCAGAGACCCCCCTTCGAGCTGCTTGATTCAGTTGAGCTCAAGGCCCTCTCCGTGAAGATGGCCCTCCTGATCGCGTTAGCCTCCATCAAGAGGGTTGGGGACCTGCATGCATTCTCTGTCAGCGACACCTGCCTGGAGTTCGGTCCGGCACATTCTCACGTTATCCTGAGGCCACAACAGCCGGGCTACGTGCCCAAGATTCCTACAACCCCCTTCAGGGACCAGGTCGTGAGCCTGAAAGCAAGCTGCCCCTGGAGGAGGCAGACCCAGCCTTCTCATTGCTGTGTCCGGTATGTGCTTCGCGTATCTATTTGGACCGCACGCAGAGCTTTAGACATTCTGAGCAGCTCTTTGTATTCTTCGGTGGATGGCGGGAAGGAACAGCGCCTCCAAACACAGGTTAGCTCACTGGGTCGTTGATGCTATTTCCTTAGCTTATCACACCCAGGCCGTGCCCGCCCCCTTGCGAGTTGGAGCACACTCTACGAGAAGCATGGCATCCTTGTGGGCACTGGCCCTGGCACTTCCTTAGCAGACATCTGCAGAGCAGCGGGCTGGGCAACACCCAATACCTTTGCCAGACTTCACACAATATCGAGTGAGTGACAGAAGGGGAACGTCATGGTTACTTTTGTAACCTCTGTTCCCCGAGAGAAGAAATGAGATGTTGTGTCCTTCCTGCCACAGAACTAGACCTACCACTGTAAATGGCCATACCTTATTTTCGGCTCTTCAGTGCAACCCAAAAGAAAAAAATAGAGGTCTCTTAAATATCTTGATTGTCCTAGACAGTAATGAGAATAAATGGAGAGTAAATTGTGACTTCAGATAAATCCACCGAATCTCATTGGATGTGTTTTAACCCAATCTAAATTTTGTCTCTTCTGTAGTTTAGAAAATATCTTTTAGAAGAGAACAAAGATATGTTTCCATCCAATTCTGGAATTAAAGTATGCAAAAAAAAAAAAAAAAAAACACAATATCGTAAAAACAATGTGTGAAAAGTCGCGTTATCATCCCATGTGTTCAAAAGAACAAAATTGTCACTTCCGGATAGTTAGTAGCCACTGTGACTCTTTTATTAAAACTTCTAATTTCTGGGAGCGACATCACATCACACAGTTCTGGGAGCACTATGTGTGTGTGTTCCTCGTTCCTTATGTCTTTGAGGTACGAGCCTATAATATGCCTTTCAAAAGTGTCAATAAACTTGCTCTACCAGACAGTTCAAGTTTGTATTCGACTTTTTGCTCTGTAAACTCTTTGAAGGCATTGGATTTTCCGGACACTGTTATTTCAGGATGACCAGAGCAACATTTCAGATGTGATGAATGGTCCTCTGGTTAGTCCAGAGGCTTTTTGATGAACTTATATTCCTAATAAATTCAACAAGAGTTTATTCGGTATAGAACATAAATGTATCCACCTCAAGCGAGCATATACATTCTTATGCATATTTTTTAGATTTTATTTGCATCTGTGTTTCTATCCAGCAGTTTTTATGTGATATCCCAAAAAGTGCATAAACATATGTGGATGGAAACCCAGTTTATGTCTCACACTTATCTGACTAAGAAATTTTTTCTGAGTAAGTTAATTCAACATTGCATCTGAAATCGCATCTCAAACACTTCTCAAATTCTTTCAGACCACATTATCTGAGATATTAATCAAATTTTTAATTATTTGACCTATTTACCTGAGCTAATATTATCCACATAAAATTTATATATCTATACTGTTATTCTAAGTTGAAAATTGTCTAACATGTTTCTATTTTTATTTCAATAAGAAATTTTAGGAGAAACAATTGAGACAAAGAGACAGTATACTTTTAAAATTTGAAGTCTACTAAGCCACAAAAGATCAAACTCTAAACAATTACATTTCCTCTAGGAACAAAGCACATTACTAAAGGAGAAAGAAAGAAAGAAATGTCAAGTTATTTAATATAAGTAACAGCATGTTGTGACCTTTATATGACCCTGGATCAGAGTGTGGCAACTCAAGAGTATACCAGTCTAACACTGACTCACACACGTATAAAAATATTCTAAATTGCTTTCGCCATACCCTTCTTCATGCTTTCCACTATTTTCCCTCTTTTCTTTTCCTCTCTCACTTTCTCTCCAGAGCCACAGTGAATCCATCAGCATTTGACAAGTGCAGTCATCCAAGAGAGTGAGAACGACGTGGCCCCCAAAAGATTCCTCTTTAAACGCAATGTTTCACCAACAAACTTTACCAAGCTGGAACACATTAGGGCCAAACTGGAGGCACCGGAGGGGGTCAGTCATTTGCTAGAGCACTCTAGGTACATTACTCGCTGCCTCAAAAAAGAAAGTCATACATAAGTTGATGTGTAGTAAATTTGAATGGACAAGTTTTAACCCATTAGCTCTTTTGCATTTTGTGTAAATCACATTTTGGGGTGTGAAGGGGTTCACTCTGCTCATAGGTCACCCATACTGCTTCACGTGCCCTTTGACCCCTGTTAATGTAGCCTTTAGTGAGAAAGGTGATGAAACCGATATGATGGAGAGCTGGCACTCACAGTTTCAGCAAATTTGAATCCATACAAATGCCACATGAGTGCCTGAGGGCCAGTATATTGTGTGTGATTGTAAATATGCAAGTGGTAGAAATATTTGCTTGCGTCTAGTCAGGTAGTGTGTGTTTGCACTACTGTTTCTCATGAAACCTGGCGAGAACATGTCCTGGTCATACTTCACCAGAAAATCAAAAAGAAAGAAATTACATTGTGCATAAAAAATTTAACAGAAGAAACAAAATTATTACAGTAATATAAAAAATGTGTGTATATATATATTATTGATAAATACATGATAAAATAATCATACATGATAAATAATAATACATCATAGCAGTATTTGTTTTATCTTTAATTGCCATTAATATTAACTGATTAAAAATAATAATTGTTTTAAAAAATTACTGTAATGCAATAATGATAATTTAACGCACATCGATTGTAACATTCCGGCTGTTAGTTTTAATCAAAATTCTAGCTTTAGCTTTCCACCCATTTCATTACCCCTATTTCTGTCTTGGACCAGGGTTATTACCCCACAGCAGAATGAGCAAGTCACATCAGACCCCATAAATCTGTGTGTGTATGTGTGTGTTCGTGGGGGTTGCATTTATTAGATGAAAGTTATAGTCCGTTTCCTCACCCAAACTAAGTCTCTCTGTCAGAGATTTTGTCGACTGATGTATCCAGTTACTTCAAAAGTTATCTTGAGAGCAACTTCCCTGCTGAACTACAGTATGTCTTTGAGTATCTGTGAAATACTACTGCAGGCTACAGTGAAACTGGGTACAAATTGGAATTAGCTAATACCAGGGTTGGGTGTAATCATATTACAAAGTAATTGGTTACTGTAATTTAATTGTAGGCACAAAAAGTAGTGTAATATATTACATTTTAAATTATTGTAGTTACATTACAGTTACTGACTTTCAATGAAAGTAATTACTCTTAAGGACATTACTAGGGTTACAAATATTTCTATATACAAATATTATGGTTATGTGGCAGGACATATAAACATGTTGAAACAAGGTGTGGGGCGTGGTCTGGTGAAAATATGGCGTGGAGCATGAGACCAGGGTGGAGCCCGTGGGGGGTGGAGCCATGAGAGGGTCGAGGGGCAGAGCCATGGAATGCAGAGCTGTGAGAGGATCGAGGGGTGAAACCATGGAGAACTGGATACCCAGAGAGTAGGGTGGAGGGCCAGGGTGGAGCTGGAGGCAGGGAGGACCATGGAGGCGCCGGAGGTTCAGAGGAGCAAGGAGGAGCTAGGGGATCGGAAGACTGAGGCAGAGCTGGTGAGGCTAAGGACCAATGCGGAGCCATATGGAAGGAGGTTCCCGGTGGATTTGAAGGATCGGAGAGACGAGGCATAGCCAGAGGATCAGAGAGCCAAGGTAGGTGCTGGAGGGATGAGGGACCCATGTAAACCCGACAGGCTGAAGGACCGCGGTGGAGCCATGGCGGTTAACTCTACGGTATGCTGAGTGTGTCGATTATATCAAATTCAGATGAAGAAGCCAGCTGAACATGCAAGTACAAGGTTAGCTTGAGGTTCCAGAAATGATTAAATTTCATTACGTTTCTTCCTTTCAATGTGTATACTCGTTTCTTAAGAATGTTATCAATCATTCAGGTTGCCAATTCATTCTGTCACAGAGAAAAAAGACCATTTCATTTGTGTGACATTAATCTGTTTCCGTTGAATGATTGCATCCGCCATTAGTATGTAAATACAAATGTTTAAAAAAATATGTACAATGAGATACTTTACATAATTTAATACTTTTATGTATGTTATTCATACGTTCACTAATGTTGTCACATGTTGATTTAACAATTGTTCATGCGAACATTTTGTGCAGCTGATAGTAAATGTCAGTGTAGAAATTAGAAAAATTTAGAAATGTTTAATGTGACTGCATTGTTTTGTGCATATAGTTTTTTTTAACACTGATTGTGTTTGGGTGAACCCTTCAAACGGCGAGCCAGAGCCCTGATCTACGAGTTGAGAAATCATGAACTTAACAGTTGAACTGAGAGCTAAGCACATACACACTACCCAGGTAGTAAACACAAAAAGGCCTTTACACTCATTGACATATGGGTATCAAACACAAAGGAGCCAGAAGGACTGTTGAGACTTTGTCTTACTTGTTTATTCCTGGACTTCACATACAACTTTGGACTCTATCAAACTAATCCGTTTTGTTCATGGTGTTGAGAGGTAACCAGACAATTTTGTATTCATTTAAATTGTGGAAATTGTTTACTCAGTTTTTTTGTGTAATTGTAATAAAATTGCCGGCTCTTAATTGATTGAATATAATTTGGCTCAACAACTATTTTTTAAATCCTCCTAGAACTGAACCTAGGCATCATTTAAACTGTTGATTATAATACACAGAATAGTTATTTGGTTGTTTCCGTGTTACATTTGCAAACGTGATATCCAAAAAAGCATAACTCCAAACATGAACAAATCAAAAACATGACTGATAACAAGGTAACTAGACAATAAACCAATGAAAACAAGACACATGAACATGGAGGGAAACATGAAATCACATGACCAGGGGACCGCATGACAAGTTTCCTATCAAAAAGCTAAACTTTGATGCTGCACTGATTTAGCGCTTTGGGAACAAATTTCATATTTTATGAATATGTGTGCAACACGTCAATTAAATTGACAAGAATTTATAGCCTCTGCTGATGACATCATTGGATGCACCTGTAGCAGGGCTATAAATAGATGCGTTACAGGTGCATCATCAGATCTTTTGTCTTCAGATCATTCTATGTGTGTTGTGCTTCTTGACTGTCAGAACTTTCTACATTCCTGTTAGGAGTTAGAATTTAGGAGTTAGGCAGTGTGCAGAAACCTTTCTCTTTATCTTTTCTTTAAAAAAAAAGAAGAAAAAGAATGACTGATAAACAAAGCAAGCGGTGTGTGTTCCCTTGTTTAAGTTCTATGGCTGAAACGGACACACACCAGTTTTGTTTTGTGTGTTTGGGGGAAGAGCATGCTGCTCTTGCATTGGGGCAGGGCGGGTGCGAGCATTGCGATCTGTTTACAGCCAAAATGCTTTACACACGTCTTGCTTACTTCCAAGAGCCAGCGCCCACTCTTTCATTGTGGGGCTCTCACATAGATCTGGCTGAGGAGCGAGAGATGGGTCTGTCCAGGATCCAGCTGATACTTCTCTTAAGTCTGAAGTGCGCTTCGGCGCCTCTTCAGTTCACGAGGGGGACGCTGCACCTCTGAACATTCCACGCACAATCATAAAGCGGCTGAGGAATTACTCGAGGTGGTTACTCGGGCTGTGACCAGACAACAGTTAGACTGTCAAACGAACAAGAGACCCCCAAAAGCTCCAAACTAGAAGACATATTTCTGTCTGGAGGCCAAAAAAAAAAAAAAAAAAAAGGAAGGGAAGGGAAGGGAAAGGAATGGTATATCAGTCCCTTCCTTTCTTTGATGACCTCCATGACGAGCTCTTTGGCCCGTCTATGTCTGCTTTAGTCAGCATGGAGAGACATTTATGGCTCAACCTGTCGGGCATCGGAGTCAATGACAAAGTTTTCCTTCTCGATGTCCCGGTTTCGCCTTCTGGCTTATTTGGTGACAATATGAATGTAGTTATCACCAGGATCCCGGTACTTCTAGAAGGGAGGCTCAAAAACAAGGCGTGGCGAGTCGTGCTCCCCCTCGTAGAGACTGTGGGCCGTCTCATCGCCCTCAGCAGCCCCCAAAGCAGGACGTCAGGGCAGTCATTTCTAAGAAGAAAAAACACCTGATGGTCTCGGGCCAAGCCTTGAGGGGTAGCCCTCCTTGGGTCAGGGGTTCCTGAGGTTCCCCTTCCAATAAATACATAAATAAGCCTTCCAATATCGGATTCTTCCATTCGGCCTAGCCCTATCACCCCGCACATTCATGAAATGCATGGATGCAGCACTGGCTCCTTTGTGACTCCGGGGCATCCGCATTCTGAATTACATAGACGACTGGCTGATACTAGCACAGGCTCAAGAACTGGCAGTCCAGCACAGGGATATCGTCTTAGCTCATCTGGGTTCTCAACGTCAAAATGAGCATTCTCTCTCCCACTCAGGGAATTACCTATCTGGGCGTTGTATGAAATTTGATCACTATGCGGGCACAATTGTCTCCCGCTTGAATTTTGTCCATTCAGTACACCCTGAGCAAAGTCAGGCTAGGCCAAGTTTGCACTGTTCATCAGTATCAATGAATACTAGGTCTCATGGCACCTGCGTCCTCGGTGATCCCTTTGCGCCTTCTGCACATGAGACCGTTTAAGTTGTGGCTCAAAGCCAGGGGATTTCATCCAAGGGCCAGTCAAACTAAGGCTAATAAGGGTTATGTGCCACACACTTCGTACCCTTTCTATGTGGTTCAAACCCCGGTTCCTTACTTTGGGTCCCACTCTAGGTGCGTCTTGCCGTCGCAAGTTGCTAATGACAGACGCCTCTCTGACGGGCTGGGGAGCGGTCTTAAGTGGTCGTCCAGCTCAAGGGGAATGGCAGGGTAATCAGCTCATCATGCTGAAATACTTCCTCCAGCATTTGAGAGGCTTCCATATCCTGGTGCAGGTGGACAACAAAGCAGCATTCTCTTACCTAAATCATCAAGGGGGTCTACGTTCACGCCAGCTGAACACTCTGGCATGTCAGATTCTCCTTTGGGCCCAGGGCAAGCTCCTGTCAGTCAGGGCAGTTTATATCCCTGGATGCCTGAATGTGGGAGCAGATTTACTGCCCAGACAGAATATACCGACGGGGGAGTGGAAACTCCACCCAGAGGTAGTGGAACAAATCTGGGAGAGATTTTACAGGGCAGAACGCGATGTCACATACATGGCCCAGAATGCGCCTGTATGCGTTTCCCCAGGTTTCTCTGCTCCAGGGAGTTTTGGTCAGAGTTCGCCAGCAAGGGTCCTGCCTCTTACTGATAGCGCCACGCTGGCTGAATAGGGTATTGTTCTCGGAGATAATGTCTCTCCTCAACGGCTCGCCATGGGCGATTCCGGACAGGAAGGACCTTCTGTCTCAGAAGCAGGGGACAATATTTCATCCCGGCCTGAACTGTGGAATCTTCATGTTTGGCTCCAGAAGGGTACCAACTGAGGGACACTGGGCTTTCACCTGAAGTTATCGAGACCATTCTAAAGTGCTAGGGCTCCCTCTACTAGAAGAAGTTACGCCAATAAATGGGGTGTCTTTGAAAGATGGTGCAGTGCACATAATGCAGATCCAGTTAACTGCCAAATTGCTTCAGTTCTGGACTTTCTGCAGGAAAAATTATCAGTAGGCATATGCCCCGCCACTCTCAGGGTTTACATGGCCGCTCTATTGGCTTGCAACACCTTGATTGACGAGTGAATGGGAGATTGTGCAGAGCCCGGTTGAAAACTCTCAAGTCCAAGATCGGTCGTAAGTCACCGCCTTTCTTGGGTACGGTGAAGTAGGGGCTGTAGAAACCATTTTTCATCTCGTCTAGAGGGACAGGCTCTATCGCATCTTTGAGTAGAGGGGTCGCAATCTCCGCAAGCAGGGTGTTGGCGCATTCGCCGTACACCAAGGTGGAGCGAATACCGTCAAAATGTGGTGGGAGCCGGGCGAACTGAATCGCGTAACCGAGTTAGATGGTCCTGGCCAACCAGCACGATGGGTTGGGAAGTGAAAGCCACGCGTCCAAGCTCTGTGCGAGGGGCACTAAGGGGATGATTGTTTTTGACATACCCGCCAGGGCTTCACAGAGGGGTGGTAGGGCACACCCGTAGGGGCGGATTAGTGACTGAGGAGGAGGTCCCTTGTAGGCGTCCTCTTGACACATCAGAACCGGCCGACCGGGTGGCAGCAGTCATGGCTCCGTGCGGGGCTCTTGATGCTGGGGCTGAGAGCTGGGCACAGGTTGAGGTGGAGCTGCACGTTTTCTGGAACCTGCAGGAGGACACCCTCGGCAAGCAGACGGAGCATGGCCTGAGATAGTGGCGGTACCCGTGGGCTGCTCCGCCATCAAGGGTAGTGAGAGTGGATGAGCGAGGAGGTCAGTTGCGGACAGTAAAAGGTGCCCTCCATGACCCCATCAGCTCATCAACGACCTCTAGGAAGAAAGGAACTGGGGGGGTTGGGGGGGCGTGGCTGTGAGCGGCTCCCAGACCCAAGGAACCAATCATCCAGCCGTAAAGGCTGTGGAGAGGATGGAGGGTTCCAGTCCAGCCCCACGTGGCAGCCTGGGCAAGCATGTCGGCCATCTGGGCATCAGCCTCAGACTGGGTGTGCCGGCTCGAGGGTGACAGCCCAATTGAGTCTTCCAAGTCAGATGCCGGAACACTCTCCGATGTAACGGTGAGCTCATCATCCAGCTTGAGGGGCTCAAGGGGATAAGCAGACTGGCCATGAGGTGAGCCGCTGTCACCCCAAGCCCGGGCGGAAGTCAACGAGCACGTCGGGGTGCGGGTGGTCATCCCCAAATCGCCTCCATCACCAGCCGGGTCAACCTCAATCCCGTGGGAAGATGGAGCGACGGGGGGGGGGGGGGGGGGGGGGGGGCTGGAGTGGCGTTCCTTTTTAGGAAGGGAAGCCGTGACCACAACGTTGCCATGGTAAGGTTCTCGCAGTGAGAACACGAACCATCCACAAATCGTGGCCCAGACACACGAGGCAGCGCCTGTGACTGTCAGGAGTAGAGAGAATTCGACTGCATCCAGGAACTACACAGGGGCGGAAGGGCATCTTTATAAAGACACGTCCTGAAAAGGATGTTCAACACCACTGTGTATTGCACTTTTAGAGAAATAAACTCTTTTAGTGAAAATATTCTCTTTCAACAGCGCTGTCGAAGCGCCCAGGGGCAAAGCTGCACTGCTGTGCAGAGAAGGCGAAAGCCGCTGATATGCACCGTAGATCTAACAGAATACGTTCTTGCAGAGATGAAGTGAACAGTCTTGTGAATGCAGCTCACGGATCACATAACCGCTCGGCTCCAAAGGAAAAATATGAATGGACAGACTCATTTCCATCTCTTTATACCCATATGTCTGGGGACGGGACATGCAAATTCTGTCTGCCAATTTCTCATTGGCCATTTTTAAAATTCAGAGATGTGAGAGGCTCACAAGAGAGACCCCTAGTGTTGCTTCTTTGACACAATGTCTAAGTGAGCGACAGACGGGGAACTAATATTCCCCAACAAATACAAACAGGCTTACCACTGTCATCCAACAAAACTCAACAACTGTGTTTATTGATGTTTATTGCCATTTGCTGGGGCAGTGTGAATTGGCCTTCAATTACATAAGAATAGTACCAAACTTTATTTGATCCAAAAATACCTGAACTGGTCAAATTGATATATTTTCTTAATAAACTTGTAATCTAATAGGTTTATTTTAATTTAGAATCTATTTGGAGCTTGGTTTCAGGAAGTTCAATGACCCAAACTAAATGTTTGGATTTTACTAGAGCTGTCAGAATTAACGTATTAATGCATGTGACTAATTTAAAAAGTTTATCGCGTTCATATTTCTTAATCGCGATTAACACGTTTACCTTTAATACAGCATAACCACTAGTGTGAAGGGTTGAACATTTGAAATGTGTCACCCCGTAGTCATTACACTGATGCACATGCCACAAACAGACAGAGACCTTCTACCAGTCTACAAGTTAAGCATTATATGGCATAACGTGGCGGTCTCATAGGCATTCTATGGCGGTACTGTCATAATATTCTATGATAGAGCCGCGGATGTTGTTATCTCAGGAAATAAAATAATTTCTGACAGCGCTGTCCCTGTCAGAGCCAATGTAAGGTGCATTACCAAAGAAGCGCACTAAATCTTAACTATCACCAAAAAGCTGAATGAGACGCTTTTCTTGTTAAGTTTAAAGTGTGATCTGAAGCGAATCATGAACGGAGCTTCACAATTGCTGTAGGAAAGCGGATAGCTACAGTCTACCGGAAGATGCATATTGTATGAGGATGAGAGTTCAATAGATTTAATGCCCAATGCAATGAATACATAACCATTTGGGAAACTAGTTCTTTCAATTAGTCAAACTCGAACTTAGAGTTTGGGAAACGTTTAATGTAACTTGAATTGGTGCTATTTGTGTGCATTTCTTTCTTTAAACTGTGGAAGGCTTTGCTTGTAAAATTTTAAAAAAGCATTAAATTGTTACATATTGTTTTATTCTCTTTCCTAAGATGGAAATAAATGTCAGCACTTTCAAAATATGTGATTAATCCCGATTAACTACAAAACATTATGTGATTAATCGTGATTAAAATGTATAATCGACTGACCACACTAGATTTCACATAATGGCTGTAAATAGCTGAGTGTCAGGTCACAAGAGCCATTGAGACAAAACGTTGTTGTGCCTGATTAGAGCAAGTTAGCTAGAAGCAATTTTTGTATAAGAGCATTATATACGCTGTGACTCTCTATTTGAGTCTTTACAAATTTTCCACGATCATCAACTTGAGCACTCATCAACCAATCAAGTCTCTCCACCAAAGAAGACACTTCTAATTTCAGATATTACCACGTCTCTAAGAGAGTACAGATAACCATTATCATCTCATAATCTTCAAAGATTTTAAGTCTACCATTGAAATGCCATAGTTATGCACTACAGCTTAATAGCAGTCACAAAAGATACCACAAAAGCCAATTAAGCATTTCACTACTGATAAACACAAATAAATGGTGATCGGAGAAGAAAAAATGTTTGAACTTAAATAAATTAGGAGAACCACTGATGGCCTACCTGGGGCAGCCTGTATCTCCTCTAGGCCTCCAACCATGATAAGTGCCTCAAGGATCTTTACATGGTGTTCTGGGTTCACATCCACACTGGAACAAGAGAGAAATAGAGAGAGAGAGAGGGAGAGAGAGATTTTAAGATTAAGTATATATTATCATATCATGTCTAAAAGTGAGGTAGAAAATGAGACCTCAAATTAATGCTCCAGTATAGAGGTCCTCAAGTGGTTTTGCTTCAACACTCAAATTCACATTGGACATCAAGTGGAAATCCAATACAGTACTAAAACTAAACAAAAAGTTTACATGATGGATAATTGAATTCACATAAAAATACCATAGAGTTCAATTGGATGCACAGACTTTGACATCAACAACAAAATACATGGACCTCCCCTTTTAAAGCATATAAGCATATTTATTTTGCTATCCTAACTATGCATGATTGTATGTCTAGTTCCCTATCTGTCACTCACTCGAAATTGTGCGATGAAGTGACACTCGAAGGCAAATTCGGGAGCCCCAATCTCCTCTGATATTTGAGAAAAGGCCAATGAGAATTGATAAGTGGAATTTGCATGCCACTCCCCCGGGCATACTGGTATAAAAGGAGACGGCTTTCATCCATGCATTCAGATTTGTCCTTTGGAGCCGAATAGTGTTGAATGCTAATCCACTGCCATTCCATTTGCCTCTACGAGTGTTTAAAATGTTGTTGGATATACGCCACATTTAAAGTGGGTTCTCCCTTCTCACACAGATAAGTGAAGAGAAAGCCCCTGGGAGCTTCAGCAACCACACTAAAAGAGTTTATTTTCTCTAAAAGAGTAAAGCACTGATGGAAAGCTTCTTTTTAAAGATGCCTTTCTGTTTATGTGCAGATCTTGGGTGCGGTCATTATCGCTCGTCCTCTGACTGCCACGATCACTTTCTCACGTGTATCGTCCGTAGTCAAGCTGATACAGCGTTCGTGATTGGCTCATGTTCTCACTGCAAGAACATGACCATGGCAACGTTGCGATCGCGTCTTTCTTTCTTTTACAGACAGAAAGCCACTCCAGCCACTGCCCGTTCTGGTCCTTCTGCTTACATGAACAAGGCTGTTGCGTTTAGTGCTGGGGGCGATTTGAGGGCTTCAATGGGAGCATTTCTGCCAGGTGAATCCCCACGGACCTCCAATTCCCCAGCACAATTTTTTCCACCAGTCGAGTTAATGGATGAGTTAAGGTCTTAAGGTCTCATTCAGATCTCGTGATGAGGATGAGGTATCAATCACTGCATTGGAGAGCGGGATTCTGCAGTCTGACACTGAGGACTCAGCCGCGCTCCCACCATCTGGAGCAATCGCCCAGTCAGAGTCTAACGCGGAGCTGATGGCCATGCTTGCCTGGGCTACCGCGAGCAGCGGGCTGGAGTGGAACCCTCCACCCTGCCTGGAGCATTCACGGCTGGACGACTGGTCCCTGGGCTCAGAGTGCTGCACACAGCCACGCTCTGCCCAAGTTCCTTTCTTCCCAGAGGTTCATGAGGAGCTCACAAAGTTGTGGCGGGCACCCTTTACTGACCTGTCCAGTTTCATGGGTTCTTCCACTCTCGCTACCCTTGATGGTGGGCCGGCCAGGAGGTACATGGAGGTTCCTCAGGTAGAACAGGCAATAAAACACAGTCACCTGGTGGAATCGTCCTATCCAGGGCCTGTAAGTTCACTTTGTCCTTGATGGCCAAGGCTTGCAGTGCTGCTGGACACATCTGCCTTGCATGCCATGTCCATCCAGCAGGTCCACCAGGCCAAGGCTCTGAAAGAGCTGCACGCTGGTAATCCTGACCCTGGATTGATGCAGGAGCTGCGCTCGGCGACCAACTTCATACTGCAGGCAACGCTCTGCACAACTCGGGCTCTCGTGAAAGCGATGTCCACTATGGTAGTACAGGAGTGCCACCTGTGGCTCAACCTGGCAGAGATAAGGGACGCTGACAAGGTCCGCTTTCTTGAGGTTTCCGCCATCTCTCAAGGTGGCCTGTTCGCGACACAGTCGAGGACTTTACCCAGCAGTTCTAGGCAGTCAAGAAGCAGACAGGAGGCGACCCAGCACATCCTGCCACCTACAGACAGCTGAGATCCTGTACCCTATCTGCTCGTCGCCGAGGGGATCCACCAATGGCAGCAACTCCGGCTCCACCACAGCCCGAGCCGACAGGATGTTGACACCCCACCCCATTCCACGGTCTGGTGCCAAAAACTCCAGGAGGGCTTCGAAGCATCCCTGAGATGGGTGACCCAGAGGTGAGGAGACCTGCTTTCAACCAGGAGGTACACAGACCACTCCGTCCCAAGGTGGATGGCCAGAAGGAGAATCTTTGTTTCCCTTTGTTTTGCCGCATTCCCAAGGGGCACCGGCACTTTTATTTTCAAAAAAGAGTGGTTTCTTTATTATCTGGGTCACACATTCAGTGTCGCTGTCACGACAGCAGTACATCGAACACTCTGCCTTCAGTGCCCTGCCTTCGCACACCCAGGTGCTACACACACATACCCATGACCAGGTGTTTGTGACGCGCCATGAGGATGCCCAGCCTCCTCTCCCATCGCAGACTGATCCTATGGTGGGTATGCAGAGCAAGGTAAGTGCTCTAACATCTCTCTCAGCACAGCCACAGGTTCGGGATGCAAGGCCTCTCAACGTGGAAGTTCCTGCTACGCCCTGCCACGAGGCCCCATCCGCATTTATGTCAAAGGCGATTGTCCCATTGGTGCCCCTTGCATGGAGTCTGGAGGCATGGCTAGCCCTCTCCAACATGTCGAGCTGGCTCAACAGGACGATTCGACTCGAATATGCAATTCAGTTTGACAGGTGCTCATCCAGGTTCAATGGTGTCTGTCTTGCCTTGGTAGCAGGCAAGGACGCCACTGTTCTGCATGCGGAAATCGAAGTCCTTCTAGAGAAGGACACGATAGAGCCTGTCCCTCCAGCTGACATGAAGAAGGGGTTTTACAGCCCCTACTTCATCGTAGAGAAAAAAGGAAGTGGGTTGAGGCAAATCTTAGTCCTGCGAGTTTTGAATTGGGACCTGGTTCACAGCAATAGACCTGAAGGATGCGTACGTTCATGTCTTGATTATGCCTCGACACAGACTGTTCTTTCAGTTTGCCTTTGAGGGTCAGGCATACTAGTACAAGCTACTTCACTTCAGTTTGTTCCTGTCACCTTGCGTCTTTTCAAAAGTCTCAGAGGCAGCCCTTGTCCCGCTAAGGGAAGTAGCCGTCCACAGCCTCTCAATGATTGGCTGATTCTAGCACACCTCAGCCGCTTGGGGCTTCGGGTCAACTGGGAATAGAGTAAGCTCGCCCCGGTGTAGAGCATCTCTTTTCTCAGGATGGTGTTGGACTCAATCACTCTGACTGTGCGCCTCACGAGCGAGCATGCTTAGTCGGTGCTGAAGGACACCGGTCCCACTGAAACAATTTCAGAGGTTCCTGGGGCATATGGCAACCTCAGCAGTGGTTACACCACTCGGGTTGATGCATATAAGACCGTTTCAGCACTGGCTGCAGACTCGAGTCCCGAGATGGGCATGGCGCCACGTTACGCATTGTGTGGAGTGGCTATCACGCCAATCTGTCGCGTACATTCAGTCAATGGACGGACCTTGCATTGCTACGGTGTAGTTGTAACAACAGACGCATCCAAGTCAGGCTGGGGTGCCGTTTGCAACAGGCACGCAGCCTCATTCTCCTGGACAGGACCTCGACTGCATTAGCATATCAACTTCCTCAAGTTGCTGGCAGTTTTGCTGGCTCTGCGGAAGTTTTGGGCAAGCACGTGTTAGTCCGGACAGACAACACGGCGACAGTAGCATATATAAATAGCCAAGGTGGTCTCTCTCTCTCTCTCTCTCTCTCAAATTTGATTTTTATATAAATACAAATAATAATAATTTCCAAAAACCTTTTACTCTCCCAAATATTTTTTCTCTCTAAATTGCATATGATTTTTTATTTTTTTTGCTAACAATTAGCCTCAGTCACCAGGTGCCACTATCAGTAAGCATGAAATCTTATGCTTAAGGTAACAGATGTGGTACTTGAACTGTTTATTTTTATTGTTGTAAAACACAAAAGGAATGTTTTGAAAATATTAATCAAGGAAAGAAACATGCTGTGTATAATGTTTGAGAGTCTAATAATACATGAGATTAAATGATATATTCACAACTAAATGAATATACCTCAAATTACTACGTTTCAAATGGCATTCGTTGTGAAGTGTGACAATGGGAGTTCTTTCTGTTTTTTTGTTGACATTAACCACTGTGAATATTGATGCTGCTATTGATATTGTGCTTTTGTAATTTGTTGGCCCATGTAAACATGGGCTAGATAGATGTATCTGACCGTTACGACACCTTTCGCTCTGTTTAAAAGGATGACTTGTGTTAGATTTGCCCAAATCAATGAACTCTTTGGAGCGACGTGTCAGTTTCAACCACGGCACAATGTCAAGTTAAAAGAAGATGCAGAGCTGCTTGAGGAAATGGTGCACGCTTTGTGTTCAATCATCGTCTGGCTTTCTGGTTGTCCCTTGGTCTGTTAAATGAGGGGAAGCATTGAGAACTTTGTGTCTCTTAAATATTGCAACGTAGGCAATGCCTGTTCTTTTGTTGTAATATGCGTACAACTGGTAATGTTAATATTGTTGTAAGTAATATTGAAGAAGAATAGAATATCTATTATAGAATAATCTGGAAGAATAAAATAATGCATTGACGGAATGTTTAACGAAAGTAAAGTTGTACAAAATGATTTAAGTTGTAACTTGTTCACAATCGAAACTCGACAATATGAGATCATGAAATACAGATGGAGATCCAATGTCTGCATAGAGTTTGCAAAGCAAAATGTTACATCTTAATAATCGTATAATAATGTAGGTTTCTTTTGGATATATGCTATCAGGATGGTGTGTCCATTAAAACACTTCCAGCTCACATTCTCATTTTCCATATTGTGTTCCAGCAGCATGTGGTTAAACATCCCATAAAAGAAGTTGTTGATTTAAACACAACACCAAAAGCCACCTCACAAGAGTCGGGGAGAGAAAATCACCAAAAGCAAAGATGCAGCAATCATATGAATGTGAGAAGTGGATGGTGAAAGGTCATCAAATACAAACTTTAAATGCCCAGAAAAGCAGGTTTATTGGCACTTTTGAAAAATATTGTAGAGATGAAGACATAAGACTATAGGAACGCACACACATAATGTTCCCAGAACTCTGTGACGTGCTGTCAATTCCGGACACGAAAAGTTATTTTGTGGTTCTAGTGGTTAAACTGGTTTTGCTTTGGGACCCAGATTTCACACTGGACATCAAGTGCAAAAGTACAAAACCTGATTTTAATGGATCCAGCATGCATGGGTCACATTGTCTTTTAACTTGTATAGTTTTGTTTATGGTTTCCAAGTATAAATGTGACATTATTTTTGTTGTTGATGTAAATAACAAAAGTTCATGAGCCCATAATTTATAATCCAGTTTATTTCCTAATATTAAACATCAGAACATAGGAGGAAAACTTTATTCATAATTTGTCGACCGGTCTTGGAGGTCCTAAAGCCCCTACTTGAACATAGATATACAGTGCAATGACATTTGAGCAGAGGTTACTGTTAGTAATGTAAAATCGTGAAAATGTTTTTTGTTGAGTAATTTTAAAAGAAAAATTATACATTTATTTTGCCACATAACAAAGTGTTGCTCTGTCCCATCTCACTGCTGTTTATAATGTCGGGGCTGCCTGTTTGAGAGGTTTGACTTCCTCCATAGCTATTTTAAAAAATTCTCACTAGAATCCATTCCAGACATACAGTACATTAGTGCAGATCATTGGCGTGAGTTGTTTGTATACGCGTGTGAAAACAAGCTTTCATCGCACCAAGAAAAAATAGCGTTGCAGAGAAGCATTTTGTGTGTATTCAATTATCATTAAATTGGCCTCGGCAGTCCAAAATGTAATGTGTTTAAATGGGGGAACCATAACATCTTCTTGCCCTGCTCTCCGTGACCCACCAGTTGAGAAACACCGCTTTAGAGTGTTTTGTCTGCATGGTCTAAACCATGGCAAAGTGGTGATTTTGTTCTTTCGATAAAGTTCATTAAATTGCACGGGCATACCAGCCAGCATCGATCGCTCAACTCATCTCAGCCAGTCTTGGGAAAAATCAAAATCAAAAAAGCAAAACAGATAAGAATCAGGAGATACCATGTGCTAGTTTCACTATGTTTGTCAACAAAGCATGTTAATAATAATAATAATAATAATAATAATAATAAACATTTAAAATTAACAATAATAATCATTAGCAAATGCCATATTTTGTGTTTAACACATTAACTATATGGTCCTTTTCAAACAAAGAAAACAATGTGCTTGTATTGGATTATTATTATTGCATTATTGCACTAATTGAATTCACTTTTAATTGGGACGTAAGGCCAGTGTCAACTGCTTAATTCCTCATTCAGTTCAAGCCCCATTCTTTGTCTTGTTTGCTCGAAAGTCTTAAATAAAGTTGGGCTATAAAGTGTCCCTATTTTCTAAATTGACTCATTTCCCGCTCTGGTACTCCCTTACAAAAGCCCCTCTCAGGACAGACGAATTGGCACACAGCTGGCCCCGGGGGCTGCGCAAGTACGCATTCCTCCCAGTGAGCCTTCTTGCACTGGTGCTGTGCAAGATCAGGGAGGACGAGGAACAAGTCACCTTAGTGGCTCCTTACTGGCCCACTCGGACTTGGTTCTCGAATCTCACGCTCCTTGCGACATTACCTCCCTGGCAAAATCCCATGAGGAAGGACCTTCTTTCTCAGGGACGGGGCACCCTCTTGCATCTGGGCCCAGAACTCTGGAACCTCCACGTCTGGCCCCAGGATGAGACGCGGAAGATCTGAGTGACCTACCACTTGCAGTCGTAGACACGAACAACCAAGCCAGAGCTCCCTCCACCAGGCAACTTTACACCCTGAAGTGGCGCTTGTTTGCGAATTGGTGTTCTTCCCGATCTGAAGACCCGCAGAGATGCGCAGTTCGGTCAGTGCTCTCATTCCTGCAAGAGAGGCTGGAGGGGAGGTTGTCCCCCTCCACCTTGAAGGTGTATGTAACCGCTAACACGGCCCACCACGATGCAGTGGACGGCAAGTCCTTGGGTAAGCACGACTTCATTATCAGGTTCCTTAGAGGCGCCGGAGGCTGAATCCTCACTGGCCAAGCCTGTCCGGTATTTGCTTTGCGTATCTATTTAGACCGCACGCAGAGCTCTAGATGTTCTGAGCAGCTCTTTTTCTGCTTCGGCGGACAGCGGAAAGGGAACACTCTCTCCAAACTGAGGCTGCCCGCTGGGTAGTCGAGGCCCTTTCCTTGGACTTCCAGACTCAGACTTCCACCCCCTTGTGGGTTCGAGCCCACTCGACGAGAAGTGTGGCATCCTCGTGGGCACTGGCCAATGGCACCTCCCTAAGCAGACATCTGAAGAGCAGCGGGCTGGGCAACACCCAACACCTTTGCGAGATTCTACAATCTCAGGGTTGAGTTGGTCTCGTTCCGTGTTCTGTCAGGTTAGAGCCGGTAAAACCTAGTAATATGGAACAGCTGACCGGGTGTTCCGCTTACACCTAGCGCCCTTAACCAAGTTGATCCAGTGCGCTTTCTCTCCCAGGTTAGCTTTGGCTTCCTGGATGTTCTTCCTCCCTAGCCTTCTGGCTTGCGAATTCAGCGGAGGAATTTGCGACCAGACCCACTATGAGCCGCAAGTACTCTGTACTGGGGTAGGGCTCCACAGGCTAAAATTCCCTCTTCAGGCAACTCCCTGTTATGTATTTTCTGCAGTACGGTTCCCCTGTCAGGCGGACCCGTGTCTCCCTTGGGCAGTCCCACTACCTTGACAACTCACGTGCTGTATTGCCCACATATCACCTCCCCCTAGTCTGGGCAGGATGTGGTCCACGCAGGGTCTTTTCCCCCTGAAAGAATAGGATTAGGAAAGACTGCTTTCCCCGATGCATTTCATAGTGATAAGAGAGAGAAAAGGCAGTGGCTGCTGGGCTTGCTCCCATGGTCATGAAGCACCTGTTCCCCCCTCGGGGGTGCTGGGAACCAAAGGTCTGTATCTGACACCTTTTATGGGGGCGTTGGGGAGGGTTACAGTTGCTTTTAGCACACAGCAGCCTGCTTGCACCTTTGTCAGCACTTCATATAACACGGTCTAGTGCATGGCGCTTTTGAATGGGACCCCTTGTGTCACTTCATTCAACACAACGTTGAGTGAGTGAAATAAGGGGAATGTTACTGTTGTAACCTCCATTCCCTGAGGGAGGGAACAAGATGTTGTGTCCCTTCTGCCATGACACTGGACCTACCACTGTAAATGGCCTTACCTTATTCTCGGCTCCACAGTGCAAAAACCTGACTGACAGACACACGCCCGCTTCCCTTTATACCCGTATGTCCGGGGGCAGGACATGCAAATTCAGTCTGCCAATTTCTCATTGGCAGTTTCTCAAGTTCAGAGGTACACGAGGCTCCCAAGGAAGACCCCTTGTGTCACTTCATTCGACACATCGTCTCATTCCAGCCCTCAGGGAGGTTACAACAGTAACTGTGATGTTTTCGGATTTCACTCATGTAAATAAACTGCACCTGGCTTCTACCCAGCAATCCAACTCCTGCACCTACGTCAGGGGAGTCGATCCCTTGAGGAATATGCATGGGACGTCTGCACTCAGGCCATCGAGGTCGACTTTAATGAGGTCGCCCTCAAAGACTGTTTCCATTTCGGATTGAGTGAGCCAATATCCTCATTGATGCTTGGCGGTTGCAATTCCCTCAGTCTAGTTTAGTATATCAACCTTGCCCTGCTTGGTGTTTGAATGTTCACTGCATTCTTCCCAAGTGAATTTCTCACCTTTGATTGTACTTTGCATTTTGGATTTTTGTTTTTGCTCTAGTGGATTACTTGGATTTATTTTCATCTTGGATTACTCCTTACTGGATTTACTCTTACCTTTGGGGATTTTGTATTTTGGTATTCTACTAATTGTATTTACCTTTATTTTTTGTCTTCCCCTGTTTTTGTGCTGTGTAACAGTTCCCTCCTGGGTTTAAACATCTGCTTTGTGGCTCAGTGGTATAAATTCCACCTTCCACACCAGAGACCTGAGTTGGAGCCCAGTTCCTGACAGAAACACCAAGTCGCCATGAACCTAGAGATGACCAGCACTCCTGAGATCTCTACCACCCCAGTTAATCTCAGATCCTTTGTCCAATGCCATGAGAAATGACTCACTGAACAGGAGGCGACCAAACATTCAGAGCTACTGACAGGCCTTAAGGCTGTCTTCAACAACAGCTGTCAGCTGACCCACCACCTCATTCTCCTCCTGCCACACCCTTTCCAACTTTTTCAATGTCTGCACCCATGACCGAACCATGTCTACATCCACCAGAACGTTTCTTGGGAGAAAAATAAAGAAATTAAAATAAAGAAACTGGGTAAGAAATCCTGGGATTTCTTACCCAGTGTTCTCTTACATTTGAATTACAATCTTCCAGTTTCCCCACTGACTTGTCCAAGATCACTTACATCATTACATTGCTTTCTGGAAGGGCCCTGGCCTGGGCCACCGCAGTTTGGGTGGCAGGGAGTTCCTGTTGTTGGCCTTTACTGAAAGTGAGAGGGCAACCACCAGAACTTTCTACAAAGAGCCAAAAAACAAGCAACACTAGGAAACACAACAAAGTACAGCTCCAGACTTTGCTGAAAGTGCTGGTGTCTCTCTAATATAATTCTAGTTACCCGATTGCAAATCGAGCTAGACTCAAAGAAGTATTGAATGGTTTCAAAGATACTGTCTGTAGACACCAAAAAGTTCATTTTTCTCTGTATAGATCATTTAATTCACTTGTTACACTACTCACCAACCTGCTTTATGTTTGTATATGTTAGATTTGTTTTTATGTTTAGAATAACAATAAAATCTTGTTATTTTATCTAAAATAACAAGACATATAAATAGATAAATTAAGCTTATCACTTTATTTTTTCAAAGATCCGGCCCTAAAAGCTATTCCTAAAAATGTGTGATATTATTTTCAATATGCCATGAACAATATCACTCCAATTAGTGAATTATTCCCTTAAAGCTAATTCCTACCAATAGAATTGTGAGTGGATACAACAAGACATCGTATTACAATTTTAATGGTGCAGAATTTTATTCAGAAAAATTATCTGATTATTTGTAATTTAGCTTTCTTATAATGGTTGTCAAACATGGCTAATTCCATTATAAATTTCCCTACATAATTATGGAGGTACATGGCACTTTAATCTATACTGTGTACAGCTACATTAACGGAAATTCCTACACACTTCTGCTTCAGAACCACTGACACCACCTGGTCATGAACTTCCTAAGACAATGCAGCAAGGCAGCACCCGTATCTCACAGATGGAGAAAGACTGCCGTATGAGAGAGAGTGCTGCTGTCTATATTGTGGAGAACCTGGCCACTTCCGATCAAACTGTCCAGAGCTCCAGGAAAAGACCCTGCCCCGTGCAGAAAAGGGTGGTCTGTAACGGGAGTCACTTTACCTTCCTACCTTCTAACTCTGGCTTATACATAAATTCACTCTTTTTTGGAATGATCACAGTCACCTCATTCAAGTCTTGGTGGATTCAGGAGCAACAGGCAAATTTATGAACTGTTCCTGGGGCAACGAGCATCTAGTTTCCGCTGGATCTCTTACAACTACTCTTGCACTGACTCGCTGGATGGAAAACCGATGGGAGTTGGAGACGTCACCCAGGCCACAAAACCCCTATGCCTCTCCATTCTTCAACATCAAGAGGAGTTTTTGTTCCATTTGGTACAGTCCCCTGAGTTTCCGTACATTCTCGGGTACCCCTGGATTCAGAAGCACAATCCTCAGTTCAACTAGGCCATTGGATCTGTCCTACCTGTCATGCCACCTGCTTAGTCCCTAGTCCCTCTGATTCATCTCTTGTGTCTAAAGAACCTATTGACCTATTCCGAGTTCCAAGTGATTACCATGATATCAAATGGGTATTCAGTATGTGGAGAGCCACTTAATTACCACCTCACAATCCATATGACTATGCCATTGATCTGCTTCTGTCTACCCCTGAGTGCGCAGATATGGACAATTACATCAAGGAGGCCCTCAATGCAAGCTTCAGCCACCCCTCCACCTCTCCCATAGGAGCCGTGTTTTTCTTTGTGGGAAAGAAGGATGGAGGACTCTGGCCCTGCATCAACTATTGTGGGCTCAACAGCATTATGGTTAGGAATCGATGTCGATGGGAACTGCTTGGCCCACTCCCACCTCTATCAAGGAGGTACAGCGGTTCCTCAGCTTCGCTAATTTCTACCGCAAGATTATTAGGAATTTCAGTTCAGTGGCTGCACCCCTTTCGTCTCTAACCAAAGGAGGTACTACCCGATTTCGCTGGAATTATGAAGCCGAGGTCGCTTTCTGTAAACTCAACTGAGATTCGCCGCAGCTCCCATTCTTTCCCTGCTGGATACTGAGAAACTTGTGGTGGAAACTTTGTGGTGGAGGTAGATGCCTCTGATGTTGGAGTGGAAGCTGTGCTATCACAGAGGTAAGAGGATGAGAAGATGAGTGCTGTCATTCAAAGAATGGAGACTCTGACTCGAGGATGTGACTCATCCTTTTCAAGTCCTCACTGACCACAAGAACCTTGAGAACATTCAACAAGACAAGCGTTAAATCCTCAACAAGCCCGTTGGTGACTTTTATTTAACCGCTTCAAATTCAACCTCACCTACAACCTGGTTCCAAGAATCTCAAGCCGGATGCCTCAACCTGAGTACATGCATCCCTGTCTGGGAATATTCTGCTCTACACATAATCCCAAGTAATAGGATTGTGGCACCTGATTGTTGGGGTATTGTGGATACAGTGAAACAAGCTTGAGTTTAGGAACCCAATCTAGGTAATAGCCCTGCTAACCACCTGTTTGTACAAAAGACAGTTCGCTCTTTCTGCACCTCACCTTTTATCCTTTCTCTAGTTGTACCCTTGTGTAGATGGTTTTGGTAGCCACGATCAAGGAGGACACTTGCAATTTCATCAAGTCCTGTTCTACATGCAACCAGAGTAAGGCTTTGCATCACTCACCTCAGGGTTTACTCCAACCTCTTCCTATTCCTAGTCATTAACCATGTGTTCTGAGTTTTCTTACTTTCTCTTATTCTCATACTTTTGTGGATTTTATATTTTGGTATTATACTAATTGCATTTACGTTTGTTTTTTGCCTTCCCCTGTTTTTTGTGGATCTATATTTTTATTAAACCTTTTGGATTACTTCAAGTGCTGTGTCTGTCTTCCCTTCTGGGTTTAAACATCTGCTCTGTTGTTTAGTGGAATAATTTCAACCTTCCACACCGGAGACCCAAATTTGAGCCCAGTTCCTGACATCATCGAACAGATTTAATATTAGCAAACTATACTTTTGGAAAGTTGACTACTTTGTTTTCAGACAAATGGTTTCACATTTAATTGACTATATCACAATTCCAGTGGGTCAGAAGTTTACATACACTAAGTGAACTGTGCCTTTAATCAGCTTGGAAAATTCCAGAAAATAATGTCAAGCCTTTAGATAATTAGCAAATTAGCTTCTGGTAGAAGATGTACTGAATTTAGGTGTACCTGTGGATGTATTTTAAGGCCTACCTGAAGAAATCAGCCAAGACCTCAGAAAGAAAAATTGTGGACCTCCACAAGTCTGGATCATTCTCATGAGTATTTTCCAAATGCCTTAAGGTACCACATTCATCTGTACAAAGCTCACCAATGGGTCTTCCAATTGGACAATGACTCCAAGCACACCTCCAAAGTTGTGGCAAAATTGCTTAAGGTTAAGGTATTGGAGTAGCCATCACAAAGCCCTGACCTCAATCCGATAGAAAATTGTGGGCAGAACTGAAAAAGCATGTACGAGCAAGGGGGCCTACAAACCCGACTCAGTTACACCTGTTCTGTCAGGAGGAATAGGCCAAAAATCCAGAATGTTATTGTGAGAAGCTTGTTGAAAGCTACCCAAAACATTTGACCCAGGTTAAACAATTTTAAGGCAATGCTACTAAATATCAACTAAGTGTATGCAAACTTCTGACCCCCTGGGCATGTGATGAAAGAAATAAAAGGCGAAATAAATCATTATCTCTAATATTATTCTGATATTTCACTTTCATAGTAATACAATATAGTAATCTTAACTGACCTAAGACATGGAATGTTTTCTATGATTAAATGTCAGGAATTGTGAAAAATGTAGTTAAATGTATTCGGCTAAGGTGTATGTAAGCTTCTGACTTCAACTGTATAGTTGCAACTGGTGGGTGAAGCTGGTACCGCATGCTAATTGTTAGCTAGCTAGCAATTGTTCGCTTTTTTTTTTTTTGAGAGAGAGAGATTTTTATTTTTTGGATAATTACAAAAATATTGGAGAGAAAAAAAATGAGAGAGAAAAGGATTATAGAAAATAGGCTTAGGATGGCACAAAGACAACTAAAAAATTTCATCTAGTGAAATTCATTTTTTTTCACAGTGTGTTTTAGGGCTTCCGTACTGCCCCAGAGAAAGAAGACAATTGACAGGCCACTAAGAGCAAGGAAAGTCCCACTGGAGTCTCTTGGCAGAGGGACGGAAAAGGGACAATCAAATAAGTGCAAGGCAACTTAATGGACTACAATGCACTGACTGAGTTAGCAGTGATTCACTTGCACACTACACTTTATTATGTGGACTGATGTCCAGCATTCAGGAAGGCACTTTATAGAGGGCCTGATGTCACTGGCTACAAATTGTGATGATGTATATGAATGTAAAAGTACCATAGTCCTAATTGGAAATGTATCACAGTAATACAAAATGATCTGAAGTACTTTGGAATACCATGTACTGTAAATACCTTGGTATATAAACATGGTAGTCATTCAGTACCATGATATCAAGATGAAGGTAAAGGTGATCAAAAATCAACACATATGCATAAATATGATTTTTGGACATGTACCATGGTATTACCATGGTATTCTTCGAAAAACCTTGGAATAACATGTAAATATCATGGTGTATGAATACAGTAATCATTTAATACAATGTTTTTATTAAAGAAATATGGTATTGGCATCTAATACCATCACTTTACAACAGCACAACAAAAAAAACTTCCTGTAAGAGTGCCTTGACATCCTCTTTCCACTGTCAAGACCCACAAGGACAATCACAATAATGATCCATTTATCAGCAGCCTAAGACAATATAGACAATCTGTGCTCTAGTTAATAAAGGTACTTGAGTAATATGATGTGCTATAGTCCAATACAGTGGGCTGGTACCAGGATTCAATGTTGATAACTCACACGTTATCTACATTGTGTTACATAAATTATATGTTATCAACATTCAGTCCTGGTACTCTTCAAATGGCAGGAACAAGGGCCTGTAGCATAGTGCAACACATTTTAATAAGCATTCCAATCGGTTGTATGTTTTGTGCTGTTCCTCTCAGGAGATTGCATTGGGGCTGCACAATTTAAGGGCTGTCTTTCTCTGGGCTGAGGGACAGATCGACAATAAAAGCTCAGCTCCACTTTAATTAAACTAAGGGAATAAAGATAGATTTCAACATATGATTAACTGGACTTTGTGCTGAAAGAAATAATTTGTATGCATGTGCATGTTTACAGTAAATGTGAGCATGTGTATGTACAGTGGGGCACAAAAGCCTACTAGAGGGCATCAGTGAAAATGGCTCTATTTTGCATTATTTTTACATAATCAGCATAATAATTTTTGTAAAAAGTTGAGTTGTTACCCCTTTTTGTTTTAAGCTAATTTTATGACATTAAGTCTTTTTGCAAAACCTGATGATCCAAGTAATCCCTGAATAATCTGAGAATGTTCCAAAGGCCATCTTGTGTGCTTTATAGGAAGCACAAAATAATCTTATATTTTGTACAGAGTTGTTTTGAACAGTCTAACAAATGTGCTTATATTTGATTAGTGAAATAGAATTTTTTAAACATTTTACTTCACACCTTTTATTTGTTTTGTCAAAGATTTGTTCTTTTTTTTTGTTCAAAACTCTCATTTGCAGGTTTAAATCAATTAAAGTGAAATGGAATGTTTCATTGAAATGGGCATTAAAACTCTTAAACCCTCGTCCTCCACAATATTAACTGTGGTTATGCACTTTGCTACAGCAATTGTGAAATCACATTAACATTATTCGCAATTTGGAACTGCAGAGAGAACGTCATGTTTTGCTTGGTGTGCTGGCACTGTACACGTAAATTATACTTTATCCAAAATGTCCGGTAAAGGCCATGGTTTTCTTTGTTTTTCTGCATTCCAGATTGGATTGCTTACAGTTGACCACATTGCCTTTCAAAGTATGCTCTTTTGACCATAAGCTAGTACGAATGGCTTCAACACGTGCACTACGTCTGCTTTGCGATACTCTTTTACTACAGTCAATGGCTGCCGCATACATCGACGATATGCACAGACGAGGACTGTGTGCACGTCGAGAAAATCTGGGCAATTTGCTTCCTGTTTGATGAAATTTTCATCACGCACACCAAGCAGGTCAGCAACATGGCCAACTAAAGTATTCTTTGGGCTTAAGATTGAAGCGCAACATGGTGCTGTGGAAATGCTGATGCTTCACTCCAGATATTCTTTTGAATGCAGATTTTCAGAAGTCCCATCTGGGTTTGTTTTGTACAAAGAATACAGTTAAGTGGTCCTTTCTCCATCACTTGATCATTGACATGGAATCACTGCGTCATTTGTGTGCGTCATTGTAATTAGCCCAGACACATCACAAAGGCTCCTCCCAATTCCAGACAGTGTTCAGAACACACAGAGCTGAATAAAACGTCAGACTCTAATGGGAAAATTGGTAAAAGCGTTAAACATTTTAAATTAATCGCATTAGTTAACACGTTAATTTTGGCAGCTTTAAAAATGTTCCATTGTTTCAACTTTCAGCAATTTACCTTACAAAATTATTATTATTTTTTTACAAGAACCATTTTTTAGTGTACAGTCTATGTTCTTACTATATGATTCTGGAGATTAAAAAGATTTTTGATGTCACATTGTATGCTACGTTATTCTTAAAAGCACCAGTACATGCAGAACTTTAAAAGGTTCTCCAATTGCATTAGGTTGTATTGGTGCTTTCACATCATGTTGGAATTACCATAATTATGAAATTCAACATAGTTCCAGTACCTAAAATGGTTGCTGTTGAAGATGGTCTCGCTGAATGCCAGAGCCAGAAGCCTGGGGCTTGCCTGAACTTCTGCCTCAGTCTGGGCAACCTTGCTTAGGTGTTGGGTCAGACAAACCAGGAGCTGGTGGTTAGACTGAGGGACACTGGGGGAGTCAAGGATACTTTTCAGCTGCTGTCCACACTCCTCCATGCTTTGGGTTTCTGAAAGGGAGAGTTTGTCTCAGTGTTATTCATTGATTGTGACAAGGAATAGCCTGGTTGACCCAACACATTTGTCTCCATTTTTGAGTGTTATGTCATTAGTGTTACATTGACCTTAAGAATCCTAAAACCCTGACTGTGAGCTGGTCCATCTCTATGTGCCTCTTGTGCAAGCTTCACTCAACACTCAGCTATGCAGAGGTTCAATGGGTCTGAGGCAGGAGAAAAAACTGCTTAGTAAGATGGGAACAACTTTTTTGTTATTTAATGTTATATTAATATCAATATATTTCAATGTTTGACTTTGAGGACATTTTAGTTTACTTTTGTGTGATAAAATATTTTGGTACCATTTTGGATACAATGCAAAATGTGGGTCCTGAAGAAAAATCAGCTGAGAACCACTGGAGTAGCCAGCCATTTTCAAAAATGTTTATGGTAGTGACTTATTCATAGAATATGTATTTTTCTATTAATATAGGTGTAACTCTTCTGAATTCTGACAGCATCCCTGATCTCTGTGGCACATTACAAAATCCATGAGCTGGGTATGGAAAGTCAGCTCAGCATGAGTTAAAGTGCTAGCCTAGTATTGCCCTCCAGTCCATTGTCCATAAGCACCCACAAGACAATGCAATTACTTAGACAGCTGCCATCATATTGATGAGCTCCTTTGAGAT
The DNA here is from genome assembly GCA_032164185.1 of Moxostoma hubbsi. Lineage (NCBI taxonomy): Eukaryota > Metazoa > Chordata > Actinopteri > Cypriniformes > Catostomidae > Moxostoma > Moxostoma hubbsi. The sequence goes on from JAVLUX010000010.1 coordinate 21,407,153, forward strand.
GGGGTTTCCCACAGCCAAGAGGACAGCATGCAGGCTTATCTGTGCTAAAGTGTGCCCTGGTGGTATATCAAAGTTATGAGCATTTCAAGTCCCTTAGACACAACAAATATTTGTCTTCATCAGCTAAAGGAATAAAGATACAGTCAGGATATACACACAAGACGTTCACTAATCTGGAAAGTACAGAATAAATGTTTAGACCATGATTTCAGTAAAATATCAAACAAGTATCATATCAGTCTGAAAGGTGGGTGGAACACATTAAAACGGCTCATGAATATTAATTAGGTGATGTAATTGCCCTGTAGTATTTGCTTAAAAAAAAAATAATGTAATTAGGTGTTAGCCATTGTAGATTACCAATTGTGTGTTGAGTTCAAAGCCAAAGCGGCCATTTGGAAGTCTTCAGTTTGGTTTAATGCAGCCAGCTCCAACTTTAGTTTTTTTTAGTGGACAAAACTCTTAAAATATAATGACTTTTTCAAAACATGTTGTCAGTTGTAATGATTGCTACACATATGTACAAGACACAAAAACTGGACATTAACATATACTCTTTTTATTATTTAATATTTTAATGTAAAGTTTTCTTCATTCTTTACTTGACATTTCTAAAATTTACACATTATTTCCTCATATTGCTTTCACGCTTGCTAAATCTGTATATTTCTGTGTAATGGTCCTAATTCAGCATCAATGGAGGCAGCTTGCAGACAGGCCAGTCCTTTATTTTAGACTTAGTAAATCTTGCCTGTCACAAGAATTTCAATTTAAGCAAAGACTAATACCTAAAAGCTGCTCTTACACTCCCCCCCCAAACACAAACACACACACTGTCACACCCCTGCTAACCGTACTTCCTGCATTAATTATGAGTGTGAACAAAGCAATTAAGGTGTTGGCTGGTTATTATGCTTCTGCCATAGTGCTTACGTAAGATAAGTGGTAAGATGTCAGAGGTCATGGGGAGTGGGTAGAGTGATGAATGTTTGTCAATCTGCCGATCAGAAAATGAGTCAGTAATTTGACCTTGGCCTAAGACTCACAGATCACTGATAGAAGAACAAACTCAAGGTTTCTATCTACCAGTTATGCATTAACTCAGTAATACACGCATGGACACACACACACAGACACCCATGGACTAACCCTGCCCCCAGTCTGGAGTCAGGTGGTCCCACCCTGCCCTCCCTCCTGGAGATTACCGGTAGAGACTGACCCTGTTCAATAAAGGCCAGCCTCATGGGCTGCGGGCCATGGCTGGGAACTTGGTCGAGTCCATCTGGACTCAGCACGACACAACCGGGGGAAGAGTAGCCCAGCAGACGACCAATCGTATTCCTGGAAGAGGGCACACTGGCTGCTGGTCAGCCAGATGGGCACCAGTGATCTAGACATGTGAACCCTAACAGATAACACTGAATAATGCTCTTAAAATGAGACTTAAACACTCAGCAATACTCAATGGATCACTTCTAGCGAAAAACAAAACAAAAATGTTTTATTGCTCGTACATTACTCTAATGCATTTGGCAGATGCTTTCATCCAAAGTGACAACAAGTTTTTGTGTCCGTCTGCACACTTTTTAAGTAATCATGCGATTTACGGACATCTTTGAGTGTTGGGCTGGGTCTCGCTGTGTTTTCGAAGTCTAGAACAGAAGATCTGAATTTTTTTAATGTCATGTAAGGTTAAAAAGAATGCCAACTTTTAGAAACATGTCTCGAGATGCCTGCATTCTTCTATTCCTTGTTCTGCATCTAAGTTTTTTTAGTACAGAGAGCATTTGGTCTGAACGGCCACTTAAAGTGTATTCAAGATGCTAGCACCATGCTCTAACATTTAAAGGAATATTCTTGGTTCAAGTTAAGCTCAATCGACAGCATGTGTGGCATTATGTTGATTACCACAAAAAAGAATTTTGATTCATCCCTCCTTTTTATAAAAAAAAGAAAAGAAAAGAAATCGAGGTTAAAATGAAAGTGAATGTGGCCAATTTTTGGGGGATGTAAAGGCAGAAATGTAAAGCTTATAATTTTATAAAAGCACTTAAATTAAATCTTCTGTTATAACTCATGAATTATTTGAGCTGTAAAGTTGTTTGAATAGTTGAATAGGTTTTGTTGTCAGCATGGAAACAAAGCAGTACTATAACTTTACACAGAAAAGGTTTGCAAGCAATTCCTTGTGGCAATATTTTTTAAATTGTGAGTATTTTAAAGTTTACATATTAGCCCCATTCACTTCCATTGTTAGTGCCTTACTGAAACCCAGTTTTATTTTAAAGAAAGGGATAGGCAGGGGGTCTGGGTAGATCAGTGAGTAAAGATGCTGACTACCACACTTGGAGTCGCAAGTTCAAATCCAGGGCATGCTGAGTGACTCCAGCCAGGTCTCCTAAGCAACCAAATTGGCCCAGTTGCTAGGGAGGTTAGAGTCACTTATGGAGCTTTTCCACTGCACGGTACAACTCGACTTTGCTCGCATTTTTGGGGTTTTCCACTGTGGATAGTACCTGGTACCTGATACTTTTTTCTGTACCACCTCAGTCGACGATCCAAGTGAGCCAAGCCAATACTAAATGCGACGTCAAAATCCTGCAGATCACTGATTGGTCAGGGAGAATCGTCACTACCAGCGTCACTGGATTTCCGACATGTGACATCAACCCGCTAGTTTTAAAGTTAGTAACAGCGAAAGCAGTATCATTTGTTCACACGACTTTCGAATTGTGATAAAAGAAATGGCCGTGCGCAAAACCACGCTGTGGTCAATAAACGAGGTGCAGATAGTCCACTCGTTAGCGATGAGCTAAACAAAAAAGTCTCTGAATAAGTGTCTCAGCTATTGGCCACAGACGGCTAGCACCAGACTTACCAACAGAGTAGGAAAAAGTATTTTTTTTAAAAACTTGAAGTGACTACAGAACCATCAAGGAAAAGTGAATGTGGTTCGACCAAATGGACGCTATCTAAACCGGCGAGTAATGGGAGGGAGAGTGCCCTGGACTCAGCCATGAAGGAAGATCGTATGTTTTGTTACACTAACTCTATACTCTGCTTGAAAGCTTCACTTTATTTAGTTGACCAGCTACTGGAAGATTGCTTCTAAAACAACCAAGCCAATTTAACTGTTATACTTGTGTAAAATCACCATGCAACAACTGCTTTATGCAGCACAATGAGCTAGTAGCTAACAGCTAGCAGTTTTGTTATTTTATGTTATTTTTTTTCCTATTATTGAATATGCGAAACATACAATATACTTGCAGTGAAGGCGCTCAACAACCACATCACACCAGTCATCCAACATATTCCCATTCAGAGCGACACACAGAAGCATCCAGGGTCAATGCCCTGTTCAAGGGCATGTTGACCGATCTACCACCAGGCCAAAAAAAAACCTAAGATCCCCCCACAGTTCCCCAATAGCTGTCACTCAACCATTCGAGACCCATCCCACAGTTTTTTTTTTTTATGCAGTTAATTCCACTCCCCACCCCCAAGAACCCCTAATGCACCAAAGCGGTTGTGTTATTGATTTGGCCAGTTTGAGTTGTGTTTAAGATGTTGTAACGGCAGTAGAGGTGGCGCAACTATGACGATCAGCCTATAATCCCACCCATGCTGTGGAGGCACTAAACTGCAGTGGATGTGCAACCTCAGAAAAGTAAAGCGAGTAGAGTTGAGTCAAGTCAAACCGTAACATGTAGTGGAAAATTGCCAATAGAAAATCCTCCATGCGCTATGTCTCTGTGGTAATGCGCTAAACAAGCCATGTGATAAAATGCGTGGATTGATGGTCTCGGAAGTGGAAGCAAGATTCATCCTCCGCCACCTGGATTGAGGCACTACGCCACCACAAGAACCTAGAGCACATTGGGAATTCCAAATTGGGGAGATAAGGAAAAAAAAAGGGATGGGCAAAATATTTTTTTGTGATAATCAATATAATGCAACAAATGCTTTCATTTGAGCTTAAATTTGAACCTGGAATATTCCTATTAGCTACAATAATTCTCTTCTTCATACTGTATACTGAATTGACCAATCAGCATGCTTCAAAAGGCAATCATTTTTGTCAAGTTGTTTCATGCAATATTGAAAGCTTGAGGTAAATTTATTTATGATTCATAAAACTCATGATTTAGAAAAAAATAGATAGGTTTTTCTTGAAAAAAAAAACAACCAAACAAATAACTTGATTAGGTTTGTTGATTAAATTAAACAAAAGAATGCCTGATTTCACAATCAGATGGATTTTTTTTTTCCAGGAAAGAGGGAGGTAGAAACTGGCATTGTTAAGGGCACCTCATGACAAAGGGACTTTCCAGGAAAGCTTATTTGCCATAATAGCCCATTGATTCTTTAAAGTGATTAACACTGAATATGCCATATGGCCCATCCTATAGTGAGTTAGACTTAGTGACATACAAATGACCCAATACAAAACGTATTATAAGTCCAAGCACATTATAGTGAGCCATTGCCTTGATTTCAACCGTTCACAGCACCACAAAACTAATAATGGTTCCCTCCTTGGGGGAGGAGATGCCATTTTTCACTTTAAATCACACAATTCATTAAAGTACTTCACATAATGGAACCAGCATAACTGAAGATGGAAAACTAATTTATTAGGTGTGTAAGCCATCAATCAAATACTTTCCTACTGCTGGTGCTAAAGGGGACCAATTAGATTGCACCCACTCTATGGTACTAATCTTTGCAGCAATTAAGGACATTATGAACTAATTAATTTGTTAATGTTTTTAGAAGATTGCAAATAATAAATGAGCTTCGTCAAAATGCGCATCGTAGAGTAATTTTTTGAAATCCTAAAACTCACGGTATAGTTAATTTTTTTAATGCCTGTTTCTTTAGCTCAGTTAAACATGACGCTAGCAATGGCAAGGTTATGGGTTTGATTCCCAGGGAATACACATCCTTATAAAATGCATACCTTGAGTGTTCTGTAAGTCACTTTGCTTAAAATTGTCTACAAATGCATACAAATGTAAAATGTCAAAAATGGCAAAAGTTATCTAAAATGAAAATGCACTTTCATTACTTTCTATCTTCCATTTAACACAAAGGCATATGTTAGGCAGAATGTTAGGAACTGACAGTCTCAATCACCATTCACTTTCATTATATGAAGAAAAAAAGATGCAATGAAAGTGAAAGAAGCCTGAGGTTGTAAGTCTTTAACAACCTGTCTAACACTCCACTTTGAATTATGGAATAAGTATAGTAAGTAGGGCTGTGAATCGATTACATTTTTAAAAAATAATTAATTGCACATTTCCCCTTCTGTCACTCACTCGACATTGTGCCAAATGAAGTGACACAAGTGGTCTTCCTGGGACACTGAACATACCTCTGAACCTGAGAAAAGGTCAATGTCAAGTTGGCAGACATAATTTGCATGCCCCGCCCCGGACATACGGGTATAAAGGGAAGCGGGGCAGCGAATGCCAGTCACAATTGTTCTTCGGAGCCGAATGGTTGTGCAACAAGCAAGCAGAGCTTCACTACTGTTCTACTCGCCTCTGTCAGCGAGAAGCATTGCTGGTGGATCCTAAAGTGCATTTCCAGCTGGCGTCTCTCTCTCTGCACGCTGTGCAGTTTACGCCCCTGGGCACTTTGACAGTGCTTTCTTCCTGTTAAAAGAGTGTTCTCCTCCTAAAAGATTTTATTTTCTCTAAAAGAGTCTGAGTTTTCCATTCACAAAAAGAGCAATACACAGTGGAGTTGAATGTCCTTTTTAGGACACGTCTTTTTCAAGATGCCTTTCCGCCCCTGTGTTGTTCCTGGATGTGGTCGATTTTTCTCCAAGAACGATGGCCACAGACGCTGCCTTGTGTGCCTGGGCAGCGATCACACTGAGGCGGCATTTCGCGGATGGTTCATATACTCACTGCGAGAACATAATCATGGCAGCGTTACGGTCGTGGCTCTCCTTCCTGAAGGTGAATGCCACTTCAGTCGCCCCCCGCATCGCTCCTTCTTCCCATTGGATTGAGGATGACCCGGCTGGCGATGAAGGCAATATGGGGATGATGCCCGCCCAGTCTGAGGAGGATGCGCAGATGGCCGGCATGCTATCCCGGACTGCCGTGAGCGTGGGCTGGGACTGGAACCCTCCGTCCTTTTACTGCCTGTAACCGACCCCTCCGCTCATCCACCCACAGGTACACGGAAGTCCCCCAGGTGGATAGGGCGGTTGCGATCCATCTGTGCCCTGAGAACGCCGCCACCAGGCAATGTAGGACGATGTCATCACTGACATCCAAAGCCTACAGTGCAACCGGACAGGCCGCCTCCGCCCTGCATGCCATGGCTCTCCTGCAGATCCATCAAGCCAAGGCACTTAAAGATCTGCACCTGGGTAGTCCCGACCGTCGTGTGCTGCAGGATATGCGCTCTGCCACCGACCTCGCTCTTAGAGCCACGAAGGTCACAGCACAGGCACTCGGGCGGGCGATGGCCACTTCTGGCTGAACATGCTCGAGATGCGCAACGTTGACACCGTCAACGATTTCGCCCAGTAGTTCTCGGTGGTAAAGAAGCAGACGGAGGCGATATCTCATATCATGCCACGGCGCCACCTAACCAGCACGCTCCACCTGCTCGCTGAGGGCGTCCCCCTGTGACCAAATGACAGGCAGCTCCACAACCTGGGCCCAGCTCTCAGCCCCAGCATCGAGCACCTTGCAGGCGGCGTATGCCCCCCATCTCCAGGACCCCTTCCCAGACAAGAAAAGCTCAGAAGCGCTCCTGAGACAGGCGACCTAGGCAGTCAGATGTTCGCTCCAGAGCTGGTACCAAGACCATTTCGCCCCCCGGTGGAGGGCCAGGAGGAGAATCCTTGTTTACCTTATTTTCATTTGCCGCACCCCCTTCGGGCTGCAGTCCCACTCCGTGGGTCATCCAGCTGGTGCGTGCCATTCTCACGGCACCCCGGCCTTAAAACTCTATAGTCCCGGCTCCCCAGACGCAGCTCCCTTGCCTTTGGTCCCACGACTGCTCAACCCCGGCGGGCCAGCACAGATAAATTCTGAAGATGCCTTCTTAGGACCTCTTCCTCAGTCTCTAAACCGCCCCCTGCTGGGTGCATGGAGGGAGGTAAGTACTTTGATTCTTTTCTCAGCACCCAAGCCTAGGGATGCTTTTCTGCCTCCCAGCGCACTATTACCTGCTCCCCCCCGCAGCGAAGCCCCACCCGGTACGTCAAAAGCGATCGTCCTGTTAGTGCCCCTCGCACGGAGGTGGATGCATGGCTCTCACTTACAATCCATCACACTGGCTGGCCAGGACCATCCGACTCGGCTACGCGATTCATTTCGCCTGGCTGCGCAAGTACACATTTCCCCCAGTGAGCCTTCTTACATCAGTGCTGTGCAAGATCAGGGAGGACGAGGAACAGGTCATCCTGGTGGCCCCCTACTGGCCCACCCTTCTTTCTCAGGGACAGGGCACCATCTGGTATCCACGCCCAGACTTCTGGAACCTCCACGTCTGGCCCCTGGATGGGATGCGGAAGATCTAGTGGATCTACCACCTACAGTCGTAGACATGATCAACCAATCATGCTCCCTCAACCAGGCAACTTTACGCCCTAAAATGGCGCCTGTTCGCGAATTGGTGTTCTTCCCGAGCTGAAGACCCACAGAGGTGCGCAGTTTGGTCAGTGCTTCTATTCCTGCAGAAAAGGCTGGAGGGGAGGCTGTCCCACTTCACCTTAAAGGTTTATGTAGCTGCTATCACAGCCCACCACAACGCAGTAGATGGCAAGTCCCTAGGTAAACACGACTTGATTACCAGGTTCCTGAAGGGCGCCCAGAGGCTGAATCCTCCCCGGCCTAGCCTATTCCCCTCCTGGGATCTCTAAGTGGTCCTCTCGGGCCTCATGAGACCCCCCTTCGAGCCGCTTGATTCAGTTGAGCTCAAGGCCCTCTCCCTGAAGACTGCCCTCCTGATCACGTTAGCCTCCATCAAGAGGGTTGGGGACCTGCAAGCGTTCTCTGTCAGCAACACCTGCCTGGAGTTCAGTCCGGTACATTCTCACATTATCCTGAGACCCCGACCGGGCTACGTGGCCAAGGTTCCTACGACCCCTTTCATGGACCAGGTCGTGAACCTGCAAGCGCTGCCCCGGGAGGAGGCAAACCCAGCCCTTTCGTTGCTGTGTCCGGTGCGTGCTTTGCGTACCTATTTGGACTGCACGCAGAGCTTTAGATGTTCAGCTCTTTGTCTGATTTGGCGGTTGGCGGAAAGGGAACGCCTTCTCCAAACAGAGGTTAGCTTACTGGGTCATTGATGCTATTTCCATAGCCTATCACACCCAGGCCGTGCCCGCCCCCTTGTGGGTTCGAGCACACTCCACGAGAGGTGTGGCATCCTTGTGGGCACTGGCCCATGGCACCTCCCTAGCAGACATCTGTAGAGCAGCGGGCTGGGCAAATCCCAATACCTTTGCCAGATTTTACAATCTAAGGGTTGAGTCATTCTCATCCCGCGTTTTGTCAGGTCCGAGCCGGTAGAACTCGGTACGCGGCACAACCGACCAGGTGTTCCGCTTGCACCTTGCACCCTTCACCAAGTTGATCCAGTGCGCCTTCTGTCCCAGTTTAGTCACTGATCATCACTGCCTGGATGTTTTTTCCTTTGGCCTGTGAATTCATTGGAGCAATTCGCGGCCATACCCACTACGAGTCACAGGTGCTCTGCACTGGTGTTGGGCTCCACGGGCATAGTTCCCTCTTCAGGCTAACTCCCCGTGATGTATTTTCCACGGTACGGTCCCCCTGTCAGCAGACCCGCGTTTCCTTCCGGCAGCACCGCTGCCCCAATCGCCATGCCTGTAGAGTCTCCTCTCATTAGGCTGGACCTACCACCGCGCCGTGTCCCAAGTCCGGCTTCACAAACCTCGTGATGTATTTGCAACACATTACCTCCCCCTAAACTGGGCAGGGTGTGGCCGCAGCAGAGTCTTTCCCTCTTGAAAGAATAGGAAATTAGCGGACTCCCCGGACACAGGTCCCTCGCCTCCAGCCCTGCACTGAAGCCCCGGCACACCAGTGCTGACGAGCTGATGTGCAATTTCCTGCTCCCCCCGGGGAAAGACCGCCTTCCCCGACCTAAGATAGGCCCCATCCACTTCACATCCTATGTGAGTGACATAGTGAGTGAGAAGGCCGCGGCTGCTGGGCTTGCTCCCATGCTAGTCATGTAGCACCTGTTTCCCCCCTCAGGGGTGTGGTAAACCTAAGGTCTGTATGCAAAATCTCTTTGGGGGCATTGGGGAGGGCTACGTGCAGCCGATACAGGTGCCTCTAGCACACAATAGCCTGCTTTGCACCTGTTTTGACAGTTCACGTAACACGGTCAGTGCGAAACGCTTTTATATGGGACCCCTTGTGTCACTTCATTCAACACAATGTCGAGTGAGTGACAGAAGGGGAACATCATGGTTACTGTTGTAACCTCTGTTCCCTGAGGGAGGGAATGAGACGTTGTGTCCCTTCTGCCACAGCACTAGACCTAGCACTGTAAATGGCCGTACCTTATTGTGGCAGCGGGGGCGTGGTCAAGCGCCCGTCCGAAGGGGAGAAAGCGGTAAGGGCGCTTGCACCTGAGCTAAATTATGTCTAACACCTGTCTCTAATTTCAGTGAGTATGGGGAGAGCGGCATAAAAGAGCACCAGTGCCTCCAGTCGAGAGAGAGAGCTGCCAGTCCAGTGTTGGCCATAGAGAGATATACTGAAGCTATTAGATTATTTGTAAAAAGTTTATGTATAGCACATTTTGCACTACCCCTGTCTGTCTGCTACCCATAATTAAAGAGCCTTACCTTTGTGTTGAACCCTGTTCCCGTGTCCTCCCTCTTGTGAAACCTTTTACACTGGTGCCGAAACCCGGGAAAAAGAAAATTGGATCATCTACATCCAACCATGGAGAAAGCTCGCCCCGTAGAGTCCTCCCAGCTGGCCGAAGTCCTCCAGTCCCTCGCTGCGTTACATCAGAGCCACCAACAGTCCCTGCTTGAGCTCAGGCAAGAGCAAGAACGACGCTTCGGCGAGATCATGCGGGCCCAAGCAGAGGATCGACAGGCCATCCGGAGCCTCCTCAGCCAGGAGGCCGCCACAGCCGCGACCCCGGACAGCCGTGCCATGCTGCCCCCGCCCACGTTACAGAAGATGGGGGCGGCTGACGATGTTGAAGCGTTCATTGATTTATTCGAACGGACTGCTGAAATCTGGGGATGGCCGCAGAGTCAGTGGGCAGCCCGCCTTGTTCCTCTTCTGTCCGGGGAAGCCCAACTCGCGGCTCAACAACTGCCGACAACAAACCTCCTGCCCTACGCTGATTTGAAAAAAGCCATCTTGCAACGGGTTGGTCGGAGCCCCGAAGAAAACCGCCAACTCTTCCGGGATATGAAACTGGAAAAGTCCGACCGCCCGTTCGCCTTTGCCCAGCGGCTCCGTGATGCCTGCCGTAGGTGGCTGCTAGTGGGGAACTGCGACGTCGAGGGAGTCATCGATCAGGTGGTGCTGGAGCAGTTCGTCCAACATTTGCCCAGGAATACGGCGGAGTGGGCCCAGTGCCACCGCCCGGCGTCGCTGGAGGCGGCCGTCCAGCTTGCAGAGGACCACATGGCGGCGATTCCAAGGGCGGATGAGCCCCCTCTCTCTCTCTCTCTCTCTCCCTCTCTTCCCCCTCCCCCTGTGTTTTCTTCTGCTCTCTCCCATCCCCTCCAACCCTCTCCCTCTGTCCTCTCTCCAGGTCCCGTTCCTGCCCCCTGCAGGCGAGGAGCCTGGTTAGGATATTCAAACCAGTCATCAGCCACATCACCTCCTTCCCCCACAACCTACAACCGCTCTCCCCCTCAGGTGGGGGCGTCCGCCGAAGCAGGTACGGGTGTAGCGCCTGGGCCAGCCTGTCGGAGGTCCGGGGACTCGAGCCTCTACCACGATCGGTGTTCGTTGATGAAGGTGGGGACGGTGGTTCGGGTCTCCGATCTCCCACATGCTGCCCCCGATCGGGCTGGAGCGTACCGGATTCCGGTAAGAATCCAGGGGGGTACACACCAAGCTTTGCTGGATACCGGTTGTAATCAGACCACCATCCATCAACGCTTGGTTCAACCCGGGGCTTTGAGCACAGCTAAGCGGGTTAGGGTGAGGTGTGTGCATGGGGATGTTCACAATTATCCGATGGTGACCCTACTGGTTAAATTCCGAGGGAGAAAACATAGAGTGGAGGCAGCGGTTAGTTCCCGTCTCACCCATCCTCTAATCTTGGGAACTGATTGGCCTGTATTTAGAGATGTATTAGGGGGAATTTACACGGGAACAGGGTTCAACACAAAGGTAAGGCTCTTTAATTATGGGTAGCAGACAGACAGGGGTAGTGCAAAATGTGCTATACATAAACTTTTTACAAATAATCTAATAGCTTCAGTATATCTCTCTATGGCTAACACTGGACTGGCAGCTCTCTCTCTCGACTGGAGGCACTGGTGCTCTTTTATGCCGCTCTCCCCATACTCACTGAAATTAGAGACAGGTGTTAGACATAATTTAGCTCAGGTGCAAGCGCCCTTACCGCTTTCTCCCCTTCGGACGGGCGCTTGACCACGCCCCCGCTGCCACATACCCCCACCGCCCGACTCAGGCCGGGGCATCATCCGGCCTGCCTACCACTCCCCCCCCATTTCTGGAGAGGAAGTCGGCGACAGCCATCTGCACCCCCGGTCTGTGGACCACCTCGAACTTAAAAGGCTGGAGAGCCAGATACCAACGGGTGATCCGGGCGTTAGTATCCTTCATGCGGTGGAGCCACTGCAGTGGGGCATGATCCGAGCAGAGAGTGAAGGCCCGCCCCAGCAGGTAGTATCGGAGTGTGAGGACCGCCCACTTGATGGCCAGACACTGGACTGGCAGCTCTCTCTCTCGACTGGAGGCACTGGTGCTCTTTTATGCTGCTCTCCCCATACTCACTGAAATTAGAGACAGGTGTTAGACATAATTTAGCTCGGGTGCAAGCGCCCTTACCGCTTTCTCCCCTTCGGACGGGCGCTTGACCACGCCCCCGCTGCCACACTTATTTTCAGCTCCTCGGTGCAAAATCCTGACTGGCATTCACTGCCCTACTTCCCTTTATACCCATATTTCTGGGGCGGGGCATGCAAATTCTGTCTGCCAACTTGACATTGGCCTATTCTCAGGTTCAGAGGAATGTTCAGCATCCCAGGAAGACCCCTTGTGTCACTTCATTCAACACAACATCTCGTTCCCTCCGTCGAGGAACGGATGTTACAACAGTAACCATGACGTTTTCTGTAATCAATCACAATTAATTATGGACCATTAATAAAAACATTAAAATATAATCATAAATATATTTATTTTATACTTTGTCTCAAAGAACTGGGAAGAATTTGACTAATTATAATTAACTTAAATTACTTAAAAATGTTAAATGTTCTGTTTTTTGTTTTTTTTGTTTGTTTGTTTTGTGAAAAGAGTTAAATAGGCAATTTTTCCATGTATAAATCTGTTTACATGCCATAAAATTAATGCAGATGCTGTAAACAAAATTCATTTGATAATATGATTAAATAGGAAGATTAAATGTATTTTAATCTTTATTGACATTATATACACTTACGTGTACATTGCCAATGTATTATTATACACTATACATACAGATATACAACAAATTGAATGCTGAAGTTTAAGTTGCTGAATTAGAAAATGTCAAAGTAATTCAGTTCTATCTCTATCGAGCACAAGCTGGGTTTTTCTCACTATAATTGAGCGAATTCGGGCAATGCGAAAACATATGGCAGCTTTCCCTTATTTTTCCCATACCTAGCACAATGCTTGCGGTGAAGTCCACATTCTCCTTACATTAAATCTGGTCCCGTGTTAATATGCACGGGACATGCATTGCATGTAATATATAAGCGTGCACTGCTCCATACAATCAGTTTTCATGCTAGGATGTGCAGTCGAGTGGAGCGTGTACCTCCTAGATATATATATTATATATATATATATATATATATATATATATAGAAACAAAAACATGAGTGAAGTTTCCGAAAGTAAAAACAACTGATACTGCATTTATTACATAAATGTTGAACACATCAACTGATAATCACAGAAATTAAAACATTACATTTCCCAGCCCTAATAAAAAGTAATATACTGTAGGTTCCCTTTAAGACTGCAAGAAGTCTTGTTATACATTTTCAGGCCTCATAAACATGATGAGGCATTACTCAGAAAGCTTACATAATTCTGTTTATCCTTACAAATCAGGCCCTACTCATGAGCAACCAGGCATATCTAAAAGGGGGGGAGGGGGGGGGGGGGGGGGGGGGGGGGGGGGGGGTTGGGATTGGTAATTACAAGGGTATTATGCTGTAAATGTAGTTCATGAGGACATTTCTAGTGTCCCCAATTCCCTCTAGTGCCCCCAATTGCTTAAAAACATAATAAACATTGTTTTTTTTGAAAATGTAAATTTGTTGTTACGTTTAGGGGTAGGGTTAGGATCTATAGATTGTACAGTATAAAAATCATTATGTCTATGGAGAGTCCTCATAAGTATAGCCGCACCAACATGTGTGCATGTGTGTGTGTTTCATTTTCAGTGGGTGTAATGCAGAGCGAGTTCATAGAGAGTTGGTGTGAACTTTCCCTCCGGCATATTAGCGCCCCCACTAATTCTCACACACCCTATCTTTCTCTCTATCTCTGTGCCTCTTTCTCTCAATCTCTCTAACTTTTGTTCTCTTCCTCTCTCAAGCCTCTTTCTGCCCACTGAACTCTCTGATATTGAGCTTTTGTATTTTGATGAGGACACATACACACACTAGCCCATTTCAGTTGTGCGTTTTTAAAGAAAAGCCTTAAAGAGAAAGCAGCAAACATGCCCACCTCTGACAATACACTGGGGTTCAAAAGTTCACATGCTTCTATTTTGCATTTGTTTTCTACATTTAATATATTTTATTTCCATTACAGCTTATATAATAAACATAAATGTGAGTGAAATGTGTTAGTGAAAAATAACATTTTTAAACAATTCAGAATTATTTAGTATTTGGTGCTCCCCTTTTGCTTTAATAACAGCATGCTCTCAAGCTGGCATGGACATCCACAAGTTTAGCAAAACTTTATCAATGTTAATATTTCTATTTAATTTTATGTCATATCTATTCTTCCTTTTTTCTTTTTTCAAAATCCTAAAACTCTAATTTTTTTGAAATCCCTGATTTTTTATGTGGACTCGCCACAGAATATCTTGTGTAAAAATGGCTAAGTTCAGGCATTCAACTGTGCAAGGCGCAAGAAGGTTTAGGTTCTTTGAACTTGTTATCTGTTAGCCAATCAGCTCACTCTCATGTGATTTGTCAAGCCAATTGGCTCACATTGTGTAAGCAAACAGGTCCTTTGACACGTAATCGGGTAGCCAATCAACTTAAATAATCTCTTTGCCTTACTTTTCAATTTGCTCAGATTGCAAGTAAGCCGGTATCAATGCAGCACGCTAAAAGAGTTTTCTCTGAAAAACTCTTGTTGCTGGGGCTTTTTCTTCCATTAGCTTGCACTGTAAGGTCTGCTTTTGGATATCACATAGAAGCACGCCTTTATCAATATAAGCTGTAGCCAAATCAGGCACTGGCATGCATCACTTTATTAGGTCCTTAGTTCCAAAAAGTACACACATACCTAGACTAAGTCAGTTAAATAAGCTCATGGCTTTCCTGGTTCAGGTGCACATTATGAGTCCGATCAAAAGTCGTTTAAGCCTTTCTGTTTAGCAGGCCAAGGCACACAGAGATTTAGTTTATTTGCCAAGCTGGCCAAGGCACACTTGACATGCTTAGGGGTTTGTGTAACTTCCCTGCTTTGTTGGAGGATTGTATTTAAGTCTAATTGTGCAGTATTATGTCATACATGCTTGATACAGCATGTCTTGTGTTTTTCTAACTGTGCAGCAGCAGCAGCATGTCCACATGCTTAACTCAGTATGTCTGTGTATGTTATAGCAGTAGTAAGTCTCCGTTCTGTACAGTAGCAGCAGCATAGCAGATCTAGTACACCAAGACCAATATACTCTCAATTTGTCATACACACATTAACATTCTTAATCTTTCTGATAGCTGTCATGACTGAAATCCTTTAATTTACAACCATGTTGCGAAAATTCAAAGCACAAAACTCATGAGGGAGTGCAGTTTAAATGTACATTTATGCATTTGTCAGACACTTTTATCCAAAGGGTATGCAATTTATTAATTTGTATGTTCCCTGGGAATCAAACCCATGATCTTGGCATTGCTAACGCCATGCTCTACAAGTTGAGCTACAGGAACTGTGCATGGCATGTTATTTTGTGCTGATCTCCAGTGGATGTCTTACCCTGAGCAGTGTAGACCAACTCATTGTACACTATAGCTGGGATGAGCGGGCAGGGCAAATCCTGCAAGTAACCCCTAAGAGTATCAGCCAAAATGGACAATTCATATTGATCAAAGTCCACTGCTGCTGGGTCTGAAAGAGAGAGAGGGAGAGAGAGAGAGAGAGAGAGAGAGAGAGAGAGAGAGAGAGAGAGAGAGAATGGTTAAGTATAGACATCCAGAGTGCATTCTCCATTTTTAACCCTCACAAGTCATGTGCCCTTTGAGAAACCCTTTAACGACTCACTTACAGTGGTGGCCTGATCCCCAGATCATTCCTTGCCCTCAGGGGACAATGATCCAGTTTAAAAAGAGAGTAAATTTGAGTGGAAGTCTCCTAGTCAATAACTCAAAGTCTCGGATAATGGCAGCTTGGAAGACTGTAATTATACAGTAGTAATTTTAAAGGGCCTTTCATTGTGCTGAAATTATAATGGTATATTGATGTATTGGAAAGGTGTAAATGAGGCTGACAGATCTCTCGCATATTTCAGATTAGAGCCTTTTCATTTATAGTTTGGGTGTAGTTGCAGATTCATAAATTCCTTCGTACTCTATGTTCTACAGAGCCTGCAGGATGTTGGACAATGAAAACGGCATAACTGGCAGATGAATAATGTAGGAAAATATGCAGAAGCTCAGATGTGTGTGTGCAATTTAGACATGCTCAATGCTAAGTCAGACATCTGGATAAAACAATGAATAGAGTTGTGTTGCCCTTCTTGAACATTGAAGTATCTAGTATAGAGGTTAGTCATTCAGATCAATGTACATATACATATATAGTATTCAGTATATGCACAAATATCCATCACTGAACAATTGTGCAGATATTTCATAGGACAACTGTTTTTGCACATTCAATTTGTCTTGGGACTTTCAATGGCAACTTAAATGGATAGTTCACCCCAAAATGAAAATCTTTGGCAAAACATTAGAATCTGTGTATCATTAGTTCATTTAATATTCAATTAAGAATTCAAAATCGGGAAAACAAAAACAACTTATTTCATTATTTGTTGACAAAAACAATATTAAAAAACAAATAATGACTTGATTTTCTTAATTTGCTCAAATTAAAAATAGGAAATTGGAAATATAGCCACAGGACACTGTGTGTTTTGATTATTTGTTTTCAGTAAAATATGGCTTGAATATTTGATTCGCACATTTGGGTGGACCTGAAATGCTCCTTTCTTCTGATTGGTCAACCTGCACCTTCGTCTTCCTCAATGCTGTGAGACAGAATAAAAGTTCTCTGCTGTTTAATTGTTCAGATGAATTTGCCTCAGTTGATATTAAATTCTTTACCATTTATTCTCCAAAACTCCCCACATTTATTGCAGTTGAGCTATCGCTCTCATCAAGATTTATCAGACAACCCTACAAAGAAACCAGCTGTCTTTGACATTGCTCCGCTTTGAAAAGGCATGGTTTAAATGAGAAGATGAAAATAACTTTACATTCATAATATTTTTGAAGCATATGCCTATATTGTAAAGACATAGGCCTATGTTTAACTGCAGGGTAAAGTTAGTTTTAGGTTTGATATTCGTTGGATGTTCCACCCACAACTAAAACGTTACTGGAGTAAGATCAGTAATTTAGTTGAGTATTGACTTGCATGCTATATCATAAAAAAATATTGTTATATAAAAAATAAAACAAACAAACCAAATTAAAAAAAAAAAAAAACTAAAAACATTTCACAGGTTTTAGTAGATCGCCAGAGTGAAAGGTATGCATATGAATGTCACAAAAAAAATCACTAAAATTAACATAAACGTTATTTTCACATTCCAAATGTTGCAGTAAGTTCCAAGTGGGTAGACTGACTTAGCAAAGGTGACATTTTTACAGCACGTCCAATAATATGAGTGGTATTAGATTATTTTAAAGATTAATGAACTAAAATTCACCAAAATGTTACACATTCCAAAGGTTGTAGTAAGTTCCCAGTAGATAGAATTACTACAGGTGAGATTTACAGCTAGTCTATCCACTGGGAAGTTACTATAAACTTTGGAATGTGAAAATAACATTTTCAAGAATTTGTATGATGTTTATCCTAAAATAACCTGATACTGTACTCATATTATTGGATTTACTGTAATAATCTCACCTCTTCTAAATCAGTCTAAATATGCTAAAGGAAGTTCATGAATGATCGTCTCTCGAAAGCTCGACCAGTGAATTTTAAATCAGCATTTACACATAGTCTTCACATTTGCCTAATAATAAAAGGCACACAAAAATGCAGCATATATGACCCAGTAGGTAAAGGCTATCCATATTCCCATTCAAAAACATAGATGACGGAATGATCTGAGCTTGAAATTAGCACTCTTCACTGCAATGTAGATACTTATTGTCTCATATGAAATATTAAATGTAAAAATATCTTCCAATTTATTTGTTATTATTATAATTATTATTTTTCATGTGTTATTTCCTGTTGACATCTGTCTTGGATGCACCCTACGTTAAGTTTGTAAATTCCCTGAACTGCATCTTGCTTTGTTCATTGTACTGCAGTATGTAAAAATATAAATAAACAGATTCTTTCAATAGTCTTTGATGATTTCTCATTTAAAAAAAGCATGAAACACTGATGTCAATTTAAAATGCTTACTTAAAGCAATCAAACTATAGCTGCCTTAGACTTATTATTGTACAGTAAATCCACCCTGATGCGACACATACATGTGAAATCGGGACTGTCCCCGTTTTAAAGTGGCATCTGTTCACCCTAAATGTGAATGCCATACCCAACTGCAGCCGATTCTCCAGTGCAGTGTGGACCACCTGTGCCCAACTGATCAGCTGCACTGCATTGTACCACTTATAAATGAACAAAACAAGTTGTGTGGCACTGTGAAAAGATTTCTTAATACTATGTGTGCGTGTGTCACTCTTATCAATTGCTTCATGTGGCAATGATTGTCCTAATGCTGAATCGCAGATGCATGCTTTCAATGAACAATTTACGGTTGTGTGTAGGCACTGTGTCTAGCTGTTTGATGAGAGAGGTATCTCAGCTGTAATAAACGTGGCAAGTTACGGAGAATAAATGGTAAATAATGTCATATTAACTGAGACAAATTCATCTGAACAATAAAACAGCAGAGAACTTTTATTCTCTCTCACAGCATTGAGATAGACAACAGTGCAGGTTGACCAATCAGAAGAAAGGGGCGTTTCAGGTCCAATCAAATGTTCAAATCAAATATTCAAGCCATATATTAGTGAAATCAAATGATCAAAACACAGTGTCTTGTGGGTCCGTGTATCTTTTGGTCATTCGATTTTCCTTTTAGAATCGGGTATTAAAAAACAAAAAACAAGTGTCTATTTGATTTTTATTTTAAAATACAAACATGTAAATTAAAATACAAAGCGTTTTTATTTTTCAGTCTCAAAAAGAGATGAGTGATATTTTAAAAATAATTTGAGTTTCATTTTCTATTTCGGATAACAAAAAATAAAATTACTTTAAAACAGAAACGAAAAAAAGGCCCGTTTGTTCATATTCCAAGACCGGATGTGGTCATTTACGTGACAAGAGCGCCAAGTTTGACAGGGTGCCGGTGTTGTTTTAGCCCAGAATGAAATGTCTTTAGAACCTTACTCAGTTATGATTTTAGACATGGCAAAACAAGGCCTGTCATCCACAGAAATCACAGACTGTCCCTAAAGTTAGACAACACCTCCACTAACTTTAATGGGGTTAACGTTAGGCTAGCCTCACTAAAATCTTTGTATGATTTTTGTGTGTGGCATGTTTGCCTTTTACGGCTGCAGCATAGGTGAACTGAACCTGGAAAATGCGACTTTTTTCTGCAGTCATGTCTTCTTCCCTGAGAGAGACTCTTTTATTGTTTCGGAAAACAACGTATTGCTCCATGTCCATGTATCACGCTCTATGATCACGCTCAATTACACAGCACGCACTTTTTTTCTATTTTCTACACAGCTCCATCCTCATTGGCGCTCTTGTCACGTAAATGACCACATCCGGTCTCGGAATATGAACAAACGGGCCTTTTTTTCGTTTCTTTTTTAAAGTCATTTTATTTTTTGTTATCCGAAATAGAAAATGAAACTCAAATTATTTTTAAAATATCACTCATCCCTTCCTGTCATTGAAAAAGAGAAACGCTTTGTATTTTAATTTTTGTATTTTAAAACAAAAATCAAATAGCCACTTGTTTTTTGTTTTTTAATACCCGATTCTAAAAGGAAAATCGAATGACCAAAAGATACACGGACCCTTGTGGCTATTTTTCCAATTTCCTATTTTTAACTTGAGAATTAAATCGAAATTATGAAAAACAAGTCATTATTTGTTTTTAATATTGGTTTTGTAAACAAATAATGAAATAAGTAGTTTTGAATTCCTAATTGAATATCAAATTAATGAATGATACACAGATTCTTTAGCCTCAGTCACTTTTAAATTTCATTTATCTTTTTTCCATACAATGAAATTGAATGGTGTCATTTTACTTAACATATATTTTAGTGTTCTAACGAAGAAGGTAATTCAAATTTGGAACAACGATGTCAGAATGTTTGGTTGAACTATCCTTTTAACTGTGAATCTGCCCCAATTTACACTTCAACACATTTCACATTTTCTTCTAATCATTAAACTATTTATTATTTCTTTCTATATAGATAATTTAAATATTATATATATATTTTTTATTTAAGGCACAGTAATGGGGGTACACCAAGGAAAACAAAGCTTCCCTTACAGTATACAAAAAACATAAAGTCTGTTTAAAGAAATCTACATTTTCTAAACCGACCAGCACACTGGAGCTGCCAGAAATAGCATGAAAGAATTGTACACCAACACAAAAGTTAAGTAAAGGTCAGCAGGTGCCATTGAGGACTTGATGAAGTGCTTGAATCTATTCACCTATCCTCACCACTTCAATTCTTCATCCTCCATCCTATGCCATTTTAATGTGAGACCAGTGTCTGACCCCCACAGCTAAATTGTAATAGAATTGATTGTCCCTCTGACTAATTGTAAAATAAAGTTTCCCATGATCAGGATGCAGTTAGATCAAAAACCCATTAAGCTTTGCTGCTGACCTTCTCTCTCTCTCCAAATGTGATTAGTTTGTTGACCTGTCATTATGCCTGATTCCAGTGCAAAGCTTCAGGACATTCTTGGTAATCCAAATGAACCAGGTAATATCTGATTTATAATGGCAGAATGTGAATTTAGATCATGTGAATTTTTGTCTATAATTTAGATCATATCATAGCAATATCAATCACAAAAAAGACTAAACATCAGAAAATAAAAAGGATATTATTTGAGTGTCTTTTTTATGAATGCAATTGGGTGTAAAGTATATTTTTCAAAGCGGAAGATATATTCAAAATGTTTGATTAGCACATTGTAAAAAATATACCTTGTTGCTCAATTCACACATTCAGCCAGTAAGTACTGTACAAGACTTACATGAATTTTAGTATAAAAGCTTGGTGTACATTTGTCTGCAGTTAACTTTACTAGTTATTCATCAGACAATGTACAGTATTATTTACAGAGAAAGTTGCTACTGACAAACGTATGCTTTACTTAAGAGCACAAAGACAGCTCCCCTCAGTTTGAGGTCACAGTCTAGGTTTGACGCTATAAGCTTCAGCTAAGGTCCCCTGACCACTATACTACTACCACCCCAAAGCACCCTTTTTGACTGTGCGCATCAGTTGTATGAAGGAGAACGGGGGAAAAATAGGTCCAGATTCACTTGTAGCAAAGGGTAGTCACACTGGGGATTTGCTTTAAAATTGTGACCAGAAGTCATTCGTTTTCAATAATAGCTTGCAATGCAACAATGTTGAGCCAGGATGAACTTTATGTAAATGAGCAATGATGTGGTGCGGTGACTACCAATGGTAGTGCAGACAGTTGATCTTATTATTTATTTGATCTGTGATCATATGATCAAGTAGGAATGCTTTCTAGCAACCAACAGTACAACGATATGGCAACTTACTGTATAGTGATTAATTTACTGTCAGTGGGATTGCACTTTTAGACATAGCTGAGATTCTCAGCAGTCTTTTAACAGTAAGACTCTTCATTGCTCTGGCAATGGAAACATTGTATCTAATGACCAGCAGTTAAATCCCTCAGGGATTAAGTTCAGTGGCTCTAAATCACAGAATATAGTGTAAACAGTGCTCATGGGTCATAGTGGAGCTTGGGTCATACTAATGCCTGTGGTGTGAGTGATTCAAGGACTAGTGATAGCCAGTGATGAACAGACAATACGGAGCACCAGGAATTCAGATACAAATATATAAAGATTTTAAAGGGAGAAAAAATTCTCACATTGTCAAGTCATTTTTTTTATTCTATATGTCTGTGCATGAGTGCATCCTTACATCCTAGAAGCCAATGATTTGGGATGTTTTTTTAGTACAGTGCAGTACAGTACAACTCAAATTCCAATCAAATCAGCCAAGGCCAGTGCATTTTAAGTCTAGGCCTTCAGTGCGATTCATGCCATTAATAATAACACAGTTTCACTATGAATAAGACACTGTATCATACATTATGTGGCAGTCAAATAATAATACCAATTGACATTTTAAAAACACGTCTACATACGAAAGCCAGAACCAAGAAAGTCTAATACCAAGAAAAAGATCTCCAATAATACTTGTGATTTAAATTTTGCTTGCAATAAATGTTTTTGTCAGGGTACACGGTTACTTTGCAATACTTCCAACAATGAATGCTAAAGCAACCTAATTTACATTTAGAAAACTGCTGCTGTTGCTATAACAATGTAAAAAGCACAACAATTAGCTTGAAGTGAAAATAAGCCCTCTTTTCCTGTTTAATTAATCAATCAATCACAAGATCATGCAGAACATCTCAGGTGTTTAAATCCATTAGGATCTCTTTCTCAATGGTGATGTTGCTGTAATGAGTAAAATGTTTGAATTTGGTATTCTTTGACCAATAAAAAAATAAAAAATAATTCAAAATCAAAATCAACTGATATAACTGAAGAGCGTGCCAATACAATCATTGTTAATACTATCATGATTTGTGTGTCAGTAGATAAAAATGATTGATAATACTTACATTATCTACAATTTAACAGAGCCTACAAATATTGACGAGAAGCACATTTGCCATGCATAAAAAAGGAGCGCGTTACTGTCAAAGAAAAATGCCTGACATTCAGCAAGGAAGCATTTAGTGCACAAAAGAGGTAAATCCATATTTCTATTCTTCTAATTCATTGCATGCAGTCCGTTTACAATATCAACTTCTTATGAATGTTCTATCTTTGCTTATATTGTTGGTGCTTGGCAGGTAATGGACTATGTAATAGGACACAAATTGTGGAATAACCGGAGAAGAACCGCATAATTAAATTGCCCTTGATCCAACCCACTTCTGTCTAGACTTAGCACATGCTTGCACGAAAATACCAAAAATTCATAGGTATGCCCATTTACTTTGTGCCTGTGACTTAAAACATAATGCTGCACTTAGCGCTAGTTATCTTAAAATAGGGCCCTTACTGTTTTTTGTTATATTTGATTGTGCTGCCTTTGCAATGTAATCATGGCTCTTTCAGATATATCAAAACAGACTGAAAATCAATATGCTGTATATTTATATAAACTATATTATACAGCAGGCAATAGTCCATATAGGCCGGTAAAAGTTCCAGGCTATATTTTTTATACTAGTTTATCCCTGATGAAAGCATAAGAGCTCTAGAATGCTATTGATGAAGTAGGCATAACCTAACTCTGACTTCCTTGTTGTCTGTTTTTTCTTCCCAAATTCTTGATTGTGTTTCTGAAAATGTTGTGTATTTCATCAAGCCTCTGAAGAAATAGAGTTTTTCTAGATTAAACTCACGTGGCTAACAAACCAAGCTGGCCTAATATAAGGCTAGATAAGTGCAGGGATTTTCCATAAACCAAGTCATGCAAGAAACCTATTGATAAATGTTTCTCAATGAATCCCATTTACTGGCTGCTGTGTCTATTCTGTGCTTCCACATATATTTCTTAGTTTTCTAATCACCCTCCCGGTGGATGCCCATCTGCTGATGTTTAATTTCTTGCCTGCCAGTGGCCCTAATCGATTGTTTCCACCCTGCTTGGCCTGATCCATAATGTGTATTGTAGGAATTTCTCTGAGTGTGTTTTTAAATGGCCAACTTTAAAATGTCTAATTCACTACATACAGATTTGTTTAGGCCATCAAGAAGTGTTTGCCCCATCCCTATCTCTCCAAGAGTCCTTCCCATTCATCCATTTACATGCCTGGCAAGTAAACTCATTGTCAAATTCAGCTGTCCAATCTGTCTGGCCTAAATCTATTGATCCACCAGGGCTTTGTTTATTGTGCCTTGTGCCTTATGTTGGTCACCGGTAGACACAATCAGCTATAAACAGTTGGGCTTTACCCCATCCCATTCCTTTTCATTGTGGATCAGAAAGGCCATATAGTATCTACTTAAAATGTGTTCTGAGAGATCACATGGAAAAGGATCAGAAGGTTGTGATAATAGCCTAGAAACCTTAAAGCTGGTTTTAGAGGCTAGTGCTGTAAGTTAAAACCATCAAATAGTGTCATCAGCATGATCTGTTGGGTAAAGGCCACCGCTGGCTCTGGATGAAGCCTCAGCTGGTCATTATCTGCTGTTAAAATTTTAAAGATGGCTTAGTCCCAGTGGAAGCACTGACCTACAAATCTCGCATCAGAGGAAAATAAAGGTATAAATTATAGCGATTAAAAAAAAAAAAAAAAAAAAAAAACAGAAAGAAGACATCACTCATTTTGATTCAATCTTGAAATGAAACCTTTCTGTCTTGTCTTAAGTGCCGTTAGACTGGGGTGAAGGATAAAGTGAAAAAAACAAGAAAAAAATTATTTAAAAAGGAAAATCAGTGACAGGGTAAGAGGAAGTGCATGAGACAACATGGGTGTAAAATCATGTGACTGGTTTTTAAACATAAATGGTTGACCAATCCATACTAAAAATCTAAAGGCTTGTTGTTGAATGGTGAAAATCTCAGCCTGATCCCATTAAAATAACATGACAATGGCAACATTTTTGCAAACCAAAATGCAAATTTTGTTTGGCTGCAATTTCCCAGTGAGATATCTAGTGGGGGGTGTCAAAAAGCAAATAAAATGATATTGAAATCAGACAAGGTTTTTAAGGTGAATATAAGATGGATGATTTAACGTGTAAAACATAAAAACCCTAACCTAAAACATTAGTCTAAACATAACCAATAATGTCCTAAAAGATAAATGAGAGGTTCAAAAACATCATTACCCTTAACCAACACTAAACCTAACTGTGGAGATGGGGGTGTGATTGAGCAATGGTTTGCGGAGAGTGAGACCAGGAGAGGAAGAGCGGTAAGGATTGACCCCTGTTGGAAATTATCTCTAAAAGCTTTTTTGATTTGCAGTGAGAGATGGCGAGAGATATTAGGACAGTTGATTATTTTTGTTGAAAAGTGAGAAACTAAAATAAATATCCGCTGTGCAAGGATTTTGTTACTCTGTCTCCCACTTCCTCATTCCTGTGCTATGAAGGAAGTGTTAAACAAAACAATAGTGTTTTAAAAGAAAATTCAACAAATATTTTGAAGCAACCATGACACTTTAAGTCATTTCACTTTGGTACTTTCTTTTCACTTTCATTTGAATGTCCTTGGCTGGGCTCGAGGCTCAGTCTCCAAATCCAAAGTCAAACACTCTATCAGATGAGCTACCGCTAAAGTTAACTGCAAAGAAAATAATAACATTATTGCATTTTTTATTCTATTTATTTTTAAAAATGTGTTAAAATCGTTTTTTTTTTTTTATTTTATTTCGCTCATATTAGTAAAAAGAAACAGGTAGAGGAGAATGTTTAAAACACTGTTAACAGTTAAGTTTTTGTATTCAACAAGCAGAAACAGCCTTTTGATTTATTCATGCTCCATACCAGCAGGACTTTTGAAAGAGAATGAAGAAAGAAGGGAAAATGTGGACTAATCAAATTATTTTCAGAGAAGTTTTCACATCAAATCTAATAATGAAGATTAAAGCTAATGGAAGGGTTCTGATAAAATTGTCATAAAAATGGGAATTGGTGAGACAGTGGTACTTTTTTCTGTTTAAGGGATTTAGGCAGAGTTCACCATAATTCCATTTGCCGCATAATCTCATCTTTCACTCAGCTCTATGCTCACTTACAATGGTAAAAGCTGTTACTGTGTTGCATAAAAAAGGAACAGTTGTCAAAAAGTCATGGGCCTCCAAATCAGAAAGCAAGACTAAGTACATTAGCTCCATGGAGAATACAGATGTAATTAAAGCATGTTTGTTCTGTAGATCTTTCAAATTCCTTCCAGTCAGGGGGAAAGAGAGATACGTGTATTTTCTTGCCTCATTTTAGATGATTGTTTGGCCTGTCCTAAATAACACTAAGAAGTCTGGTGACATTCATTTAAAAGAGTCACTTAGCTCATAGCACATAGCACGAGCTATAGACTGCAGTTTGCAAATCTAATTGAGTAGATTTCCAGGGACATATAACTATCTCAAGGTTTTTAAAAAAAACTAATATCACATATATATATATATATATATATATATATATATATATATATATATATATATATATATATATATATATATATATATAGGATATAACTGGTGTCTATAATCCCTAAACATACCTAATTTAGAATCAATTTAATTTTTTTCTTTTAAAGCTCTAGTTAAATAAAATTAAAGGTAACACTTAACAATAAAGTTGTATTTATTAACATTAGTAAGTGCATTAGGCATCATGAACTAACAATGAACAATATATTTGTACAGAAATTATTGATCATGGTTCATGTTAGTTCAAAATGCATTACCTAATGTTAACATATAGAACTTTTAATTTTTAAAAGGTATTAGTATTTGTTGAAATGAAAATGAACAAAGATTAATAAGTGCTGAAAAATTTAGTTTATTGCTAGTACAAGTAAATGTAGGTTAATAATATACAATTTGCATATACAACCTTATTGTGAAGGTTATAAAATTAAACAAATAAACAAAAGAACAGGGGTTATTTTAAAGCCAATATACCATAACATTGACACACAGCAAGCGGCACTATAGATGATACCGGCACCTTATGCTAAAACACACTGAAGTGAATGAGAATGAATGTCTAGGTTACTGTTGTAACCCCTGTTCCCTGATGGAGGGAACGAGACATTGTGTCAATGTAGTGATACTAGGGGTCTCTCTTGAGAGCCTCGGCTGCCTCTGAACTTTGAGAAAAGGCAAATGAGAAATTGGCGAACAGAGTTTGCATGTCCCTCCCCCGGACATACGGTTATAAAAGGAGGGAATCATGCATCTGTTTAGTCAGGTTTTGCACTGAGGAGCCGTGAATAAGGTTCGACCGTTACAGTGGTTGGTACAGTGATACAGAGATTATAGAATCTCACAAAGGTGTTGGGTGTCACCCATCCCGGCACTCTGCAGATGTCTGCTAGAGAGGTGCCGTTGGCCAGAGCCCATGAGGATGCTACACTGCTCGTAGAGTGTGCTCGAACCCTGCAAGGGGGTTTGTGTAAGGCCCGGACAGGCTCATTCATGTCCTTGTGTAAAAGGGTTGCTATTTCAGGCCGCAGGGTGTTGGCTGCTGAAACAGGGTGGGTACCTGGCGAACAAAATAGCGTAGCTGAGTCGGATGGTCCTGGCCAGCCAGCGCGGGTTGGAGAGCAAAAGCCACGCGTCCAAGCTCCGCACGAGGGGCACAAAGGGGACGATCGATTTGATGTACCTGGTAGGGCTTCGCGGGGGTGGGTGGGGGTGCTTAGGTAGTATTGCGTTGGGAGGCAAGGTTGCGTTGGGAGGCATCTGTGCTGAGGAAAGACTCAAAGCATTTACCTTGTTCCACATACATGGCAGGGGGCGGGTTGGTGACTGAGGAGGAGTTCCTGTGAAGACGCCCTCTGGACTCATCAGAACCGGCCGGGGGTCTGTATGTGATACAGTCGCTGGCAGTTCCCTAGTGTCAATACATCGACACAAAGTCGAGAGAGTGACAGAAGGGGAACTATCTTCAGCTGTCTGTCATCCAGTCAGACTTTGACGGTTCATCTGAGCCAGGAAAACAAGGTTTGTGAAAGGACGTGAAGTTAACATAGGGCCTTTAGACTAATATAATCCATTTATCTTTGTAAATTTAGTATTATTAAGCAGCATGTCATCAGCCTTTCATAACAAACAAACTAAAAGTTTGTAAAAATTTGTGAAATTTATTTAGAGATGGCATTATCTCTGGTAAATCATGGAAAAACAACAAACATTAAAATGACTACTAATAGTTGTCATCTGTTGATAATGAGAACAAATTATTTTGTTATTGGGCAGTTAGCCAATATAACTATAGAAAGAAATATGATGCTTTGTTGTTGTGTAAATTATGCTTTTGTTTGTTGTTGGTAGATCCTCACATTAATAATAAAATAAAAATTCATATATAACACACATTATATATATATATATATATATATATATATATATATATATATATATATATATATATATATATATATATATATATATATATAGTTAGTTAGTTCATGATACAATGAAACCTTACTACAAAATGTTCCCTAAACAAATATAGTGTCTGAATAATGTCTTTAAATGCACTCAAACACTGGGGCTTCAAAATCAACAGTTGATCTTCTTTAAATATTTACATCAAACTGCATTCGATTGATAAACTCAAATGAAATATTTTATTCTTTCCGTAGAACCACCATAAGACCCCACTGCTTTGACTGTCATGGTCCCCCATTCTCATAGTTAAGGTTCTGGTATATACTGGACAAAGCAGGCGTTCTAGAGAGAATATTTTGACAATTTGTGATTTATTGTTATTTTACAAAGAACTATTGCTGCCAACTTGGAAATTTACAACAAGAAAGGATTGCTCACACATTGCTTACATACTGTCATTTCATATCTGCACAAGCCATACTGGCTAGCGACAACATGTATTTTATGATTGTCCAAACCTTCACTGGGAAGGAAATACAGAGACTGGACCTGTTGGAACTTTAATTGAATACCTCTACCAAGCTATTGATGAATGAATATGCCATGGCAAACCATATATAAAAAAGACTGATACCATGGTTAAGTATGGATAAAAATTGTTAATTGTAGTGAAATAAATATTTGACTCAATATGTGAGTGTGGCATGCATTTTATTCTTATTAGAGTATAATTTTATTAGCTTAGCACCATACTAACGTCAAACTCTACTGGAACCAATTGTGAGTCGATTGCTATTTGATACATATAGAGTGTTAAAAATCTCATCAAATCGGTCACTTAGCAGATTCCATCACCATCAAGATGCTGTGTTAGAAGACAGTTGCCTATGTACTGTAGGTAGTACTGTAGGTAGTGAGGCGTTTCACTAGGTTTTGGAATAGAGCTATGGTGTAAGTAATCAGATTTCTCACAGTTGGAATCATAGTTCAGAATGTTCAACTGAGCACCACATTGTGATTTTATGTGTGAAGCTCCCACACTGTGACAAAAATGGATCTGGATTTTTCCCTTTTTCTCCACTTGACTCACTTTTCACCCACACATCAAAGTGTTTCCAGCATGGCTTAGGCTTCACACCGTGATCTCCACATATGAATCATAATTTTTAAATCTATCATACCAAAGAGCAGTCCACTCTGCCCTGCTGAATTGGCCAGCTTAGGCCACCAGGAATTTCTATTAGGATAGCTGGTTGGAGCTGGTCTAGCTGGTGGCCCAGCACAGCCATGTTGCTCACCATCAAAAAATTCTGGTCAACCAGTATGGTCTTTCAGATGAAGTTGGTTGACCAAGGGAGTCTTGTTGGTTGGCATGGCTGGGACACCAGCATTCCAGCTTCCAAAACACAACATATGCAACTGAACAGTAATGATGGTCTTTTCAACAAGGTGAACCACATAAGACCTAGTTTAAAAAAGAAACTAATAATATCCTCATAGTAGTGATAACTCCCATCCCCTAAAGATATTCATAAAAATGTTACCATAATTAGAGACATTTGGTTCCAGTCTGGACAGGAACTGTGCAGAACAGCATATCTGACCCGTCCAAGACACTTTCTGGATTTGCATGTGTACATAAAGTGACGCAGATACATTCACACCCTGTGAAAGCATTCTGTTGGTCATTCCACAAATGTATGCTCTACTAAGCCTATTTTAATGGTTAGGTTAACTCAGCTGGTCCCTGCTCTGTGTTCATCCAGCACTACCCTTGATCCACTGCTTCAATTTCTCTGTCACATCTTCTGTCTTCCTGTCACCAGCCAGTCTCTGAAGCAACACAAGTGTCCCAGAGGCTTTTGTTTATGGTATTAGCGGGTGCAAACAGGGAAAGGTATTCAGACAATGGGTTCGCAGAGGACATGCATAGGGGCACTTGTGCATAGAGAATCCTCAAACCCCTCACAGGGTCAGTCAGTCTTGCAGTTAATTTAAAACAAGGCCAGCTTTATTTTTTAAGAAATGCTTTACAAATCTCATGTGTTTTAACATGTGTCAGCTCTGCTGATCTATTTTGACACAGAAACTCTTTGAGGTTATGCTCTATGGTAACTGCAATTCAGTACACTGTGAATGGCTGTATGTGCTTCAGTGTGTGTCTTAGAGATGTGTGCAGTAGCGTGATGTGTTAACATTAGCTTTGATGTTGTATGTTAGTCGAGTTTGTCAGAGTGGTGAATAGGGCTGTTCCAGTAAAGCATGACCTTTCGAGATAGTTAGGGGAAAATAGCTTCAGAGATGACAGCCCTCATTCCAGTGTGACCACAAGGCCCACTGTGGACCAGGCCAGCAGTGCAATGTTTCTACTGGAACTGAACTCATTCACCTCATTTATGGTTTTGTGACCTGACTCATATACACCATAACATCTTACCATCATGGGTGTAAAACTGCTAGGAAATACAGCACAAAATGTGAGATGATTATGCTCATGTAAACATCTCTCTGCACTGCGATCATGTCAAAAGAGTGCATCGGTAGAAGTCAATATTAACCATACTGCATGTATATTTGCCAATGCCATGATGAAGAAGACTAGGACTTAACATTATGATTACAGTATATCACTTTTAGGTAAAGGGGCAGTTCACCCAAAATCATCTACTCATCTTGTTCCAAACATGTATGACATACATTTTTCCATGGAACACAAAAGTATACATTTTTAAGAATGTTCTCACAAGTCTCTTCCATGGGGGGGACCAAAGGTTGTCAAGCTGTAAAGGATAAAAACACCATAAAAGCAGTCTAAACTAAAATAAACCATAATTGAAGTAGTCCATACAACTCATACACTATATTCCATCTAGCCTATTCCATATAATCTTCTGAAGCCATAGCTTTGTGTAAGGAACAGAATAACATTTTTGTTGTTATTCACAGAAAATCTTGCTTGATGGCTGTGGTCACCATTAACTTTCATGGTATGGAAAATAGCAGCTTGGACATTCTGCAATAAATAATTCAAATAGTTTTTTGAAATACATGAAGGTGAGTAAATGATGACATTATATACATTATTGGGTGAATTATTTCTTTAATTAAACTTGTGCTGTCATATCCATTTTTGGCTGACCTATTCCTGTGCTTTCTTTCATTATGTGCTGCATATTTGTTGTAGACCAAAAACAACGTGTACACCACAAGAACAGTCTTGCCCTTATTGGCCCTACAGTATGTATACCAACTTCTTTGTGTATACACTTAGAAACGTGGATATCAACAACATGAAAATGTCCAATTCATGATGATTGTGGAACACCACTGTATACCCTCTGGGATTGGACAAGAGTGCGGTGAGTGTGCATTTGTGTTCGTGAGAGAATGCATGTGAAAGAGTGAATAGAAGGTGATGAGAGTAAAATACGAAGGATAGATTGGCATATAAACATATGTGGAGCAAGCACGAGGATACATTGCAAACAAATAAAGAAAAAAAAGGTCTTTCCAGTAGAAATATCTAAACATCATTACACCAATATACATTTAATTGAGAAGCAAAATTAGTTTGCAAAAGTCTTGTTTTAAGAGATTAATATTACAAGTTTGTGAGGTTTATGCTTCAAACAAGAAAAAAAAAACTAGAAAGAAAATGTATACTTAATTAATTAAAAGTAAAAACAAGTTTCTTTTTCTTACCCCATAGGCAAATCGTTTTTTAGCATAAACCTCACAAATATTTTTTTTACTGGAAAACAAGACAAAAATATTGAGCATGAAGTGTATGCACAGACTCAAAAAACACTGACCTAAAGAATAACTGCACAGTCTGCCTCATAGGCCCAACACACTGAACTCTCAACTGATTAAAGCTGCAGGTCATTAAACAACTCTAATCTAATAAAATGGAAAAGTTGGGAACTTTGCAAAAGAATCAATTGTAATGATATAAAATGACTCTTCCTGGGCTGCTGATGAGAAAATGTGTTTTGGCCACAGATAATAGATGACATGAGTCTAAATTATTAAAATAGCCCAAATGACAGTGAAAGGAGACAAATAAGTAAACGGATGAGAAAGACTGAAAGGGGGAAAATCGAGCGGTGCATAAGAGGCAGAGACACTTGGATGTTTTTATTCAGTTTAAGCTGCTGTAAGCTCGAAATTTAATTTAGCTCTAGTTTGGCAATGTGCATTATGTATCTCCATCCAATCAAGCCTTCAAGGAGGGGATGAAAAGTGCAAGGGAGAGGAAATGAGTGAAAATAGAGGAGTGGAAAGGAGAAGTTAAGAGAGAGAGAGAGAGTGGAACAAGAGATGATACACTGGCATTACATTGCAAAAAACAAACAAAACAGAGCTCTGCCAATTATATAACATGCTTTTAATCAAGCCTATTTAATTCTAAAAGGGTCATATCATTAATAATTTCCTTGATCTTTTGCAATAAAATAATTAGTTGAAAACATACTGAAACTTTCAAAACTCAAAATGTCCTCTCTAGTCCAAAAAGACCATTCATTGAAACTATGCTGCAAAAATGGTTCGTTCTGCATATTTCTGACTTCAGAAAGATTAATTATTTACATGAACATTGACACATGACTGACCACATTTACATGTCTGCAAAGCCTGTGTTTAGCAACTGAGTCCACCCTGTTACAATTCAAACTTTCACATGAGTAGGGTCTAAATTCCTCTGGAGTGAGTTATTTTTGCATGTGATACTGCACAGCCAGAATGTAGATGAGTATTTTCTTTATAATAATTTTATTTTAATATTTGATTTATTTTAATATTTTTTTATAATATAGCAAAAATGTGAACAAATGGGTTATGTATGATGTACTGTTTTTGTTTTATGTCATTTTTATAGCTGTAAAAACCAAATGAACAAACAATATCAACAGTCCAATTTGCCTATGCACTGTTTGACATCTCAGACACTGTGTGTATGTGTGTGTGCGTGCGTGTGTGTGTGTGTGTGACAAGTGCTAATGTAAACAGGCTTGGCTGCGTGCATGGATAATCACGCTCGATCAGCATCTGTGAGTATATGAGTTTATACAGTTATCGTGGAGCTTTTGTGATAGTTTGGCTCTCTCAGAATATAAACGTATTTTATGTCTGAAAAGACTATTTGAGTTGCTGTTTCTGTGAATGAAAACCACATCTGCACCTAACCAGATGTGGCTGCATGCATGGGATGATCATGTCTATATATGATGGCTGTGCATATACAAGCTGTGAACTGTTAACTTGGTACTTTGGTTACAATTTGTTACAAAAATAAACATAGTATGTGCTTGAAAAGACTCTTTAATTAGCTGTTTGTTTGACAAATGACAACCGCTACTAATGTAAACAAATGGCAGCACGCATCAGACGAAGTTTGCGTTTGATGTTTGATTGTGCACATAAGAGCTGTAAACTTGTAATCATGGTACTTTGGTGAAGAGTTGGATGTATGTACAATAAACTTATTATGTGGTTAAAAGACTGTATTAGTAACTGTTTGAGCAAATATATATTACAGACACTTGCCAGTGTTGGCACGAAAGCCGATTTGAATCTGGCAAATTGTAACGTAACTGGCTATTGTGACGCTATTCTGCGGGGGCAAGTTATTAACCATCACATACATAGGATAGATCCAACTAAATAGGTAACGTTAGGTTTGTCAAGACATACTTTGATATTAGCTTGACAAGGCCTGGCAGTTGAAAAAAGAAAGCTTCTAAAAAGATAGATAGACTGTCATATAGGTTGATAGATCTATCTGCACTTTACACCTTATGATGCTCACAATACTCCATTGTACTCAACAATAACACTGCACATTCTGACCGTTCTAGTACTGTGCATCTGCTTACTATGAATGTGCATATTATTATATATCTGCCTGGTCTTATGAAATTTATGTGACAATGGCAACATTTTTGCAAACCAAAATGATATGCTTCCCTACACGTTTGGCTGCAGTTTCCAAGTGAAATGTCCAGCGGGGAGCACCAAAAGCGAGTGAAATGATGTTGTTATCAAGGTTTTAAAGGTGGATATTAGATGGATGTTTAATTGAGTAAAACCTCCCTAACCTAAAACTTTAACCTAAAACAACAGTTTCTAAAAAGATAAATGAGAGATGTACAAAACAGACATCTTTACACCTAAACCTAACTGATAGTGTTTTAAAAGCAAACTTGAAAAGCACATTTACTGAAGAAGCAACGTCGTTTAGTGTCCTTTCTATGGCACTATTGCTTCACTTTCACTTTTGTTTCGAGCATTCTTGGCTGGGTTCGAGGCTCAGTTTCCAAGTCCAAAGTCCAACACTCTTAGGTTATATTTCCATTTGAATAAGTGTGTAAATATAGGTGGGTCTGTAATACTGCCGTTAAAGTGTATCGTTTTTCAAATTATAGAGTACATTTTTTTAAGAATAATATAATACCAGAATGTATGTAATAGAGCAAAAAATAAGAGTTTATAAAGTCATAAACTGCCATAGTACCCATGATTTGTGTGAAAGTGAATAAAACGCACAGTTCTTGTAGCGCCTCTGGTATTCATTTCATCAGAAAACTGCAGCAAAAGATAGTAGCACATAAAACTCAGTTTGCAAACATTTAGTTATAGTAATGTTGATTTTATGAGATTAAGTTGGTATATATGGTGATATATATGAAAATTGTATACCATTGTGTATACTTTGTACAATGTGTGTATATTGGGCTTATGTATATATTATGTATATTGTTGATACATGTGCATACCTGTATAATTGTGTTTACTACTGCTTGTGGATGGAACTGCACCCAGACTTTCACTTATTGTTGCACTCGTGTATATGGTGAAGTGACGCTAGACAGATGAATGGATGGAAGTAATGCAGGTTTTGCAAAGAGGTTGTTATTATATGATGGGGAAGCGTAAACAAACTGCACATATGTAAGTGCAGAAAAGCACTTTTAGCCTTTTCATAAGTAAATAAAGCACTTACATTTAAGTCTTCAAGGCACAGCAGCAAAAGTGCTTGCTTCTAAAAGTATAAAATGGTAAAAACATGACTAAAATAATGAGTGAAACTGGAATGAGATTTACAATACGAGTATGAGCGTGTGAATACATGCATATGTATGTGCAAATTAGCTTATATGAGTGAGCTGCAGGTTTGCTTTTGTGTATTTATTTTTTGATTGTTTGTCAAAATGTCCTATAGGTGTGTATTAGTTGTTAACAAAGCAGGACATCAGGGGGCCTGGGTAGCTCAGCGAGTAAAGACACTGACTACTACCCCTGGAGTCGCAAGTTCGAATCCAGGGCATGCTGAGTGACTCCATCCATGTCTCCTAAGCAACCAAATTGTCCCGGTTGCTAGGGAGGGGAGAATCACATGGGATAACCTCCTCGTGGTTGCTATAATGTGGTTTGCTCTCGGTGGGGCACATGGTGAGTCATGTGTATATTACGCGGAGAAGACACATGCTATGTCTCCGCAGTAACGCGCTCATCAAGCCACATGATAAGATGTGCAGACTGACAGTCTCAGATGTGGAGGCAACTGAGATTCGTCCTCCACAACCCAGATTGAGGTGAGTCACTATGCCACCACTAGGACGCATTGGAAATTGCGCATTCCAAAAAAAAAAATAAAAACACAAGGCAGGACATCAACCAATATGCCACAAAATGGGGATGGGCCACTTATTAGGAGCCAAATCATCATTATCTATAACCAAAAACTAAGGCACAAACAGAACAGCCCTCTGAGTAACTCAAATTTCAAAGCAGAGGAATCGATAAGAACATCTCTGTCAGGAAACATTAAAAGCCGAAAAAGCTGAACAAGGGAGGAGTCTGCACTATTTAAGAATAAATGTGTGTGTATGTGTGAGAGAGACAGAGAAACAGCAGTCAAGTGATGACATCATAGTTAGTGATCACTTCCAAGGCTGTATCTGCAGAGAGGAGGTGAAAGTGAGATGAACAGAGAAAGGATGACATGGATGAACTTTGCCTTGCAGTAGAGTGAGTATAAACAAAACAAGAATCCAGAGCAATCCTGCAGAAAGGTGAGCAAATCTATAGTAAATATGTGTGTGTGCATATTGGAATGATAAAACCAGTTAAAATTGCATGCTAATACATATCTCATGAGTGAATTATAGTAATGATTCAAGGATAATGCAATGGTGAATGTCATATCATGCATTACATAACCCACATTTAATACCATAATAAAGGAATAGCTCACCCAAAAGGAAAATTATATTTATAATTTACTGACCCTAATATAATTCCAAACCTGTATGAATTTCATTCTATGGAACAAAAGAGATATTAGGCTAAATGTTAGGTACTGAAAGCCTCAGGCACTATACAATGAAAGTCCATGGTGACGGCAAAAGTCAGTACATTAAATTCTCTTTAACATCTCCTTTTGTGTTTTGTACAGAGCATGAAAGATATAGGGGTTTGGAACAACAACATTGTGAGTATTTAATATGAACAAATAATTGCATTTCTAGTTTTTATATGGTATGTCTTCATTTACAGACAGAAAAAGGACATTAGCATAATTCGCCTGAAAAACAATTATAACACCCCATGCACTACAAAGTGCTCCCAAGGGCAATGAACCATTTCCCCTCTGAAATCTTTAGGACTTTAGGGCCGAGCTGGTGTGTTAATCAAGACAATCGCTAAAAGACTCTAATAAAATAAAGGGTGTGGAAGAGCTCAAGCGGCAGAAGCCCTCTCTGCCCACACTGACTGTAAAATGTTGGACTCTAATAGGTTATTGACTATTGCATATGAGATGGGATGACATCATTGGTAGCCAATGGGAGAGCAGGAACAGCGGAAGATGAGAACAGTGTTTTCAATTTGTGATTTGCTGAGCTTAGCTTCTCTCACAGAGGAAAAACAGAAGAAATGGGACGATGATGAATGACAAAATAAATAAATGGAGGTTAAGTCAAAAGAAAAGGAGTTGCTGGCATGTTGTTGAGTGGGCACGGGTCAGCTGTACTCTTTGTGCCTGTCACTGTATCCAGGGAGACTGGAGCTGGAACCTGTATTTAATCCTGTGGACTATGTACGTGTATATCCATGCTTGTGTGCTTTTGCTTTACACAAATAACTCATGCATCCATACAAATGTTTGTCAATCCTCCTTGACCATTAGTTTAAATTTACTGTGCGCGCACTTGTCTATCTTCAGTATACCTGTGTTATTAGTCATTCCTCTCTCAGCTCTCCTCTTTTCTGCCTCCTACATGCAAGCATTAACATAGCTCTGTTTCAAAACCTGGTGAACTCCATCACTGCCTACATCGGCAACTGCCTTCTAAGTAAGCATCCTAACCATCATGGAACTTCAAAAAAGAACATTTCGGTATTACTAAATAGGCAGCAACTAACACTAAACAATAAATGCTCATCACAGGAGACTCAACTCTCAGAACAGTTTTACATTAACGTGCAAAGCTAACAACTTGATACTGTAATAAACATAAAAATTACACAAATAAAATCAAATATTGGGTAAAATAATATTTTATTACACTAAACCATTTTTACCAATGCATTTCAGCACTGAATTAAATACAAGTTTATTTCTAATTGTCATTTATCCATTAATCATGTACATACGCGTCAATTTAAAAAAGTTACTCAGAGGTCCTTAGAGGACTGTGATGAGGAGGAGGTCATAGCTGACTGTGATGAATCAGCTGATCAGCGGGAGAAAGAAATTGAGGGGAGCCGGATGCACCAGTTCAAGAGAGTGAGAGAGAGAGAGATGCATGCGGGCGAGCTGCATGTGAGTGTTTGTTTGTTTATGTTTGTTTTATGTTGAGTTTTACATTAAAAGTTTGGCTACGTTAACAGTTCAGCCAATTACCGCCTCCTCCTTGCCCATCCTTATACGGTTACAGTGGTGCTGAAACCCAGGGGGAAGGAGGGATTTGTTGTCGCCGAGTCCTCACCGCAGCCATTCGCCAGGGGAGCTGCCGAGGCTGTCTGCCGAGGCTGTCTGCCTGGGGACAGAGGGGTCGCTACTGGCCACCAAGAGCCGCAGGAATCGCTGCCGTCCACTGAAGAAGGGGAGGTATGGTTCCATCCATCAGGGGCCGGAGGACACGCTGGGGTCCGCCGGGGGAGAAGCAAGCTGGCATCTGCCAGAAGGCAGATGAGTGATTGAGGACCAGGCGACAGCGCATCCGTGAGCCGGTGAGCAAGTTGTTCTCTCTCTATCTATCTCTGTGTCTCCGCTCAAGCTTTCCCTCGCCCCACGCATCCCCTTGTTTCTGCCCCAGGTTCACAGGAGGCAGGGTGGATCACCAGCTGATGGAATGGACGTAAAAGGCAGCGTCTCCCCTCCAGAGGTTGGGGGAGGGGGGGGGGGAGTAAGTCAGTCCGGTGGCCAAACAATTTAACCAACATAAGACCTCATAAATATTAATTCATATTTAGGATTTATAACCATTTAAATGCCAGTTTGCTTATATAATGCCACTGTTGTTTTTTATTAAAAAAATAAATAAATAAAATTACATACATTTATTATTTTCCATATACTAAACGCCAAGGGGATTTTTTTTTTTTTTTTTTTTTTGGATCATCACAGTCTGGGATATATCAACAATTAGCAACAACATTGATTTTGATGCATTCATTTTTGTGCAGTGTCAGGTTAAAAAACAAAAAACAGTACCTTAGAGGACAAAAATGTCTGCATGACTGTAACCTCCATTCCCTGATGGAGGGAATGAGATGTTGTGTCGAAGAGTTGACACTAGGGTCACTCCTGCAGAGCCCAGACATCTCTGATCTTGAGAAAAGGCCAATGGAAATTGGCATGTGGAATGTGCATGCCACTCCCCCGTTCATACGGGTATAAAAGGAGTGACGCTACAAACACACATCAGGTATAGCAATGAGGAGCTGAGCCAAAGACACAGTCATTTCAGCAGTTGGTTCAGTGTTGTGGCAGGAGGGACACAAAGTTTTGTTCCCTCCATCAGGGAACGGAGGTTACATCAGTAACCGAGACGTTCCCTATCTTTCACTCACTCGACGTTGTGTCGATGAGTTGACACTAGGGGTCCCAATGGAAAATGCCACAAGAGCTGAACCGAGTTATGCAGACTGGCAGAGCGAGACAGGCAGACCTCTGTGTGCCTCGTAGCCAGCGCAGCAAGCAAGGCTTTTAGGTGGAATACAACACAATCTTACCGGTTAGGAGTGGAAGCATATCGTGCGGAGCCACGGCATGGTAGGTCCTACCCAAGGGGGGAGGAGTTACTACAAACACGGCGACCAAGGACAGAGGGCCCTCTGCCCAAGGTAGACGCGGTTTACAGGAAGGGAAACCTTTTTGCGGAATATACATCACACGGTGTTGTCTAGGGGACAACCAGCGCATGTGGAGCACTTACCTCAGTACGGGGGCCTGGGTGACGCCTGTACTGGGGCGGCAGCGAGCCTCTCCAAAGACTCGACGGCTGCTAGGCTAGGGAGGAAGAACGTCCAGTGTTCACACTTCTTGTGAACGCAACTGGGGAAAAAGCGCACGTCTTCACCTCAAGGGAGGGGAACGGCACTATGCACAATTGATACACCCGGCCAGCTGACCCAAACCCTGTTTGTGTCACCTGATAACACATGGGACGGAACTGGCTCAACCTGTGGATTTGGCTCTGTGACTTGCTCGCTCGGCTCCAAAGAAGATATCTGATGTGTGTTTGCAGCCTCACTCCTTTTATACCCATATGTCCGGGGGAGTGGGATGCAAATTCCACACGCCAATTTCCATTGGCCTTTTCTCAGATGTCTGGGCTCCACAGGAGCGACCCCTAGAGTCAACTCATCGACACAACGTCGAGTGAGTGACAGATAGGGAACTGCCATAAAAATATTATATATTAATATTATTTTCCAATTTCACTAACTTAAGAGTCCTGATCATAACTACCAATTTTTTTTTCACTTTCAGGATTTTAACCCTTTAAATGCCAGTTTGTATACATAATGCCACTGTTGTTTTTTTTACACACACACACACACACACACACACACACACACACACACACACACACACACACACACACACACACACATACACACACACACACACAGAAGTTAAAAGACACGTCCCGCCTCTTACTCACTCTCTTTCTCTCTGCGCTACTCTCTTCTGCTGTTCACGTGGGACCGGGATCACCCGGTCTGACCACGAGGTGTAACTACCTCGACCATAGAGTCAATGAACACCACAGTTCATCATAATTTCTTCATTCAACGTGGAAGAAATTGATTGCAACTTGAACACCATCGACTGGAGGAACCATACAGACATTCTCCTGCGACTGTATCCGGGCTCTTTCTCAACAGCCAAGGCAATTGCAAGTATCGTACTAGTAACTAACTGAATGTAGGTGTTGTATAAGAGATAAACCCCTTTGTAACAAAGGTGTACTTTTAATATAAAAAGAATAAGAAACTGATAGTCCTCTCAGATGGTCAAACGACTCTCTTCATAACAGCATTTTGATAAATAATCTCATCCCTGTTTCTAAAAGATTTTGCTTCAACACTATACCTACATGTGTAATATTATTGTTAATAAGCCATGAGAATAACATTACTCCAATAAGAGAATTAATCATAATTCTCTTATTAAAGCTAATTACCTACAGTAGAAATTGTGAGCTGATACAATGAGACATTGTATTACGATTTTAATGGTGAAGAATTTTATTCAGACAAATATTCAAATTATTTGTCATTTATCTAAATTATAATGGTTGTCAAACACGACTGATTCCATTATAAATGTCCTTACACAGTAATGTAGAATCAGGACAGTTTAATTTATTTCCTAGCTCACACATACTGTTTCCCAACATATTATGATATAAAGGTACATTGGTACTTAACCTATACCGTGTACATTTATACTACCAAATTCGCTACATATAGTAATTAACTGATTGCTGTTTATCTGTGCATTGTGGAACGAGCTGACGTTCATTTGCATCAATGAAACTGTGTTTCATTAGTGTTGACCTAGATCGTAAATCACTGATGTTGGATGCTATGATGATGAAAGTTCATGGGAAGTCCTAAAGAGACTCTTTAGGGACAACTTACAGCGCATGCACAACCTGTCAACACCATGTTGTCAACACAGTACATTTAAGAAAATAGCATAACATAGCTAAGCTAATAGTGTAGCACAACACCGCTAACCTAACAAGTTAGCAAACTTTCATTGAAACCCTACAATCTATCTATCTATCTATCTATCTATCTATCTATCTATCTTACTTAATACTGTGCAGCACTCTATTTTATCAAAAATAAATAAATAACAAATAAAAAAAAAACTCAAATTTTGGCTTTTGGATTATATTGTATTATATTATATTCTGAAAAGTAATTGTTCTGTTTTCGGGTGATTAAAATTAGATGAATTAATTTTAT
The DNA here is from genome assembly GCA_032164185.1 of Moxostoma hubbsi. Taxonomy (NCBI): domain Eukaryota; kingdom Metazoa; phylum Chordata; class Actinopteri; order Cypriniformes; family Catostomidae; genus Moxostoma; species Moxostoma hubbsi. The sequence continues at coordinate 21,448,702 of JAVLUX010000010.1, forward strand.
TCATTTTTTTTTTAATTCATTTTATTTTTATGATAATATGCAATACCCTGAATTCAGATAAAATAAAACGGAAAACACAAATTTGTGATTAGATTACAAATTGCCCAAGCAATGGGTTTTTCTTTCTCTGTATAGGGTTCATGCGATGCCTTAGATTTTGGTCAAAACAAGGTATTTTAAGAGGCAGCATAAATAAGTTGCATAATAGCAACAGCCTTCTAATCAGGAGTGCACCTATATTGCATTAAAATGTTGTCTCAGTAGGTGGCTCACTAGTTTTTGGAACAGAGCACATATCTCCCTTCTTCCCCCCTTTTCTTTCTGATTTAGAGAAAGAGGCATCTCTAAAATATGTAACCCCAAGGCTAAAACAATTTGCCATGTCCATGACAACACACTGTTGATTTTCAAATCTAGCATGGGTGATGTAATGTTGTCTTCTAGTCTTCTGTGGCCACTGGACTACACCACTTCTTGGCTGGACTCTTAAATGGCAACCACGGTGCGTGTCTGCCAAAACACTGATGAGAGTGTATGCAATGGTGTGACTATTTCCACATTGTGAAATCAATCCATTATATAACAACAGGAAATATGTGCTGGATTGATTTAGTAAAGTTTCACGATCGGCTTAATGCTGTTAAGTCCAGTCTAATGTTAGACTTATGGTTATAAGTGTATAGAAGTTTAAGTAAAGGTGCCCACAGAGTGGGCCCAGAAAATATTAAGTCACACATAAAAATGTATATATTTAATTGCATCTTAATGCATACAAAATAAAGTACAAAATATCAAAACCAAGTGGCATCTGCAAACAAATGATTCTAGACCTTTTCTCACAACTAAATAAAAATGTTTCTTCGCCAGCTAAAACCAATGGCTCCCCAGGTGATTTTAAGATGATGTTCTGAATAAAGTCAAGAACCCTCAAGCTCATACAGGTGTCCCAGCAGAGTAACCACAGGTGTAGTTCATCACTTTAATGTTCCACATGTTCCACAAAGATTGACAACAAGAAAGTGTCCAAATATTTTTTATTGTTTTTATTTTGAGCAATATATTTATTGTTTTATATTATATCATATTATATTATATTATATTATATTATTGTTTAAATATATAATTTAAACCTAGAATATTTATTTTTGTGAAATGCTTTGCTTGATAAGTGTTTGTGCTACTAAGTATTTCTTTAAAATAAATGCAATTTGGTTTGAAATTATGTCATAAAAGGTAAGATATTTATACATTTTTAAGTATAGTTTACATGTATATTTTGGATCAATGTACAGTATGTTCTCAATTAAATCCATTACAAATATATAAATGGAACTTTCATGAGTTACTTATCTTTCTTCTTTTTTTTTTTCTTTTTTTTTTGTGGTAGTTTTCAGCATATTCGTATGCATGTAACTTGCTAAATGACCCTTGGCTCAATAAATGGATCAAAAAGAAGAAATTGAGAGTTATGGTGTAACCAAATCTAAACCCAATGTAAACCCCTGAGATATGTTGAAAATGGACTAGAAGCATGCAGTACATGTAAACACCCTCAAAACATTTGAATGTTCAAGAAGTTCCGGTGAGACAAACTGGGCATAAAACTCAAATAGATGTAGGAGACCCATGCAAAAAAGGCTTAACTTTTTAACCCCACTGTAACTGGCCTGACCACAATGTCAGAGCACATAAATGTAAGCCATTTACCATCTGCCTGCATCCAGCCTACCCAAACTTCACATATATTTTCCTAATTTTGGAAAGAAAAAAATGGGAGCGCTTTTATGTCAGAATATATATCTTTCAGAATCTGTGCAGCAACTCGTGAACGACCCTTTGCCCTTTATCGATTCATGTCAGATTGTGCACATATAGACCATGTGTGTACTCCTGAGAAAGTGACATTTCCCCAGGACATGTTTGTGCACATTTGACATTGTCAACCTGGAAATAATTTATAAGATTGTGATGGTGAAGATGTGGCAACGACCAACCCGATCTCATGAAAACTCATACATATTTTACAAGTTGGCTATTTTGTATGATTTCGTAAGATTTTGTTTGCATAACTTCATACGATTTCATCATGTGCAAATGCCCAGAGGTCTAATGCGGAAGTAAGCTCACGTTCCACACACGATGTGTTAAGGATATGCTTATTAATATTATTTAAATATTAATATTAATATGATCTAAACCTAACCGATCAGTAGAGTGTGTAAACATGATAGGATGCTGTTGTGTGTTACAGAAGTATTGTGTGACTGTAGTGAAAGTAGTACGAATTCATACAAATTCGTCATGAGAGTATGTTGCAAAGATGGCTTTAACGGTGCACTCTTGTCCTATATACTGTATACAGTGGAGTCAAAGAGGTGTGGGTTTAATGTAGGTTTTGCTACACCATATATACCAGCACTTCAATGACAGTAGAGATTATGGTGCAAGAAAAATCTCTATCACAGTTCCTCCGATTATAATCCAATTCTCAGTCTGAAAAATTTGCTTATTCAATGCATGTGAATTACAGTTAGAAATATAGTTTTCCACTACTGAGGTAAATTCATGCTCAACCTAATCATTTGTGCAGAGTGAAAGAGAATATTGTGCATATGTGTGTGTGTGTGCGTATTTAATCTCACCCAATTGTTGTGCAGAGTTTTTTTGGAAGCAGCGCCTCCCGAAAAAGTACAGAGCCAGAGCTCTCTCTTGTGGTGCAAAATATGAACTTCAACTAAACTTTGTATCCTTTTGAACTGCAGTGCCTTGACAAATATCAATTTGAAAATTTAATTGAACTTTTTATATCAAAAAGTTACCACAGTTCTCTTTACATACATTAGGTTTTAAATATTATGTTTTCATGTAAACACATTTGCCTTGCTTCTATCTTCCCTTTCAATTACAAATACTTTACAGCAACTTTTACCTGTAAGTTAATCAAATCTCTGAATCCATCCATGATTTAAAAAATAATATATCATGTTGTAAAGTTATAGTAATCTACTACTCAAGGTTTGCTAAGCAATCCAAATCAGGTAAACTGTCCATTGTGAAACTTGTTATTTAATATATAGTTATAAGACATATATAAACCCTTAATAGATGCATATTACGACAAATGATGAAAAGACATCTTGCTATTAGCATGTACAGGATAAATCACTTGTGGCTAGAAATGTCAAGACTGACCTGTTTCTAAAGCCTTATATAATTCTGGAGGTCCAGTGGAGGCCTGGGCAGTCCGGTACAGAGGCTCACTCTCCCAGCCTTAAGCACAGGACAAAGGTCAAAGGTCAGCTTTATACTCTGCTATGTCTCACCACATGTTAAGCAAAACGTTTCAATAAATTGAGCAACTGAAGAAATGTGGGAGATTGAAATCACAAAATGATGGTATCACATAGTTCTAATGTATCAGATCAAAAATATTTATTTACATTGTATTCAAAAGTAACATAAAGAATACCACGGTATCATGTCCAAAAATCTGAATACTTCAATGCAAATAAATATACAAATAATATCTCATGTATAAAGTAGGCAATGCACAATTACTAGCAAGTTACTAGTTACTAATAGTTTTTAGATCAAGGTGTACATTTTTTACAAGTAGCTTTCAATATACATTGTATTGAATTAGACTACCCCGTAGTGATCAGAACCCAGTGAATGACTCTCTCTGAAGTGTTAATTTAGAGGGAGAGGGGCAAACTCACACTGTCTCTCCAGTGCCTCTGTCAGCCTAGGCACCACTTCTGGGACCTGATCAGGTAAAGTACACTGCTCCACAACATCTCCTTTTCCACAGGACCCTATCAGAGAGAGAGAGAGAGAGAGAGAGAGAGAGAGAGAGAGAGAGAGGGAGATGTGATGAGAAATCCCAAACTGTGGACCAAACAGGTGGCTGGCTGTAAACCCACATCTTCATAGGGAACAGTCCAGCCTGATCTCATGAAGTTTACATGACAATGCAACATTTTAGCAAGCAAAAATTACCTGCTTCATTACACATTTGGCTGAGGTTTCCCAAATGCGAGGGGTTCTTTGAGCGTCCTTGGCTCAGCTCGAGGCTTGGTCTCTAAGTGCAAAGACCAATACTCTATCATGTGAGCTAGAGCGGAAGCTAATCATGTTGGAATACATGTGTAAATATAGTTTGGTCTGTAATACAAGTGTACAAATTTATTGTTTTTCCAAATGATAAGTAAAAGTGTTTCTATGACATAGCATAGCAGAGTGTGAGCAATAGTGCAAAAAATAACTGTTTATAAAGTCATAAACAGCCATAATACCCATGAGATGTTTCAAAATTAATAAAAAGCACAGTTGTTGTTGTGCCTCAAGTGTTCATTTCACCAGGAAACTGCAGCAAAATGTAGAAAGCAGAAAATGTAGTTATAATAATGTTCATTCTATGAGACTAGTTGAAACAGTCAGATTGTCATATTTACACACACATGGTAGATATGCACCATACTGCTCAGGCCTTGAGAAATGTATGGATTAAAACTGTACTCATTGTTCTGCGAACCAATCATTAGGGAAGTGATGGGTAAGCTGTGTTGCAAGAGGAGATAAGTGGAGGTAAGCATTCTTTTGTGCTAAAAACACTTGCTTTTTTTGCACTTATATTACTTATAAGTGATTTCAATTATTAAAATTTCTCCACTTTGACATGCACTTTTTCATAGAAGGTATAATCGATGGTATGTCAATCATTGCCTCTAAAAATGCAGAAAATACTAATGCAAATACTAGTACTCTTACAATATCTTGAAAATTGCTTCACTACCCTCATATACTCTAATTATTAAACCTTTTTCTTTGGATGGGAAGACAAAAAGACTTTGGATGGGATTTTGCATTATTATTTTTTTTTTTCAAATTTTTGATCACATTTATATTTCAGATTTTAATTATTTGAGCATCCCCCAATAATTCAACTTACCCCTTGTGACATGTCAAAGTTTAGGCCTACTCATAATGAGTGTGTCACTGGATAACCTTTTTAAAAAGTCATATTTATATAGGCTTAGATGCTTTCTTTTCATTTTAGTTGACAGCAGCCATCCTGAAATATAATTAGGAGTATTCATTTCACCTTTATCTAATTTTCCCTCACCTAAAAAGTGACAGTTTACCCCATTCTCCCGCTATTTATTTTATTCATGGAGTGACTGATCATGCAAATACTTGTACCCTTTCATAGGAAATATAAAAATATTTTCCAAATGGGTTGTTAAATCATCATATCCTCAAGGTATGTCCTCCAGCAGAATGAAATACAGAGCTAATGCATCATAACCACCATTGTCCCTACCCGTCTTCACTGTCCTTCCACTGTGCACCGACCTTCTGCAGAGCTTACAGTTGGGGTGTGTGTGCCTACATATCTCTATATGTGGGCACTTATTTGTGTTCAGATCCCCATGGATAACATCCTTGAGGGGTTCTGATTTTATAGGCCAAGCCATATGTTGTTTAGTGTATTGTCCATGCAGAGTGCTATGTCAGAGATACCCTGGCCATATGGGTTAATAAAAATTACCAGCACCCTTCACATGAAGCCCTGCCTCTGCTCTCCTGGAATGCTGACCATGACACTCATCACAAAAATCTGAGGAAAATAGCTCGATATGCCACCACATGAGTTCGCTTAGTGGCCAGTCAGCCACTTGTCGGTAAGTCAATATGGTCTCGGACACAAGGGCTTTGGAGTCACAGGTCCAAAAATTTGTCCCCGAACCCAAACAGATCCGGAAATGTACTACACGGACCCGAACCGGACACGTCTATTATTTGAGAGCTTGGACAGTACCCATGCAGAACCGAGAAATGCCGGACCCGGACCCGAACTGGACCATCTATTATTTGAAAGCTGGGACCCAGACCCGACCGGGAGACACAGACCCGATTGACACCGATTTCACAGCTGATTGCTATTAACAAGTTAATTTACAAGTTGTGAAAACAAAACTTTGTGTCTTACCTAATGTTACATTAGTAGCCTTCTCCCCTGTGCCTGGCTGTGATGCATATAATCCATCCTCCTTGCCAAGAAAGTTGGTCAAATATATCCAGGTTTTCTGTGATTCCTGTCTTGCTGATTGAAACAGCATAGCTAAACTAATCCACTCATTATTTCAGCTTCAAAAGTCCATTTTCTGTCACTGATCAGCTTTACAGTTTTTTTGTATTTCGCATGAGATAACTTCAGCAGTTTGCCCTTTTGAATTACAATAACAGTTGCTTGTTGCTTGATGTCACTCACCTCATTGTGGCTCCTCTCCGTTTTTCACCGTATTTCCCACCCACATTTTATCATCCTAATTTTACAATGTTGCAAGTCACAACACACACACACACACACACACACACACACACACACACACACACACACACACACACAGCACCATCATCATCATCACCACTGTCTGATCACGGCTGGGTCTTCACAGATCGACTATGGTATTACACATAATGTTAAACAGACCCGGGACCCGCAGCACTAGAATGGGACCCGACCTGGACCTGGCTGGACATATAAAACGTGGATCCGAAACCATACGGGTCCCGGGTCAGGTTAGAGTGACCCGTGAAGACCTCTAATTTGGAGATGTTTAAAGATGAACAGATATTTACAAAAAACATTGCTGAACCACCCCCCGCTGGACGATTAGCTAGACCAGCTTAAACCAGCTAAGACCATAGGTTAGTTTTTTTTTCAGCAGGGATATTAAATGACTTATATTACTGTTATGTGATTTATAAATCCAAAGGATGACAATTGGACAGATAATCTATCGATTTACTTTACATTTTAAAGCCACAGAGTGTCTCAATATACATCAAAACATTTTTCAAAACCTTTTTACGTACACACTTGATAGACATTCAGAGGCCAGGTGTGTTTTATGATGGTATTCGCTTGTTGTTTAGCCTGGTAAGTCTAGTCTGTTAACTGGTTTAAGAGGTGTTTTACTGGAACTTGACAGATTGCTAGACCAGCTGAAGACCAGTTTAGTCAGGCTTGAAGGCCACCTAGACTAGCTTATAGACAGCAAATCACTTTAGGCTGGTTTAGATGTTTTATTTCAGCAGGGACATTCTTACACTCATTTACATCATTGCTATGTGATTGATAAAGCCACAAAGGTACATTTGGACTGATAATCTATCAATTTACATAAAATTTCCATTTCCATTTATTCATTTGGCAGACGCTTTTATCCAAAGCGACTTACAAAAGAGCAAAACATAAGCGAATCATCTTAAGGAGACATTTGTACGAAAAGTGCCATACTACAAAGTTTTACTAGCATTAGAATAGCATTCAAAACAGATTTAAGTGCAACATGAAATTTTTCTTTTATTTTGTATTTTTTCTTCTTAGTGACTGGTTAAGTTCTCTTGGAAAAGATGTGTTTTTAGCCGTTTTTTGAAGACAGAGAGTGAGTCAGCTTCACGGATGGAGTTGGGAAGGTCATTCCACCAACGTGGTATGATGAAACTGAGAGTCCGGAAAGCGTTTTGGTGCCTCTTTGTGTTGGTACAACAAGGCGACGTTCCTTAGCCGACCGCAGGCTTCTGGTAGGAGTGTAGATCTGCATACATGATTTTAGGTATGCTGGAGCAGACCAAGTGACTGTTTTGTATGCCGGCATCAGAGCCTTGAATTTTTTAATTGCAAAAATTATGGTGATAAATTCCAAGGTGAGGTTGTTTTCACGCCATTATGTGAGGGGCGAAGCCCATGAAACTGTGGCACAATTGTAGTGCTGTCTGTGGGCCCTTGTGAATCACCGTTAGTGACAACACTAATTAGTACTGTTGTGTACCACCCGCTAATGTCTACACAGATCTTAATGCTATCTCTCCATCTTTCTTTCTGTAATTAGGAAAAGGCTGTTTATTTAACAGAATCTCACACAGAAGCATCTGTTGACAGTAGGAAAAGTTTGTGTTTATAAGCGTGGGTGGAAATGGTGCGTTAATCTGCACAGCAGTGGCCCCTGTTGAGTTTCTCTGAAATTGTTCGCACAGGAGAATCACACTAAATTTAGAGGCGGGAAATGTTTCTATGCCACATTGATTTAAAGAGTGAAAATCTTGTTTGATAAAGCACCATGTAAAATGTTTAGTTGACGTGTCGCATGATAGTTTAAATCTAATCAGACGTATCCGCATCTGTGGTTGGTAATCAGCTATATTCATAACACCATAGGAACTGATTGGGGCAAATGTTGCTTTTGACTTACTATTTGCAAATGTACACATTGCTGTGATCCTTTATTAATACTATAAATGAAGCAACAGGAATAGGGAAGCGGGAGACTAGTGATTAGAAAAAAAAGATTAATGAAAAGTACCTTTGAGGCTTTGAATCAGGTGGCACAAAGACTTTGGAGGTTTGGGATTACACATGTTAACGGCGGAGCACATTGGTATTCCAACAACACGTGGCGCATTTAATTGCTCCACATCCTGCTGGTTTCTCTATGGACCTCGACAAGGAACGCCTTATGAATGAACAAACAGGTCAGAGCATGGTGGGAGGAATCATAATTCTCTCTTTCTCTCTGACTTCCTCTGCCTCTCTCTTGTTCCTTTTGTTTTGGAAGCTTCACATTGGCTAATTGCTGGCGAGCTCTATTCTGGGGTCATTACAAGTTAAACTCAATCATCATAATTTGTGTCATAATGTTGATTACCACAAAAATGTATTTTGACTTGCCCCCTCTTTTACTTAAAAAAAGAAGCAAAAATCGAGGTTACGGTGAGGCACTTACAATGGAAGTGAATGGGACCAATTTTTGGAGGGTTTAAAGGCAGAAATATTAAGCTTTTAATTTTATTAAAGCACTTTCATTCATGTATTATTTGAGCTGTAAAGTTATTTAAATTGTAATTTTTACAGTCATTTTAGGCTTTTAGGGTTTGTTGACATTGCATTGTCATTGCAACAAAGTAGTAAAATTGGCATTAACTTTAACTCTAAGTGATTTTATCACCCTAAAATCATGTTAACAAATATATTTTTATGACTTTTTAAATAGTGAGTATTTTAATGTTTACGGATTGGCTTCCATTGTAAATGCTTCACTGTAACCCAGATTTTTGCTTTTGTTTTTTAAAGAAAAGGAGGGGCAAGTTGAAATACATTTTTGTGGTAATCAACAATATGGGACAAATGTGGTTGATTGGACTTAACTTGTATTGAACCAAGAATATTTCTTTGAGTTTTGTATTTAAATGGTTCATTGGTGAATTATTATATAAACGATCGCAGTGACACATTAAATAATCATAATACAATAATACAATTAAATCATAATTTAATTGTACGAGTTGGCTTGTACAAAAACATATAAATTTTTCTCAAATTGAGAAAAATAACGAACCAACGAACATTGTTTTATGATTTTTCCTATCATGTAAGCCCTAGCCCAAACCTAAACCTAACATTGATTTAAATAGGAAAGTAACTTTTGTGAACCACAGAAGAAAGAAAACATTGGGCTATGGAAAGAGACGAGGGAAGCGTATTACAGGTTGTTGACATGAATCAGTCTTTTGTACTGCATAAATAAATATGGAATGAGCAGAAAAATATGTTGTTGGATAGAAAGCTACCTAAAATTTGATGCCTATATTGTATCCATTAGAAATTCTGATTGTTGACTGGTTGGTCTCTATGGTACTAAAAGTCTTTCCTTTTCGTACGAGCCAAGTTGTAAGATATCTTACATTGCCATCTCATAAAAGATTTATATGAGTAGTCATGAGACTATGTTGGTGACTTGCCACTAAGCAAACTCATGTGGTGGCATATCGAGCTAGTTTCCTCAGATTTGTATGATGAGTGTCACGGTCAGGATTCCAGGAGAGCAGAGTAAGGACTTCATGTGAAGGGTGCTGCCAACAGTGTCTACACCAGAGGCAAGCAACACCTTGCAACTTATCTTTCATAATTAACAGAACTGTTTATACTGGAAGCATTATTTACATCCCAATACATCTGTGTTTCTGTTTTGGATATGCTTTAGAGCTACTTAATATGTGTGAATTTTTGCCATGAATGTTACATATTTAAAAAAAACATTTGACTAATTATGAGGTGATGATTCTGTGCAGGTACCCCTGAACATCCTCAAATACAATCAATTTGGAAAACAACTGACTCAATTGAGAGGCATCTGGAAATCATTTCAGAGAGTTGGTATTTTCCTATTGTTTATTTGCAGCATGCTCTAAATGTCAATATGTTGCCCTTGATCTGTGGTAGTTGAACTTATGTTTATGTGTCTGGCACCACATGTGTGTGGAAGGACTTTTATGTGCGAGTGTATGTGGTCACAGTTTGTTTGGCTTTGTGTAGGAGGTAGTGGGCATATTTACTTTCAATTGCAGTGATACCATTCATTAGGTGCATCGATTAACATTACTGTCAGAAAACATCACAGAGGCAATTCCTCAAAATGTGAGGCACAAACTGATGGGTGAGCGACAGGGTGGAACAACAGGGAATGCGCAGACCCAGAGAAAAGCAATTTTTCAGCTTGAGCTGAACAGAGAAAAATACCACAGAAGTAACTAATGCAATAATGCCCTCTTTCAGACATTAGGCACTACAAACATTTCAAAGATTTGTTTAAATACAAATGCTATATTTGACAAATTGTTATTCTGTACATACAGCCAAAGCACCGCTAATGTAATGATAAGTGTAGCTAATGTAAAGCTAATGAAAAGTATAACTATCGCTAAAAAAAAGTAAAAAGTTGATAATGTCCCAACCAGGCCCGACGCAATGAAGTGTAAGCAATAAAAGCTATGCCTTCAACATAAATTCATATAAAGGGCAAATCTCACGAAAATTTGCGAAAAGTTCAACTTCATGCATATCAGACTTGTTTCCGAAGCAGCAATTCAAATGGTAACTAATGGTTATGCAACAAATAAATAGGCTATAACTGTATAACTACAAAACTATAACATCTTATTGCACAAAACTATAATAGTAAAAACAAGTACAAAATAAAAAAGGCTTTAATACAGAGTGGCACAAAAGAGATATTGGGAGTCTCAAGGCAATCTTTGACTGCACATTTAAAAGCACAGAAATGCAAGATAACACTGGTACAAATCTAAATCATGACATCAACAGATTAAACATATTTTACTGCAGCTATGTATTTAAGCAGATTTAGATTTTGGAGATAAAAGATCTGGACACCATTCACTTGCAAAATATTCATTTGTATTCTGCAGAAGAACGAAAGTCATATGCATCTATTGTGGCATGGGAGTGAGTAAATTATGAGAGAATTTTCATTTTTGGGTGAACTATCTCTACATGAAATCAGAAAATCTGCTGTTTAAAAAGGAAGGAAAAATAGAACAAAACTGCTGGTACTGTTGGTAAGGGACCCATGTAAGCAGGGTTGGGGAGTAACAGAACACATGTAATGGGATTACTTTTTAAAATACAAAATATAAGTAACTGTATTCCACTAGTTACAATTGAAATCATTGGTCATTAGAATATAGTTACATTCAAAAAGTATTTTGATTACTGAAGAGATTACTTTGCATTTATATTTTGTCATTTGTTTCATTTAATATTTAGTCTTTTCAGATGGAAAACATATATACATATAAATGATGTGATCCAAAGTGCATTTGAACAGCGGTGAAACACTTACTTATGATGTGTTACATTCATACGAACAGACAGAGGAGTAAGTTTGAAGTTTGGAACAGAAGAATTAATAATAAACCTTGCGTAAATTTTCAGCTTTATGCTAAGCTAAAATACTATTTCTAGCCATTTTACATGCACGTTACCAGACATGATCATATTTTTTATATTCAAGAAAATTTGTGTTGGATCATAATTTCTTTTTTTCTAGTAAGACCTTTGATATTAGGGCAAAAATCGTATTCTTGATAATAAGTTTTGTATTTTCCTGTAAAAATATCTAAAAATCCTTAAACAAGATCAATTTGAGCTATCTTTTTTTTTTTTTTTTAGAAACAACTGCATAAGATATTTAGGTTTTTCAGAGAATGTATTTTTAACACGTTGTGGAGTGGAGGGGGGCGGGGCCGGGCTGGAATGTCGGACGCCTGGTCCCCAATCGGCCTGATGGGGCAGGCAAGGGATAAAGGCGGCCGGTGAGAGAGAGATCAATCAGGGACATGTCCGTTGTGTGTGTGTTTGTGCTTTTTGTTTAAGTTCTTTATTAAAATATTATTTACGTTGACAAGCCAGTTCTTGCCTCCTCCTTGCCCATCCTAACCCCGTGTTACACACGTGTATTTTGTTTTACTGTATTGATAGAGTTTTTAATAGTCAAAACAAGTGAAAGAATGTACCAGTGCTGAAGAAGTAATCCGAAGTATTTAGAATATGTTACTGACCTTGAGTAACATATTCTAAATGCTGAAGAAGTAATCCAAAGTATTTAGAATATGTTACTGACCTTGAGTAATCTAACGGAATACTTTACAAATGACATTTTACAGCATGTATTCTGTAATCTGTAGTGGAATGCATTTAAAAAAGTATGCATCACTCCTTAATGTCTATTGTTGATCCCAAAATAGACGTTTATGAGTGTGAATTGCAAGACAGTGTTAAACTACAGGGGTGTCGCTGTCACTGTAAAAAGCCTGCACTGTGAGAACACACAAGCCTATCAGATCTTATCCGTTTTCTATTAAGAGGCCAGAAAGCAATTTCTAGGGTTTTCATTGCCCAGTGAGTGAGTGAGTGAGTGTGTGTGTGTGTGTGTGTGTGTGTGTGTGTGTGTGTGTGTGTTAACAAGCTGTGGACAGTATGACAGGACATTACTGAATGGATCAGCACTTCTGCACAAAGCCATTAAGTGTCCAAAGTCTGGGGTCAGTCATCTGAAAATGTGGTAAACACATAATACCACATACAAAAACATGAAAAAATACATTTCATATTAATAATCTTTTTCAGCTAATTTTGTTCAATAAATATAACTATACCTAATGCATATTTCTTAAATCGCTGTTCATTCAAAACACTGTAAGCAATTGTATTAATTTATAATCTGCACACATATATCTAACTACCAGAACGATTATTATTATACTAATTTACCTTGAAATTGTGATATATTGGCCTGATCTCTCATCCCATAATATGCTGTCAAACTCACATGCAGCAATGTTTTGCATTACCCGCTAGGGGGTGACACACTAGCCTGATTACCTCACAGTGATCCAGGTATATGAGCCTTCGTGCGCTGAATAGACCACAGGTTGTGGGATAGAGATATGCTTATGCTTTGAGAGGACAGATGTTTACAAAGCAACCTAAATGAGGACAAAATATAAACTTGTAGCCTACTGTTTTTATACAAAGCTCATTTTAAAGATACCACAGATAAAAATAAAAGATAAAAAAGTTATATAAAAGCTTGATGAAAATTATACCAATTAACCCAATTTATACAACATTCAGGATATATAAAGGAATTTGAGACACACCGTTTCAAACTTTGCAGCTCAATGTTGTTACACAAGCACCAACTAATATCTAATCCATATGACAAAACCTGAAAATAAGGCTTCTGCTTGCCGTTATTTCTACACCCTAATTTCTCCTCTTTAAAATTCTAATGTTATATAATGAATTAAGTTTTATTAACACAAATCCCAGAGCATGGCACACAACATCCAAACAAAGTGAGCCGAACTCTGACTTGAATGGAACTGGATTTGCGAGGAGAACTGCTGGTCACACAGATGAAGGCTTGCAGCAACAACTGTCCTACTAATGTGATAAGGGATTAGTCTCTTCCAGTAAATCTTTAGAATGTTTTTGAAGGATTTATCTTGCTTTTTTCCCCTCCCTTCTTCAACCCTCACCCTCTTCCAGCTACAGTATAGACATCTCCTCCATTATTGTGTGGAATTGAAACTCTCCTGTTTCTTTACCTGCTGAGCTCCACTGTGTAAATAAGGGCAGTTTAGCCTTTGAACCTGCCACAGGCTAGAGTGATGAAAGAAGTTCACTGTCCCTCGCCATGGCACACAGAAGGGACTGTATGTATACTGCTTCAAATGCAATAGAATGTGTCTTGTTGATCTTTAGCCCAGTGGTGCGGACACACACACACAAAGCCCACATACATACACATTACACAGCTTTTTAATTCCTGCAGTCCACATCCTTATCAATCACTTGTGATAGCAGGTGCCTCCCCCTGCAACACGGGAAAGATTACTATGGCGTGCTTCCAAAACACCTAACATTTCGTGAGAACGCAATCAATTCTTACTGACCAGCACACACATGCTGAGCATGTGTTCAGAATAGTTTATGAAGATAACGGCAAAACCATGTCAGTGAAAATAATTGAATTTAGATGCACTATCCAAACCAGCTCCAACTTCACCCCCAAGAATTGATTATATGCTCATTGTCTATTCCTGAAGGAATAAGACAATACATTACAGAAATCAATTTTTCCCACAAATTGTATCTGGTGCACATGGACCAAGATTAAGATAATTATGAAGTGTGAAAAAGTGATGCCAAGAGGTATATTGTCAATCTATTACATTTTGACCAGTTATAGTACATTTAAACATTATGAACAGTGCTTGAGGGGAAAAGGATATATTCTATTCTATTATAAATATTCTAATACTGAATGAGTGATGCTTGTTTTGTCTACTGCTTTTTTACATCTTTCTTCTCTATCCTATACCACTATGTGCTTCCAAATTCCTACTATCACTAAAACTTGTCACTCATGCTCCAGACACAGGAGACAGCACAATCCTAACAACTTATGCACTATCCCACAACCTCTGCTTTCTCTTCCTATCAGTATTTGGAATTGCCAGTCTGCTGTAAATAAAGCTGACTTCATTCCGTCCATTGCTAGTCATTCAGGTCTCAACATTCTGGCACTCACTGAGACCTGGATCAGACCACACCCGCCGCCCTCTCCACCAACTTCACTTTCACCCACACCGCCCTGTCAGAATGGGAGACGTGGGGTCTCTGTGTGACAATATCTAATTTGAATGACATGCGATTACTATCACCCACTCTGTTAAAATCCATTTTGTAGTTACATAACGCTCCACAGTTCAGCTAGGTAGCTTCTTGGAGGAGTTGAATGTGTTGCTCTCAAACTTCCTTGAAGATGGCAACCCTCTTGTAGTACTTGGGGACTTCAACACCCACCTGGAAATACCTCAGGCTGCACAATTCCACACTTTGCTTGCCTCGTTTGACCTCAAACAACTGCGGCAACTCACAAGTCAGGTAACCAACTGGACCTCATCTACACATGTAACTGCCCCAGTGATCATGTTCTTGTTACGCCACTGCCAGTTTCAAACTTAACTTGTCTCCTGGGCAACACACAGTCATTGTCAGGTCTATTTTTGGCATAACCTATGCTCACTCTCGCCCTCCAGTCTCTCCTCTATGGTGGCATACTCACATCCTCCCTCTAACCAGTTCTCCTCACATGATGCAAATAATGTTACTAACTCTCTATACTCCACTTTAATATCTTGTCTAGATAACATTTGTCCCCTCTCATCCAGGCCAGACAGCGCTACACCCTCTACCCCCCACCCCCTGGCTATCCAAAACACAGAGCAGTGGAGAGGAAAAATTGAAAGATCTTGCTGACCTAAATATGTACCAGTCACTCCTCTCTTCCTTCTCTGATAAAATCTCCACTGCAAGAACATCATACAATCACAACTAAATTAACAGTTCTTCTGATACACGCACACTTATCAAAACTTTTTTCTCTCTGCTTTGCCCACATCCTCCCTCTTCCGCATAATCTCTAACAGCTAATGACTTTGCCAAATTTTTCATAGATTAAATAACAACCATCAGCTGTCAATTCTCCACACCACAAACCCATGTACACACATTAACATCATACTCACACTTCCTTCTTACCCCCCCTCAGAAGCGGAAGTCTCCAAACATCTCCTTTCCAGCCATCCTACTACCTGCCCCCTTGATCCTATCCCCTCCCACCTCCTTCAAGCCATTTCTCCCTTCAAACTTACTTGCTCTCACTCACATCATTAATACATCTCTTTTCACTGGTACCTTTCCCACCACATTTAAGCAGGCTCAGGTAACTCCACTGCTTAAGAAACCTACCCTATACCCTGCACTTTCAGAACATTACAGACCAGAATCCCTCCTCCCATTTATCGCTAAAACACTTGAAAGAGTCTGGTTCAACCAAGTCTCATCTTTTCTTACACAGAACAACCTGCTAGACAGCAAACAGTCTGGGTTCAAAAGCAGACACTTTACAGAGACTGCCCTACTGTCAGTTACTGAAGCTCTGAGACTGGTGAGAGCAGCAATCAAATCATCCATACTCTTCCTGCTGGATCTGTCTGCTGCTTTTGACAAAGTAAACCACCAGATTCTCCTGTCAACCCTCACGACAAAGGGCATCACAGGAACCGCGCTCCACTGGATCAAGTGTTACGTCACAGGTAGGTCTTTCAAGGTGTCTTGGAGGGGAGGGGTGCCTAAGTCTCACCAACTAGTTACCGGGGTGCCTCAGGGTTCAGTGCTTGGACCGCTCCTCTTCTCCATCTACATGTCATCACTAGGATCCATCATTCAGGCACATGGCTTTTCTTATCACTGCTATGCTGATGACAAACAACTATACCTCTCATTCCAGCCTGATGATCTAATGGTAGTGGCCCAGTTCTCAGCCTGCCTAGCAGACATTTCGTGTTGGATGAAAGATCATCACCTCAAACTCAACCTTGCTAAGACAGAGCTGCTTGAACTTCCAGCGAGCCCAGCAATTCATTAAAACTTTACCATTCAGCTAAACTTATCAACAATTATATATTACATACAGACTTGTCAACGATTCATATCCCGAGGTTACCAGAGGCGACCAGATCCAGCTCTATTCCTGCTTGGTGTCGGACTCCACTGCTATGTGTCTCTAAGTGATGACAACTAAATGCAGCCGGTACAGGCTAGACATCACTTCAGCCTATTATGATGGACTTCAGAGGATGAACTGATGCCAACTCCAACTGTAAGACATTGGATACTTAATATGCCACTGCCTGAACCTTGGACTTAGGATGGACCCCACCTAACCACACCGAAATGACCTGCCGGTTGAACTGCAATGCACCTCATTGATATCTGCCTGTATCACCTTTGTCTATTGATGGACTACACTCCTGAAATGGAATATATAGACTATCATATAATTACCAATAAAAGCCTTCATCAGCCAACCAACAAAGGACAATGCATTTATGTGAACTTCTGCATTAATTCCAGGGTGGACTTCAAAGACATTTGTCATTAATCTTAATGTTCATAAAAAAATAATAATAAACAATATAGATTTTTTAAACATTGGACCTTAACATTTACTTAGTTTACTAATCTTAAACCATGAACTGCACTGCAAATAAATAACTAATATTGGCATTATATTCATGCTGGTTAGCCAGAGGGGAACTGGCCCCAACAGTGAGCTTATGGAGTTTTGTGTTCCTTGTCACAGTCACCTTCGGCTTGCTCACTGGGGTTCTAAATACAATTATTATTTTATGATCTTTTTTTATACTCAATTTACAATCATATTTAATCAAACTACACAATGATGACTCAAGACTATATTTGCAGTTTAATTTTTTGTTAATGCATGATTTTCTGTAAATCTGCTTTGAAATGACGTGTGTTGTGAAAAGCGCCATACAAATAAAAATTACTTGACATACACCATCCAGGATAGCCAGACATCTTGGAGTTGTGTTTGATGATCAGTTGAACTTCACAGACCACATCGAAAGGACTGCCTGATCATGACTTGTACAGTATCAGGAAGATGGGATCATGCTACACAAATTCTAATCCAAGCTCTTGTTCATCCAGGCTGGACTTTCGCAATGTTCTTCTGGCAGGCCTTCCAGCATGTACTCTCAAACATCTGCCATTGATCCAGAATGTGGCAGTGAGAGTGGTCTTCAATGAGCCCAAGAGAGCGCACATCACACCTCTCTTAATCAAATTGCACTGGCTGCCAACGGTTGCTCGCATTAAGTTCAAGGCATTGATTGCACTGCACCCCACTATCAAAACTACTACTTCAGATTTATGTGCCCTCCAGAAATCTGCGTTCTGCAGGTGAATGGTGCCTCATGGTGCCATCACATAGATGCACAAAATCACTGCCCCGGACCATTAATTTGACTGTTCCCCGTTGGTGGAATGACCTGCCCAATTCCACCCGAGTGGCTGTGTATTTAGCCTCTTTTAAAAAACAGCTAAAGACACATCTTTTTCGTGAACAACTAACCCATTCATACTAACGCTCTGCTTTCACGTTCTTTAAATAAATAAAAATCCTTGCTATGTGTACTGCTCCAAGCTATGTGAGACTTGTATTACAGCACTTATTATATTGTTGGCCCTTTTGATGGATGAATCACTTCTATTGTTCTCCTCATTTGTAAGTCGCTTTGGACATTTTACATAAATGTTAAATGTAAATGTAAAATGTATGCTATCTGTATCTAAATATAATGAAAAGATTTTAAAAGATAATAAAAAGTCTAAAGCGCAGAAACAACCTCAGTCTGTACATGCACAACTATACAAAACAGAAAGATAGACTTAAAAGAACAAGAGACCGAAAGTCAGAAAGAGAGAAAGGAAAAGAAAGAAAGGAAAAGAAAGGAAGAGAAAGTAGACAGAAAGACAGACAAGAAATAATTAAAGGGAAGCTCAGCGAGTTTTGACACCGACTACCACCCCTGGAGTCGTGAGTTTGAATCCAGAGTGTGCTGAGAGACTCCAGCCAGGTCTCCTAAGCAACCAAGTTGGCCTGGTTGCTAGGGAGGGTAGAGTCATATGGGGTAACCTCCTTGCGGTCATGATTAGTGGTTCTCGCTCTCAATGGGGTGCATGGTAAGTTGTGTGTAGATCATGGGGGGTAGCATGAGCCTCCACATGCAGAGTCTCCACAGTGTCATGCACAGCGGGCTACATGATAAGATGCACTGACTGACTGCCTCAGAAGCAAAGGCAACTGAAACTTGTCCTCCGCCACCCGGATTGAGGTGAGTAACCACCCCACCACGAGGCCTTACTAAGTAGTGGGAATTGGGCATTCCAAATTGGGACAAAACAGGGAATAAAAATAAATAAATAATTAAAAACAAAGGCAGAAAAGAAAGAAAAGTAGAAAACAAAAAAGGAAAAAGAATGAAAGAAAGGAAAAAGAGAGAAAGAAAGAAAACAATAATTATGCATCTAATTTTCAAGTAAGGAGACAGAAAGAAGAAGTAATAGAGAGAGAGCAAGAGGAAAGAAAGAGGATCATAAGCACCGAAAGAGTGAATCAAGTGATAGATCTAGTCAAAGAAAAAGAGAAGGAAGTCAGCGCATGGACTTCTTAACAAGATGCCACCTGGCATGGGCCTGGTCTCAGATGTTTGCCTGCAGCCAATGACATAGTCATACAAGAGGGGCGTAGACCACATGCCTCTTCAATTAGAGCACTCCATGAGGGAGGAGGAGAAGGATAGAGAGGGAAAGGGATCAAAGTAATTGAGGAAATATTTGTGATTTGTGAAAAGAGCAGTTAGGAAAGCAAAGCCTCAATGAGAAGAGAAAAAACAGTAAAGAAAAAGGAAAAGCACTGTAGGCTTATATGATGAAATTTCCACATATTCTTGAACAAAGATTGCAGCAAATCGAATACATCTTTGTTATATTTTTGTTTGGGAATCAAGAACCGTTTCTTGGAGCTGAATGAACATGATGATATTTAATTTTGTTCTGGAGGTGTTCTAGATTGCTCCATCAATGTAATTCACTACAATGAAATATTAATTAATAAAAGATTAAACATGAATAAAAGATTTCTAACCCTACCATTCTGTATATACATATTTACATAGTTTTGTGTAGGTGACCATATATAGTAGCATAAGGTGAATGGAAATGTGTGCATCGTGGACAGCAATCTGGAGGTCTCCATCCTTTGCATTGTGAATATTAACGCTCACTTACTGCAGGTCTCTTAATGATTTATGAAATACCTCTTCAGTACCGAGGCAAAACTGGAGCGTGTACTTATGTGTGTGTGCCACAAATGTATTCATTCAAGAGCGCCTGACCTTGGTCCACTGTGGCATGCATAATTAAAAAGAAAAGGGAGATAAAAGCATACTGAAGTTATTTTTTCTTCTTGATGTGAATGTTTGCTGTGCATGTATGTTTATTATATGCCTGAGCCTGTGTATATGCACACATGTGTTTATGTGAGAGTGGGAGATAAGTTAGCAGCGTTCCTCGCAGTTATTTGCATTCGAAAGTAAAACAGGAGAAAGAGAAAGCAAATGTAGGCCAACTCTCTCCTGCTGGCCACTAAATATTTATTACATATTACACATCCAAGCCCAGCAGCTTCTTATTGCACACAGAATAATGTTCTAGACCAGTGGTTCTCAACCAGGGGGTCTGGAATCACTAGGGGGCCTCAACACACTTCCTGGGAAGTCCTCAAGATCTCTTAAAATTATTTAAAATATGATAGATTATTAGAATATTTCTATAATTATTATAATTCAAATGACTGAAATGCTAATTCTTTTTATGAAGAATATATAGTTCTAGGCATTTCTGGAATCACAAGTTTTTATCTTTATATCTTGCAGAAGATATATCTTATAATATAAACATCTAATACCTTACATGTGATGCATACATAACTGGAAGATTGGAAAATTATAATAAGAGAGATATGTGTGTGCATGTGTGTGATTAGAGGGTGTTAAACTCATCCCCTTCTTCCACCCATCCCCATGGGTGATCAGCTATGCAATGATCAAATCTAATGCAAAACATACCATCTCCAATCTACATATTTAACAAAATACATGGAGAAACAATGGAGGGCTTTTATATCCAATCAAGTGTAAATTAAATAAGAATACACAAAGGCAACCTTGAAAACTGTTAGTCACTACACATGTGCTTTCAAACCTCTCTTTTTACTTCAGCAAATACACAGATAAGAAAATTGGACATTAAAATACATTTTGTTTTTTGTTCTCTTTAACTTACTTTTCATGACATTTAAAAATTTCTGTATAAATCTAGCTGTCTGATTAAGGATTTGTGGTTTTGTGGCAACAATAAACCCCTTTCTCCTGCAATTCCAAAGTGGTTTCATTGGATGTATACACACTCAAATGCTAGATACTGGAGAGAGGAAAGCACATGTGTGGTCAATACATCTTCAAGAAATGCACTTAATTGAAAGATTAATTCAATTGATTCAAATCATTAGTAAATATTAGTATGCATACAGGTATAACTAATCTTTACTATTCATAAGGAATACCAGATGGGTGGGCATATTTTATGGTCTCATTCACAAAAGATTTAACACCATTTTCTTTTCCTTAGAACGAGAAGCCTTCCATCTTCAAACGGCACCATTGGGGAAAAGAGACCAAAGGATTACAGTTTAGTAAGAGGGTGATTAGGGAAAAAGTTTGGACAGAAGTGTGTAATTCTCTAATAGATCTTCCATTTTTAACACTAAAGAGTAATTGCTGTTATAAATAATTTAAAGGGACATGATTGACAAGATGCGTCCTCCCTTTTAGCCTTTGTGAGTGATCAATCCTCAGATAGGTTCCCAGTGCCTACTGCCTACATCACTGCCTACAACTCACAAAAATAGTGTTCAGCATGAGCGACTTGACTCACAACTGATTTCAGTAGTTTAACATTAGCATGTTGCTAAGCTACACTGTAAAAAAAAATAAAAACTCAATTTTGCCATTTTACAAGTTGATTGAACTATCGAATGTAGAAAAAGGAAAACAAACACAATAAAGTTAACTTTTATGCCATTTAAATCAGAGCAATACACATTTTTAAACAGTGAGCAAGAATGCACATATGAAGTTAAGTTTGGTAGTGAAGGTTAAAAGGTTAACCTTTGAAGGTTAAAACTTACAGGCTTATAACCATGCTCAGTTTAATCACTGATGCACAGTCCTGAGCAGGCCATTTGTGGCAGAATAATATCAGGGAATTTAAAACCTAAATATCAGGGAATTTTAAAAACTCTGATTTCGACTCGTATCTTTAAGGATGTTATGCAGTAGTCATACACATTTTTTAAAGTCACAGAAAGGTCTTGAAAATTCATGCAGGGAAAAAAAATTCAAAATCTGTGGGAACCTTGTAAGGTTAAACACCTTCTACTACTGAGCATGCCAACTTGAGAACGATTGGGGCAATACCCACAATCCTTTGCACTTGAATTTATTTAAGAGTGTTTGGTCAAATCCTCCTGACTTATGAGGACATGTAAATAATTTGTTTTGAATTCATAGATGTTTTACCCCTATGTGTGTTTTTAATGATGTTTATTTAGTTATTATGTTCACCTAACTTGTACAAATTAATTATGAAGCACTTTTTACTTAAACCACCTTTTAAATTGGACAAACTATTTGATATCTTGGTGGGGCTGACATATGACCTCATGTATAAATGTAGATATGCTTAATAAATAAGTTATTTTTATATTATTTTCAAGAATATTGGAAATTATGGACAGCATTACTTAAAACTTATTTTATTGAACTTAATAATCACTGATGATGATTAAGCTGAATGTATTGTATTGAATTCATGGAATTTATAATCCAACCTGAAGTAAACTCAAAAATGCTTTGCATTTGGTTGCAATATTTTTTCTTAATCTTAATTTCTTGCAGTGTAACAATGCAGTACTCTAAAAAGCATTTAATACATAGCATATACATATATTGAGTACATTTCCACACTTATCTCTTTTTGTTGATACTTTTTTGTATTGTGTTCATGAGTGCTATGAGAGAAGCTTGTTTACATTGACTTGTGTGTTAATGTGAGAACTTGCATTGTTTAAAGCTGAAAAATGCTATCATGAAGATTCTCACTGAAAAGATCAACATTTTCTCTCTCTCTCTCTCTCTCTCTCACACACACACACACACACACACACACACACACGGGTTGTTTCTCACCAAAACCTATTGTATGCCTTCATATGACCTGGAATATGATGCATAAATCCCATGCCCAACTCTTAGGATACTTATGGGTCCTTGTTATAACCCTGTATGGTAAACATTATGATCTAATGGTGGAATATTTTACATTATATTTTATTATACTCAGTGGCTCAATGGGTAAAAACTGTCGCCTCACAGCAAGAAGGTCCCTGGTTCGAGTCTTGGCCTTCCTGAGTGGAGTTTGCATGTTCTCCAGTGTTCGCGTGGGTGTTTCCTCCGGGTGCTCCGGTTTCCCCCCACGGTCCAAAAACATGCAGGTTATGTGAATTTGAAATTCTAAATTGCCCATAGCTAAGAGTTTGAGTCTGTGCGTTAGCCCTGTGATAGACTGGCCACCTGTTGAAGGTGTCTTCCTGCCTTTGGCCCAAGACAGCTGGGATAGGCTCCAGCACTATCCGTGACCCTACATATGACAAGTGGCTTTAGAAGACGGATGGATGGATATACCACAATGAAAAATGGTCCAAAATGTCTTATTTCTTAAAAATGAGAAATTTCTAATTGAATTAAATTGATATTTATTTAATTAATTGATGTAGATATACACTTGTAACTCAAACTAAAATCGAGTAAATCATTATCATGCATACTTCAATACTGACTATTATCTATGTAATTTTCAATGTCACAAAAACCTAGCTCATACTCACTGTTGTTGTTCAGAAGAGAAAACTGCACTCATCTTGCCCTTTGCATAAAACATGCAGGGTTCATATTTGTCACAGAAGAAAAACTAAAATAAATCATGATTGAGTCAAATGCAGGTATATTATGATAAACACTTCTAAATGACTATATGCAATAATATAATTGAAGGCATTTTAATAATTTATATCTCTCCTTTAATGTTCAACATAAAAAAGTAACTCATACGGGTTTGGAAAGTCATGAGGGTCTATAAATTATGCCAGAATAATATTTTTTGGTTGAACTATTCATTTTTTAAACCGCCAGACTTGGAAGCCCACCTATGATGCATCAACTACTGCCTCCACAAACAGCTCACTAGGTTTTAGAATAACCCAATGCTCTACAAAGTGCTGGAGGAGGCAGGAAAAAGTTGGTGCTTGTGTGTGCCTAGTTATGTTAATACATCTCTGTTAAGAGTCCCAGTCCTTCCTTATGCCAGTTACAGACAGAGAAAGATCACTGGTGACCCTCATTACAGCCACTGACCCTTTCACTATGAGCGGAGAAGAAAGAGAGAGAGAGAGACCTCATCTCTAACTGTACTTCACAGATTGCATCTGCTTAGGGGGCTTTGAGCATGGTGACTTCCCTACATGATTTGACATTTCGTATAAGACACAACTGTGCTGGCTAACCCATTATTTTTTGGTAGATTCATTGTCCGAGTTATTCCCCGCACTGTCCAACAAGCTGAATGGAAAACATGGCACAGCTGGCCCGATGAGTAGGTCTGCATATTAGAATAATTGAGAGAGAAAAAGAATCAATGAGAAAAGAAAGCGGGATGGGGCACAGAATGAGCTGGTGCAGTTGTGCATTTGAAGTCCATTACATTTATATTTATGCTTTTGTCCAAAGAGACTTACAGTGCTTATTACAGGGACAATCCCCCCAGAGCAACCTAGCCAGTGCGTTATGCAGAACAGACCACAAAACATTGTCACGATATGTTGAAAATGACAGCAAACACAATCCCCCCCCCCCCCCCCCCCCCCCCGAATGAAAATTGTTTAATTATTTACTCACCTTTATGCTGTTTCTAACCCGCATTCTGTTATTTTTCTGTCACACACGAAGCTTACATTCGTGCCATGAATCCGACAATGGTGCTTCAAGTTTGAGCTTCAGCATAAGGAAATATTATTGGAATAACCACTTTTGATTGTTGCTGGTCCCAACACAAAACTATTGTAAAGCTTTAATAGTGTTTATATGGTGATTTGCTCCAAAAAAAAAGCACAAGGAAAATTATTGAGAGATGGCTTAAATGTATCAGTGAAATTACATTAAATAATTTACATTAAATCATAGCTCCAGATGTTTAGGAGGATCGTAGCCATTTTAATCTATCCCATGTTTTGTACTGGGATAACAGAATTCTATTAGTGTATTTTGCCACTTCAACAATTTACCCTATAGATAGAGTTTCTGGATTGGTTAGAGAAAAGAGATGGACTACCATTAAACTAGCCATGCAAAAATAAGTGCACATCATCACAGCTGGATTTTGTTGAAATGTAACTCTTTCTGAGACATGGCCTTAAGGCTACAGAACAAGAAGCAACATAAATTGGATGGGAAAATAAAAACAGCAACATCAAAAAAGCTAAATGTTCAACTTAAACTATAAACAAAAAATTGGGGGCCTGGGTAGCTCAGTGAGTAAAGACACTGATTACCACCCCTGGAGTCGCAAGTTCGAATCCAGGGAATGCTGAGTGACTCCAGCCAGATCTCCTAAGCAACCAAATTAGCCCGATTGCTAGGGAGGGTAGAGTCACATGGGGTAACCTCCTCGTGGTCGCTATAATGTGGTTCTCGCTCTCTGCGGGCCGCGTGGTCAGTTGTGCATGGATTACATACATACAGACTATGTTGTAAATGATCATCCTTAAAGGGCACAGCAGGAAATCTTCTGGACAAATGAAATGTGTTTTTATTTCTAATAGAGTGTGTGTGAGAGAGAGAGAGGTGAGGTTGATTAAATGGTGAAAGCAATGATAGCTGAAAATAAAACTAATACTGCATTTCTCGTCCCTATTAAGGGCTAGTAAACTCATCGTATCTCATTCCACTAATGCATCTCAAGCCATCACCATTTAATGAATGGTAATAGCTCACTGTCACCTGAATGACTGAAGAAATTCTGCCTGATAATCAAACATTAGTGTAGGGTCTCTGTTAAGTCACAAGAGCTGCAGAGCTTAACAAAAGGTAATGGATAATAGAGCTGCAGTATTCAGTTGCTCAGATACGTTGCGAGGTGTTTGTGAAAGAGTGTACATTATAGTCTGGAAAGCTTAGTTGTTTGGCTTAGCAAGCACCTCTAATAAAGTAAAAAAAAAAAAAAAAAAAAAAAAAAATCATAAATTTTGATTAGCAATGTCTACCAATACTTGCAGGAGCTCATTATGAGTTTAGTAATGTGTTGATGGTTTAGCTATCACATTCTCCTAGGTTCAGGAAAAGACACTTGATACACAAGAAAAGATAAAACAAAATATAATCTCTGTAAGTACAATTAAATTTAAACAATAGATATGTCAGTATATCTATCTGAGTTGTCGGCTATAAATAAAAAAGGAAGAAATATAAACAATGCATTTTTCTTCATTCTATGATATTTCTTGAGCATTCAGCAGGGCGATAAACATGAATGCATCTCACACCTCCTCTCAGATATTTGTTTTCTCCATTACATGCTCAGTGTCTTGACTACCTTATAAAGCTTACATGTCACAAAAGGCATACATGTTCTAATTTTCCCTTCTGTTTCATCACAGAGTGACTACAAGTTGACAAAGTATACAGGAAATGTATTGCATTGTAGTACTGTACTGTATTGTTGGCTGGTGTGCTACAGCAATTATTAAGAATTTGAATTGTTAAATATGATGTCAACTTGTGAGATGCAGCAATTATCAATGTGTATGACAGGTTTATTACATGAGGGCTCAATGGAACTGTGTAAGTAGTTTACATAGTCTGCATTAGTAAATCTGACTGCAAATTGAATGAACCTAGACCGATGTTGTAAATTTCAGATCTATGTGTAAATTTACTTAAGATTTCAATTCCATACCTATCTCTTAAAGGGGGCCTGTGCGTTGTGTTATTTTACTGGATTTATTTAAATGAGTAACTTTGACATTCTAATAATTTTTAAGATGAGAGTAATAATAATAATAATAATAATAATAATAATTATTAATTAATTATAGACCACAATGTTTCTTCTGGTTGAGTGAACGCTGGCATGTCTGTCTGCCGCTGCTCTCTGGTTCCTCATCTGTCGCTAACTTCAACTTTGAGTCGAAGAAGCGACACTAGGGGTCTCTCTTGAGCGCCTTTTGCATCTCTGATCTATGACAAAAGGCCAATGAGAAATTGGCAGACAGAATTTGCATGTCCCGCCCCCGGATATACGGGTATAAAGGGAGGGAAATGTGTCGGTTTCATTCAGAAATTTTCTTCGGAGCCGAATGGTTGTGTATGCAGCGAGCTGCGAGTCACACACTGTTCCTCCCATCTCTGAGTGCGATTGCTGTTGGATCTACGGTGAATATCAGCGGCTTTCTCCCTTCTCTGCACGGCAGTGCAGCTTTGCCCCTGGGTGCTTCGACAGCGCAGTTAAAAGAGTTTATTTCTCTAAAAGAGTTATTTCCTCTAAAAGAGAAAATATACAGCTGGCGTTGAACGTCCTTTTCAGGACATTTCTCACTGCGAGAACATGACCATGGCAACGTTGCAGTCGCAGCTTTCCTTCCTCAGAAGGAATGCCACTCCAGCCGCCTCCCCCGTCGCACCTTCCCATGGGATTGAGGACAATGCGGCGGGCGATGGAGGCGATTTGGGGATGGCAGTGGAAACACTGTCTCCAAACAGAGGCTTTCCCACTGGGTAGTGGACGCCAATATATTGGCCTATCACTCCCAGGCCATGCCCCCCCCTTTGCGGGTCCGAGTACACTCAACAAGATGTGTTGCATCCTCATGGGCACTGGCCAGGGTACCTCCATAGCAGACATATGCAGAGCAGCGGGTTGGGCAACACCCAATACCTTTGTGAGATTTTACAATCTCAGGGTTGAGTCGGTTTCGTCCCATGTTTTCTCAGGTCCGAGCTGGTAGAACTCAGTAACACGCTGACAAACTGACCAAGTGGATCGCTTGCACCTAGCACCCTTTCCTTCTGCTGAGATAAAATCATGCGCTCTTATCCCAGGAGATCCCACCAACTCGGTTCCATGGATGACTCCTTCCTAGCCCTCTGGTCCGCGAATTCGCCGACCAAATCCAATGCAGGTACTCAATCTACCCTCTACTGGAATAGGTGCTCCACAGGTCGGGCTCCTACATGGACTTCCCCCCCCCCCCCCCGTGTGTATTTTCCACGGTACGGTCCCCTTGCAAGAGGACCCACGTCTACCTTGGGCAGTTCCCACTGACCTCTGGTCGCCGTGTCTGTAGCAACTCCTCCCTCCCAATGAGGAAGGATATACCACCGCGCCATTCTCCATGTGTCCTAAAAGCCCATGTGATGTATTTCACCACTCTTTACCTCCCCCAGTCTGGGCAGGTGTGGTCTCCGCAGGGTCTTTCCCCCCTAAAAGAATAGGAAAACTGGGAAAGATCATCTTCCCCATTGCATATGATAGCGTTAAGATGGCCCCAGACGCTTTAACTCTATGCGAGAAACATAGAAAGAGAAAAGGCGCGGCCTGCTCCCATGCTTGTCACGTCGCCTTGTTCCCCCCTGTTGGGAGTAAATAACCAGAAGGCTTTGACGATTTGTGAGATTGTCTGGGGCCATCTTAACCCCCACTTGCTTAAATGACTGGCGTCCTGTTGCCCTCACCCCCATCATCAGCAAATGCTTTGAGAGGTTGATCAGAGATCACATCTGCTCTGTTCTGCCCACCTCTTTGGACCCATTGCAGTTTGCCTACCGTAACAACCGCTCCACTGATGATGCCATTGCATCTACAATACACACTGCTCTTTCCCACCTGGAAAAAAGGAACACATATGTGAGAATGCTGTTTGTAGACTACAGCTCAGCATTCAACACCATAGTGCCCTCCAAGCTTGATGAGAAACTCCGGGCTCTGGGCTTAAACAGCTCGCTGTGCAGCTGGATCCTGGATTTCCTGTCAGGCAGACGTCAGGTGGTTAGAATGGGCAGCAACATCTCCTCATCACTGACCCTCAACACTGGAGCCCCGCAGGGCTGTGTTCTCAGCCCACTCCTGTATTCCCTTTACACACATGACTGTGTGGCAACACATAGCTCCAATGCCATCATTAAGTTTGCTGACGATACGACGGTTGTAGGTCTGATCACTGACAATGATGAAACGGCCTACAGAGAGGAGGTGCACACTCTGACACGCTGGTGTCAGGAGCAAAACCTCTTCCTCAACGTCAGTAAAACCAAGGAGCTTGTGGTGGACTTCAGGAAGATAGACAGAGAACACAGCCCCATCACCATTAATGGAGCACCGGTGGAGAGAGTCAGCAGCTTCAAGTTCCTCGGTGTCCACATTACTGAGGAACTCACATGGTCCGTCCACACTGAGGCCGTTGTGAAGAAGGCTCACCAGCGCCTCTTCTTCCTGAGACGGCTGAGGAAGTTTGTAATGAACCACCACATCCTCACACGGTTCTACACCAGTACTGTAGAGAGCATCCTGACTGGCTGCATCACCGCCTGGTACGGCAATAGCACCGCCCACAACCGCAAAGACCTGCAAAGGGTGGTGCGAACGGCCAGAAACATCATCGGAGGTGAGCTTCCCTCCCTCCAGGATATATATAACAGACGGTGTGTGAATAAAGCTCGGAGGATCATCAGAGACTCCAGTCACCCGAGTCATGGGCTGCTCTCACTGCTTCCATCAGGCAGGCGGTTTCGCAGCATCAGGACCCGCACCACCCGACTACATGACAGCTTCTTCCCACAAGCAATAAGACTTTTGAACACATGATCTCTCACGATCAACAATCAGCACTGCACTTTATTAATCATCACTCTGTCAATATATTCTCCCAATTCAATTAGTGTTTATATATATTTATACCCGTATCTAGTGTATGTGTATTCTACATTGTGTGTATTGTGTACATTTGTTATGTAAATTGTTGTGTAAGTATGTGTACATTTGTTATGTAAATTGTTTTGTGTAAATATGTTGTTTATTGTAAAGTGGTTTATGTCTCGTCACTGTCATGACTGCTATGTTACTCGGAACTGCACACAAGAATTTCACCTACTGTTGCACTTGTGTACACAGTAGTGTGACAATTGATTTGTGATTTGATTTTGTCACACAATTGATTGTGTGACAATTGATTAGTGTGATTTGATTTTGATTTGATTTGATTTGATTTTATGGAGTGTTGTTGAAGGGTACGTGCAGCCAGACACAGCCAGTCTATGGCACGTAAAATACCAACCCGCTCCTGTGTCAACAGTACACGGCACGGATTTAAATCAGTACACGTGACTTAAATTGGACCCCTAGTGTCGCTCCTTCGACACAACGTCAAAGTGAGCGACAGATGGGAATGTCTAGGTTACGGATGTAACCTCCATTCCCTGATGGAGGGAACGAGATGTTGAGTCCTCCCTGCCATGTCGCTGAACCGAGCCACTGTTGCGGCCGAACCTCATTGTCAGCTCCTCAGAAAAATCCTGAATGAAACAGACACATTTCCCTCCCTTTATACCCGTATGTCCGGGGGCGGGACATGCAAATTCTGTCTGCCAATTTCTCATTGGCCTTTTCTCATAGATCAGAGATGCAAAAGGCGCTCAAGAGAGACCCCTAGTGTCACTTCTTCAACACAACGTCTTGTTCCCTCCATCAGGTAATGGAGGTTACATCCATAATCTAGACATTTCTTTTTGATGTTTCTAGATACTTTTATTTTTGGGCCTTTTGAAGGAGCAACCTCTCGTCTGCCAGGATTACATCAGAGTAATCCTCGTCTACTCCATGTGTTTCTCTGCACAGGTCCCGAGCAACCAGGACGCGATCATCCCTGGCTTCATTCACTCCGGCACCGACACATCACCACGGACCCTGGGTGATTCCACGGCGGAAGACGCGAGCCAGGACCAGACTAAGGACCTCCCCGCCCCTCCCGGCTTTCGAGATCTCCACCCGGAACCGCTTCTCACCTCTTCGCGAGTCGGAGCGCGACGACGCCGTGATCATCGGAGATTCCACCGTCCGTCATGTCCGCGCTATCTCTGGCAAAGGTAAGGTGCGCACTCACTGCTTTCCTGGTGCTCCTGTTCTTGATGTCTCTACGCAGGTTCCCGAGATCCTGAATGGTGACGAGCGCGTCGGAGCTGTCGTGCTGCACGTGGGAACGAACGACACCAGGCTGCGGAAGACGGAGGTACTGAAGAAGGACTACAGGAGCCTGATCGAGACGGTACGCAGCACTTCGCCAGAAACAACGATCGTCGTGTCTGGACCGCTTCCCACGTACCGACTAGGACAAGAAAGGTTCAGTAGATTATTTGCTCTAAATGAATGGTTAATGTCATGGTGTAATGAACAGAGACTGCTCTTTGTTAATAATTGGAATCTGTTTTGGGAGCGACCTAGGCTCTTCCGTCCTGATGGCCTTCACCCCAGCAGAGTCGGAGCGGCTGTTCTGTCGGACAACATCTCCAAGACGCTACACACCATATGACTAGTAAGTCAAAGTCCAAATCACAGTATTTGCTGTCCCAACTTAATTGATATAAGTACCAATGTAGAACATTATATAGAAACTGTGTCTATTCCTCGTTTAGTAAAGCCAAACAATACATCTACTGTAGGATCTAGGAAAAATCTAATTGTAATTAAACCAGAAAATCTCAATATCAGTGAACAAAAACAATTTCTAAAGCTAGGTCTTCTAAACATTAGATCGCTCACACCTAAGGCGGTTATTGTAAATGAAATGGTCTCAGATAATAGTTTTGATGTATTTTGCCTTACTGAAACCTGGCTTAAACCAAATGATTATTTCGGTCTAAATGAGTCTACTCCGCCAGGATACTGTTATAAGCATGAGCCCCGTCTGATTGGTCGTGGCGGCGGTGTTGCAACAATCTATAGAGATATTCTTAATGTTACTCAGAAAATAGGTCACAGGTTTAATTCGTTTGAAGTACTTGTGCTAAATGTTACACTCTCAGATGTAAGAAAAAAAATCCCTATTATCTCTAGCCTTGGCTACCGTATATAGACCTCCAGGGCCTTACGCTGATTTCCTAAAAGAGTTTGCAGACTTTCTATCAGATCTATTGGTCAATGTCGATAAAGCAATAATTGTTGGAGATTTTAACATACACGTAGATAATACAAATGATGCGTATGGGGCTGCGTTTACAGATTTGTTAAACACCTTCGGGGTCACGCAAATCGTCAGTGGTCCCACTCATCGCCTAAATCATACGCTAGATTTAATTATATCATATGGAACCAATCCAACCGATATAGATATTATACCGCAAAATGATGTCACTGATCATTACATTACTTGCATACTACGTACCACTGAAATCTGTCATATTGCGCCACGTTATCGACCAAGCAGAACAATCCTTCCAACCACAATATATAGATTCTCAAATAGCTTACCTGATCTATCTCAGCTGCTCAGTGAACCCAAACAAATAGATGAACTAGAGGAAATGACTAGCAGTTTGAGCACCATTTTCTCTGGTACATTAGAAATTGTTGCACCAATTAGATTAAAAAAAGTTTAGAGAAAAAACTAGAGCACCATGGTACAACAGTGCTACGCATGCTATCAAGAGAGAAACTCGTAACTTGGAGCGTAAATGGAAACAAACTAATTTAGAGGTCTTTAGAGTCGCATGGAAAGACAGTATGTCACGTTACAAAAAGGCTCTAAAAAAGCCAGGGCTGAGCACCTCCGCAAACTAATAGAAAATAACCAAAATAATCCAAGGTTCTTATTTAACACCGTGGCTAGACTAACAAATAAACAGAGATCACCTGAGCAAAATATTCCGTTACAGTTTAGTAGTAATGATTTTATGAATTTCTTCACTGAGAAAATAGAAAACATCAGAAACACAATTGTAAACACAATTGTTAATGTACAATCTTTTATGGTGTCTTATGATTCAGCCTCAATTATCGCCCCTCAAGAACAACTACACCGCTTTACAACTATAGGACAGGAAGAGCTAAATAAACTTATCATTGCATCTAAAACAACAACATGTTTACTAGATCCAATACCCACTAAACTACTGAAAGAAGTGTTACCTGTAGTGGAAGAGCCTCTTCTCAATATTATTAACTCGTCTTTATTTTTAGGTCATGTTCCAAGAATATTTAAGCTGGCAGTTATAAAACCTCTCATTAAGAAACCACAATTAGATCCAAATAACCTAGCAAATTACAGACCCATCTCAAATCTTCCATTTATGTCTAAAATATTAGAAAAAGTTATGTCCGCTCAATTGTGCTCTTTCTTGCAAGAAAATGATATCTATGAAAAATTTCAGTCAGGATTCAGACAGCATCATAGCACAGAAACTGCGCTAGTTAAAATTACAAATGATTTACTTTTAGCTTCTGACCAAGGCTGCATCTCAATATTAGTTCTACTCGATCTTAGCGCTGCATTCGACACTATAGATCATAAAATACTCTTGGATCGACTACAAAACTACACTGGTGTTCAGGGACAGGCATTAAGCTGGTTTAGATCGTACTTATCAGACCGTTACCATTTTGTCTGTTTAAATGGGGAAAAATCGAAGATAACGTCAGTAGACTATGGAGTGCCACAAGGATCTGTGTTAGGCCCTCTATTATTCTCAATATATATGCTGCCACTTGGTAAAATTATAAGAAAACATGGAATTAATTTCCACTGTTATGCTGATGACACTCAATTATATATCTCATCACGACCAGATGAAAACACTAACTTATCTAACTTGACAGAGTGTCTTAAAGATATAAAATGCTGGATGACGTGTAATTTCCTGTTATTAAATTCCGATAAAACGGAGGTATTACTTATTGGTCCAAAAAACTACCCACAAAATCCCTTACAATACAACTTTAATTTAGAAGGATGTCCTGTTACATTATCCACTACAGTAAAAGACCTGGGTGTTATACTAGACCGCAACTTGACTTTCGAAAATCATATTTCATCCGTTACGAGAACAGCCTTTTTCCACCTTAGAAACATTGCTAAGCTACGTAATATGCTATCTGTTTCTGATGCAGAAAAGTTAGTTCATGCATTCATGACCTCGAGACAAGATTACTGTAATGCTTTATTAGCTGGTTGCCCTGCATCCTCAATAAACAAGCTACAGTTAGTCCAAAATGCAGCCGCTAGAGTTCTTACTAGGTCAAGAAAATATGATCATATAACACCGATTTTATCATCTCTACACTGGCTACCTATTAAGTTCCGTATCAATTACAAAGTATTACTACTGACCTATAAAGCCCTAAATGGTTTAGCTCCTGTGTATTTAATGGATCTTCTATCGCCATACAATCCATCGCGCTCTTTAAGATCACTAAATTCGAGGCTTCTGGTCATACCTAGGATATCTAAGTCCACTAATGGAGGGAGGGC
This sequence comes from Moxostoma hubbsi, assembly GCA_032164185.1. NCBI lineage: Eukaryota > Metazoa > Chordata > Actinopteri > Cypriniformes > Catostomidae > Moxostoma > Moxostoma hubbsi. Next base: position 21,483,195 of record JAVLUX010000010.1, read on the forward strand.
GTTCTCACATTTAGCTCCTAAACTCTGGAATAGCCTTCCTGATATTGTTCGAGGCTCAGACTCGCTGTCCCAGTTTAAAACTAGATTAAAGACGCATCTCTTTAACCAAGCATTCACATAATGCTTACTTTTTATACTACTGCTGAATCAGTTATAATGCATTAATATTATGAACATCAGCTATGCTAATTATTTCCCATCTGCTTTTCTGCTGTTATCTCGGGACGCCAGTCCCGAGGTAAATAGCGTTCGTCAGCCCCACAAGGTTGGGTGCAAAACCATCAGGGTTTACTTTTGAAATAACTGCCCTGAGGTCTTGCTTTGGGGGCTGCTGAGGGCGATGAACCAGCCCCCTGTCTTTACAAGGGGGAGCACGATTCATCATGCCTAGTTTATGAGCCTCCCGTCTAGGAGGACCGGGATGGGGCTGGGTGACCGACATCCCTCCCCCTGAGTGTGGCGAGGAAGAAATTACCCGAAGGCTTTGTGACGTTTTGCCTCCTGGAACCTGGTGATAGCTACATTCATAGCGTCACCAAATAAGCCAGAAGGAGAAACCGGAAAGTTTTGTCCCTGTCTCTGATGCCCGATAGGTTAAGCCACAAGTGTCTCTCCAAGGTGGTCCTGCACAGCTTTGTGGGGAGAGTGGGTCTCTTTAGCGGTGATGCCGAGCCAGGCGAGAGATAACCCGCAAGTGTCTCTTCTACCGGCAGCATCACCGAATACCCCCGAGCCTCAGCACCCACGATTAGTTGAATATTTAAACGTCGAGGGCATGAAGACATGGGAAGTATAAGGATTCCTCCATGGATGATAATACTTGTTATGGAGGTCATAGAACAAAGGAAGGGACTGATATAGCGTTCCCTTTTTTTATTTATTTAAATTTTATTTATTTATTTATTTTGGCCACCAGACAGAAATCTGTCTTCTAGTTTGAAGCGGTGGGGGGGGGTCTCTTAATTCCACAGCCAATTTTTTATTATGCGCAGGATACAGAGGTTCAGTGTCCTCATGAACCAAAGAGGCGCCGAGGCGCGCTTCAGGCTTACGAGAAGGATCAAATGGATCTGGGGAGAGCGCGAGCAATAGGGGCGAACCCGTCTCTCTCCAAACGAGAGCCCCACGAATGAAGTGTGGGCGCTGACTCTCGGAAGTAAGCGAGACGAGCGCGAAGCATTTTGACAGAGATCAGATCGCAATGCTCGCACCCACCCTGCCCCAACGCGAGAACAGCATGCTCTTCCCCCAAACAAAGCAAAACTGATGCGTGTCCCTCTCAGCCATAGAGCTGAGACAAGGGAACACACATCGTTTGCCCTGACTTTCAGTAATTTTTTTTTCCCCCCTTTTTTTTTGAAAGAGAAAAAGAGAAAGGTCTTCTGCGCACTGCCTAACAAATTCTAACATCTAACAGAGGAAAGAAATTTCTGACAGGCTCGTGAAAGCACACACACACACACACACACACACACACACACACACACACAGAGTGATCTGAAGACAAAAGATTTGCCAATGCTCCTGTGATGCATCTATTTATAGCCCTGCCCCAGGTGCGTCCAATGATTACACCGGCAGAGGCTATAAATTCCGGTCAATGTTCAATGATGTGTTGCACACATATTCCCAGCTGGTCACACCTAAAGATGTTCCCAAAGCGCTTTTCTCAGCGCAGCATCATAAGTGAAGCTTTTTGTAAAGGGAACAAAACACTGTGCAATGCAACACTAGGAAAAGAAAGGGAAAAAGAAAGAGACAAGGTTAAAAACAAAACAGCAAATCACAACACAAAGCAAAGTGAAGCAAAACAAATCACAACAATAGGACAACGAAGGGAAATTGTTAAAAACAAAACACAAAACAAAGCAAACAAATAAAAAACAACACTAGGTAAAAAAAAGGAAAAGTAAAAGAAAGGGTCAACACAATGTAACAACACTAGGAAAAGAAATGGAAAAAAGAAAGGGACAAGGATAACAACAAAGAAACTCCACAATGCAGCACCAAAACAAAGAAAAGCAAAACAAAACAAAACACAAAAGGGAATAAATAAATATAATGTACAGTCAATCTCTTTCCCTCTCTTTCGCTCTCCCTCAAATGCACACACCCTTTCATCACAATGCTTCAAATGATTGATGGGTAGTACTGTTAAATATTGGCAAAGCAATAAGCATTGAAATCTGTGATTGCTTTCATTGGTTTTACTTACTTGAACTAAAATACCATCAGATTATAATCGTGTACAAAGTACAAAATTGTCAGTTGAACAGCCAGTCCAATTAACAGCCTCATTTTATTGCATTCGCTCCCCCTCTTTCTCTATAGCAACTATGTTTGATGACCTGATTATTAGTGCAAAATGACTTCCTCTAGAGAAATAGCCATAGTGTTTATATTAATATCCATATTTAAAAAAGACAGCGTGAGTGCAGTGCTTGTTTTCCATCTCTGAACCATCAAAGCATGCCTCTATTGTTACCTGCCCACCACAATGCAGCGACAAGGATTTCCACTGTGGAAGCGGAAACAAAGAAATCCCATTTCTGGCTTGGGCACTGTGTTAGAATGCACCCAAAATAAACATCTTATCACAGCAATGATGTAAAACCAAACATATTAGTCTGGAAATTGATTTTTTAAATTCACACTTTGGACAGTCAGATAGGCGAATGCTTCTGAACACAGCGAAATAACAGTGAAATATGTAGAAGATGGAGCTGATAACATTTTAAGGGTTGATAAAGGCAGACTAATCCATTTTTTACCCTAGAATTCAATCCATTCCAGCTGAAGGATGAACATTGGAAGATTATGCTTATCTTTACTGGGAAAAAGGGAATGTATACTTTCCCAAAATGCAAAAAATCAGAGGGTAGAAAATGTTCCTGACATTTTTCTTCGTTGGCCTACATTCGATAAATGCAGTCAACAAAAGACCATGTATTTTGGGCTTAAATTAATTCTAATTGAACCTTCAAGCTAACTTAATCATAGTATGACATATTCTGCCACTTTAAAAGACATAGGGAATACTAATTGGTCACAGTTGTGTGGTGCAACTGCATAGACTGTGTAATTAATGGAGTAAACCTAAATTAAAATCCAACCCCCAACCTCTGGATAGAACTCAAATATTGTTATGCCTTCCACTTTGTCAGTTTGATTGGAGCACTTCTTTTTTTTTCAGGTGGCGTTTAACTCTCATGGACATAAATCATTTGTTGGACAGCAAATAAAGACGTCTCTCTCTCTCTCTCTCTTTCTCTCTCTCTCTCACACACACACACACTCACTCACTCACTCACTCACTCACTCTCTCTCTCTCCACACTCATTTCAACCAAGTGATTAATGGAACGTAAGACACATACATCATCACTAATGTCGTTTTCCTTAAGATACAATTTTAGCTGACCAAGTAAAAAAAAAAAGAATAAGTAAAAAATAGAGATGGCTAGGCCACATCACCGGCCAGAATCAACCTTCATATACAGAAATATAAAGAGCTACTCATGCGTGTAAATAGTGTGTGGGGGTATCTCTTTCATCTAGCCATTAAACAGTTATTAGTAACTGTAACTTTTCTTTCTTCTGGGGAAACCCAAATTTATCATGTGGAACACAAAAGGAGATGTTAGGTAGAATGGAAAAAAGAGCAGTGCCAACATAATTCAAAATTTCTGCTCATATGTTTCACAGAAGAAAGACATTTGGAAAAATATGAGGATGAGCAAATGACGACTGAATTTTCATTTTTGGTAGAACTAACACTAATCATTAAATGCATAATTTTGTCTATTGAAAGTTGCATTCAAAAACATAAAAGGGGTACAAGCCACCTCAGTTTGTATGTGCTTGGTGCTTCTGCTCATTACTATTGCACAGTAGTGTGCAGTTGACATTAAGATATGCTTTGTATCTTTGACAGAGTAGGAGATGTGTCATTGCTGCCCACAAAGTATTTGAAAAATGTAAAACAGGACCATGATTCATGGTTCCCTTCTGTCTTTGTGTCTGTGAGTGCATACTGTGGCATAGTTTCTGCCTATTCTTTCTCTCCCCCTCTTTCTATGCCTCTCACAAGGCAGTTACAACTAGGCTGTCAGGGGGAGGACTGCACTATCCATTAACCTCTGCCCTCATGCCCCTTGCTGCTGATGGAAGACATAACCTGCATTACAGGGGTCACTTCCAGCTGCCGACACTCAGACTCTCTCTAACACACACATTGTCCATTCTAACTCTTCATGCTCTTTCACTAGGTGTGCTACATTATTGTCCTTTAAGTAGCTCCTCCATTTTATAACATCGATTCTCCAACATGAAAGAACGGTGAATAATTTAGAGAGACAAGGAAACTCGCAGCAATAAAACTTGCAGTATTATGTATTAGTATATATTGAAATTAACATTAACCAAGTGTAACGGGATTTAGACGGGTAAGGAGGCGGCGAGAACTGGCTTGACAGCGTAAATAATATTTTAATGAGAAACATAAACAAAATACACAAACACACACATGACGGACATGTCCGTAAAAGATCTGTCTCTCTCGCACCATTCTCCGCAGTCAGCCTTTATCCTGCTCGTAGGCTTAATTAGCCTGATAAGGGACCGGGTGTGTAGAATCACGATCCGGCCTCACCCTCCGCCCTGCCACATTCCTCCCTCTTTCTCTCAGGCTGGGGAGCCCCCAGCATGACGTACACCCCCCCTGTCTTCCACTCCATCTGCCGGTATGTCATTCCCATCTACCTGGATGAGGGAGGGGACAAGGGGAGGAAAACAGAAATAATTAAAATAGGGGGGGGTACTTTCTGTAACAGTGTAGTACCCCCCAAAAAAACACTGTAAATTTTAAAAGAGAGGGAAAAGGCCAACGTGGAGTGGCAGTGAGAGAGAGAGATGAAGAAGAAAAAAAACAAAAAAAAACACCTTACTCATCGGTTCTCTGATACACCGTTGCATGGTCCTCGATCACTCCTACACCCTTTCAGGCGCACAACAGTCGCTCCTGCCCAGGCGGACCGGAGTCAGACCCATGACCCCCGGCGGATAGAACGCTCCTCTGCATTCCTGGCGACTCGTGGGGACACTCCTCCGCACCTGGCAGCGTCCCTGCACTCCAGGCGGTCGGGGAGTCACTTCCCTCCTCCCCTCGCGGATGGTGGTCTTCTTTTGACCCCTCCGCATTTCTGGGGGATGGCAGAGCTCTCCTCCGCCCCTGGCAGCGGCTCCATCGCTCCAGGCAGTCCCAGTCCCCACTCACCTCGCGGATGGCGGCCGTTCACCGCGTCAGGGCGGTCGGCTACTCCATCCCCCGGTGGATGGCAGCGGCGCTCCCCCGGGTGGACGGCAGTGTCGAGGACTCCGCGATGGGCATCCCTCCTCTTCCCGGGTTTCAGCACCAGTGTAAAGGGATTTAGACGTGCAAGGAGGAAGCGAGAACCGGCTTGACAACGTAAATAATATTTTATTATTATTATATTATTTAAGAGAAACTTAAACAAAAGACACAAACACACACATGACGGACATGTCCGTAAACGATCACTCTCTCTCACACCATCTTCCGCAGTTGGCCTTTATCCCTCTCGGAGGCTTAATTAGCCTGATAAGGGGGGCCGGGTGTGTAGAATCACGAACCGGCCCCACCCTCCACCCTCACATTCACAAGATATTACATTTGAAGAGCGCAGGACAGGCAAATAATATTTATCTCATTAAAACACAGCTTTTGCAGTTAAAATAATACACGGGTAAGTATAATCACGACCCGGCACCGCCCTCCGCCCTGTCACACTGTAATAACTTTTTCAAAACAGGTTTTCCCTTGTCTTCGTCGGTTCAATCAAACAGGTTGCCTCACCCTTAATTCACGCCTTTGATGTTGCTATCTCTGGCGGTTCCAACAAACACATCAATGCTTCCTTGAAAGCTCCACAGAGCCACATTTTTAGGGAAATCAATAGGTGGTGTGGCTTATCATAAAATACTTAAAGTATTTTATGATAATAAAATACTTAAAAATACTAAAAGTATTTTATGATAAATAATAGCACACATTTAAATTAGCACATCCGCATTAACAGATTTTCATTTTCAAATATTAGCAAAATCTCAACAACCTGCAGACTTCACAGTGATGAGACAGTCATTGCAAGATAAACTGTTTTTGGAGGGTCCTCATCCACTATTCATTTAGTTTCATCTCACTTTGAAGGATTTAGCCCGTGAAAAACGAATGTGGCTGAGTGGGGCAGACATGCTATTTTCAGTCTGAGATAAGAGCACACTGAGGTGGGCAGCATAGCATCGAGAGGGTGGGGGTGGTTAGGTCTTGACACAAAACACAGCTGGACCAGATATTTTCACATCACAGAGCAGAGATTGGAGAGGAATCCATATGCAAACTAGGGGATGACCAAAGATTAAGAAAAGGCAGACTCATCCTCCAGCCTCAGCAGATGGGTGCCAAGATGACCCCTGGGAGATCTCTCCATTAGAGTAAGAGGCGTTGACTTCCTTTGATTCAGTGGTTAGCGCTGTTGCCTCATAGCAAGAAGATCCTAGGTTCGAGTCCCGGCTTAATTAGAGCCTTTCTGTGTGGAGTTCATGTTCTTCCCGTGTTTGCGTGGTTTTCCTCTGGGTGCTCTGGTTTACCCCATACGTCCAAAAACATACAGGTTAAGTGAACTGGAGACTCTAAATTGCCTCGTATGTGTGTGAGTGAGAGTCCCCCAGCCACTTGGGGTTGCATCAGGAAGAGCATCCGGTGTAAAACTTGTGCCAAATCAAATATATGCGGACAATCACGAAGCAGACCCTGCACATACGCGGGACAAATGCTAGGAAAGAGAGGGTCAAAATGTTGCCCAGATGAGCAACAAGTATTCCATGATGCATGAAATGTATTTTTTTTATTTTTTTATATTACATTAATTTGTCCTCCTAAGTAAGCCAATTGTGGGTTGACTTGCCGATAAGTTTAAACACTGTAGCATTTTCAATACAAACTCTATTTTCAATGACATTTAAAATTTTTAAGCAGGACTTCCTTTTTGTCCCAGCCATGGAGGACGAGGGTTGGGAAAGCTTTTTAAACAATAATTATTTTAACAATTCGATTTCCTGCCACTTGTGGCATAAACATGATAGACTTCACATTTAAGTTCACAAAACAAGACCAGCACAATAAATAAAAATCATGATGGGTCCTAAATATGTCAACAGAGTGACACTTCACTCTTAAAAATGTATTCTGAAAAGAGCTTCACAAGGGCAGGCAAGTGACGTGCACGGCAGCTGTTGTTTTTGACATGTTCTACCAGCCCCGGTCTGTAATGATTGGGTGTACAATATGTATCCATCCTGAACAGCGTGTGTGTTCGGCGACAGACAGAGAAAGAGAGATTATGTGTATATATGACTAAGTGAGCATCTGTGATAAGGAGAGAAAGCGGGAAAGGGGGAGAAGTTGTAAGCTATGGTATGAGAGTGTGTGTGTGTGTGTGTGTGTGTGTGTGTGTGTGTGTGTGTGTGTGTGTGTGTGTGTGTGTGTGTGTGTGTTAGTAAATTCCACTCAGCTGAGGTTGTGATTCAGGCCTGCAGGGAGAGTCTGTCAGACTCACAGGCCTCTGCATCACTGCTTACATAAAACACTTAAGGTAGGAAGAATAAATATGGAGCAAACATGAGTTTATCAGATATTTTAAAGCGTCTCCGAACCTATATTTCACTTGTATCACACATATCAAAGGCCAAAGTGGGAAGGAAGAGAAGAGGCAGAGGAAAGATCGATGGGATTACCATTTAGTCAGAATGAGAAATGAGGAAGAGAGAGATTGTGGGAGGGAAATGGAGAGTATAAAATGTGAACGAGAGAGAAATTTGTAAGTGCGTGAAACAAAAAGTGTAAAACAATAAGTTCAAAAGAGGTGAGAGAGAAATGGCACAGGAGGGATGTGAAGCTGTGTGCAGGATGAGAGAGAGGTATAAAGGTGGAAAAAGAGAGAAACTAGGCCAGCTCTTCTTGGCCTCGGCCAATTAGAATTGACAAAGCTCAGCTACCGGAGCAAACAACTTAAGTGAGGAGAAGATATTTTTCTCTCAGTGGAATATTTACTCTAGAAAATATTATGTCTAGAGCTTATAAAACACCTCATAGCATATCACAGTTAACAACAATAACAACATTCTATTTCCTGTGGAGTATTTAAATTGTCAGGAATTACCATTTAGAGAGAATTTTTCGGTAAAAGAATAGTTCACATAAAAATGTCTACTGAGAAGTCATCTAAAGACTTACCACAGCATTATGTGTGGAACTTAAAGGAATAGTTAAAACATAAATGAAAATTCTGTCATCATTTACTAATTGTGGCAGGGCGGAGGGCGGGGCCGGGTCATGAGTCTACGCACCCGGTCCCTTGTTAGGCTAAACAAGCCTCCGAGAGGGATAAGGACTGACTGCGGAGGATGGTGTGGGAGAGTGATTTCTTTTACGGACATGTCTGTCATGTATGTGTTTGTGTCTTTTGTTTTAGTTTCTCATTAAACTATTATTTATATTGTCAAGCCAGTTCTCGCCTCCTCCTTACCCATCTAAATCCCTTTACAGTTAGTCAGTTAGAGGGTGGAGGAGTGGCCAGGGACAAAGCTATGGCGTATCGGAGAACTGCTGTTTTTTTTTTTTCATCTCTCTCTCCTCTCTCTCTCTCTCTCTAACTGCTGCTCCGTGTTGGCCTTTTCCCTCTCTTTTAAATTGTAGTGTTTAATTATTTCTGTTTCCTTCCCCTTGTCCCCTCCCTCGTCCAGATAGACGGGGATGACCTGCCGGCAGATGGGGCATAAGGCATGCCCCTCCCCAGGGAAAGGGGGAGGGGGGTGTACATCATGTCGGGGGCACCCCAGCCTGAGAGAACGAGGGAGGAATGTGGCAGGGCGGAGAGTGGGGCCGGGTCGTGAGTCTACACACCCGGTCCCTTGTTAGGCTAATCAAGCCTCCGAGAGGGATAAGGGCCGACTGCGGAGGATGATGCGGGAGAGAGAGATCGTTTACGGACATGTCCATCGTGTGTGTTTTGTCTTTTGTTTAAGTTGATCATTAAACTATTATTTATATTGTCAAGCCGGTTCTAATCTCCTCCTTTCCCATCTAAATCCTTTACACTAATTTTAATTCTAAACCCCAATTATTTCTTTCTTCTGTGAAAAACAAAAGGTCAATTTTAAAAAAGATATTTTTTTTGACAGGGTTTACTTGCTGTGATGTAAATGTTTTCTGTCAAGCTTCAAAAAGGACCACCGTTATAAAACATGTGACAATTAATGCTAATTTGTGTCATTGACATCAAACCAGTTGTGAATGTGTGCATGTGATAGGGTTGCTCCGATACCAACATTTTGGCTTTGGTATGATACCAGCCCTGGTACCTTGGTATCAAATCTAAATACATACTTCAGCAACAAATAAATAGCCTCAGATTACTGATGAAATAACTGAATAGAGTAAGACTTGCAGTTGCAAATTCTGCATTTTCAATTAAAACATTTTCTAGATTCCATGTTTTATGTTTTAATAAAATGTTACCATAAAAATAGCAATTCTGTGGTCAAATAAAATGCTGCACAACAGAACTTCACTGAATAAATTTAAAATTAAAAAGGCTGCTATGACTAAATCACAGTGTGCTGATATTTGTTTTTGTGATATTGCTTACATGTAAAAAAATATTGTAATAATAACAATAATAATAATAATAATAATAAATATTAATAATAATTGATATTAGTAATAGTATTGCTATTACCTTGAATATTAAGATAGAGCTAATATAAAGAGCTTTTATTTTGGCAGAACATTTCATTTGATGGACGTTTGAGTTCCTCCTGTGTGGAAGTTTAGAATAAGGTCCGCATTCTGAATTAAATGCTGAAATACACACAAGCTGAGGAGGAGTTTGTGTGTGTTCACAGCTGCTCATACACTAAACACACTGCATTATGTGCATCACGTGCAGTCTGTTTGTGTATGTGTGTGAAGTATGACAGGAAGCAGATTGGCACTTCTCGTTCATTCTTAAGTGTGCAGCACGTGTGGGCCGCATATTATTTAATTAAATGACATCCTTCTGCTGTTTAATAATTACATTTGGCCATATCAAGATTTTAATTAGATTGTCAAACTGTCATTGGTTTCATCTAAAAAACATCACATCCCATAAAATTTGGCTAATAGCATCACACTGTAGTATGATGATATTGTACCATTTCAAATTTGTTGGTATCGCAACATTCCGTTAGTACCAGTATACTGCACAATCCTCTCATGAGAAAAAGAGATTTAAGAGCTGCACCAATGTACATGATTTTCAGTGAATAACAACTTGAATAGCAGTATTCCTCAAACAAATCTATCTTCAGAAGTCTCAGAATGTAGCACACAAGCATGGACTACTTTTATGACCCTTTTTAGATGCATGACAGCCCCTGGTTAGAAAGTAAGCCATACAGGTTTGCAACAGGGTAAAGGTGAGTAAATGATAAGAGAGTTTTCATTTTTGAATATACTATCCCTTTAACTGGAAGTCTAATGCCAGATTTACACATACTCCATGAGCAGGGTGTGAGCGAGATGTGAGCAACGTGTTGCGTTTGAGCTTTCACATTGGCTTCATCTCTTTTCCAGGTTCTTACGGCAACAGTGGGCAGTCACTTGCACTTGTTTATCAGTGTACTTGGTCGTTGTCACTTATCCACCGGACTCCCTCTCCCTCACCATCAGTCACCCGCTCACTTGAACCTCACTCTCACTCTCAGTCAGCGTCTAGCCTTGTTGAAAGTTCCTTGGACTCACCTTTTGCTCTGCTGCAGTAGTGAACCGCTTTTCTATTTTACATACCTGCTTATCAACGATGTGCTCTGGATTTGCAAGATAAATGATTCATGTGAATCCTGTGTTTTCCATATGACTACTTACCTGTGTGAAACTTGCCTGATAATCCACAATCGGCAAAAATGTATTTATGCCTTGATGTCCTGACCTGCTCCTCAGTTTACGGAAGTTACGCACCTAGGACCGTGTCGGTTATGTTCCTAGTTTTGGCAAGTATTGATCTGGAATTAACTATCTTTCGATCTGTGCCTTCTGCCCAAGTACTCTGTAAGACTAAAGACAGTGTTCAAAAGACTATATACCTTACCTGAATACTCACCTCAATCTACTTACCTGTCTCTACTGTGTTAAGTAAAAAAAAACTCCCGCATCTGAGTTGGTGTGTCATTGCAGTCATGATTGGTTAATATATCAAAGCTCATTTCAAGATAAGTCATTCCACTCTGTGGTCATCTTTGGAATGCTCTCGGACAGGCCATGCAGCTTTGTCTTTGAAAACAAGTGGCATGAAAGTACAGCTCCTATCTATCCTTGAATGGGTAAAGACTGAAATTTCCAAAACGGTTATGATTACGATCAAAGAACATATTTAAAGTCAGCAGTAAAATCTGACAACAATAGTATCATACACTGTGCTGCATTACCTCAGATTACACTAAAAAATCCTTTTATCAAGCTGGATCAGCTAATGCGTATGCACGTTCTTCAGTTGATTGACAGGCGATGTCTTCATCTAAAAGGTGATTGGCTCTTTTACCTGTAAGGCAAGCATTCCAGTTTCTCCCATTAATCTTAATACCAGTCTCTTCTAAACTGAAATATACACAACACGGGCAAAAGTCCTGCAGTTTATTTATTTATTCTTTCCTTTATTTAGTAATTTTGAGTTTGATTGTATGCAGACTTAAATATAGTTTATTTGCTTTTGTGTATTTTCTACAATCTCCAGATTATTCTTTTTAGCTTTCTGCTACACCCGGAGCCACTGAGTTCAGTGTGAGCTGCGTTGCAAAAATAGGCTCGGCGCCAAAACTCTCCACTGACTGCTGCATCTGGGATGCTTCACTTTGCAACTCATGCTTGAAATGTGAAGGGGTGTTGCTTACGCCTCACTCACGCCCTACTCAAGGAGGATATGTGAAACCGGCGTAAGAGAGAAGGTCTTATTATTGTTGAAATCTTTTGAATTCTCTTGCCATGAACAGGTCGATAGGTCAAAAGCAGAGAGAATGAAAGGGGCTGAAGCTAATACAAACAAGACCTTGAAAGACCAGTGCAAAGCAAAAGATATTTCCTTCAAATAAAAAAAATGAAGTATGTACAAAAAGAACCTTCGAGAGTTTTGGAAAACTAGGTCAAATAAAATGTCAGTGTGCTCAGAGAAGGAGCCAAAGACTCAAGAAGAAAGGAAATATCTAGAGGTTTGAGGAAAAGCAGGACAGCTGAATATTAGAGAGTACAGGTGTCCTTGCCTGAGGGTGTAACAGTGCACTCCACTGTGTGGTCACATTAGGGGAAGAGCTGAACAGGTGCACAGTCCCATGTATCACTGGCACAGGCCAAAGACACAACATACTGCACCAGTGAGGCATGAACAAAAGGGAATATGGAGAAAAAGAGCAAGAAAGAAAGAAAGAAAGAGAGAGAGAGAGAGAGAGAGAGAGAGAGAATTGAATTTGAATTTTAACAAACTTTTATTACAAAAAAATTCACAGTACACTTAAGTTACAAAAAAATAAAAATAAATAAATAAATTTAAGCACAAAAACAAATCATAAGCATGTGAAAACCAAATTACCTTCAAATACAGAACAAAAAGCCTCATTGTAACACCAAATAGTTTCAAAAGTGAGAAGATCGTCCACATGTTTGTAGTAGTTAAAATCTATCAATACTCTTGCTTGCAACAAATTTAAAAACAGAGTAGCTATATTTTGTTCCAAATCCTGCTCAACTTTCTTCTTCCTACTTAAATAAGTAGCCAATTTTACTTGGCCTAAAACAAAATTGAGCAACTGGCATACATTTCTTCTTTTCAGCACATATTTAAAACCCAAAATAAATAAAACCGTCGAAAAAATGTCATTACAACTCTGAAAAATATTTTGTAACGACAAAAATAAAGGCACTAATCTGACACAATTCACAAAAGCATGAAAGATGGTTTCTCTCTCAGTGCAAAAAGGACATGCATCACCAACCTCAGGATTTAAAACTGAAATAAAAGCATTGACGGCAACAGCGCCATGAAGGATTCTCCATTGAAGATCACCTGTTTTTTTAAGTAACGGTGGTTTATAAAGTGCTCTCCACTCAGGTTTACTGTCATCACCCAATTTAAAAAAAATCACGCCATGGAGTATCAACTTTCTTATTTAACATCTTTTTGTTGAAATTTAAAACACAATATTTGTACAAAACTTTACCAATACTTGAAAAAAAGTCTATGCACAAGGATTCATCCGTTTTTAAAAAAATACCGGAAAATTCCTTTAAGTTCAAAGAAAGCAGCAAGCAAGGAAAAGAGTCTTCAGGGTTTGGAGTGCAGACATCATTACAATACTCCACCAGCAAAGTTCTTTCTGAAGCTTTAAGAGCTGTCTGCCATTTCATTAAAAGCTGTGCGACTAGACGGGTTGATCTGATCCCCAAACGTTCAGCCGTTACCTCCTCATTCTGGAAATCAACTCCCGATATTTCCAGTAGTCGTCCCAGAGTAGTTATCCTACTGTCAATAAGTATCTTGTTGAGTCCCGGGAACAGACCACTGGCAGACACATCCAGTCGTGCACCACGAACCAAAGGCTCCTCCAAAAGCCAATACAGAGACTGTGAACTCTCGACCTTTTCAACAATAAAAAGACTCCAAACCTTTAAAATGTTCTTATAAAAAACTGGAAGACCAGAAGTGTTCAATTTTGCAGGGTCCATTAGAAAAAGAGTTTTGTCCAGACCCAGACTCTCAAGATTATTTAAAATCACATATGCAACTGCACACCATTTAAAATCAACTGAACCAACTAAAAGTCTTTGTACAAACTGCAACCGAAAGGTTGCTACTCTACTTTGGAGATGTACTAACCCTTGTCCGCCCTCCTCTTTAGGCAAGAAGAGCACACTCTGCGGGACCCAATGTAGTTTATCCCAAAAGAAATCCACTAAAATAGCCTGGACTTTAGCTAGCAGTTGTGAGGGAGGGTCAACACATGCTAGCCTGTGCCATAAAGAGGAAGCAATTAAGTTATTTATAATTAAAATGCATCCTCTGAATGACATCTTCGGTGTTAAACATCTCCATCTGTCCAGACGACCTTTGACTTTGTCAATAAATCCTTCCCAATTTTTTTGAACTATCAAATCATCACCTAGATACATTCCTAAATATTTAAAACCGGATTTCCCCCACACTAAAACTTCGGGAAGTTCTGGTTTCCCACCTGTCCATTTACCTAAAAGTAAAGTTTCACTATTGTTCCAGTTTACACTTGCAGAAGATAAACTTTTACAATTTTTAAGTAAACTTGTTAAAACCTGTATGTCACTTTGCCTACTAATCATGACTATAACATCATCTGCGTAGGCTGACAGTATAAGATTATTTTGACAGTTCGGCAAGTGTAAACCTTGAATTTTGCCCCTTATTTGCTGTAAGAGTGGCTCAATTGCTAAGGAGTAGAGCATACCAGACAAAGCGCACCCCTGCCTAATACCTCTGAGAGCTTTAAAAGGAGCACATAAACCACCGTTCACTTTTAAAATACTCTCAACGCCACTATAAAGAACTTTTATAAGATTAATAAAATTTTTACTAAAACCAAAGGCCTCTAAAACTCTCCACAAATAGCTATGTTCAACCTGGTCAAAAGCTTTCTCTTGATCTAAAGAGATTAAGCCACAATCTAAATTAAGCATCTTGGAGACTTCTAAAACATCACGAACCAATAAAATATTATCAAATATTGACCTACCAGGAACACAGTAGGTCTGGTCAGGATGGATGACACAATCCATTACTCCTGCTATATAGAGAGCAGTTTATAGTCAGTACAGAGTAGTGAAACGGGCCGCCAACACTTGATGTCAGTGAGGTCACCTTTCTTGGGCAGGAGGGTTAAAACTGCTCTGCGGCAGCTCGAGGGCAGTTGGCCTTCAGCCAAGCTCTCATTTAACACCTCGAGAAGGTCTTCACTCATTTCTGGCCAGAAGGACTTGTAAAAGTCAACTGGCAGACCGTCGATGCCCGGCACCTTCCCAGACTCCATTCCTTGGAGAGCCTTATGCAGTTCTCCCATACATAAAGCACCAGAGATCTTGGCATTGGCTTCCTCTGTTACCTGGGGTAAGTCATTGAAGAATTCACTTTCACCCCCGTAACCTGTTCCAATTTCATTCTTGTACAAGCTCTCATAAAAAAACGCAGCTCTCTTATGAATATTTGCAGGGTCTGTTAATAAACTTCCAGAGTCGGATCGTAGAGTATGGATGGCTCTGCTCTGACCATTCTTCTTCTCAAGGTTGAAGAAGAACCTGGATGAAGCATCCATCTGATCCACACTCTGGAATCTCGACCTGACCAGAGCTCCCTGTGCTTTAATACCCAGTAGGTCAGCCAACTGTGTTCTTTTGTTTAGGAGAGAGTCTAAATGTCCTTGGGCACCAGATCACTCAGCCAATTCTTGAAGTTTAAAAATGTCAGTCTCCAAGGTGTTCATACTAAGAGTTGTCTCTTTAGTGACGTTCTGAGTGTATTGTAAGCAAAATTGTTTTATTTGGGCTTTCCCAAAATCCCACCACTGTCTTAAGGATCTAAAAGATCTCTTTGTATTTCGGAAATCATCCCAGAACAATTTAAAAGTGCTCTTAAAAAAACTGTCACTTAACAAGGAAGTGTTTAGCTGCCAGTATGCACTTCTTGGTTTAAAAGAGTTTAAAAACACAGAACACTGCACCATACTGTGATCAGAGAAACTCAGAGGGGTAATAAAACATCTTTTAACAATATTACGGTGATGCTTAAAAACATAAAACCGGTCCAGTCTGACTCTTGCCAGAGATATCACACTGTCACGAACATGAGTCCAGGTATACTGCTTTTGTGTCTCATGCAACTGTCTCCAAATATCACATAACTCATGCCTCTTGACAAGTTGGATTAAACGGTTACGAGAGGGCATGTGTGGTTCAACATGATTTCTGTCCATGTTTGACACTGTACAATTAAAATCACCACCCAAGAATAAATATTCCTCTACACAGCATTTCTCTAAAACAGAAAACAATGTATTTAAAAACAACATTCTTTCTACTGTTGACGTTGGAACATAAACACAAATAAAAACACAAATAAAATTTCCAAAAGTAGCTCTTACTTTTAAAAGTCTGCCTTTAACCACTTCCTCCACCTGATAGGAGTGTGGACTGAAACTCTTACTAAACAGAATAGCGACCCCTCCACTAAGTGAGGTATTGTGACTCAAGACAGAGACCCCGTCCCACTCCACTGCCCAATCAGCAGCATTCCTTAAATCACTGTGCGTTTCTTGCAACATAACAACATCCATTTTTCTTTGTTTGATCAGTTCAAACATTTCTGCTCTTTTTCTCATTTCTCTTGCTCCATTGACATTCAAAGTCGCAATGTTCACGTCTCCCATGTTTGGAGAAGAGAAAGAGAGTAAAAAGCACAGAAGCACTGCACAGACACACATCACATCAACAGACATTGTCAGGGTTTCTCACTGCCTTCATTGGTGTTGTCAGAGATGAGTTTTCTAACTATCTTTTTTAAATGAAAAACCTCTCTGTTTGTAAACAAACCTTCTGACATAAAAAGCCTTGTTTTGTCAACAAACTGTCCTTTTTCGGGAAAGTAGTCCTGTACACGCACCCCTCTCTTGTTTTTAGTAGCTCTATGGAAGAGTTTGATGTTGTCCACTTCATAAGTGCAGTTGGAGAAGTCACACTGAGAGAGACTGACACTAGAGTCAGAAGACTCACTGCCACTCTCATCATCAGAGAACTCCTCATCTGCCTTCTTAGCTCGAACAGCTGAAACGACACTTGACTTCTTCCTTTTCGATGGGACTTTAAAATAACTCTGCTCAGTTTCCATTTCAATACCATCACAGAACAGATTGGGCTGGACTACATTAACTGCACTTTCACTCGGTTGCGTGTTCGTATTAGTGACGGGTTTGTGAGAAAGAATATTTAACTCAGCATCATCAGGTCTATTTTCCACATTCACTTTTTCGGGGGCAGTTTCATGAACCATATTAATTTCACTCACGGGTGGAACCTGAACATCTCTGTCCTCCGCTGCACCTGTGTCTGCCGCAGGCGGAGCCGCGTTTGACGGTCCGGCCTCACCCGGTTCACTGATATCAACAGTAATATCAACAGCCGCGGAGCTGTTGCTTTTAGTATTTCCAGGGCACGCACGAATTAAATGACCCACCTCCCCACAACTGAAACATTTCATCTTGTCCGTCGTAGCGTAAATAACATAATCAAAATCATCAATTTTGAAATGTAGTGACAGATCAAGATCAGCGTCATCTTTTAGGATCATGTAAACGAACCTCCTAAAAGAGACCACATGTTTCAGCAGTGGAGATTTACAACCAATTGTGATCATTTTGATGGGGGACATTAATTTACCGTAACGGGATAAAACTCCCGCTAAAGTTGCATCGCTAATGAAGGGTGGGACATTGGACAGTAGAACTTTCCTAGATGGCATTAAAAGTGGAAGAACGGGAGAAAACATATTATTAACGACTATTCCAGTCTCAACTAGCTCATTAGCTTTTCTACAGAGCTAAGAAAAATAACAGTGGCACTGTTCATTCTAGAGGCTGACATGATATGCTCATGCCCCAAAACCTCACCTACAGCAAAACAACAATCTTCAACACTCACCGCGGACGCCACCTTCACCCCATGGCGCCGCGTGAGTTTACCCAAACCTTGCACACCTGGGGCCGACATGCTGTCCGCAAAAGAAAGGACGGTAGCACGCGGCCCAACCAAAAAAAACAAACAAAAACCGCTAACAATAAACCAAGAAAGAAAAGGAAAGAAAAAACAGAAAAAAGTATAGAATAACTCACAAGCTCCAAAGCACACTCGCACCACTCTTGCCACGCTCAACAATCACACCGGAAGTGAGAGAGAGAGAGAGCTGTGCAATGTAACTAAAATAATTAGTTACTGTATATCTCAAGATTTTGATCATATTCAATAATTGTTTCTCTCGACATTTATGCATTTTCTATAAAAGGGTGTTTTTCCAGTCAGAGGAATTATTATTTCAACCACAAAGCCTTTGTTGCAAAGTAGATTCATAATCTAAAATGTAAGAAAAAAAAAAAAAAAAAAGTAATCAAGGCATCTTTTCCACACTTTTTACATTTGGTCTTGATTTTTTATTTATTTACTTATATCAATACAACATAATAAAGAGCAACATTTACCTGCATGTATTTTTAATAAGAAACATATAATGATTTAGAGTGATGATGCAAAGACAAAATAAATGAATCAGAGTTTAGAATTGAGTCAGGGAATAAATTAAAACCTAATCAACTCTAACTTTGCAAGTGAAGTTTGAATGCATTTGCCATTAATGTATTATTTTTGCTTTTAACAGATTATGCACATGTATTCTATATGATTTTTAACATATAAATTAGAGATGATAATTATAACATTGTCATATATTGGTGAATGAAGAGACAAGGACAGATCGCAAAACTAGTCTAATGACACGTTCTTTCAGAAACGTAATATCCAAATAGAAGCACATTTACATCAATACTATATATATATATATATATATATATATATATATATATATATATATATATATATATATATTATTTTTTTTTTTCAATGTTGTATTATTTTTTGGTAGTAATAATCTATATGTAATCTGTATAAACTAATCTGATTATACAAATAAGTACTTATAATTTGATTACATCGATCGGATGAGTGTGCGAACAGATTACAGTTACTTTTTATGGATTACATAATTACATATACATTTTATTACAACATGCATTGAGTAATCCAAAAGTAATAATAAATAAAAAAAATTATCAGATTATATTACCTAACAAGAATAGATTGCATAGCTAATTTACTGATTTACAGTAAGTACTAATTAATCAGTAATAGAATACATTTTAGAAGTCATCTACTTAACACTGTTGGCAGCAATATCTTTACAATTGGAATATTCACTCTATCGCCCATAGAGAGAAAGTACAAAGCAAAGCAAGGTAGTAGGACAATGAGGCAAAAAGATAATGGCGATACTTTAGCGCAATGGCAGAATAATCTCTTTCTTTACTTTGAGACAAGGACAAACTTCCCATTCTTTGTCCCTTTCTCCTTCCCTCTGATCTCAATGCACACTCGTGGATCATGCTATGCTCCTACAGACCTCTAATCCCTCTTCCCCTACTCTTTTCTGTCCCTGCCTCCCAAAGTCAGGGCAGAGGTGCAGGGCAACAGTGTTTGTGAATGTAATTAACCTTATCAGTTCTGTGCAGCACTGACAAAGACTGCATGTAAGAATAAAGAGTCCCAGCATTGTTCTCAAACGTTAACCGCAAGTTCAGCATGAATGGCACCTTGGTTATGGAACCAGAGAAATGAAAAAACAATTTGAATTGTGTAAATTTGAATTATAGACTTTTGAATTTGAATTAAAAGTGTGATTTTGACAAACATATTTTAAATAGGTTTGAATTTGAATTTTCTTTAAACTCCAATCCTGGACATTTCATATTTAACCAAACTGAATTGTTTTATTTTATGGCACAATTTTATAAATATGTATTTTCAAATAGAATTTTTTTTGTTCTTAATTCTTACACTATAAATATCCCATTTTAAAAAATACAGCTTCAAGTTTTCAAGATGAACAAGAAATTCAGAACACAAAATTCAGGGTCAGAGGTCAAGCTTCCGTGTTGCACAGGGAAGAGTAAAGGGTCTCGGAAAAGTCGAACGGAGCATTTTGGCCAATTACAGGTCGAGGTGGAATAATTCTCAATTCGAAAGGTTGCCATTCTGACAATGAAGTGGTTCTTAAACTTTTATGATTTATATTTATATTGTTAGCACGTTAGCACATTCTCAGCACATGAGACATTTGTCTAAGCGGTCTCTGGTATTTGTTTTAGTATAAAGTATATTTAGTATGAAAGTGATTAGTATGCATAAGAGCATTGATTAATTGCATTGAAATGCCTTCATTATGATGACCATAATGATGAATAAAATTATAAAACAGTAAAAAGGCTTAAACATTTTTACATTGTTATCATTAACAATAATCAACATTACCCAAAATCAAACGTTTTTATGCTGCTTGTTTAAATTTATTTTGCAGCTTTGAAGATTTATAACAAGAACACATGAAATGTTCTGTTTAAAATGATTCTGACAGTCAAACTAAAAATAAATGGCATAATGACTAAACATCAATAGGGATGTGCGCATGTGAGAATGACAGTCATACTGTGTTTGTTGGAGTGAGGTGTGTAAATTAGCCATTAAATGCCTTAAAATAAGCCTACAATTTGCATGAAATCAATCGTATAATGCAGGGGTCGGGAACCTTTTTTCACTAAGGAGACAATTTTTACATTTTTGGTTGATGCATTTTTTCAAAAGAGCCATACCACAAACGAATAATTTACTATTTTCAAAAACAACGTTTCTCAATAAAATAAAATGTTTATATTGCCCATAGACTACTCAAAAACAAACAAATATTCAAACATTAATAGGTTGATGTTATTTGTTTTATCCATGTTGCAATATTGTATTGAGTACACGTGTTTGTGCGTGTAAGTAATTCCATAAAATTACTTCATTTTACTTCATGAAAAATGTCTTTTGGACTTGACGATATGTAAAAAAACATTTGAATGATAATTCAAATGATGATCCAAACATTTACCATCTCCAACGGCTCCATTTGCCATCATGCAAGTATCAGTATGCAGCAACAGGTGAAAATGACTAGCAAACAACTTAAGAACTAAAGACAATTATAAATGTAAAGATAATTATAATAATTCATAATAAATAAGCCTAAAAAATTATTGTGTTCCCAAAAAATGTGTGTTCTTATCAAATGTGTTTGTACTCCGTTTTGGTCATATTTATGCTGCCTTAAAGAAAAAAAAAATAGAATAAAATGTCTTGTATTTCCTTGTGATTTAATCACTTTCGTCTTTGTTTATTTAATACAAAGATAACTGTATATATTACTGAACCTGCAGAGTTGCGTTCACAATGTGTAAGAGCGAACTAAACTCGCATTACCTCACAAAATGATCAGAGATCATTTGCAGCATTCTCATAGACTACATTATTTTTGCAAACAGTTTTCAGTTGAATGTTGAGTGATAAATCTTTACATGCGTTTGTTTCACGAGACAAGGTCCCGTTCCAAGCCTCTGAACAGTGAATCAGACACGATGATTGACGGCTTTTCTGTTTAAAAGTTTTTTTTCTGTTTATTGTCTGTTCTTAAAAATATAATAAAGTGTGTTTCTTCAAATAGCATTTCTTGTCATGTGTCACTCCGAGACACCTTTTGCAGGTAGATGAGCAAAATTACTTGTGGATAAAATGCATTTGGAGAGGAGCTTGCGAACTGGATTGAGTCTCGTCACATTTTGTGGGTGATAAATCACACCCTGGTTGCACATAAAAAATAACGAACGTTCAAGAAATCACTCGTAGAAAATCCTCTTAACAGATAAGATCAATAGTTATTGGGAAACGAGTCGCAGAACACTATGAACGTTTGTGTGTTGGAGAAGCCCTTGGGAGAAAGGAAATCAAAACAGTGTCACTGACTTCAAGCTTTGAAATCGCACCCACACTTTCTGTTGGAAAAGTCTCTCTAGAAAGTTTTAAATGTGCATGTGTTGGTGAATGGTGAGAGACCCGGGGAGCCGCCTGATTTTTAACAAAGAGCCACATGTGGCTCGCGAGCCATAGGTTCCCGACCACTGGTATAATGTAATCACGCCTGCTAAATCACACACATCTGAATGATCATTTGTGATGATCATGACTTGATCTCAAAACGCACTTACAAACACCAACAAGTGTTTGAAATAACATCCGACTTGGATCTGATGTGGATTCTGTTCACAGAATGAAGCAGAATTACATTCATTCTTGAGTAATATGTGATACTTACGCATACTAATCACTTTCATACTAAATATACTTTATACTAAAACAAATACCAGAGACCGCTTAGACATATGTCTCATGTGCTGAGAATGTAAATCATAAAAGTTTAAGAACCACCTCATGGTCAGAATGGCGACCTTTTGAATCACGCTCGCACCAGCATTATTGCATCTCGACCTGTAATTGGCCAAAATGCTCCATTAGACATTTCCAAGACCCTCTACTCTTCCCTGTGGAATGGAAGCTTGACCTCTGACCCACTTTCTGTAGATCTGAATTTCTGCAAATTGAATTTTGTGTTCTGAATTTCTTCTTCATCTTGTATTTTTTTAAAACGGAATATTTACAGTGTAACAATTCAGAACCAAAAATTTGCTATTTGAAAATACATACAATAAATACATACAATAAAATAAAACAATTCATTTTGGTTAAATATGAAATGTCCAGGATTGGAGTTTTATAAATTCAAACTGATTCAAAATACAACGTTTGGCAAAATCACACTTATAATCAAAATTCAAGTCAATAATTCAAATTTACACAATTCAAATTGTTTTGTCATTTCTCTGGCTCCATACTTGTAGAGGGATGCATTTGTATTCACACATCTATGTATCTGGGAGAAAAGTGATTGTGTGTAATACAAAGTACTCCCAACAGACAAATTGGATTGAAATGAAGGCTGCAACCTCTTCCCAAGGGAAACGCTTGTCTTTGTGAATATTTTGCAGGCGATCATCTGTTTGTTTACAGTTGTCTTTTTGAATGCCATTTCACTGGCATGAGCGTGTGTCCGTGCATGATCATTTGCATGCTATCTTGTCGGTCCTCCAGGTTTTTAGGAACAGTGCTCTGCTGATGGGGTAATGGAAAACTGTACTCTTTGGATCATTGAGGGTCTTGCCTGGATTGTTTTCCTGTGTGCTTTACTCTCTTTCCTTAAACAAACAACTCTGAATGTTTGAAACACACTCATGCACATTTGTATCAGAGAACTCCTAAGTTGCTTCCAAGCAAGTTCAAAAACCTAATTTGGAATGAGATCTATAATATTTATAGTAGAGCTGTCAAAATTAATAAAAACAAAATTTAAGAAAAAAGTGTATTTACATTATATTCTGACATTTTATTCAGTTCAATGTGAGTTCTAAACACTAGTTGGAGTAGGGTGGGTTCTTTACGATGTGTCTCGGGTCAATTACAATGATGTACACACCGCAAACACACACACACACACACACACACACACACACACACACACACACACACACACAGTGGTTCTGTTTGTTGTACAAAGCAAACCCATATGAGAGTTGTGACAGAAATGAAGTATTCTGCAGTCACTCTAGGGTGAAATGCAATTACCACTGAAGCACGTCAAGTCTTAACTATCACCAAAATGCAAAAGCACACGATACATGGCACTGATGAGGGACCATGATTTAGAAGCATGAGCTAATGATTACCGGACAATATGGATGAAGTATCATTACATGGGCAGTGTCATCGCTAAAAGCAGAACAATACTGTATGATGGACATGTTTGGGATGGCATACTACCATACTACTCTATATACAGTATATGACAGAAGCAGTAAGAGTAGTATGCCATTCCAAACACGGCCGTTATCGGCAGCACTTTTCATGTGGAGTCCAAAGCGAAGTTTGACAATGGCGTGATGCCCTGGTGCGAATCATGAATGCAGCTTCATGATTGCCAAAGCAAAGTGGAAAGCAACAGTATGCCAGCTGAGTAAAATTGTTTTAAGAAATTTCATGTGATTGGCAATAAATATGCAACCTATGGGGATTACTTAATTCAATTAGCCAAGCTCCCACTTAGACTTTGTCAAAAGTTTAATGTTATTTGAATTTGTGCTTATTTAGTGCATTTCTATCATTTTAGTGTGGAAGGCTTTCTTTGTAAAAATGTTAATTAAGCATTATTGTTGCATATAGCTTTCCTAAAAAGGAAATAAATGTATTTTTAAAGGAAAAGAAGCATAGAGACAAATTTCAGCACTTTCAAAATCTGCGATTAATTGCGGTTAACTATGAAAAATAATGATTATTCTAAAAAAGACCAAGATGGCAACTGCATTCAAATTGTATGCATTGAATTGCATGCAAATATGCAAACTATATTTCATCAATACCTGTTCACTTCTGTAAGTTAGGACAGATTGCCTTCAAACTAATTATGAATCATATCCCAGACCCAGGAAAAACCCAGAGTTTTAAGAGGACAGAAAAAACACATTTAAACCAGCCAAACAACCCAAACTCTGATTTTAAAGGGACATTGGTCATACCAAAAGCTCTAGTGTGAAAGCGCCCAAAGACTTGGAAAGGCTGCGAATTAGGCAATGAGTCACAGAAATAAAAATAAAAAAGCTGAGAGAAAATCTCTGACCTTTGACAGGGTAATTTTAAGAATGAGTGGGCTTTTAACATTCAAAAAATGCATGCACAGAATTTAAGTGAGTCCAATTACCCAGGGAAATATGTTATGGTGAATATAGCGGAGAGATGTAAAGTAATAAGCAGAGATGCAAAAGTGTAAACATTAACAGGTAAAATCATTTACATACTGCCACACCACTAAAAATGACCCTGTTTTACATGAAAGCATTATGCAGAAGGTATACATGTATACAAATTCACACAACATTTCACAGTGTCAAATGCTTGCAGGGACAGCCTCTCTACATTGCCAATGCCCTGATGGTTAATATTGTATATGGTTCTGCATTCGATGCATCAGCTTATTTACATACATATTAAATACATATACATACAGGACAACGATAGCATACATTACATTTTCAGATGTGCTATTTGCACACATCCAAAAGTATTTAACAGGAGTAGACATCTGTCTTGCCTATTTTAAAAGACATTTACCAGTGGGCAGTGGTGACCTATGCAAATAATGTATTAACACTGAATTTCATGCCATATCTTTTCAATTTCTAAAAATGCAAATGGCTGTCTATTTGTACCTAGTGTGGCAAACATTATAGCCCTTATTTAATGGTTTCAGACAATCCATACTAACATTAGGCCAAGAGACAAATATAAAACATACACAGTAATGTCACAGATGATGGATATTGGAAACATGCAAAACATACATACTGTATATTGAGTTTAACATAATCCATTTTAAATAATGAGAAATTGATTTTTTGATTTGTTTCAGTAAGACAAATATTAAATATTAAGATATTATTATATATTGCATTGTCAAACTTAAAGTCAATGCATGACAAGTCTCGAATGATTTATCATGTTAATGTGGATATGACATATTGATAAGATTGGTCTTGGAGGGCTAGATCTACTGATGCTGCTGCAAAGTACAAAGAATTGCTTACTGCTAGAACATGACAAAAACATTAAGCCCACAGTAAACTTCAGTCAGACGCCAACGTTGTGATGCAAATCTCGTCATCAGCAGAGTGCTCGAGCACTGAACATGTGCAGCCTGATTATTCTAACATGCAGAATGTGCATGTGCCCTGAATGTTTTGCACTAATTAGTGAGTCCACAAGGTGGCAACACTCAGCCTCTGAGTCATTGCTGTCATGAAGAAGTATTAGTAATTGCCGGTAAAAAATTGTCAGGAGAAAAAGGTAAAAACAACAACAGTAGATGTGCACGTCAACAGCGCAAATCTGAAGAGATCAGGAGATACCTGTATTTGTATATCTCAAATCTGAAGGAATATAAAGACATCTACTCTTAAGTCCTGAAGAGAAATAGTCTGGTGTCTCATAGCAGTGGAAGCGCCCATGTGTCAACCACCTGTGTATGCGAGCACAGTAAAATTGAGTATACTTTGACAAGCACACATTCGACAATATGCAGTCAAAATCGAAGTATACTTTGGACGAAGTATACTTTTATGCTGCTGCAGCATAATTAGACAAATACAAGATATGCTGGATCGAGTATGTAGGACATATTACTGCAGAATTAGCAATACATAAAATCCCCAAATAGCAGATCAAGACATGTGGAACTGGGGAGGAGCAGGGTTTAAGAAAATAACTCTTACAATGTGCTGCAGTGAAACTTGCTTATCTGCAAAACTGAGCAATTGAAATGTTAGACAAAGAGACCGTATGCAAGTTGATTGGCTAACTGATTACATGTTAAAAGAACTACATGCGAGCTAATTGGCTCATCACATGTGACCAATGTGATTCGACATGTGTTGGATGGCTAACAGAAGACAACCTATCAGCTTGCACCATGTAGTTTCTTGACTGAACTTCGTCATTTCTGATTTCATGGAAAATAAAAATGACTAGTGCTGTCAAAATTAATGCGTTAATGCATGCAATTAATTTAAAATTGTAATTTTTCCTAATCATGCTTACCGCTATTTTACCGTATATATGGCATAAACACTGGTGTGAAGGGGGGAGCCTTTGTAATGTGTCCGCCCAGAGTCATTATCAAAGCGGATAGCCATTAATCACGATTAACAACAAAACAAATGTATTGACTGAAAGCACAATAAATTACCTATGCCACTAAAACTGCAGGTTAAGCAATCAGTTAAACAAATACATTTTCTTACACAGTGCCTTTCAAAGATCCATTCAAAACTCAGATTCTTTATCTTATTTCTAATAATCAAACTCTATAATTTCACTGAAACAGAATTCACTTGATTTTAATGTCAATAAAAATTTAGATGATTATTTTATGTTCCAAAGATTAATTTCAATATAAGATTAGTAATGTAGTAAACTAAGAATTGATTAAGGGTCTAAATCCTGTATACAAAATGCTGTATTTTTAGAAAAAGATATATGTAATACTTGAGTAGTGACTTGATACATACATATTTTTGACTCTTGCAAATTCCTCTATATACATTCAAAACATATCCTATACTTAACAATACATCACAAAAACACTTGAAGAACAATGGCATAACCCTTTTTCTTACTAAAGCTTTAGTCCTGTAGTCAGGTCCTTTAGAGAGGACAATGTAGTGAACATACAGGCAGAAAACCATTATTCCCAGAAGGGCAGGCTACAGTATGAAAACTTTTGTGGATTCTGGTCTTGTGTGGGTGGGAGAATGTGAGAGTTATAGAGTAGTGAGGCCTGCCCTCTACTTGCCTGCCGTAGCAATGCTGTCAATCAACCGCCCCTGGCTCACAGCTCATAATTCATCTGATGTCAGAGGCTCTACTCACAAGAATACTTGTACAATCCTCGCAAGAATACTCCTGCAAACCTACACTGGGGCACTCACACAGTTGAGAAGAAATAATCAAAAGGCTTCTATTTCTCTGTCACTTTGATTTTTATATGAGCAGCATTTATAGGCATCTTTACATAGTCAAGTTAACCCAATAATAAAATGATGTTCCTCAAGTTGTTTCTTCTGTAGAACACAAAAGGAGATGCTACACAGAATGCAAATTCTTGCAATGAAAGTAAATGGTGAGAGGCTAACAATGCCAAATATCTGCCTAATATGGAAGACAGGGAGTCATACAGGTTTGATAGAGCATGGAGTGAGAAAAGGATGACAACATTTTAATTTTGGGTGAACTATTACTTTAAGCTACTCTGAGCAGTCTCTGTTTCTCGAAATTATGTTGTAAGACGCAATGCTGTATAAACAGAACTAAATTATTCCAACCTGTTCTGACCCAACTCATACTCTACATTTTGTCGGCAATTAGAACTCCTGTGAAAATGCCTTTATCTCTGCGCAGAATTAAACAGAAAATTCACACTTTCGTTGTGTATACGCCACCTCAGATGCAGTTTCTCTGTCGTATTTACAGTGTAAAGATGGTATTAGTTAGGCTACCCAGAGACACAAACAGTTGACACTCTCAAAAGATGATGAATTCTCTATTCATACCTAGTGAACTAAAAAAGAAAAACATACTATCATGTCTAGAACAAAAAGCAGATATGCATATGCATGCAACATGCATTAATGTACAACCTCATCAAAGCTGCAATAAATACAGGGTGATGAATACAAAGAAGTGCTAATTAAACAGGCAAAAGGCTAATAATATATCATTTTGTAAGTATCTCAAAATACTAATTAAAAAAATGCAAACAAAGTTCCTCCCAAAGCTCCAGCCTATAGCTTTACACTTCACCTCTGGCTGCTTCTGAAAGTCAATTAAAACAGCCCCTGGAAACTGAACAGCAGCAATTAAACAACTGTCCCAGAGTGCATCATTCTCTTTTTCCAACCTCCTCTTTTCTCTCTCCTCTTGATTTCTATTCCATCTGCCATTAGACTTATATTTCTCTACCTTTTCCTTAGTTACATTTGTGTGAGTTAGTTTCATCTCCCAGCACCTTCAGGGTTGATTTAAGGGCCATTTGGCTTGGAAACTGAAAACACAACCAGTACATGTGTGGGGACAAACATCACTGTTTGTACACATCCCAGAATCTCATGTAATGCACAGGGCAAAGAGTCAAATACAAGCACACACATGCGGTAACAGATTGGGACTGACAGCGATTCAAAGTACTACATTAAAGCTTTACAAATTGCAAAGAAAACGGCAGAATTACAAATACTTGCAAAAATTTTGATTGCTACCATAAAGGTTTCAGAATACTCCCTTCATCCTCCACTTTTCGACAAACAGATAGTCCCGCCCCAAGCTCATTCCATAAGCAGAGAGCTGTCTCTTAAGTTTTCAAAATGGCTAACATCCATGGGCCACGATCAGGTTGATAAGCATTTTCGAACTTGCCACATCACGATTGGTTATGAGACATGTCAGAATGCACAATGCCTTTTGAACAACGTCCTTGAGTAATGTGTCTTGATGCTGCATCTTTCAAATTACGCAAATAAGATCTGAGAGCTGTGACAGATGGAAAGATTTTCAGTGAATAACGGAATATCATTGTGTTCCTTACATCAACTAAGTTATCATATAGCTTCAAAAGACTTGGAATTTCACACACGTCATATGGACTATGTTATGGTAATTTTATGGTCCTTTTTCTAATTTTTGTAGCTCGAAAGCACCTGGATCCATTCATTTTTATTGTATGGAAAGCAGTATTGTGAACATTCTGCCTAACATCTCCTTTTGTGTTCCAATGAGGAAAGTTTGTCATATGGGTTATGAATGGCATGAGGGTGAATAAATAATGACATAATTTTTATTTTGGGTAAGCTATTTCTAAAATAAGAATTAACTCTTCTCCAGCAAACATATAGCTATGAAAGTTGTAATTTTGCTGAATTATATGGACAGGCTTATTTTAAGGGTTTCAGCTTTACTGGGCATCCCTGCCAGGGGGCTTTCCTTTGTTTAAAAGTGGCCAAGGAAATTCCTAAAGCAACAGAGAATTCACCTGGGGTAGAGACTGTATTAATGACTAAGACACTTATCATTTGGTGACAAAGAGGCAGCTAAGCTCCCCGTCTCACTCTAGGAGCATGCAAAATAAATTAAAGCCTGTCCACTTATAGCCCGCCTGCTTAGAGCTGATGACACTGCTACTTCAGTCACCACAGAGATGGAATATATAAGTTACTTAATACTACATGCCACAAACTCTTTCTTTATCAGCCTGTTCCAGATGAAAAGAGACATTAAAAAGGGAAGCTTATCTGCTTTCTTAAAAAAACAGCAAAAGCAAACAGGCATGTACACAGTAGTGCTGACACAAATAAAGAACGGCTCCAGCAGAGCATCACTCAAGCTAAACAGATTCTAACAGGGGCCCGATCGGTTACACTCCTTAATCATGCTGCTCTGTAAATGATGCATAACTAATACTGAAAAAGCATCAGAACCTTCATCACTCTGAACAGGACAAATGTGCAGGCAGAAAAGCGATTTTCAACTCCAGATCTCTCATTATAATATCAAGCAGTATGCTGACAAAATCTTTGACCTTAACTATTATAAATAAAGGACATTTGGGTCTATATGACATTTGGATTTTTAAAGCTTTCAAGAGGGCACGTTAAAAATAAGTGCCCAGTATCATGAAAGTAAATAGTAAATCTCAAATGTGTCTTTTGGACTGAAATGGGGTCAATGGAATGTTAAAAATGTATATTTCAAATTAATGCACAAAAGTGATGCTGGCTGCACTGTGTTTTCAATTATCATCCATTTAAGAACAGAGTGGTAAAATAAGTGTACCAATTATGTACAGTAAAAGAACTTGCCAAGTTTTTACCTGGCTTAACTTATCTGATCAAGGACATAGAATAATCCTTTATTTATTTGGTCACACATTATACACACAGTTTTTTTTTTTTTTTTTTTTTTTTTTTTTTTTTTTTTACATATATACAGTGAAATGTATTAGTTTCCACATATCCCAGCTAAGCTGGGGTCAGAATGCAGTGTCAGCCATGATACGGCACCCCTGGAGCAAATAGAGTTAAGGGCCTTGCTCAAGAGCCCAACAGTGGCATCTTGGTGGTGCTGGGGCTTGAACCCCGACCCTCTGGTCAGTAACCCTGAGCCTCAACCACTGAGCCACCGCTATTATGTTAATAACTGATAAATAATGCATCTGGTCATGTGGTATTAATCATAAATACATAATTAAGGTATTAATGTAAGAGGATTATAGTTACTATGTCAACATCCCATTTTATTCACTACCTTTCATCTTTTTATCTTGTAGCCTGAAGAAAACTTTGGTTAATAATAGTAAAGTCATCAAAACTATGGAATAACATAAATGGAACTATGGGAATTATGTTGTGACTAAAAATGTGTTATATTTTAGCATCTTCAAACCGTGTTCCCAAACTTTGGCCAATGGATTTCCATGACTTTTCCAGTTGTTTGTTAGTACTGGATAAGGTTTCTAAGAATGATTTTGATTCAGACATATTCACTAATGAATTATTGAGACCGAAAAAAATAATGGCTTTAAAGTTTTTAATTGTCCAGTAAAATGTGGATAGTAAAATAGTCTCACTCTGAATTGTTTTCTCCTAATCTGAGTTGAGCCAAACTCATGTGACACAGGACATAGCTGATTTCAGGGCATAGATATTTTAAAGCACAGCAAAGCTAGAAATAAGTTATATTTTGCATAGAAAATTCCATTACTTTTCCAGGCCTAGAAAACAGAGATTTAAAATTCCCTTATACAGCATTTACAAGGTTTTATGTAACTGTGGGAATCCTGAATATGCTGCAACTTTCTAGGATAAATGTGTGTAATACAGCAAACACTTTTCTACTCTTATACTGTTACAATTAAGCGTAAACGTAGCCGGTTTTAAACTTGACGTGGACAGCTTATCAAACGTAATCATATATAGGGTTGGACATCACAATTGCCATCGTTCTCTTCTATTCTCTTATAAGTAATGTGTTGCCTCACTGTATGAGATGCGCTCAACACTGCAACAGACATCCCTCGGGATTGCGCCAGTCAGAGTCTGTATAATAAGTTCCATTGTCTTGCATTCATTTTGGCTTAAATAATTAATGAAGTCCACAAGAACGTGGACATTACCTTCTCTTGCCTGTCTGGAGCGAGGAAAAAAAATGGATGGTTTAAGGAGAAATCTGAACATATCTAAGAGGATTAACATGAATGAGATGAATATCACTAAATAAACAGAGAATGATTAATAAGGGGCCAGAATAACTATGAGAAGTATTCTTAAAAACCATCAAATAAAAAAAATTTAAAAAAGAGGAAAACAATATATGCATGCACACATCTGCAAATATCTTAACTCCTATCTCTGATGGGCAGGTGTTTAATGATGTAATGAGATAATGCAATATAACT
The DNA here is from genome assembly GCA_032164185.1 of Moxostoma hubbsi. Classification (NCBI taxonomy): domain Eukaryota; kingdom Metazoa; phylum Chordata; class Actinopteri; order Cypriniformes; family Catostomidae; genus Moxostoma; species Moxostoma hubbsi. The sequence goes on from JAVLUX010000010.1 coordinate 21,515,122, forward strand.
AAGCTTCACAAATGTCATGGCTTTACTAATCAATGGAGACTGCACTCAAATGAAATAGACATATTAAAACCGACATGCCGTTTCATCTTGATTTACAACTGCTAGTTTATGGCATAGTCCAGCTGTTTGTAAAGGTTAATAGAGACTCTCCAAGCATTCACTGCACATTAATGTATGTATGTACCATAGCTACCAGGGGGCAAGCTGTAGGCTGTTGAACCATGGAGCTTATCAAAGCACGGAAGAAAGGGTGGTGGATGAGGAGAGTGTTTGAGGCCAGAGGGGACATTGAGTGTAGATGGAGAGATGTATGACTGATGAGCTATATAGAGAGGTTTACAGGCAGGTGCAAGTGGCTCACACTACTTATTGAAAGACTGCAGTCAGCATAACTTGGCTGACAGCTCTGTTGGTGGTCCATAAGTATACAAAGCCTCTCAAGACTTACCAGCACATTTGAAAACAGCCTCCTTTTACTTCTGTCTTTAAGAGAACTTATCTGCTAAAGAACAAAATTATTTAACAAGGGCCAGTAAGCAATTCAGGTTTAGCTCATAAACACATTACGTTCTAACACAGAACTACAAAAACAACAGCTGTATGTCTAATAAGGCACAATGTTTTGTGTTGGTTATAAATAGTGTCTTTAAATGGGACATTATATGAACACAAATAATTGTGGATGTTTACAATGCTAAATGTTAACACTGTGCTTTTTGGGATATTTGCCATGGCACATATAGAATAACCACAGTATTCTTGTTGTTTCTTGGGAATACCATGTACTGTATGCATCATGGTATATAAATATGGTAATCATTCCGTAACCTGATACATGGTACCTTAAGGGTGTGTTACACTCTAACTTACTGGTGTTCTAATATACTGTACCAGTTACACTAAATGCAGAGATGTGAGTGGCGTGTATCAAAACTGAATGCAGAAATAAGAGGATTGATTGAATGAAGGTTGAGATTTTAAAGTGTTCGTGCCAAAGGTGGTTGTAAGAATGTGTGAGTAATTGTATGTGTGTATAATATACTGTGTGTGTGTGTGTGTGTGTGTGTGTGTGCACATATACATTATATATATATATATATATATATATATATATATATATATATATATATACACATTATACACATTATATATATATATATATATATATATATATATATATATATATATACACACACACACACACACACACACACACACATTTAAGCCATTTAGCAAATACACAGATTGTCACAAAATTTTATATTTTGAAAAGTCAAAAAAATATTGTGATACATTTTTTTAGCAATATCGCCCTAATTTACAGTGCAGTCATGCTCAATGTGCAAGAAAGTTTTCTTCATATCCATTAATAGAACCTGTTCCCTCATATTCTTTAACAATGACAAAACCATACAGAGCAGGAATCCTAGGAGATCTGACAAGGTTCAAAGCATAAAAAGCATGTTATCCTGCAGACAGTGTGATGGAAGCCAACGAGAGCAAAAGCATGACAGGAGCATGAAATGTTATGCAGAAAACGTAACTAACAGGCACGAGGCTTGCCTTTATTTAATAGGTGACTTTTTCAGACACTTTGAGAACAACACAATACAATCATCTATGAAGATTTGAGGGTCTGTGGTGAAAACATCCTTATTCAGAGTACAGATAGATGGATGAATGTATGTCAGTGACAGAAAATTTAACAGTTTAGTTAAGTGTGGGATTCATGTTGAGGGGGAGGGCTTTGAATGAGGGGGTGAAAAAGAGGGTACCAACAGACAAAGGGGAAATTACACCAAGTCTATTTTTCACTTTTCTTTTCTTCAGCAGGAAGACTGTAATTGGCAATTAAAATAACAAACTGCATTGTGATTCTTATTGCGAAAATGGGCTATGTGAAACCAAGTAGGAACCATTCAAGAAATCACTCACTTATAGCAACTATCTTCTGCATGCAGCAGAGCCACTCTTTTCCACAGGGTATAATGCAAATACTGAACACTGTACTGAAGTATATTTATTTTCTTAAAATTTCAGCACATCGGAATTCATTTCAGCACCAATTATGTTGTAGGGTAGAATGTAACTCAGAAAACATAGAAGCACAATGTTTAAATAAGTAAGAATAGAATATAATAAGAGAATAGTTGACACTTAAAGGGTTATTTCACACAGAAATTTACATTTTGTTTTCATTTACTCACTCTCGTTGTTTCCAAACCAGTATGACTTTTTAGTGGAATATTGGAGCAGCTTTTTCCAACAATGAAAGTAAATGGGAACTGAGGCCTACCAACCTCATTTTTTTATACCTTTATTTAACCAGGAAGTCCCATTGAGATTCAGAATCTCTTTTACAAGAGAGACCTGGCCAAGGTAGCAGCCAAATCACAACAAATGCATACATAATAAACAACATAATAAACACTTTTGTTATTGTTATTAAAAAAAAAGCCATACATGTTTTAACAACATGATAGTGACTATATTGTGACAGAATTAAAATGTTTAGGGTTATTTTTCTCTTTCATAATTCCTGAAGTAAACAAGTAAAATGTTGTTGAAATGGCCATTTTCTGTTTGAAAATGTATAAGAGGCTGTCTTTAGTGAAATTCCAGAAATCTTCTCCCTTCTTATGTCATATTTCTGTGTAAACTTTAAGCATAAATTTAGATTGCTATTTTTTTCATACACTGCAGCAAAATCAGCTCCTATTTAAATAATAAAGCAGAAAGCCATCCCTCATACGAGTCTCCTCTCTTCATATTTGAACTAAAACCTTAATCATTCCCGATGCCAGCAGCTTAACATGCTGTCTCTCCCACTCTTCCCCCATCCAATTTCTTTACCCCTCAACACCACGTCATCATGCCCCTATTTATACCAAAAAGCAAAACAGAAAGAAAGATAGACTTTCACACAATCCCACAGAGGAATAAGGAAAGGCTATGGTACTGCATGCCATTTGATCTTTATCCATAGTTCTGCAGATCTATTTTGGGATGATGATTCCCTGTGCTTCAGAAGAGATGGATAAAAGGCAGCAGGGATATAAATAAAGAAAGATGAAATAAGGAAGGAAGGAAGGAAGGAAGGAAGGAAGGAAGGAAGGAAGGAAGGAGGGAGACAGAGAGATAGACAAAGACAAATAAAGGAAGGAAGGTAGAGTGACAAACAAAGACAAAATCAAAAGAAGGAAGACAGACAAAGACAGATAGGAAGGAAGGAAGGAAGTTAGGAAGGAAGGGAGACAGACAAAGACATAAATAAAAGGAAAGAATGAAGGAAGGCAGAGAGACAGACAAAATAAAGGACGGAAGGAAGAGAGACAAAGACAGAAAGCAAGGAAGAAAGGAAGGCAGAGAAACAGACAAGGAAAGAAAAAGGAAGGAAGGCAGACAAAGAGAGACAGACAAAGACAGAAATAAAAGAAGGAAGAAAGGAATGAGGGAAGAAATAGACTGACAAAGACAAAAGAAAGAAAGAAAGAAAGAAAGAAAGAAAGAAAGACAGAGAGGTAGACACAGACAGAAATAAAGGGAAGAATGAGATAAGACAGAGAGACAGACAAAGACAGAAATAAAGAAAGGAAGACAGAGGCAGACAAAGACATAATAAAAAAGGAAGAAATGATGGAGGGAAGACAGAGAAACAGACGAAGAAAAAAGAAAGAAAGAAAGAAAGAAAGAAAGAAAGAAAGGCAGAGTGACAGACAAAGACAAATATAAAGGAAAGAAGGAAGACAGAGCGGTAGACAAAGACAGCAATAAATGAAGTAAGGAAGGATGGAAGGTAGGGAAGACAGAGAGGCAAAGACAGAAAGGAAGGAGGATAGAGAGGCAAAAACAGAACTAAAGGAAGGAAGAGATAAAGACATAAACAAAGGAAGGTGAGAAGAGACAAATACAAAATTAAAAGGAAGAAAGACAAAGACAGAAATAAAGGAAGGAAGGGAGACAGAAAAAGACAGAAATAAAGGAAGGAAGGGAGGACAGTGAGAGCCTAAGACAGAAATAAAGGAAAGAAAGAAGACAGAGAGACATACAAAGACAGCAATAAAGGAAGGAAGGAAGGAAGGAAGGAAGGAAGGAAGGGAAGACAGATAGACAATGACAGAAATAAAGGAAGAAAGGAAGGAGGTAAGACTGAAAGTCTGAAAAAGTCCGAACTAAATGAAGGACTGAAGACAGACAGAAATAAAGGAAGGAAGAAAGAAAAAGTGGTTTATAAGAAGTCCAGGATGGATTGCAATGCATTGCATTTCACAACTGCAAGTGCCTGCCCAATTAAAAAAAATGTTGCCCCCAAAAAGCCCCACTGCTTACAAAAGCAGCCTTAAGGTCTTCTTACCGGTATGCCTTTTAGCTGCCAATGCGAATGGTAAATAATTGCCTTTCAAGATTTGTTGGACACTTCTTTCCAAGTCACATAATTTTTCCATGTTTGCTTGAGTATTAGGAATGTCTGAGTGTGCTGGAATGTTACCTTTAAGAGTCATATTTCATCAAAAACCTACTGTGTCTGGAGCTCCTCACATCAGCCATTATATTCTGATCTGTTGGAGTGTCAGGTCCAGAAAGAGAGAAAGGTGTGAGTTTTAATTAACAGAAAAGCATCGGTTTCCAATTCAAGCAGTCATGAAGCCAGTGAATTACTGGATTTTGCTTGTTGATCTTTCGCAAAGTTAACTCTTTGCAGTAAATGTGTGCACTTGGTAAGCCTTAGTATAAAAAGAGCTCAATATCTATATCATGAGCACATAATGAAGAACAAAGAACTGAAAGTATCAGCAAAATGGTAATTCTAGTAAAAAGGATGAGAATAAGAGATAAGTAAGAATAAGCTCTTACAGGAGGAAAATTATGGTAGGTCATTAAATCTGAGAAAGAGAGAGAATGAGAAAGAGCCCTGTGGAAGAAGACACATGTGATGGGTAATGTGTTGTGACAGTAAACAGCCACTCTTGCTCCAAGAGCTCTGACTGAAAAAGAGAAAGCAGGTAAAACAAAAAAAATCAAGTATGCTTTCTCTGCCATGTGGCTACATTGTTGCAAGAGCAGTCCCTCTCTTTTATGGCATACTTGGAGACATCAGTATTTCTTCTTGGTTCTATGAGATGAAGATAAATATGGTGGCTGTGGACTTTCTGTGGTATTCTTAGAACTCCGTTTACCCACATCTATAAATCATAAGAATAAACAAACATTAAGACTAGTCTACCCACCATGTACTTATGGCGAAACAACAAACATTATGTTATATTAAATTCCCTTTTTCGGACAATCCTTGATTCCATTCAGCATACTTAACATCAATATCTGGATGTGGTGGCGGAGGGGTGTGGTCAAGCATTAGTGTGTGAATGGAGAGTGAGATCGGGAGATGAGAATGGTAAGGATTGTCACCTGTTTAAAATTAGTCTAACACCTGTTTCTTGTTCTAGTGAGGGTGCGGGAGAGTTTAAGATGCCAGAGAAGTCAGAGAAAGACTGACATGTCCTGTCCTTTGTGCATGTGTGTTGGTGCATCTGAAGACGCATTAGAGTGCGTGGTGGAAAGCCCCATTTAAGTTGCCGCTGGAAGGCTGTTTTGTTTGAGAGTGTAAATAAACTAAACGTGGACTGTTCACCTGTTTCCTGCTTTCTCCTTTCAGGAACATTGTTACACTGGACTCATATCATTGTAGCTTGATGTCTCTATAAAACAGTCCTTGAAATTCTATGGCAACAGCAAACATTTTTTTAACTAAACAAGGAAGTCTGCTAGGCCATGCTTCGGGCTAGTGTGTCTTGTGAAGGCCACTCTGCTCTGAGCAGGGAGTTTCCCTGGTATGACCAATACAGTGGCCTGATCCAAACCAATAAGAGGCCAATGGAGGGCCACCAAGGTGGGGTCAGAACTAAGCGTAGCCCAAAATGATGTGGTCCGTACTGGCCCAAACTGTCCATTCACACAAGCCACAAGTGTGGCTCAGAGCACTGGGAACATTCCTCTATCACCATAGCAGTCACCATTAACAACCATCATCAGTACAAAACAATATGTAAAATAACATATTTTTACAATCAGTTTGAAAGGGAACTGAATGTGAAAAACTTAAAAATACCAACAAATTAATCTTCCTTTCCATGAAATGTGTTACTTAAAAAGTACTTTTGACATCAGAGCTTTTATCTTGGGCCAACAAATTAAAGCAGCTATGGTCAAAGAAACTACATTTATTTCAAGTAAAGAAGAAAAGAGGATCAAATAAAGGTCTTTTCAGTCTTGATTCTGTCAACAGGAAAACAATCTTTGGGGAGATGACTGCTGTGAACTTTTGTTCCTTTTTGAGTCTTTTGGTTTAAATAGACCTACAGAGTCCACAGAGAAAATCTAGCTCAGACTAATGATGTTTAGTCAGTCCAACAGCATGACTCCATACAGACTTTGGAGGACTATTAGTACCTTCCAGTGAGCAAATAAAATGGTGAATCAGTAGTGTCCCACCCTCTGCACCATAATGTGGATGATGTTGAACTGCCACAAAAGGATGATATATTCATCAAATCTAGATTCTTCTATCTTTATCCAAGAATGGATGGAGCTAGGGACTATAGGAGAAGTTTAGTCAAGCCATGGATTTCAGGATTCAGGCAGAGAAGGAGGGGGGAAATTTTGCCAAGGGATTGATGGGGAAACAACGGCAGAACCGTATTTATGCCCGTCTGAGGAGGAATAGCTTAAAACAATGTTAGAATCATTGTAAATGGATTATTCATGTCTGCCTTGTAATGTGTGTATTTATTTAGAGGGAACTTTCAACACTTGAAGGGCTTATTATAGTAATAAATTAAACTGTAATATTTTTTTTATTTTCATTTAATTTAGCCTGCTAATATTCAATCAGAATGTCATCATTTTCTATAATAAACATTTATAAAGTTGTACAAATAACAGAAATTGCTTTAAGAATACAGACAAAGCATTTATTATTGTAACTGTCTATTTGTTTGGCAGTACGTTTCAACTGTCCTAATCATTCCTTTTTGTTCTCCATCTATTAACAAAAAATACAGAACATTAAATCAATCATACTTTGTTTAAAGTTATATCAAACAGCACAAAAATCTATTACTACAACAAATGTATTTAGTGAAGTGAATTAACTCTAGATGATGTTTATCTGTCTGTCATTCAGATTTGTTCACTCATACGTTCAATTACAATTGTTGTAATTCACAATTTAACCAGAAGTTGTCAACAAATGAATGTCTTTTATGTGTTTTGAGTGAGTCATTAACCCTTCTGTTATATTAAAAAATAATGACACCGGTGATGTTTGAGTCAAGCATTACCTGTATTGATTTCAATAGATTTGCAGTAAATTTACAGCACACTTATCAATAAATTATTAACTTGCAAATTGGAATAGGCTTACCTACATGTTTTCACATTGAATAAAGGCTTCAATAGTTGCATTTTAACTGCCACCTACTAGCGAGTTGTGGTACTATACATGTACAATAGATATACAGTAAATCTTTAGCTTTATGGAAGCATTTACAGAACTTAAAATAAGCTGATTCATGTTACTTACAAATTGAATAAGTGTGAAATAAAAACAATCATTGTTTATATTCTGCAACATTACAACCATAGGAATATTGAGGGGGAAAAAAAGAACATATATCATTTTACAGTAAATAAATGTTCAGCAATGAAAAATCAACATTGCGCATTTGTGGTTTACACAGGTTACACATTAGTAATTAGAAGGATATGACATAAATGTGGTTCATGAAGACACCCCTAGTGTCCCTGTAATTCAACGTTAAACGTTAAAACCATACTAAACAATGCTTTTTTTGAAAATGTAAAAATCCCAAAAGGTTTCTGTAAGGATTAGGTTTAGGGGATAGATATAGTTTGTACATAAAAATCAGTATGTCTATGGAGAGTTCTCGTAATGATAGAACTATCAACGTGTGTGTGTGTGTGTGTGTGTACCAGTTTAGGTTGCAAACTGGTAATTACAAGTGTACTATGCTATAAATGTGGTTTATAAGGACATTTCTAGTGTACACAATAAACAAAGTTTTTCTCTTTTTTTTTTTTACATATACAAATGTTTTTTGTGAGGGTTGGCATCAGTGGATAGAATCTATAGTTCGTACAGTATAAAAATCTTTGTCTATGGCAATAAAGGAATGTTTTTCACAGTTTTTTACTCTTAATCAGGTCAAAAAAGACCCCAACATAACAGGAAGGTTAAAGCAATATAAGAAATGTTAAATGTGCATATCTACAAATCTACTTAGACAATTCAGACAACTCAGAGTGTTTTACCATCATAAGCATTTTCCACACAAATGAAAACAAACCACAACTATAATTTTTTTAAAATGCTGTGAATGACTAAACAAAAAGACAACAATATTATCCTAAAAAAGATTTAGTGATTTAATTACATCCTGATGTCATTGTAATGTCACTTTTACTCATCATTAATCCAGCCACATACTTCCTCCCTTCCTTCAGTCGATCAATAGATCATGATCCTCGTTCACTCATAAAAGAGGTGTGTTCATTCAGTGGGTAAAACCAATGAAATGCTCCTTCACAGCCCACACTCAAATGTTATATGTCTTTACAGGCATTAGCTACCAAGGAAGTCTTGTGCTTGAAACTAAAGCTCGTCAGAGAACGAGAAGTATTAGTCAGTGTATGGAGCTGAGTGAGAACGAATCGTTCGCTTAAAAGATTAGTTCAAAAAACTGATTTGTTTATTAACCAAACATCACTACTGCGCTCAGTTTAGAAAGCTTGCGTCTGACTGGGGCTAGCAAACATTACATTGCGTCAAGAATATTAATTAACAAAATTTAATTTTAGCAGTGACCCTCATAATTTATGCCCAGAAAGATCAAAATGAAAAGTCATAGAATTAAAATCACAAAAAACATCTTTATTATTATTAACTAGGATTATTAACTAGTGTCGCCAAATTGAATTGAAACCCCACCACCCTGTCTTCCACTCTTTGGCCAAACAGGTAGTCAATCCCACCCCAAACACATTGTTCATTGGTTTAATTGTTTAAACAGAATAATGGATTGAAAGCACCACAAAGCCACAGTTTTTACACTGAATTATTTGGGAATTCATCCTAAAAATGGCATATACAGTATAGAGCTTTATCCGTACATTAGACTGGGATAGGAGAATGTATTTTGAAATCACAAAAAACTAAACAAAACAAAAACACAATTAACCTTTAACATTAAAAACAATGGTTACTATACAAGGAAGTATTAACAAGGCAAATAGGAAATCCATTCCCATTGATGGTAATGAGCCTAAGACCTTTCTCTGTGGCCGTTCACATCCATTTAATGCAATAACCCACACAAAAAACACTTTGACATTCACCTGACAAGACAATGCTCCTCTGAGAATAGAACAAATTAGCCTGCAGGAAAATACAGCAAAAAATGAATAAATATCTATGGACAAGTAGTCATATAGACAAGAAACATTGTGCATGAATGTGATGTAAGACTGAGGGCCTTGTCACTAATGCCTGACCTTTAAACTTACTGTCATCAGTACGCCAGTTCTCCTGCCATAATTGATAACATGTATTTGTTTTATGTATTTTGATATATATATATATATATATATATATATATATATATATATATAAAAAATATCAAACAGCATTCTGCCTCCTCAAAATAATCTGCAGTACACATGAGACAACCATGACAAGCAGAGCTAAGGTTTCTTTAGTTTCTTTTCTCCATCACTCTAGCACAGCCATCCCAACTTTTAATGTCAATCTGAGATCAAGGATGTATTCTCAAGCATTTGATGTTGAGTGGACACCAGTAGTGTTGCACAGTATACCGGTGCCATGTTAGTAGCATGGTACTCAAGCTTAAAAAGCTTAAAAATGGGGAGGGGAAAATCAGAGTCAAACCCCCAAAGTGAAACATATACTTGGTATTCTATTTATGGAAAATATGTATAATTGCAGTTAATTTATTGTATCGGTAACACTTTGCAACATGAACTAAGAATGAACAACACTTCTTTCTACTACTACTTTCTACATATACTAATGCATTTTAATATTAAAATAAAGTGATGTAACATTATTAAGAACTAACAATGAACAATAGTATATTTATAAACTAATTTATTATAAATTATAACCAAGACAAACAAATTTGTGAAGAAAAAACACGATACATGTCCATGTCATGAATTATAATATCATAATCCCCAATCAACAACCCTTGAGCTGTATTGTGATTAGGGCTGCTACTAAAGATAATTTTGATAATCGATTAATGTAACGATTATTAGAACGCTTATTTGACTAGTCTGCGATTATTGCAATGGTTAATCATTAGCTCTTAAACAATTATTCAGCTTGTGCCCTGACTTAAAAGGTTGCATTAAACATGCTTACTAACAATAAATAGGACAAAACCATCTTTTAAAAATACCTCTAAATGACAATCACTTAATTAAAGGAAAAAAAAATAAAAATTTTTAAAGGGTTAGTTCACACAAAAATTAAAATTAGCCCATAATTTACTCACCCTCAAGCCATCCTAGTTGTATATGACTTTCTTCTTTCAGCCAAACACAACCATATTTATATAAAAAAATATCAGGGCTGTTCCAAGCTTTATAATTGAAATTAATGTTACCTAAGAGTTTGAAGCCCAAAAAAGCACATCCATCCATCAAAAAATGTATCCATACGGCTCCAGGAGGACAATAAAGGCCTTCTGAAGCGAAGCGATGCATTTTTGTAAGAAAAATATCCATATTTATAACTTTATAAACTATAATCACTGGCTTCTGGTAACAGCCATCCACGTTCATGAGAGAGTCGAGTTCCGGCATATGACATAGGCGTAGTATAAGCACTGGTGAGAAGTGACGAAGGCGGAAGCTCAGTGGATAGAGGAAGCCAGTGAACACACAGGCAGCAGCTACTTTTTGGCCAAAAGAAGAAAGTCATATACACCTAGGTTGGCTAGAGGGTGTGTAAATTATGGGTGAACTAACCATTTTAGTTTAATTCAGTAAAGAATTTCACTGCAAAAAATGCTATTGTTATCAAGTGTTTTTGTCTCGTTTTCCATTTAAAATGGTTTACAAATCCTTAAAACAAGATACATTTACTTGAGAAGCAACATATAAGATATTTAGAAGTGTATTTTGTATATAAGAGTATTTTTTACTTGTTTATACTTCTGTGAGTGCAGTAAAGACAAAATATACTTATATACAAGATCTATTCTCAAAAAGCAAGTCTTAACATCTTATATGCTGCTTCTCAAGTGAATGCTTTTTTTAAAGGATTGTGTTATTTTTAAATATTTTTATTTGTAATATTATATTAAAAATTTGCAGATAATATTTTTTTTCTTCTGCAGTATAGCAGAATAGCTGCTAAAGAAAATATATGTTGTTTAAAATGAGTTTTTGATGTTTATATTGGAAAAGAAGCCAAACATATTTTGTTGCAGTGTATAACGGGGGCAAAGACTGCCCTCTCTCACCTTTTTGTTCACTTCAATCCACCCTTAACTCCAAAAAAATTCTCTTGTGTATTGCCAATTTTCATCACAATAATAAGTCCACAGTGACATATACTATGATTTAATAAGTTGCGACCCATCACTTTATAATCTAGCTGCAGCAAGTTACGTTAAATGAGATCAAACGACAATTCGACAACTAAACTTTTTGTCAACAATTTTTTATTGTGACGTTGTCGATAACATCGACTAATCGTTTCAGCCCTAATTGTGATACTCAGTATCTTTATACTTCAGCTGTAATTGTACTTTAAGACATTATTAAGGTATCGTCACAACCCTAGATGCCACCAAACAGACAATGATTCTTAAGCTTCGAAATTCCCTCTGGCCAGTGAGAAATTTTGTTGTTCTTTAGGTTAAGCCGTTTGCTTAACCTAAGATGCCTTAGCAAACAATTCTGTGTAAAAAGAATTGCCCCAAATTAGCTCAGTGTTGTTAGAGCAAATCAAATACCTTCTATGTTTTTGTGACTTTGGATCAGAAAGCTCTGAATCTCCTGCCTTCAAATATGTCAGGCTTATTTCCATGCTCCCCTATAAACAATTTGAAGGTTGTGTAGCTCAGGACAGATGGGAAGACTTTAAACAAACTCACTACTAGTAAAAGGAGAGCAAATTGAAGATGGGGCCAAGGTAAAAGAACACCACCTGTGTCAACATAGCTCCCTGGGTCATATTTACTGATGCAACATTAATTTCCATGGAGTGCTGTCTTCAGAGAAGCTGCAAGTTTCCAGTGAAGATGAGAGAGGACAGACGGTAAGGGATGGAGAATCACTAATTAACTTGAGGGGAGCCTGGCAAACTGCCGTCTCTGGCAAACTATGAGCTTGTTTAAACTACTTTTGATGTGTCTGCAAGGACAGACTACCATGAATCCCTCAATTCATGTGATTTTTTTTAATACTCAGAAAAAAATCTTCACTGAGCACTTTTTCAGGAACACCAGTACACCTAATTATTTATGTGATTATCTAATCAGCCAATTGTGTGGCAGCAGTGCCATGCATACAATCTGCAATCATGCAGAGTTCATGTTCACACAACCATAAGAATGGGGAAAAAATGTGATCTCAGTTATTTCGACCATGCCATGATCATTGGTGCCAGACAGGCTGGTTTGATTATTTTTTGACTACTGATCTCCTGGGATTGTCACGCACAACATTTTCTAGAGTTTGCTCAGAATGGTGCCGAAAACAAAAAACATCCAGTGAGCAGCAGTTCTGCAGATGGAAACGCCTTGTTGATGAGAGAGGTCAATGGAGAGCCTCAGTTACCTCTTAAGGCCAATGAGAATTGACGAACAGAATTTGCATTCCCCTCCCCCGGACATACGGTTATAAAAGGAGGGAAGCGTGCATCTGTTCAGACAGATGTTTTCTTCGGAGCCGAGCTGTTGTGTTTCAACGAGCTGAGTAAAACCCACTCAAGTCAGTTAGCATCACTCTTTTTAGAATGTGAAATGTCAGAATAATAATAGAGAGAATGATTTATTTCAGCTTTAATTTCTTTCATCACATTCCTGTGATCATGCAGAACATCTCAGGTTTTTAAATCCATAAGGATCTCTATCTCAATGGTGATAGCAGCAGTGATGACAGCTGTCTCGTCAGCAAGATCTCCTGCTCTTTGATTTCAAATTACATACATCACTTAAAGCCTGATTGCGTCACTCAGAAAGAAAGCGTACCAGAGAAAGGCGGTGGATTTTAGGGCCAGTGGTAGCTCAGCAGTTAAGGCTCGGTGTTACTGACCGAAAGGTCGGGGTTCAAGCCCCAGCACCATCAAGATACCACTGTTGGGCCCTTAAGCAAGGCCCTTGACCCTATCTGCACCAGGGGCGCCGTTTCATGGCTGACCCTGCGCTCTGACCCCAGCTTAGTTGGGATATGCGAAAAAAATGCATTTCATTGGTTCTGTACCTGTACTCTGCACAATGACAAGACTAATGATCTTAATCTATTAGTTTTGAACCGGTCCTTGCACAGACTCTGCCCACTCTGGTACTCTCTGACAGACACGCTGGCACACAGCTGGCCTCGGGGGCTGCACAAATACGCATTTTCCCCAGTGAGCCTACATGCACAAGTTCTGTGCAAGGTCAGGGAGGTTGAGGAACAAGTAATTCTCGTGGCCCCCCCACTGGCCCACTCGGACTTGGCTCTCGGATCTCATGCTCCTCGCAACAGCACTATCTATCTATCTATCTATCTATCTATCTATCCATCATCACATACTTTTTAATAAGTAGGGCAACATCCTATTTAGAAAACGTTGGAAATATAAGAACATAAAGATACTTAAGTTAACAGAAACATTGTACACACTAATCCAAACATACTGCACAGAAAAAAACATAAAACATCAGTTCTCAATTTTCAAGTCAACTGCACTAAATTGGCAATATTTTCCATCCTGTGTTATTGGTTCGGTTCTGTTCCTAGGGATTACTCTCCTACTGCAGGGCCGGTGTTAATATTTTCCCTGTACTTACTTTATTCTCACTGCATTTGACAACTTTATAGTATCTGTCTCATACTGGGGAAAATAACTGAATAGAGAATTGCTATTAGAGTAGCTGAAACGTATACACAGTGTTTTTGTCAAGGGGAATTTCCAAATGCTCTTTAAAGTACAAAATCCAAAGATTTGCACAAAAAGTACCATGGTACTAACATCATTTTATTTTTTGTACTATGGTAGTAGCATGGTATTATTTGAAGTATGCTGGAGTAACATATAAATCCCACAGTATACAAGTATGGTAAACATCATTCAGTACCATGGTTTCATCTGATACCATCACTGTGCCACCACGCAAGTTAAACTAATGCAAATATTGCTTTCTGTGTAGTTATTTGTGTTACATGCTGTAAAATTTAGAATCACTACATTTTAATGTCACACCAAGTAATTTACATTGTATTTATCATTCAGTGTGGTCTGTCTGACTCTAGGATCCTTGTAGCACACACAGTCTCATGGCAGGCAAGAAGAAGAGATATATATATGGGGAAAAAATAAAAAGGAACTTGACAATGACCTTGGAATGCTTTGGGAAGGTAACTTGACCTTCTGATGTCCTTCAGAGATGTTATTTGTTCTTCCTGGCTTAGTGAAAATTGTTTCTCCACAAAGGTGCCCAAAATATTTGTCACATCATATGTCTCCCATTTCTCTCACAAAATCGATTTCACCACAGCAACCCTTTATATATACATCAGGAATTATAGTGCAGATGAAATGGGTTGTACATTGTAAATTTTCTTGATATTATTAATCTGTGAAAAGATCAAATCATCAGGTCACACAATGAGCATGCTCAAAATCCTGTATAGAAAAGTTATCTGCTTCTAAAAGCATGTATGTCGCCCTGGACAAATGCAAAAGCAGATCACAACAACCACACTCAAAAACCACCCTCCTGCTGTAAAGCCAAACAGGGGCTCTATTCTCCTGACATTGGCTGACAGTTGGCAAACTAGGTTCATATACTCATCTAGGTCTTTAATGCCAACACAATAAGAGCATTCAATGCAAGGCATGTGGAAAGCAGTAAAAGCTTGAGAGGCAGGAACACTTCAGAATTTCAACCAGGATAAACCTTAAATTCTGGCTGTCTTGCACTGCAGCTCAGACTCACTCACAGAGTTAATACACAAAACAGATAATGGCAAGACAAATAATAATAAAAATTAGGTCCCAGGTAATTAATACAATAAAATAAAAAACTATAAATTACAATATACAATATAATAAGCAGTTAACAATTATAATAAGCAGTTAACAATTTTTTTTATTATTATTATTATTTTTAAATACTGTGAACAAAGTACATTATGCAGTAATTGGTTTCTGAGGGTGTGCACTTCAAAATTAAATTTCGCTGCAACTGATGTGTAACACTGAAACAACCAAATAAGTATGCTGTGTATTATAATCAACAAGAGTTTAAATGATGCCCAGGTTCGCTTCTAGGAGGATTTTAAAAAATAGATGTTGGGCCAAATTATATTCAATCAAATTAACAGCTGGCAATTTTATTACAATTACAAAAAAAAAAAAAACCTGAGTAAACAATTTCCACAATTTATATGAATACAAAATTGTCTGGTTCCCGCTCAACACCATGAACAGAGCCCAAAGTTGTATGTGAAGTCCAAGAACAAAAAGCATGAGGGTTTATAAGATAAAGCTGTCACGGAGAGACTCACGGAGGCAGACACATGAACTCAATAGCAGGGTTTTATGAGCAGAGGATTGAAACAGTGATGTAAACGTGAGTAAATCCAGTTGAGATGAGTGGCAAACAGCAGGCAAGTAATATCCAGACAATGTATAAACACGATGAAAGAGATAACTCACAACAATTTTATGAAATTTGCAGGCAATAATGAAGACACAGGTATGTTTGACATAGTAGAAAATTCTGGAGTCTCAGAGATACTATCGATGAGGACAGGCAAAGAGTGTGTGTGTGAAAGCAGGGTATTTAGGCAGTCTTTGATTAGCCACTAATGATATGCAGGTGCGTGTAATCAGAACTCAGGGAGTGCTGTGATGGCAGTGACGATATATTACTAAATATTACTATTATAATATATTACTATTATTATTATCATTTGTTTACAAATTATAATAATTTTTAAGTCGAATTGGTTCCAAAAAGTGTCTGTGTGAATAAAAAGTGAGCTGATATCATACAACTAAATTAAACAAAAAAAGAGATCCAGTCCAGATACAAGTTAAAAAAAAGTTTTTGCAAAAATGTATATGGATGACTTATACTGGAATTACTGTTAATTTTGCTGCTACATTATCCTGTTTACTAGTTAATAATAAAGTGTTTCTTAATAAGCTATACATTTATATTGAAATAATGTGTAGTTAAAGGTTTGTGTTTCTTTACATATTAAAGAGTACACCCAATTATTTCCACACAATAATGTAAAGATATTATAAACTGATTATCCAAAAAAACAACACTGGTATCGGACCGGGATCGGTATCGGCCGACACTGAGATTTCCGATATCGGAATAGGATCGGAAGTGGAAAAACATATATCGGGACATCCCTATCCAACACCTATATGTAAGATTATTAGAGATGCACCGATCGAACCGATAACGTTCGGAACAACAAACCTAATTAGACACTTAAAACACCCTAACCCCAGCTGAAAATACCGCTTTTAAAAAAGAAGCTAAAAAAAGTTAAGCGGCTAAAGCTAGCCAGAGCTCAGAGCCAGCCAGAAGTCAGCAGCCTCTCTTATCTTTCCTTGGTATGAGAAGCGAAAAGACCAAAGGAATTACAAGGAAAATTATGGAATTCATGGCCCTGGATGACCAGCCATTCTCCATAGTGGAGTCTCCGTAGTGTCATGTCACACATGCAGCCTGTTACCTGTCAACATTTGGGTACACAAATCCGGGAAGGGAAGTGGGGTGCTGGATGGCTGAGGCAGGCTAAATACATATAAATTGTGCCATTGTGATTTAATGTGCGGAGTAACGTAATTTTTCCCACCGTGTCTAATATTAAAATCAGTGCGACACACTTTGCAAAAGGCGTGGGTATTGTTGATATGGCTTCGGGATATGAAATTAAATGTAAAATTTGTAACCAGAGATTTTCATGTTTTGTACCCTACACTTGTAGTCATGTTTAGTATGTAAGCGTTTGATGGCGAACGCAGAGAAAGCTGATGTAAATGAATATTCTGTATCTTGTATCACTCAAGATATAAAAGCTCATGATTAAATATGCACTATTTTTGAGTGGGAAATTCTTAAGAGTCTGAAACAAAGGACCATAACTCAACTATTAGAAAAGACAGCCCAGTTGACCATGTGACTTTGAAAAGTCACTTCTGATTGTCACAGGACACCTTTGGGGATGCGGCTAATTTCAGTTCAAATAGTTCCAAACTGGTAAAACTCTTGGTCTCTTCAGCTCTTTTTGCTCTTCTTCTCTTGCCTCTGGCGTCTCGTCTCTTAAACCTCGAGGCTCTTTGCTCTTCTGTCTGCACACGCAATGTGAGATCCAAGAGAGCTCGATACTCGACCTTCCTGAGTGAGAAGGCCTCACTTCAGAGCTAAAATCATCATCTCATACGGACAATAAATTTGATCATACAGAAGTTAAAACATCGACAGAACAAACTTTCAACCAAGAACCAAACAACAAAAAGAACGCAAGGATACACCACAAAGACAAGCAATAATCTCCAATATTGTGCTCAAAGTGCTGGTATATAAATTAAATAATTTGGGTAATCCAATAGCAAATCGATGTAGACTCAAAGAAGGATGAAATGGTTCTTAAGGTATTGTCAACAGACTCCGTAAAGTTCATCTTCACAGTACTGATCATTTATTTGACATTCTGTCACTCTTTTCACCAACCTGTCTCATGTATATATGTATTAGATTAGATTTATGTTAGAATAGTAATAAAGTTTGTCTGTGTTCAAAGATGACGTGACTGTGGTATATTTTTTATAAATAATCTCATCAGGTTTAGATTCAAAGCTGTACCTAAATACAAGTGATATTATTTTCAATAAGCCATGAGAATAATATCACTCCAAGAAGTGAATTAATCATAATTCACTTATTAAAGCTAATTTCTTACAGTTGAAGTTGTGAGTGGGTACAACTAGACGTTGTATTATGATTTCAGTGGTGGAGAATCTATTAAAGACAAATAATCTAGTTATTTGTCATTTATCTCATTTATAATTAGGGCTGGACAATAATTCAATATAAATATATATCGCGATATTTTTTTTTTCGATAACGGTGATATGATTTTTAAACACATTTTCGATATTTCAATATACATAACAGCATTTGTCACTGACTGGCGTTAGGCGCGCAGTTGTCAGAGAGAGCAGTACACAATAGGCTACTTTCGTGATGACGTACACCACAGACACGCAGCCAGTGCTCACTGCTCAGCAGTAGTAGGCTGATCTCCACCGCGGCAAGTTTTAACTACAAAATGAGCGCCCCTGACCGCAATTCAAATGTGACTGCTTTCTCCTCACTTGTGGAAGCTCGTTCCGACGAAATAGTTGATAAGAGAGGAAAGACAAATTCAGTAGTATGGAAGTGGTTCGGCTATCGGACATCGGATAAACTTCAGGTTTCAGCGTGCTGCAAAATGTGCCGGAGAGTGGTGCCGACTAGCAGCGGGAACACATCAAATCTGTTCCACCATTTGAAGCAGTTCCACCCGATAGAACATTCTGAGAGTCAAAAGATGAGGTACATTACTTGTGCATTCAGGCCACAAGCTCCCCGTCTGAGAGGGTTTTTAGTACAGGTGGCAACATTGTCACATGTAAAAGGGCATCTCTGAAGCCAGATAATGTAGACCAGCTTGTATTTCTTGCCAGAAACCTCTAGAGCCTGTTATAGGGTGTCATCAACACTCAATGTCCCCTCCCCCAGCAACATGTGTTTTTGTTGTTGCTCTCTCTTTTTCCTGCAGCGGAGCACTTTTCATATTTTTTATCCTGGCTGAAGCACTTTGGTTTATAAGAACAAGTTTTGTTACAAGAAGTTTTGTGTAAATAATAATATAATCAGCCTATGTTATTGTTTAAATTTAAATATATTAATAAGGTCAGTCTGAGAGTCTTATGTTTATTTGACTTTTTGTTTGTATAAAGGTTAAATGGAAATAAAAGGTGAACGTTAATTTATTTATACTGTTTTTATTTCTAAAATATTATGTAGTTTTATAGGAGGAGGTTTCATAGATTTGACAAATTCATTATTCAGAAGATTGTAGGTACAGACATCTGTTGTGGGCGTTCTTGGCATTTTTTCTGAGGCTTTTATATTGTTCATATCGATATCGGAATTATATCGTATCGACCGAAATTAAGAAATATATCGTGATATCAAATTTGGCCATATCGTCCAGCCCTATTTATAATGGTTGTCTAACGCGACAAATTCCATTACACATTTCATTACCTAATAAGGTACATCAAGGACAGTTTAATCTAGTCCATAGCTCATCCCTAAATTCCCTCCTAAATATTGCATTTCCTAAATACCCTACATAACTGATCCCATTTACATCTCTAAATTCTATATGTAATACCCTACATATATCACCCATGTAAAAACGAATTTCCCCCTTAAACTTAATAGCTGGTTGTACCACCTTTAGCAGCAACAACTGCAAGCAAACGCTTCTGGTGTCACGGTACATGGTGCTGAGAGAATTAGCCAAATGCAGGAATGCAGAATAGGGCTTTTATTAAATAAACAAATAAAATACAAATTACAAATCAAAACTCTCATGTAGGAGAGGAATAAACAACCGAAAACAAAACAGAAACTAGACCGACCAAAACTAGAGACATGGAACAAACCAGAATATGATAACAGTTGCAACACAGCAAAACAATCCAACAAAGATAGAACAACAAAGGAGAGAATACATAGGAGCTGGTAATTGGATGCAGGTGCCACATGTGACAAGCTGGGTGGAGAAACAATCAGCGCATCTGGTGTTAATGGAAATGTATGTTCCAGACCAACACTCCATTAAAGTGGTTCAAAGTTGTGTCCTGCTTCTAAATAAGGTCTGTTGTGTATGTAAAGCTATACAGTATATTTAAAGGTGATTATATAGCAGTACCAAACAGAATTGCAAAAATAATGACTGTTTTCAAACAGGGTTCCCAAACATTCCTCTATAATCTATTATTCGGGCAAACAGTTTTTCCCGCCACAAACTAAAACCGGTTGAGCCAGTTTAAAATTTTGGTTTAGCGCTACATTGAACTCGAAGGGATGCTCAAAAAAACAGAGCAATGTTTTGATAGCACCACAGAGTCAAAGCATTTACGCTTCTGGGGGGAGTCGACCTAATAACCACGTTATTGTAGCGGTAGGAAGTATTTGAACTAAGGCTGTTAATTTGGCACATTAATTCAGAGCAGTTAATTCTATAAAAAGCAGTGTTTATGGCACAATTATGTGAAATTTGATACAACCACAGTGAAGATGCTCCAAAAAGCATTTGTCTGACACACGTGTACATAGACCAATCAAAATAATGCAGAGCAGATGGATACAAGAACATGTCCTGTGTAAACAGTCATGTCTACCTCAGACAGATTGACAACCTGAATCGCAAAGTGGATTGCTGTGATGCCAGTGATAGGCTTATGTTTAATTTTTTTTTTTTTTAAATAATTAGATTGACTTCTAAAGACAGTATTGTATTGTTTAGTCAATGCTGTTACTTGTTTGAATTATCAAAGTTATAATAAATTTGACATTTATATCCTGATTTTGGGGCATTTCTCAGCAAATACTGATATAAGCAATTACATTTGTAAGCTAATGAAAAAATTTAATCGATTGACAGTCCTTATTTTAACAAAAATAAAAGCCCCTTTACCCTTAAGTATGCTTTTCCTGATTTTGAGGATATATCTAGTAGTGAGAATCCTTTTTTTTTATTATTTTCTACTCATCTTTCAACCATAGAATTCCCCCTCAAGGAATTACTAATAGTATTAACATTACAGGTTTTTAATAACACTAAAGAGATTTAATTTAAGTCATACTTTGCTTGTGCAGAAACAAAGAATAACAAATGCTAGTTTATAAAAATAAGCATGCCATTTATTTTAATCTGATGTGTTTTGTATCCTTGGGTATTACGTTGGTTAAATTGCACAGCAACAATTTTATCGATAGGCTTTCGGTCGCATTTAAAACGCACAGATCAAGGGGACATAAAATAAGGACATAAAAGGCATGGGTCTTTATGGGTGCTCATAAATAGCTGGAGAAAGTGTAATATTGAGAAGCAGTTTTAGCTGGTTTGTGCTTTTCTCTCACTGATTTCAGAAAACCACAGTCCAATTCTGAACCGCAGCACAGAAATAAGGATAGAAACAGATTTATGGTGCAATTGAAGGCAGTGTTTTTCATAATCCATGGGCTTCATGGAAAACAAGTGAGACAGAGAAAACAAAACAGCAGGATAAAATGGCAAACAAAGACTGGGCTTTTTGTCGTCTTGACATGGTGATGAGTGGGATGGCAGAGATGGATTTACA
The DNA here is from genome assembly GCA_032164185.1 of Moxostoma hubbsi. Taxonomy (NCBI): domain Eukaryota; kingdom Metazoa; phylum Chordata; class Actinopteri; order Cypriniformes; family Catostomidae; genus Moxostoma; species Moxostoma hubbsi. The sequence goes on from JAVLUX010000010.1 coordinate 21,536,825, forward strand.
CAGAGACGTGCCCATTGTTTATGATTGAGAGGCTCTGCACCAACCCTTGTCCTTGTGGTTAAAAGGGAAATCTTTGAAACTACAGAGCCATGTATATGCCACGTGCGATAGAAAGTGTTCAATCGCTGAGTAGCTGGATGAACAGGGATGCCTTGCTGCATTGCAAATGATGTGGAAAAGAATCTGCTTACATGCCAGGTTTAAATTTTGGCAATACAAAAATGAAAGCTGGGATTTGAGTACGCTCCATTTTTTACACTTTAAATATACAATTTTAGTTAGGCAATAAATTGATCCAAGTACAAAAAGGAAAGGTAAAAGATGTATTTGCATAGTTGATCCTTATAGTTCTATAACCTTAAGCCATCACGACTGCTTTGCTACATGTTACTACTACTACACATGGTAGTGAGGTGCAATTCAACAATGTCTGAGGTCAGGGGTCACTGGCATCAGCTTTATAAAGGCTACAAACCAATTTAGACAAATTTTGATGTTAATCGATTAAAACAATGTCTGAAATAATTTTTTATTACCAAAATACCTTCACTTTTTTCAATATGCACACTGCAATTCAGCCTCTGGTTGCTAGAATTCATGAATATCAATGCTTTAATTACCTGGCTTGGCTAGGTCCCCTAGGCTACTGCTGCAAGGAAATCAATTCACTATCTAAGCTATCGAAATTGACACACTGAACACTGGCTTTTTCTTTCTGAGCATAAGCACAAATCCCTGCTAATATCTACTGTATGGATTAACTTAATTTCCTAACACTGACATTGCTATCAGCGATTTGGAGTTAACAATTTTTTTTATGTAGCACAACTCTCAACTGCAGTGAGAAATTAGTGTCAGAATAGGAGCTCAAGATAATATCTGCAGCAGCATCTCAGCAGCCTGTTTTTCTGTCTTACATTTATAGCATGCTTTTGAATTGCAGCCACTGCTGATTGGTCAAGTCCACCTGGGTTGTGCAGGGCCACTTTGTTAAGAAATCCAACATGATGCTATAAAGTTACTAATCAGATTTTAAAAAGTTTGATCCACCACATTTGCAGCTAATATGAAACCGAGCAGAGAGGAGAAATATTGGATCCAACCAGTGTTCTGCCAGAGTTTTGGCCGAGTCTAAACCTCCCTGTCATATGGGAGCATAAAGTACTGTACTCTACAAGGGCAAATCAAGTAGAGTTGTGTGAGCCAAAGGCCATAAATGAAAGCTGTAATAGTGAGCCATAGAAGGGGTTTTTTTCAGCAGTACAGCAGGCAACCAGCAGCTTCATAGAGTGAAGATGTTACTTTAAGGAGGCGATTTAGTCTAGGTCTACAAAATTGTATTATTAATTAGTGCAGTCTTTGCACGCGATGAATCTTTGTCAATAACAACCTTTTGAAGTTGACATCACTGTTAAACTAAAGGCTTTATAGAGCTTTTGCAAATATCAAACGGAGTGAAACAGAAAGTGAGTGCAGTCCTTTTGATAAAAACTATGTGCGTTTTCCAAACAGCATTTTAGCGCCCTTGAAGAGCATTGCGGGAAGGGGACACCACTCAAAATGTTGTTCCAAACTAAAGTAAGAAAAAGGTTTTTTTTTTTCCCCAAAGGCCCTACCACAAGACTGTTAGCAGAGGGTAAATTTGTACAGTATTACCATGCTCCCTTCAGAGTGCCCAAATCAAGAGCTCTGTCCTTTGGAGTGAACAGGGCATAGGGATGATTACTCTTGAATGGAATTCACCCATTATTCATTGTTGGTCATAAAATTTAGGTTCTATATTATCCATAATTATCTAAATTCTCTTATGCAAGTAATTATATTTTTCATAAACAACTTAGGCTAGGGTATACTTAATTGAATAGTCATCTGGTTACTGATTACCTATATCATTCTGAGAAACCATCCAAACCTGACTGCATATTTTTCTTTGCTTTGTTTTAAAGTGATTGTGTGGATTGCATGGAATCGGCATATCCAAGGAGTGCTCAGCACTATTTGATATATGCACAGTCAGTTAAATACTATAATGCAATACTGAGGTTATTAACCTCTTCACACATGAGTTCTTACAATACCGACTAGGAATGCACCAAATATTTTCGGTGTAAAATGGCATAAATTGCTATTTTCGTTTTTCACCAAAAAAAAAAAATGATAAAAGACAGAAAATCTTGCCTGAAACTTTGTACAGAAACTGTTACTTTACAATCCGGTAACAAAAACAACTCACAGGGAGAAAAAGCATAGTTTATGTTGCACATTAAATTCCACATCTCCAGAAGCAAAGTAATCGAAAATAGTGAAGCGAAGTTATGTTGAAAATACTATTTGAGCAGTTGTTTCATTATGACAATCGCTTCAGTCGTTCTCTCCTTTTAAACAGCACGCAAATGAAGATCAGTTCGATTGCACACCTCTGAGCCAAGCCTAGTGTTACACCAGTTTGATCTTATGTGCAAATAGGTTAAGAATATAGAAAGAGCAAATAAACTTTGATTCTAGGTGTCTTTTGTCCTTACATTGACCTATGGAGGACTGCACTCTCAGTAACCTGTGGCATTGCTCTGTTCCTCATTAAACCTAGCCACAAATATGGCCCTGATGCCTGGCACAAGTCCGACAGCCACTGAAACATTTATGCCAGAAAGAGCTGCTCATGCCTCTTCCTGAGTCTTAAGCAATGAAAAAAACACCATTATCCCACTTGACGCCTCTCCAACTCGTCTATTAGCACATCACTCGTGCTTGATCAGAGCATGGTAGCAAATGTGGCTGTTCCTCAATCACACAATTTCACAAGGCCTTTGAGAAACAGGAGTCAAGTAATCAGGCATCACTGATCAAAGAAGCCGGACCTAGAGTCAATAAAAAGGATAATGGTGAATGTGGAGATTGCGGGCTTTGACAGACACTTTGACAGAGCTGGGAGCAGTCAATAAATTGATCTTTGCCTCAGTGTTACCATGGAACATGTCAGCTAACTAATCACTGTGGAGAAAATACAAAGAGAGAAAGCAGTTTTGGTATGTAGCATTTTGGCAGAGTAAATCTGCACTTATCAGGCCACTTGTATGTCCGAGAGCATGACATGCTGCGGTTTAAAAAAAATGGAACTGAGAACGCTTTCTGCAACACTGCAGCAAATCTGATCAAACATAAAATGCTAATGATGACTCTGAAGAGGCTGACAGAGAGAGAGGTAGAGAGAAATAGAGAAATTGCCAAAAATAAAGGAGATGGCAGCAAAACTAGGCTAATATATAAAGCAGCTCTAGGTTCTCTCTTTCGCTGAATTTAGATGGTAAATTGTCAATTTCAACAACTATCTAAAGTAACTACCAAAAGGGCAACCTGGTCTCACAAGTCACATTACTATAAAATTTTAGCAAAATGATTTTTACATGGCTCGTTGTATGTATAACAGTAGTTTTCTTATGTGATCAAGTTGCACAGTAGCTCAACTGATAGAGCATAGCACGTTCAGCGTGAAGGACCAGGGTAAAAGTCCAGAAGTACAGTAGTGTAGAAACGTGCAGCAAATGTTTCATACATGCACCACAAATAACATTTGCATTTTTATTTCACAATTGCTGTTCATGATCGGTTAGGATTAGGTTTAAGGTAGAGAGGTAGGTTTTGTTGATTTCAAACTTGGAGCATTAACCTTGAAAACCTTGTCTGCTTGGGAGAACATTTAACTCACTTGTATCACCACAGGTAAGGCTGCAAAACAGGCAGCACCACACTGAATTGTGGGTTAAATATATTAGAAAATGCAGTATCTCTTAATAGTGTTGTCACGGTACCAACATTTCAGTAGTCGGTACCAATACCAGTGAAATTTCAAAGTACTCAATACCATTTTCGGCACCAAACCAAAACACAAAAACAGGTTACTAAACAACACTCTTTTATTAACAAAGTTAACAAAACATTAACAGCAGAACTAAGAACAATAATATACAATTGAGCAACACCAAGTTAAATGTATTATTTTTTAATTATAGCAAAACTGTACAATGTATGCTTAAAGTATTTTTGAACACTTATATAAGATTTGCTTCAACTTTTGCAACTTTAACTTAAGTTTTTACCAAGTACTAAAAAAAAAAAAAACGAAATAAGCATACAATAGAATGAATAAAAATAATTTACAAACTAAAGTGCAAAGTGCTCTCATATTAATAAAGATGCATATTGCCAATTTTCTTCACGATAAGAAAGGCACAGTGACATATTTTATGATTAAATAAGTCGTGAGCAATTGCGTTCTAGCTGCAGCAAGCGTTCGCGCTCGAAGGACGAGCGTCCCCGAGGCAGAGTCTCTCTCATCCGGGTGCAGTTTCAATCTCTCCCCCTTAGATCAGGACATTCGCACAACTCATTGAAGAGGCACCGACCACACAGAAATGCCAGTTTCTGAGTTTATAGTTATTAACATGAGCTGCTTCTGTATTATTTGAACTTTAATAAAGCTATAATGCATTAAATATAACTGCATTTAAGATGTAACACGTTTCCTTTAAAGAGCTCCGTCTCAGCTTATTCCACAACGAGTGCTTCTGAATTTACTTCATTATTATTTTTTAATAATTACCTAATACTTTGGGATCTACATAAGATGAAGCTGTGAAAGTTTAGAGTGCATCTGGAATGATCTGTGTAATTCTTCCTCTCCTCCATCAGGTGTGAACTGCAGAGCTCTCACTCGACATAATTATAGTTTAATGTGATTTCATGTTACGTTAAATGAGATCAAACAACTATTAGACAATGAAAATTTTTCTCGACAATTTTTTATTTTCGACGTTTCAGCCCTAATGCAAATGATAATGTGCTTTTAAACTCACCTGCTTTATTTGCTTGAATAAATCCGGGTGTCTGTCTTTCAGGTGCTTTATTAAGTTTGATGTGTTTCCTCCTTTCGTCAGAAAATTGTGAATGCAGCGTTTACAAATAGGTTTTTGCTGATTTATGATGTTTCCCCTTTCATCAGCCTCAAATCCAAAGAATTTCCAAACCTGGCTTTTACCACAAGATTCAGTTGAGACTCCGCAGCAGCAGCTACATTGCTTGTCGCAATCTTTTGCTTGTTGTGAGCGTTCGAAAGTTCCCGACTCTGATTGGGAACCGGGTAGACCTGGTACTTGGTACTCCGGTACCTTCAGAAATTCTGGTATCATAATAATGTTATTGTTTGAGTACCGACTTGGTATCGGAGTACCGGTATTTTTTGACAACACTATCTCTTAATGTAAATAACCTACAGACAGACAAGTACACTCTCTTATTGACAACTTTAGAGTTCTCTTCCTGCTTTAAGTTAAGACACTAAGGGCAATTTCAAAAAGCATTTAAAATGGATAAAAATTGATTAAACAACAAATAAACATGCACACACTGTAAACATTTTCATAATTTTAATGGTAAAAACACTACAGTAAAAAAAAGTTAATTGGTTAACTTAAATTAGTTACCTTAAAATATACGGTAAAACTTTTTAATATATTTAAAATAATGTAAAAAGTATGATTTTTCTGAATAATTAACAGTAAAAATGTATATTATGTTTAACAAGAGAATACATGTACTTTTACAGTAAATTATTGTTAAAATTACAGTAAAAACACAATAATCGGCCGTTCCCAGAATTTCCTGTGTGACACAGTTCATTTGATTATATTTTATGGGAATAGTTATATTTCTTCTTATTTTTTATATCAGTGATGTGCATTGGGGTGTTCTGTGTTATATTTGATGTAGTGTAGCTAATGTTTATTACAATATTTTAATTTCAAATGTGTTATCCTGATGGTATGTGTTTGTGTGTGTGACACTGAGCACAATCTCTACATGTTTATTAGTCATTTGCTTAATGCCAAACACCAAAGACAGTTAACAAATCATAGATATGAATGATTTCTCACTGGAGCAGTTGTAGAGCTTGTAATGGATATATTTGAATGTATCTCTACTGTGTGTGATGCTCTCGTGGTTTTTACTGATTACCAATATGTCACAATGACCTTTTGATATTGACAACAGAACTATTCATAACGCCAGAGTCAGTTTCAGGCCATGTCACAGCCCCGCCATAGTCAGCTCCATGCCATGTCAGTCACGCCAAAGTCAGCTCCAGGCCATGCCACAGCCACACCTCAGCCTGCTCCATGCCATGTCACAGCCAAACCTGTCTGCTCCATCCCATCCCGTGTCAAAGCCCAGACTGCTCCATACACAGGACATTCACAGGCCCGCCTCTGCACCACAGTCCAGGCTAGCCTCTGCTCCACTGAGGACCTCCATCCCTACGACTCCGCCTTGGTCCTAAGCCCCATCGGCTCTGCCCCTTGTTCACATGCTCCATGCCCTGTCTCGCCAGGCCACGCCCCACACCAAGTCTTTCCAGGCCATGTTTCAAGGAAACCCATGTGTTCATGTCTTTTATTTTGAAAAGTTTAGTTCCTGTGGTTCCCCTGTCAAGTGTTCATCCTATTTCCCTGCATGTTCATGTGTCTTGTTTTCATTGGTTTATTGTCTTGTTACTCATTATCCGTTCTAGTTTTTCATTGGTTTATGTTTATTAGTCTTGTTATCTTGCTTATAGTTCTGTCTGTTCATTGGTTGTCTTGTTACCCATGTTACCCATGTCTTTGTATTTAAGCCCTCATGTTTGCAATTGTCTCTTGTAAGGTATTGTGTATGTACTTTGTTGTAGAAGGTAAGGTATTGTGTATGTACTTTGTTGAGAAGTCTCAAGATGGCGCCGAGTATGGCTGCTGCGTTGCGAGCTCCGTCAAAACACTGCAGTTTATTGTTTGTTTTGTTTACAGTTCTGTGTTTTTTTGTCTTGGATGTTGTCTGCCTTATTGTGTACGACAGACAAACGCTTTTGGACATTGGTTCGGCAATCACACACCGAAAACCGGACTTCACATTCCTCAATGCCGACCCGCGGTTTACAAACACGCCAGCGGAGCCCTTTGTTTGGGCTGCCCGGCCGCGGAAACGCAGAAGGAAAAGGGGAAAAAGAGCCGGCGTTCTCATCAGATTAAGACGTCGCGCAAATCGCCCCCCGTTACCCAGTATACTACTGGCAAATGTTCAGTCTCTGGACAACAAGCTCTGCGAGCTGAGAGCGCGGATCTCTTTCCAACGAGAGACGAGAGAATGCTGTGTTATCTGTCTTACGGAAACCTGGTTGTCCGCGGAGATTCCAGACTCGGCCATCGAACCCGCGGGTTTCTCCGTGCACCGAGCGGACAGAGCGAAAGACCTCTCAGGTAAAAGCAGAGGTGGAGGTGTATGTTTTATGATCAACAAATCATGGTGTGATCAGAGGAATGTACATTTTATCAGGTCTTTCTGCTCTCCTGATCTGGAATTTCTCATGCTTCTGTGTCGACCATTCTGGCTACCGAGGGAATTCACAGCGGTCATTATCACTGCTGTGTACATCCCCCCACAAGCCGACACAGACCGGGCACTTAGGGAACTGTATGGCAGTATAAGTGAGCAGGAAACCGCGCACCCTGAGGCCGCGTTCATTGTTACCGGGGACTTCAACAAAGCCAACTTCAAAACAATAGCACCAAAATACCACCAACACATCAGCTTTAACACACGAGGGGACCGGGTTTTGGATCATTGCTATTCTCCTTTCCGGGATGGCTACAAATCCCTCCCCCGCCCACCATTTGGCAAATCTGACCACTCTTCCGTTCTGCTTCTGCCCGCTTACAGGCAGAAACTGAAACGGGAATCACCCGCCCTCAGAATGATCCAGTGCTGGTCGGACCAATCAGACTCTGCGCTACAGGACTGTTTTGATCACGCGGACTGGGAGATGTTCCGGTCTGCCTCCGATGACGACATCGAGGTTTACGCTGATAGCGTAACGTGTTTCATCAGGAAGTGCGTAGAGGACGTTGTTCCGACGAAAAACATACGGATCTACCCCAACCAGAAACCCTGGGTTAACGGCGATGTTCGCGCGGCACTTACTGCGCGGACCACCGCTTTTAATTCCGGGAACGCGGAGGAGCGTAAACAAGCCAGTTATGCCCTCCGTAAATCCATCAGCACAGCCAAACGCCAGTACAGGCACAAAATTGAAGGTCAGTTCAACACCACTGACTCCAGAAGTATGTGGAAGGGAATTAACATCATCACGGACTATAAACAGAATAAAAACTCCACCATGAACACCGTTGCCTCTCTCCCGGACGAGCTTAATACATTTTATGCTCGTTTCGAGAACAACAACACCGCCCTCGCGGAGAGAGCACTCGCGGCCGATACTACAGATGATGGTTCACTCTCCGTCTCTGTTGCGGATGTAACCCGATCCTTCCGACGGGTGAACATCCGTAAAGCCGCGGGTCCAGACGGCATTCCGGGCCGCGTCATCAGAGCATGCGCGAACCAACTGGCTGGTGTTTTTACGGACATTTTCAACCTGTCCCTCTCCCTGTCTGTAGTCCCCACATGCTTCAAAACATCAACCATTGTGCCTGTACCGAAGCAAGCCAAAATCACTTGTTTAAATGACTGGCGTCCTGTTGCTCTGACCCCCATCATCAGCAAATGCTTTGAGAGGTTGATCAGAGATCACATCTGCTCTGTTCTGCCCACCTCTTTGGACCCATTGCAGTTTGCCTACCGTAAAAACCGCTCCACTGATGATGCTATTGCATCTACAATACACACTGCTCTTTCCCACCTGGAAAAAAGGAACACATATGTGAGAATGCTGTTTGTAGACTACAGTTCAGCATTTAACACCATAGTGCCCTCCAAGCTTGATGTGAAACTCCGGGCTCTGGGCTTAAACAGCTCGCTGTGCAGCTGGATCCTGGATTTCCTGTCAGGCAGACGTCAGGTGGTTAGAATGGGCAGCAACATCTCCTCACCACTGACCCTCAACACTGGAGCCCCGCAGGGCTGTGTTCTCAGCCCACTCCTGTATTCCCTTTACACACATGACTGTGTGGCGACACATAGCTCCAATGCCATCATTAAGCTTGCTGACGATACGACGGTTGTAGGTCTGATCACTGACAATGATGAAACAGCCTACAGAGAGGAGGTGCACACTCTGACACGCTGGTGTCAGGAGCACAACCTCTCCCTCAACGTCAGTAAAACCAAGGAGCTTGTGGTGGACTTCAGGAAGAAAGACAGAGAACACAGCCCCATCACCATTAATGGAGCACCGGTGGAGAGAGTCAGCAGTTTCAAGTTCCTCGGTGTCCACATTACTGAGGAACTCACATGGTCCGTCCACACTGAGGCCGTTGTGAAGAAGGCTCACCAGCGCCTCTTCTTCCTGAGATGGCTGAGGAAGTTTGGAATGAACCACCACATCCTCACACGGTTCTACACTAGTACTGTTGAGAGCATCTTGACTGGCTGCATCACCGCCTGGTACGGCAATAGCACCGCCCACAACCGCAAAGACCTGCAAAGGGTGGTGCGAACGGCCAGAAACATCATCGGAGGTGAGCTTCCCTCCCTCCAGGATATATATAACAGACGGTGTGTGAAGAAAGCTCGGAGGATTATCAAAGACTCCAGCCACCCGAGTCATGGGCTGCTCTCACTGCTTCCATCAGGCAGGCGGTATCGCAGAATCAGGACCCGCACCACCCGACTACATGACAGCTTCTTCCCACAAGCAATAAGACTTTTGAACACATGATCTCTCACGATCAACAATCAGCACTGCACTTTATTAATCATCACTCTGTCAATATATTCTCCCAATTCAGTTAGTGTATATATATATATTTATACCCGTATCTGGTGTGTGTATTCTACATTGTGTGTATTGTGTACATTTGTTATGTAAATTGTTGTGTAGGTATGTGTACATTTGTTATGTAAATTGTTGTGTAAGTTTGTTATGTAAATTGTTTTGTGTAATATGTTGTTTATTGTAAAGTGGTTTATGTCTCGTCACTGTCATTACTGCTATGTTGCTCGGAACTGCACACAAGAATTTCACCTGCTGTTGCACTCGTGTACACAGTAGTGTGACAATAAAGTGATTTGATTTGATTTGATTGATTTGATTGTAGTCAAGTCAAGTCAAGCCAAGCCAAGCCAAGCCAAGTCAAGCCAAGTCTAGTTTATGTCAAGTCTTGTTTTAGTCAAGTCAAGTTCATGTTTATGTTTAGTTCACGTTTATAGTTAGGGTTTTTGGATTTCACATTTTGTTAAATAAATTGCACTTGTGTTCATCATCACACCATCGTCACTTAACTACAGTGGTAAACAGGATGGTTGAATCGAACTTTGGTTTGGATTGAGCAATCAAAGTTTGAAAAACAGCCTAGATGTTTCTCTGCTGAAGCGTCGATCAGTGTAAAAAACGGACACTTCTAAGTAGGGGCAGTTCTAGGGTTAGTGGATTTTCAGGGCTTTGCCCAGAGCTCTGTGGATACATTTAGGATTATCTTTTGATATTGGAATTTAATACACATTTTAATAATAAAAGTTTAAATATTTAATTTGTCATTTATAAAATAAATATTTTAATGTTACTGAAACTTAAACTAAAAGGTCTCACGTACTCACTTTTGTCTCAGCTTCAGAGAGGCTCGAACATCAGAAATTGAGTGCTTTTAACACTGTGCTTTAAAACATGATAATAAAAAAACAAACACTATATTGTCCCTTTCGGCTTTCCATAGTTCGAAGCACTTTGTTTACAATTGGGAGTTTTTAAATCTATTATTCGTTGAGTATATGTAAAACAGATCATTTTCATGGGCAAGGAAAAGGCGAGAAACCGGCTTAACATATAACTTAAAGGTTTAATGGAAAACTCAAAAGACAAATACATAAGCTCTCCCGTAATTGAGCTCTCTCTCTCGATCGCCGTCTGCGAGTGGCCTTTATCCCTCTTGACGGCTTAATTACCCTAATATGGGACCGGGCGTGCGTAATCACGCCCCGGTCCCGCCCTCCACCGTGCCACAGTATCTTAAGTTAGTTTGGAAGATAGCAGGCTGTAAATAGGCTAATATAGGTGTCTTAATAAGAGTTTTGCAAAATACTCCAATGTCCTAGCTCGTGACAAAGTTTGCAAATTCCTCAAGCACATCTATTGCTCTTTGTTTTCAGAGTTACATACTGTATCTTAATAGTTGGTACTTACTGCATCTGGATGGACCAATTCAACACAGTTTCCAATATCTCACAAAGACAAGAATGTTGCCCAGGCACAGAGCCGCAATTGCATTTCACGAGCGCTCTTCTTGCACGCATGCACATATATGAGTGCTGGAAAGCAGCTGTCAACCATACTATGTACTGTATACTGCCAACAAGACTGTGCATGTGTACTGAATTGTGTCTGTAATTAGTTTTATCGATATATGGTAGAAAGTCAGGTGTCTTTCATTTATATATATTACTCAATATTAAAATGCCGTATACTGTTGAAATGTAACAATATAATATGTTTTAGTGTTAACTTAATACTGAAGGACTGGTACTTCTGATATCACTACAAGATGAGGCATTATGGAAACAATGGTGGCTTAAAGGAATAGTTCATCCAAAAATAAAATTCTCTCATCGTTTACTCACCCTCATGCTATCCCAGATGTGTATGACTTAAATTCTTCTGCAGAAAACATATTCATTTCATTTTTCATTTATTTGTAAGGGACCATGCACAAAAATATTAATCTCACAAGAGAAGAGATGCTTTGCACCAGATTTAGCTACTAGCTCATTTCCATATCTCCACTCTTTAGATCCATACAAAGAAAATGAATGGGTGCCAACATTTTAACGCTCCAAAAAGCACATAAAAGGCAGCATAAAATCATTCATAAGACTCCATTGGATAAATCCATATCTTCTGAATTGATATGAAAGGTGTGGGTGAGAAACAGATCAATATGTAATTCAATTTTTGCTTATCCATATGCATGAACAATGTGAATTACCAAAAACACAAGAAGAAGAAGAATGTGAAAATCGACTGAGCAGGGAGGAGAATTTATAGTAAAAATTTACTAAAATATTTATGTGTTTCTCACCCACACTTATCAGATCCCTTCAGAATACATTGATGAGTCACATTGATTACTTTTATGCAGACCTATGTGATTTGTTGAGCGTCAAAATTTTGGCACCCATTCAGTTGCATTGTATGGACCTACAGAGCAGAGATATTCTTCTAAAAATCTTTATTTGTGTTCTGCTGAAGAAAGAAAGTCATTCACATTCTGGATGGTATGAGGGTGAGTAAATGATGAGAGAATTTTCATTTTTGGGTGAACTATTCCTTTAAGCCCAGGAAGCCCAGCCCTAGTGCCACCCATGCTTCTCAGAGTACAGATTTAACTGATGTCTCAGTGGACAAATGCTTGAGTTCAGCAGATGATGTCATTGCTCACTGAATGTGTGGTTTTGGCCCTCATTTCAGGGACGTCTCTACCGCCATGCTCACAGAGCAAGAATGCAAATCTTAGGTGGGTCTTGGTTGATTTTAGGGTTTAATCAGTCAAAGACATATCTGACTAATACATTGTCAGTTCAAGGTCAACTCATTAATGACACTCAGCTATGGTGAAATATGCAGATCTTTCTACAGGTGATAAATATTCACAGTTGTTTTCATTCACAGTGCATCTTACTAGGCAAGGGGCTGTCATACTAGAATTTGATCGATTCAATGCAACCGATCGTGTACACAAGCATAAACAAAATGATGATATTCGATGAATACATAGTTTCAAGTTTGGTGACTTGCAAATACACATAGCAAAATGGTGTTTGACCAACAGAGTATGTAACCTTAACAGATTGGTATCTTGGCCGAAAAAAATTAAATAAATAAATTAAAAAAAAAAAAAAAAAAAAGGTTGACTGTCAGCCATCCAATGCACCAGTGATCAATTATTCAAGAAAATGCAAGTTTTTGCCTCTTCAAGGAATTTTTCAATGTCAAGGAATGGCTATGCTGTTTATCAACATATCTGCACCTTGCTGAAATAAAGGGACTCAATAAGTCACTAAAAGATTCACAGTAAATAAATCCCAAATAGTATAAAGACAACAGAAACCTCCACCATAAAAGAAACAAGCACCCTAGACAATTAGAGAGAGCAGCAGTCTTGGAACAACCAGAGTTGGCTGTCTGACCTAGTTAGCATATGAACACCCCCCACAAGTAGACTGTACAATGGTCAGACACACAGGGGCAAAACAGGTCCCATTAAGTACTTAATAAAATTAAAATATTTTACATATAGCATTGTCTTTAAATGTTGCATTTATGTAAGTGATTTTCATTTCTTATCTCTCTCCCACCCCCCACCCCAGAGTCATGCACAAATCCCTGACAAATCCCTAAATTCAGAATTGGAAGTAATGTTCCACAAGGGACTCTGTGATTTGCACACGATGTTCTCAAATTTTAAGTGGCGCATTTTATTATAGGGTTGTGATTCCTAATGTTGGGAGTAGATAATTAGCCATCTTGCTCTCAAGATTTAGGATGTAAGATTATGGATACCACAGAGATGTATATGATTTGTACACTGTCAGTATATTCTTTGTACACAAACCAACACTCACACACAGAGAGAGTCCTACATACTAATCAATGCTAGGCCAATGTACAGTACATGTGCTTTTTCTTAATATATAATATACATGGTAACACTCACCTTCTGATGCAGAGGCTGCCGGGGACTGGGGCCCTACAGGCGTTGGGGGTACAGGTCTCAGCCAGGGCTTCCCTGAGGGAAGGCCCACTCTCACAATCCCAACAAACTCCACAAAGGTACCAGGGAAGTTGCCCGTTTCCTTAGTGCATTCATTAGTGCCATGCAGCCAGCCCTTTGGGCATTTCTCATCGCCCTCTTGGTAATCGGGTGTCAGTAAAGTTATTTTGCTGACTGTTAGGAGATCCCCAGGCTGCAGGGAGATATCATCACCCTGTTCCTGTTTGTACTCAAACAGTGCACGGTACTGGAAACTGTCCGAGTTCATGATTTGTGCTTTACATGAGCTTCAAAATTGTTTTAATGCTTAAACTACACCTGGAAGTTGTCAGTCAGTCCTTGGTTTAAATCTTGAGTGCTAACTCAGCTGTAAAGTCTTTGGGTTAAATCCTGAGAGCTTATTGCCATTCAGCGGAGTTCCTATAAGGGTTAAAACTCCAACAGCACCACGTGTCAGGCAGAGGCTGTTGTTGCGCAGTTTAAAATTTGGTCCAAAAATAAAAGTACATATTCAACTAATCAGACCATGGGGTTGAAATTAATTCTAAAAGTCTGTGCCAAGACACAGAACAAGGTCAGAGAATGCCAAAACAGACAGCTCCATAAAGCAAGGGACAGATACTGAGGCGATGGTGCAGGACAGTAAAAAGCACAAATTTGGGGACACAGTGACCTGGAACTGGGATGATCTGCAGCGTTGGAACTTGTCCACAAATAGAAATGGAACACTGATTGAAGTACCCGATCTATGTTCTTTTGCACATGTGGTATGAAACAGAATAACATGGGCAGTGCCAGTCTATTCTTCAAATGACAGAGCAAGGGTCTTCTTCTTGATAAAGAACCTAAAAGCATTTGTAAAGTAAGTTACAAATCCTTTCCTAAATAAACGTATTTTTACATGAATTGTATTGTAAGACACATGTTTGTATTGCACTAAAATCCTTAAATTACATAATCGCAGTAAGTAATACGATTACAGATATGTGCAAGATCTACATTTTACAGCATGGCACCACAACTACTATTTTCAAAATACAGAGCAATGCAATGAAACATGGCACTGCAATAAATGTCTCACAGCGCGTACTGGGACAGTGCCAACTTGAGTACAGCGTGCAGAAACTCGACTCGCATGACACATAACATACCTGCTTTCGCACTTCGCAAAACCACCCGAAATACGAGATGCACGTAGTCCAACGCAAGAAGAACGAATGGATATTTTACAGCCAGATTAGTTAAAATATACGCTTATAAATATTCTCAATCAACCTGCGTGGCTGAGTCAGACATCCAGACTAATGCTGTACTACGAATCTGCCCGAGTGATGTCAGAGACCACACCCCCGCTGTCTGATTATGGCACACTCTGTGGACAAATTTGGGAACATGGATGTCATTATAAACATGTCATGCTTAGAAGAGCGCAAAGCAGCGCGTCCTTTACATCTGTCTAGACAGTTTAAAAAAATAAATGTCTGGCTTGTGAAGTGGTGCCAAACACGTTAACGCACTCACGAGCATTATACTATTTCTGGACTTTTTTAACAGTAGTAAAAATGATCAAGGATATGCATTGCCTTTGCAGCCTATGCATTTAACACTCAAATAGGCTACATGTTTATAGCAGGGGCGTCGCTAGACTTTAGTGACATCCCGGGCTTAGCCCACAAGAATCTTTCCATCCATGACTTAAAAAAATGTCCTATACCTGTCAAATAACAATTATATTAAGCACAACACTGAAAGTGGTTAAGAACAGGGCTGCGGCAACTAATCGATTATATAGATAATTATTGATAATAAAACTGATCGAAAACTAATTTCGTTATTGATTAGTTGGATGCCTCAGGCATGGAGAAGCTCCATCAGTGATGTCACTTTACAGCCCAGTGAAAAATGTGCTGAATGATGAAAACTATTTGAAAAACAACATATTCAAGCTGAAGTGGAAAAAAACATGACCCAAGTTATCATAATAATAATAAGCATACAGTTTATTATGGACCACTTGCTGCTTAAGTGCTTTGACAGAATGCTTGTGCTGTTTTATGTGCTCAAGAGTTGTTTCTCTCCATTGCATAACATAAATTTGATTGCTATTTTTTTTATTTGAATTTATGTTGTTACATTATGAATTAGAAACTAGGCATGTATTTTGCAAAACTGTTTTTTTTTTTTACCACATGCAAGTCTCCGATACATTAAGTGAGCAAGCATGCGCATCAAGGGAGCACAATCATTTTGATGAAACATTGTGTCAGTTGTGCAGCTCATGGATGTCACACTGATGTCCAAGTGTGCCAGTTTTTATAGTGTTTTTCATTTTTTTTATTTATTTATTTTTTATCATGTAAGCGCATGTAATGCAATGAGCAATGATTAGACTTTTCATTAAGAGAGTGAATCTGCACTCCATTTACAGATGTTTGTACTATAATCAACTGTATAGAATGCTGAAACAAATGTATAATAATGCTAAGGGACCTGATATTTGATAGTACTGGTAATGCCAAATGTTGGCTAATGTCTGATATTATTAGAAAATGGCAAGAGCGCGCATCACTTGGGCAAGTTTGTGTGATATCTCGAGCTACGCTCGCGTGAAAACCAGGGTTCAACTATACCTCGCAAATGCGTATCAAGCACCGGACACCAGTTTCAGTGGCCCAATATAGAGCAAAATGTTGTCGTGTGCTGTATTCTAAATTATCTTAGGATTTAAGAACCAATATCGAGATGATTGCGATGCATTGGAAAACCAGTATTTTTACCCACCCCTAGATAATGATATATGCAGATATTTGATCCACTCACATGCAACTTAACTAGTTAGCAACCGTTAGCTCATTAACGTGGCTAGCTCTTAATAAATAAACTGTCCTGCCGATCTAATGGCATAACAATCACACACCATACAAACGATCCTTATTAAAGTTCATTGTTACTGACATACCTTCATTATGATAGACTAATGATAAATAAATTCTGGTTGGTTCTCGTTTAGTGAACTTGCACCTAATTTGATTATGGTATTTTCTTAAATGCACTAGCTGATTTAACCTAAGACTAGTCCATTTTAGGGAGTGAGCAGGGGTGCTCAGAACAAGTTTACTGGTGCATGCATTAAAATATATTTGGTGTATCAATTTAACAAAAAAATGAAGATTAGAAATTAATCTTAAAGATTATATATTTAGAAATAAGGCTTGCATGATAAAACCTCAGTGCCTCTAATACAGAAAAGCTGCTCAACTCTGAGAGAAAATAAAATCTCCCACTTCAGGTGTTCGTAACATGTCTGATGAACTTGAGAATAAACAGCAGGGAAAAGGCAAAATGCGAACCATCAATTAATGCAAGTGGGGCTCACTGATTGGAATTAATTAACATTTGAAGCCAGAATTGCAGTGTGCCTTGTTGCTTTTGTACTCTTTGAAGTAATGAACATTAAGCCTTACTTTTTTTATATTATATTCCCATCACAAAATAATACATTCGAAGCTATTGGCTAAAGATTCTGGGCTTCAGCTAGATAGATAGATAGATAGATAGATAGATAGATAGATAGATAGATAGATAGATAGATAAAATATAAAGTTATTAATTAATATGCCATTTTTCTAGATATTTGAAATTTCAAAATATACAGTAGGCCCTAACTACAGAAAAAACGATGTGATACATGTGAACATTTTTTTATCAACATTTCTGTGAAATTGTATCTAAATATAACATTCTAAAATAATATCTAATTTTACTAACTTAAATATGTTATTAAGACAAATCTGTTCTATTTACTTTGCATGAACTGCCGAATGTAGATGCGTGAGAATGCTGCAAGCTGGTTCGGCATCATATAGCTGCAGAGTAAAATGTGGATAGTTTCCTCTTTCAAGCCCTATTTAGACTAATGTGTGCATAAACTATTGCTCTCATCACACCACCTTTTGACATTAGTTTGTTACATCTGTCATGTCTGTTTTGTACAGGAATGTGTTGCGTGTCTGTGTGTGTAACTATATGTGTATGTGTGTGTGCAGGTTTGTAAACAAGATGTAGTCCCAGTGAGAGACAAAAAAAATGTGTGAGAGAGTATGGGAAAGAGGCTAAATGTAAGTGAAATGATTATAAGAAAAAATTTAATTCATAGATGTAAAAAAAAAAAAAAATATCTACATACATAATCTCATGTGTAAAGCCACAATTGATTCCCAGATTTAACGCAAAAGATGTAACTTTTTTTTAATGGTAATGCTATTTCCTTTTTAAATATATGAAAAAAATATCATGCATATTTTGATAGTCATGACAAAATTCACAAAGTTTGGTTAACATACTAAACGTGGTTAACG
Organism: Moxostoma hubbsi; assembly: GCA_032164185.1. Taxonomy (NCBI): domain Eukaryota; kingdom Metazoa; phylum Chordata; class Actinopteri; order Cypriniformes; family Catostomidae; genus Moxostoma; species Moxostoma hubbsi. The sequence goes on from JAVLUX010000010.1 coordinate 21,554,931, forward strand.
TATCTGCTTTTTTAAAAATTATTGTATACCTATACCTGTTCACTTCCAGAGTACTGCAGTCAGCAATAGATCAATTCAGAAACCCACATACAATCTTTCAAATGATTCTTCTATAGCAGTGCTAATGAATGTGTTTTTAATTTAATTTATTTAAAGCTTACCCAGAGCAAATTATTCAAGACATGTATTATTAAAAACTTAATTATAAAGGGAAATTAAATATATATTTTTATATGGGTCTTAAATCATACAGTATTCAAAGAGGCTTATGCCCTTATGGTTATCCATCAGCACATACTGGCCTATCTATCTCACAGTTCTTTGTACCTGTCTACTTAGAATACTTTACCATTCTTCCTGTCTTCATTAAAGAATCGTTGCAGTAATCTGGTTTCACTTGTCATTGTCTACCATTGGTGCTTGGTACAATATTTTGTAGTTCTGCACCTTTGAATAACGTTGGTAATTTCAAAGGTCACGAGGTTGAAAGTGTAATTCTGATACACAAGATACCTGAGCTCAGTGCATTAAAATACAATATTAAACATAAAGACCTTATGCAAATGCAAAGTGACTGGATTCAATTTGTGGTGCAGAAAGAAAGATAAAATGTATTCAAGATAAAGCACCCACTTGGGTGCTGATGTGTGCTGATGTATGCTAAAAAAAATAAAAAAAAAAAAAAAAAGATTTTCTACCGAGGAAATGAAAAATAAGGACAGCAAGAAAAATAATAAACACATGAAAAATAGTAGATCAAATAAAATGCCCACTGACACAGACTGCCAACTTATCTCTCAAATGAATCTGAATGACATGCAGCTGGGCTCTATTCAATAGCATAATGGCATAGTATATGTAAAGATGGGCACAATTTGTTTAGTTCTGCTGTTAGAGTTTCTGCATTAACCCTCACAGCATCCAGACAACCCGAGATGCCCTTTTTAGTTGACCCCATCACTCAAGTGGTGTGAAACTGCTTTTCTTGAAATTTCCTTTTCAATCTGTGACAGCCAAGCAGGGCAGGTAATGTACAGCAGGAGAGCTTCTAAATCGGAAGGCTGCAGCCTCATTGGCTGGACATCTTGGCTGCCACGTCATCAAGCATTGTTGAAGGCCATTTCAATTGTGAGGTCCCTAGGAAGTCAGCGTCATTTTGCAGCCTTCGTTTGCCATATTTTGGAGGATGCATCAGGTGCATCCTCCTTCAAACACCCACAGTCCTTTGCACATAACCCAAATTATTTAAAAAAAAGGGCAGAAAATTAGTCGCGTGACCTCGGAGGTGGAAACCTTTATGTAGCACTTACATTTTTTCTCTCTCTTCAAGTTTTTATTTGCATTTGCAGCAATGTCAATATGTAGAAAATTTTTAAATGCAAGTAGTTTAGACAAATCAACAAATTAGAAGATACAAAGCACGAAAAAGAAAATATTAATAAAAGGGCAATTACATGAATCTGAAAAGCTTTAAAAAAGTTTTTATAGGAAGTCTAGGTTTCCATTGTTTCATATTTGAAAGGGTTTAAATATAAATTCTAAGATCAATGTTGCAAAATGTATTATATAAAAGCTTTTTTGAGTGACTCTAGCTTTGTGAATAAAATTAATGAATAATTAACGGATTAAGGACATATTTCTCATTTTCTGAAGTATATGAGTTTTCTAAACAAAGTAAAATATCACATGGTTCTAAGCTTATGGTCCGCCATGCACACTTACTAGACCATCTCATTCTAGTGGTGAATGTTGAGGAGCACTCTAGACTACAGTCTTCGAAGGACTGGTCTAGGAAGGACACAGACTTACTTGGCTGCAGCCTTCTGTTTGAGAAGCACCCTAGATCTTCAGTCAACACTTTTGACCATTCTTCTGACTTTCTGCTTGTCTCCAAAAATTACAAGAACACAGTTGTGCAAGACAGTTACATTAATATGTAACATTTCCTGTCAGATATTTAAGAAGTTTTAAACTGAAGAGTAAAGCAATGGAACTAAGCCACTTAAGCCATATATTTTTTAATAATATAAGATTGTTATGGAACATAAAGGAGATTTGTTTTTAAAGTCTTTATTTTTATTTTCAGTTCAAAAGTACAGTTCAACACTTATAAGGTCCAAAAGGAACATAACAGTACAGTTTAATTAGACTTAAGAAGAATAATCAAATGCAAAAATAGTGTCGAATATTTCTTAAAAAAGAGAGAAACAAATCAGCAAATAAATAAATAAATAGAACAAAGAAAGGTCAGTCAAAAGAAATCACAATGTGATGTCACAGCATTTGCTTAATACAAGCATTTAGAATACAGTATGTGAAAATATGCAAAGCAATTCCTATGTATTCCAATACAGGCTTCCACATTTTTTTCTTGTATTTTTGTTTTTGTAAAATCTTAATTTCTCTGTATGTATAATGATCACCAGCTCTCTTCACCAAATATCAAATGTTGGAACTGTATCCAATTTCCACTTCTAAAGGATCTATCTCTTTGCTAAAACCATAAATAAAGAGATAGACTGGTGCTCACTCTTGTTAAATGACAGCTTGCATTTTGCCTCTAATATGGCCACAACTGGATGGCTTAACCTCCCTTTTATGGGTGTTAGTCAAAAATGTCAGTCCAATCTTACTGCATGACCATAATGAGTGAATTAGTGTTACTTCTGCAGCTTGCAGCTTGCATTTATTGCAGTCAGGTAATATTTCTGGAAACAATTATGTAATTTAGTTTTACTCTTGTAAAGCCTATGCAAAGTTTTAAATTGTAATAAGTTATGTTTTACATTAATTGAGCATGTCTTTACATTCCGTAAACATGCTTCACATTGTTACTCCTGAAAAATGTCTAGGTTACAGTTGTAACCTCTGTTCAATGATGGAGGGAACGAGAAGTTGTGTCAAAGAAGCGACACTAGGAGTCTCTCTTGAGAGCCTTTCGCATCTCTGAACTATGAGAAAAGGCCAATGAGAAATTGGCAGACAGAATTTGTATGTCCCGCCCCCGGACATACGGGTATAAAGGTAGGAAAATGCGTCTGTTTCAATCAGGATTTATCTGAGGCAATGAGGTTCGGCCGCAACAGTGGTTCGGTTCAGCGACGTGGCCGGGAGGACACAACGTCTTCTTCCCTCCATCAGGGAACAGAGGTTACAACAGTAACCAAGATGTTCCCCGTCTGTCGCTCACTGCGACATTGTGTCGAAGAAGCGACACTAGGGGTCCAATTTAAATCATCCCATCCGCTGAACCATGTACGTGCGCTGCTGACACAGGTTCGGGCAGGTAGCTTGCATGCCAAAATTACAGGCTGTGTCAGACTGCACATACCCTTCCCCAATGCCCCATAAAATTGTCAAAACCTTCTGGTTCTTTACACCCCGATAGGTGGAACAAGGCGATGTTCCAAGCATGGGACCAAGCCGCGTTACCCACGACTTTTCTCTCTCTATGTTTCTTGCATAGAGTTAAAGCGGCTGGGGCCATCTTAACGCTATCACACGCATCGGGGAAGGCGTTCATTCACAGTTTTCCTATTCTTTCCACACCTGCCCAGACTGGGGGAGGTAAAGGGTGGTGAAATACATCACATGGGCTTTTAGGTCACATGTGGAGAATGGCACGGTGGTAGATCCTACCTCATTGGGAGGGAGGAGTTGCTACAAACACGGCGACCAGGGGTCCGTGAGGACTGCCCAAGGGAGACACGGGTCCGCTTGCAAGGGGACCGTACCACGGAAAATACACACGGGGGATAAGTCCACATAGGAGCCCGTCCTTTGGAGCACCTATTCCAGTACAGGGTAAATTGAGTACCCTCATTGGTCTTGGTCAGCGAATTCCTCCGCTGAATTCGTGGACCAGAGGGCTAAGTAGGAGTCATCCAGGGAGTCAAGTTAGTGGGATCTCCTGGGATAAAAGCGCACGGTATTACCTCAGCTGAGGGAAAAAGGCGCTAGATGCAAGCGGTCCACCCGGTCAGTTGTCACCGCGTTACTGAGTTTCTACCGGCTCAGACCTGAGAAAACACAGGACAAAACCAACTCAACGTTGAGAATGTAAAATCTCGTAAAGGTATTGGGTGTTGCCCAACCTGCTGCTCGGCATATGTCTGCCAGGGAGGCGCCTTTGGCCAGTGCCCACGAGGATGCCACAATTCCCGCAAGGGGTGGGCATGGCCTGGGTGTGATAGGCTAATGCTATGGCATCAACTACCCAGTTGGAAAGCCTCTGTTCGGAGACAGCGTTCCCTTTCCGCTGTCCACCAAAGCAGACAAAGAGCTGCTCAGAACGACTAAAGCTCTGCGAATCTCCAAATACATACGCAAAGCACGTACCAGACACAGCAACGAAGGGGCTGGGTCTGCCTCCTCCCGGAGCAGCACTTGCAGGTTCACTACCTGGTCTCTGAAGGGAGTCATAGTAACCTTGGGCACGTAGCCCGGTCGTGGTCTTAGGATCACATGAGTGTCTGCCAGACCGAACTCCAGGCAGGTGTCGCTGACAGAGAATACTTGCAGGTCCCCGACCCTCTTGATGGAGGCGAGCGTGATCAGGAGGGCCGTCTTCAGGGAGAGGGCCTTGAGTTCGACTGATTCTAGCGGCTTGAAGGAGGGTCTCTGAAAGTCCGAGAGGACCACTGAGAGATCACAGGAGGGGAACAGGTTTGTCAGGGAGGGATTCAATTTCTGGAGTGCCTCTTAGGAACCTGATAATTAAGTTGTGCTTACCCAAAGACTTGCCATCTACTGCGTCATGGCGGGCCATGATAGCAGCTACATACACCTTCAAGGTGGAGGGGGACAGCCTCCCCTCCAGCCTCTCCTGCAGGAATGAGAGCACTGACCCAACTGCGCACCTCTGTGGGTCTTCAGCCTGGGAAGAACACCAATTTGCGAACAAGCGCCACTTCAGGGTGTAAAGTTGCCTGGTAGAGGGAGCTCTGGCTTGGTTGATCATGTCTACGACAGCAGGTGGTAGGCCAACTAGATCTTCCACATCCTGTCCAGGGGCCAGACGTGGAGGTTCCAGAGTTCTGGGTGCGGATGCCAAAGAGTGCCCTGTCCCTGAGAAAGAAGGTCCTTCCTCAGGGGAATTCACCAGGGAGGGGCTGTTGCAAGGAGCACGAGATCCGAGAACCAAGTCCGAGAGGTCCAATTGGGGGCCACTAGAATGACTTGTTCCTGGTCCTCCCTGACCTTGCACAGCACCTATGCAAGAAGGCTCACTGGGGGAAATGCGTACTTGTGCAGCCCCGTGGGCCAGCTGTGTGCCAGCGCGTCTGTCTGGAGGGGAGCCTCCGTTCGGGCGTACCAGAGCGGGCAGTGGGAGGTCTCTCGGAAGGCGAATAGGTCTACCTGTGCCTTGCTGAACCGACTGGGGGTGAAGCCTCCCTCTTCGCTGTGCAAGTGTTGTCGTGATAGTGCTTCCGCTACCACGTTAAGGTTACCCGGGATGTGAGTGTCACTCAGCAACTTGACATGTGGCGGGAGCGTACGCCACCTTGATTATGTATGCTACCGTGGTGGTGCTGTCTGACCGGAACAAGACATGCTTACCCTGAATTAGTGGGAGAAACCTCCGCAGGGCAAGAAGTACAGCCAAAAACTCTAGGCAATTTATGTGCCAGAGCAGCGGGCCCCTTTCCAGCGGCCTGTGGCTGCGTGCCCGTTGCACACGGTTCCCCAACCCAGATTGTAGGCGTCTGTGGTGACCAGGATGTGTCGGGACACCTGCTGCAAAGGGACTCCTGTCCGTAGAAAGCAGAGATCTATCCAGGGTTTGAAAGTTTGCCGTCAGGCGGGGGTGATGAACACACGGTGTGTGCCGTGGCGCCATGCTCATCGTGGGACTCGAGTCTGGAGCCAGTGATGAAGCAGTCTCATATGCATCAACCCCAGTGGCACGACCGCTGTGGAGAACGCCATATGCCCCAGGAGCCTCTGGAATTGTTTTAAGGGGACCGCCGTGCCTGGCCTGAATGCTGTGAGGCATTTCAGCACTGACTGTGCGCGTTCTTTTGTGAGGCATGCTGACATTGAGACTGAGTCTAACTCCATGACAAGAAAAGAGATGCTCTGAACCGGGGTGAGCTTGCTCTTTTCCCACTTGACCTGAAGCCCTAAACGGCTGAGGTGTCTGAGCACCTGGTCCCTGTGGGCGCATAGTATTTCTCGGGAGTGGGCCAGGATGAGCCAGTCGTCGAGGTAGTTGAGAATGCGGATGCCTGCTTCCCGAAGGGGGGAAAGGGCTGCCTATAGACGCAAGGGGACAGGGACATGCCGAAGGGGAGGACCTTGTACTGATACGCCTGGCCGTCAAACACGAACCATAGAAAGGGATGATGTCGAGTCAATATTGAGATGTAGAAGTACTCGTCCTTTAAGTCTACCGCTGCAAACCAATCTAGTTGCCGGACGCAAGTTAGGATGTGTCTTTGCGTGAGCATTTAGAACGGGAATTTGTGAAAGGTCCGGTTGAAAACTCGCAAGTCCAACATCGGTCGTAAGCCGCCTCCTTTCTTGGGTATGATGAAGTAAGGGCGCTTGCGCTTCCTGCGGGGTGCTCGACGCTGTGGCTGAGAGCTGGGCCCGGGTTGAGGCAGAACTGCATGTTTCTTGGACGCTGCAGGAGGAAGCCCTTGGCGGGAAGACAGAGCACGGCCCACGCTGGAGGTGTGACGGGGCATGATGTGAGATATGGCCCCCGTCTACTTTTTCGCCACTGAGAACTGTTGGGCGAAGTCCTCGATGGTGTCGCTGAACAGGCCGAACTGGGAGACAGGTGCATTGAGGAAGCGTCCTTTGTCTGCTTCACACGTCTTGACCAGGTTCAGCCACAGATGTCATTCCTGAACCACAAAAGTGGCCATCGCCTGCCCGAGTGACCGCACTGTGACCTTCGTGGCCCTGAGTGTGAGGTTGGTCACTGAGCGCAGTTCCTGCAGCACGTCGGGATCAGGACTACCCAAGTGCAGATCTTTAAGTGCCTTGGCCTGATGGACTTTCAGGAGGGCCATGGCATGCAGGGTGGAAGCGGCCTGTCCAGTGGCGCAGTAGGTTTTGGAGGTCAGTGAAGACGTCATTCTACAGGCCCTGGAGGGGAGCAGGGCTATCGAACCACATGGCGATCCCGCCAGGTGGATCGCAACCACTCTGTCCACCTGGGGGCTCAAGAGGATAGGCAGGCTGGCCGTGAGGCAAGCCGTTGTTGCCTCGAACCCGGACGGAAGTCAATGAGCTTGCCTGTGGGCGGGTGGTTCGTGGGGACGAACCCGGCAAAACCGAGCCCGCTGCCATCCCCAAATCACCTCCATCGCCAGCCAGGTCGTCCTCAATCCCGTGGGAAGAAGGAATGACCTGGGGGGCGGCTGGATTGGCGTTCCTTCTTTGGAAGCAAAGCCGCGACCGCAACGTTGCCATGGTAAGATTCTCGCAGCGAGAACACGAACCATCCACAAATGCTACTTCGGTGTGATTGCAGCCCAGACACACGAGGCAGCGCCTGAGACCGTCAGGAGTGGAGAGCACTCGACCATATCCAGGAACTACACAGGGGGGGAAAGGCATCTTTATAAAGACGCGACCTGAAAAGGACGTTCAACGCCACTGTGTATTGCTCTTTTAGGAAAATGTATTTTTTAATCTGCGCTGTCGAAGCGCCCAGGGGCAAAGCTGCACTGCCGTGCAGAGAAGGAGAAAGCCGCTGATATGCGCCGTAGATCCAACAGCATACGCTGATGCCAGAGATGAAGAGGAAACCAATTGGGACACACAGCTCGCTTCTTTCTCACAGAAACGGTCAGCTCCGAAAAAAATTTTGGAATGAAACAGACGCATTTCCCTCCCTTTATACCCGTATGTCTGGGGGCGGGACATGCAAATTCTGTAAATTCATGCAAATTTCTCATTGGCCTTTTTCCAAAGTTCAGAGATGCGAAAGGCTCTCAAGAGAGACCCCTAGTGTCGCTTCTTCAACACAACATCGGAGTGAGCGACAGACAGGGAACTAAACTTAAGTCTCATTCCCACACTTTGCCAATTGTAGTAGTATCTTTAGCTAACCGATTAATCAACACTTGGTAAAAAAAAAAACACTTCTTTGGGATCTCCATCATTAAATACATTTATTTCCTCTAGTATCTTGTGTTTCTTTAAGTCTCAAAATTGGGAAAGTGTTTTCTTACGTAATCTCTTATTTGCAGGTACCTATATAAATGGGTTCTGGGTATCTCAAATCTTGTTTGGAACTCCTGGAAAGACAGAAACTGTCCATTCATTTAAAGAGAGCTGATATCGCATATTCCCTTTTGCATCCATATGGAGAAAGCTTGGTCATTGAGGGCAGGGATAAAGGAGTGATTTTTGCATATGGGACTATCGACATATACATTGGGGGCTTTAATATGCATTCTAATTTGCTTCGAGGTGTTTAATGCTTGATCGATCAAAACATTTTTGTTGTACAGATTTTAATTTACCTTTCCTGGATTATTGAGGAGTGCAGCAGAGGGCTTGTTCTCTTTTTAGCCAGTCAGATTTATCAGATACTCCCTCTGTGTTGTCTACTTTCCACCAGGAAAAATGCTTAAATGAGTGGACCAGAAGTATTGTAACAATTCACTGTTGTCTGGCCTGTGTTTTGCCTCTGTCATCTGTTCCCCATCGACTACACTTCCCATCATTCCCTGCTCTGATCACCTCCAGCTGTTCCCCATGCAAATCCCCCTTTTTCCTTAGGTTTAATTAGGTGCTCTTTATTCATTCACACTGTTTTATAATTCCACAAATATTTAGTTATTATCTTATCTCATTGTTTAAATAGCAACTGTGGTATACATGAAGGGATGGCTTGAAATAAATAAAGGAACCTTGGTAAGATTACCATCTTGATCGCATGAATTTTTACCTACTAACAAATGGCCTCCAGTGTTTTATATTACATTTTTGTTGATCAACCTTCTTCTGCCAATTAACTATAAGCAGATCTTTTGTGTTTTTACTTATTGTGATGCCTAGTTATGTAAAGGAGTTATCCGCTATTTTGAATGGAGTTGACTTTAAATAATGTTTGCAGATATTATATGTAATTGGCAGTAATATTGTCTTCTCCCAATTAATGGTAATACCAGATATATTGCCAAATATTTTAACAGAGGTAAGAAGCAGTGGAATAGATTTGATAAGATTTTTAACAAATAGCAGTATATCATCTGCATACAAAGAAACATGCTGTGGCGTGTCTCCTACCACAATGGGCTGAATATCTATCTGTTGTCGGAGAAATTATGCCAAAGGCTAAACCATAACTGCCAATAGGAATGGGGAAAGCGGACAGCCTTGTTGTGTCCCTCTATGGCTCTAGAATGGGGCTGAGATATTTATATTTGTCACAAACGAGGCTTTTGAAAATGAATATATCACTTTGATCCAATCAGTGAATATAGGGCCAAATCCAAATTTCTTTAATGCAGACATCATGCATTCCCATACTTGGTCAAATGCATGCTGAGTATCTAAAGAGATAACCACTGCTTCTGATATATTGTGTTCTGAATATAAGATATTGCACAGGTGACGTAGGTTAAAAATAAGTTGCCTGCCAGGCATAAAGCCTGTTTGATCTGGGTAGATAATGTAACAAATGTGCTTCTTCAGCCTATTTGCAAGAATTTTCACAATTATTTTTGTTTTGGTGTGCAACAAGGATATTGGTCTATATGAAGACACCAACAGCCGATCACCTCCTGGTTTGGGTATGAGAACAATGTTCACATTATACAGTGAAGGGGGAATCTATCAACTTCCTCTAAATGTCTAAACATACACATTAGCAATGGTAGGATCCCTTTACTGAATCTTTTATAAAATTCGATGCCAACCCCATCTGGCCCAGTGGCCTTATTGTTAGGAAACTCCTTAATTGCAGCTTCCACCTCTTCCATACTAATTACTGCATCCAAAGCCTTTAAGGCCTCATCATTTAACTTTGGTAGACGTAATCCCTTAAAAAACATATCAAACCTTATTTGGTCTGTCTTACCTCCAGAAGTATAAACTTCAGAATAAAAATGTTATGTTTATCTTTACTGGATCGGTTATTATTTCGCCTGCTTTACTCTTGATTTGGTATATAGCTCTGGATGATTGATCTTGTCTCAATTGTCATGCTTGAAGATGGTGTGGGTTGTCGCCAAATTCATAGCACTTTTGCTAAACCTTACCCATTAACCTCAAATCCGCTTCAGATAGCAAGGAATTGTAATCGTATTTCAGTTCAAAAATGTTATTTAGCAGCATCGTATCAGGGTTATTTTTATGCAAGTCTGCGAGTCTGGCAACGGTGTTCTCAATTTCAGTCATCCTCGCCTTTGTTTTCTTCCTTTGAGCTGCGTCAAATGTAATTATTTCTCCTCGGACTACAACTTTTTGTGTCTCCCATAAATTTGAGCATTTACGTCACTTTTGTCATTAATTTCTAAGAACTGTGCAATCTTCCTCTTGAGATCTTTGCAGAAAACCTTGTCTTTTCAAAAGTGCATTATATTATTGCCACCAAAATAATTTGTTTTAATTGTCTAGTCTAAGATCTAATGAGTGAGGTGCATGGTACGATATTAATATATTGTAATATTTTGATCCACTGACACATGATATTAACTTTGATTCCAACAGAAAAAAGTCATTCTGTGAATAAGAGTTATGTACCAGAGAGAAAAAATAAACATTTTGCCAGAAGTGTTAAGAACTCTCCATATGTCTACATTATAAGACTACATATAATGTCTTATCATAGTGCTCAACTTGGATACAGCACTGGCTAATTGACTAATTAATTGACGTTAGATTTTATCTAAGGTATTATCCAAAACACAAATAAATCCAATCCACAAAAATTATACTTGTTACTGATATGTCAGGGATTAATTTAATGACTTTCTGAAAGAAGGTTGGGTCATCAAAATTAGGATCATACAAATTAACTAAAGTAACTTGTTTTGAATTCATAGTCTCTTCCCCAACGTCAAGAGGAATTTCGCAGGAAACTTGAAGCCACACCTTATATTTCTTGCCTTGCATTTACTTCTGATGGCATTAAAGTCATGCCTCCTCTTCATTGTTCCAAATGTCAGATCTGAAAATATCTGTACATCATCTCCATCATAGGGAAGTGGAGCCTTTTGCCATGCCAGTCATAACACAAGTTCTTTCACAGTGAGATGATATAATCTGACAATGATAGGCCTGGGTTTGTTGCCGACAGCCGGTTTTGCACTCCTGTGGGCAATGTCAATTCGGATGGGCATCTCGAAGCAATCATGCCCTAGGAGTTCTGAGAGCAGCTTACTAACAAATTCTTATGGCTTACCACCTTACATCTTCTCTTTGATCTCCATGATGCAAATATTATGTCTATGAGAGCGCATTTCCACATCCTCAAACTTTGCCTGTGCTATAGTCTCCTCAGCTGCCAATTTTGCGTTCTCCAGCGCTTTGATACGGCTTTCATGCACCTCCACTGCTTCTTCAGTTTCCTCAACTTGTCACGTCAGACAATACCGATGACAAATTAGAAAGTGTGAGCCAAGTAGATGCGCAAAGCACGCACCGGACACAGCAATGTCAAGACTGCCTCCTCCTGGGGCAGCGCTTGCAGGTTCACCACCTGATCCCTGAACAGAGACGTGGGAACCTTGGGCACATAGCCTGGACGGCTATGTGAATTGTGACATTCGACGAGAGCGTAGGCCGCCTTGGTGGTTGATGCACGCAATCGTCGCTGTATTGTCTGTCGACCAACACATGCTTTCCCACTGGGGTGGGATGTGGCAGAGCCAGTGTTACCTCTGCAGTGGGACACCCTTGGTGATGAGCAGACAGGGTGTGGGATCTTGAGGGGCAGGATGTGTTGAATAGCCTCAGACTGCTTCCTCACCATCAAAAACTGCCGGGTGAAGTCTCCAATGGTGTTGCCGAACAGGCCAACCTGGGAAATGGGGGCATCAAGGAATCGAACCTTGTCGGCCTCTCTCAACTCGACCAGGTTGAGCAAAAGGTGGCATTCCTGGACCATCAGGGTGGACATCGCCTGCCTGAGAGACCTCACTGTGACCTTCGTTGCATGGAGAGTGAGTTCGTTCGCCGAGCGCAGCTCCCGCATTAGTCCCAGGTCCGGACTACCTTGAAAGAACCCAACAGCTCGTAAGCGCGAGAGATGAATGGCTGGCTCCTAATATACATGTATGTCCAGGGGAGTGGCATGCAAATTCCACTCGCCAATTTTCATTGGCCTTTTCTCAAAGATCAGAGATGTCTCGGGTTCCCAGGAAAGATTCTATTAGCAGACACTTTTATCCAAAGCAACTTACAAATGAGGAATACAGCAAAAAGCAATTTGACATGTTTCCCATATCTCTCTCCACTCTCTCGCAGGTGCAGGCGTGAAGCCTGGGCCGGTCTGCTGGAGCTTTGGGGAACCTGAGCACTTCCAGGACTAATGACCCACGATGAAGCTGGGGACATTGGTCTGGATCCCTGATGCACCACAGCCTGCCCTTGATCGAGCAGGAGCGTACTGGATACCTGTGAGTTTTAAGGGAGGTACATACCAAGCCTTAGTGGATTCAGGTTGTAATAAAACCTCCATTCACCGACGCTTGGCTCAGTCCAAGGCTTTGGGTACAGGCCGAAGAGTGAATGTGTGTACACGGGGATGTTCAAAATAACCCTTTAGTGATATCATAATAAAATTTTGGGGACAAAAGCATAGTGTCGAGGCTGTGGTTAGATCCCGCCTCACCCATCCACTAATTTTGGGTATGAGTTGGCCAGAATTTACAACTTTATTGAGGGGAATTTGTGTGGATGGGTCCTGTAATAAAGTGTATAGGTGTGTGATGGGCGATTCGCTGGCTGGGGAGGCAGTGCCAGGGCCGTCTACGTTGTTGTCCATGTCAGGATGACCTAAGGCTTCCCCCACCCTTGGAGGATTCCCTTCAGGGGATTTCCCTTTGGAGCAGATTGCGAGACGAAAACCTTAGGCACGCCTTTGACCGTGTGAAAGTGATTGATGTTCAACACCTCAAGCCAGACATTGTGCTATCATATGCATATTTTTAGATTATTATTGATCGGTTGCATCAAGTGATGCAGGACGCTCAGATGAAAGAAGATACAACCCAATTGTTAGTACTAAAGAGCCGTTGGGATATTCTAGATGGCTCATTATATTCTGTTTGTGAATGGAGAGCGCGTTTGGAAAACGAGAGCGGTTAGGATTATCACCTCTGGGAAATTATCTCTGACAGCTCTTTTGTTTCTAAATAATCTGATGGCAGGTCACTTAGGGCAGGAAGAAACACTAAATTGTCTGATGGTGCACTTCTATTGACCAGGCTTTCATAGGGATGTTTGCAGGTAGTGTGCGGCATGCTGTAAATGTCAGCTGGTGAATCCTGCGGCCACCCCAAAAGTGCCATTGAGCCCCCTTCCATTGATCGAGGTCCGCTTCGAAAGAATTGACATGGACCTCATTGGGCCATTATTGTTCTGGTTGATTACACAACACGATATCTGGAAGCAGTGCCTCTGCACAACATCTCAGCACACAGTGTTGTGGAGGCACTCTTAGGAATAATCTCCTTAGTGGGGATTCATAAAGAAATCCTTACTGATCAGGGCACTACATTAATGTAATTTACACTTCGTGAACTATATTATTTAGTTGGGATTAAATAAATTTGGACCAGCATTTGCCACCCCCTAACGGACATCTTGGTCGAAAGATTTAATCAGATGCTAAAGAATATGATTCGAAAATTTGTGCACTTAGTGCTTTGGGAATAATTAAAGGCAATGCTAGATATGGGGGTAATAGAAGAATCCCACATTGACTGGGCCAGCCCAGTGGTTCTAGATCTGAAGAGTGATGGCTCAGTCTGGTGCTGTGTGGATTATAGAAAGGTCAATGCAGTGTCTAAATTTCATGCATATCTGATGCCTCGGATTGATGAGGTGCTTGATCTGTCAGGCATGGCATAAAATGGATTTTATGAAGGCATATTGGCAGATCCCCTTATCTCCCATATCCTGTGAATAGATGGCATTTTCCACATTCAAGTGTCACCAGCCCTCTTACTGTTCTGACTAAAAAGGGGGCACCAGATCAAGTCCAGTGTATGGAGCCGTGTCAACAGGCATTCACGAATGTGAAAGCTGCACAGGCCGGATGGTCCCCAGCCTGAATCAGGCTATTGGAGGTATGTGGTGGTGGGGGCGTGGTCAAGCACTGGTTTGTGAATGGAGAGCGAGTTTGGAAAACGAGAGCGTTGAGGATTATCACCTCTGGGAAATTATCTCTGACAGCTGTTTTGTGTTACAGTGAGAACTGGAGGGAGATAAAGGAGCAGCAAGAGCGGCAGTGGAGGAGAGAGAGGAGCTAGAGTCACGAGACCATGCTGTCTATGTTAAAGAGAACATTTACTTTGATTATTGAGCAACGGAGTGTTTTGGTTTTGAGTGTGTGCGCTGGAAAGCGACCTGTAATAAATTAAGCTAAATAGTGAGCTGGTTCCCGCTTTCTCATTTCCCATTGAGACTGACCTGAGACCTGTTACATATAATTATAACATCATCGATTCGGATACAATTAAACTGGAAATGCAAATTGGATGACGCTATTGTTGTGTTCTATCAAGTGGGGTTTATAAATGCATTGAGTTAGTGTTCAGTGATGCATAGAGTTTGACTGTGCTGAATCATTCAGTTATGTCTGACGAATCGATGGGTTCACTTACTTGGGTCTGAACAGACAGTGAGATGGAAGTAAAAGTGATGATAAGTTGATGCTACTCCCTGTGTCAGTGTGATCATTATAAAACATAACATTTGGCGACGAGGATGGCTGATATCGCACTACCACCGCCTGCTCCTTTCCTCGCGCTACCTGGTGAGCCTCCGATTCCCTGGACTCGCTGGTTGCAGTCCTTCAAGACTTTCATCTTGGCATTGGGGCTGACTGATGTGAGCACAGCCCGCAAAAAGGCGCTGTTACTACATTGCTTGGGAGCCGAGGGTCATCGTGTGCTGGGAACGCTTGAGTCAGGCGTCACCAGCGATTATGACACAGCCGTGGAACTGCTGACCGCACACTTCGCGCCCGCACAGAGCGCGCTCTTGCGCCGTTTTCTGTTCCGCCAAAGACAACAGCTGCCCGGTGAGTCAGTGCAACAGTATGTTGCCAACTTGCGTGGATTGGCCAGCACATGCAAGTTCGGTGCATTGCAGGACGAAATGATTCGCGACCAGTTAATTGAACATACCAACAACGCAAAAGTACGTGAAACTCTGCTATTAGAACCGGATGATTTATCACTGTCCCGAGCAATCACGATTGCATTACAAATAGAGAGTGCAGCTGCATGTGCGTCGGCGTTGACTAAACAGCAAACAATCATGGACTACCCAGCCCCCTCCCCCATGCCCACATCAATATTACAGCCCAGTCAGAACGACACGTTGGCTGCAGCAGACTCCTCTGCAGTTATGCTACTGAGACGCCCGCAGCGGTCTCGGCCACGCCCACAAACACCAGCGTCACGGCCCTGTGATAACTGTGGATCTTCATCTCATCCTTCTAGAGCGCAGAACTGCCCAGCCCGTGGTCAAACGTGTCGCAACTGCGGCAAACGCAACCATTTTGCTTCAGTCTGCCGCTCTGCTCCAGCTGAGTCACCCACTATCATTCACAATGTCTACTCTGGACCAGTCTCATTTAAAGCATGCTCAGTACGCCTAAATGATGTGTGTATCCCACTGCTTTTGGACACTGGTGCTAGTGTGTCTCTCTTGAACATGCACACATACAGTTGTTTTTTCGGAGCGCTGCCACTGTCGCCGCCCTCTGCTTCACTCTGTGGCTATGGCGACTCAAAGATTGACCTAGTGGGTTCCCTGCAAGCGACTGTTGGGTATGGCACCAAATTGGTACCCGACTTTACATTCCATGTTGCCCATCGCGGGGCCAATCTGATGGGTCTGGATTTGTTCTCGGCTCTGGGATTCTCCCTGGTGGACACAAAGGGAGCTGCGATCCTGACAGTCTCCACGCCTTGGCAGCAAAAATGGCCATCCCTGTTTGAAGGCTTGGGGTGCCTCACTGCTTTTGCCCACCAACCTCTCCTGAACCCTGCTGTTACACCTGTCATTCAACCACTTCGCCGCATTCCTCTGGCTTTCCGTGATGGTGTCTCAGTTGAACTTAAGCTGCTGCTGGATGCTGGCATTATCGAACCAGTGGATGCATCACCCTGGGTCTCAAACCTGGTGGTAGCTCAGAAGAAATCAGGGGCCCTACGGGTGTGTGTCGACCTGCGAGCAGTGAATAAGGCAGTGATCCCGGACAGGTTCCCACTGCCTACCTCTGAAGAGCTCACTGCTCAGTTCCATGGCTCAACCGTGTTCTCTAAACTGGATCTCAGACAGGGCTACCTACAAGTGCCTCTCCACCCCAGAAGCAGGAACCTCACAGCCTTTGTGACCCATGAAGGTGTGTTTTGTTACGCGCATGCCATTTGGACTTAGCTCCGCCCCCAGCTGCTTTCAAAAAATCATGGTGTCAGTATTGGCTGGTATACCGGGGGTGGCCATTTACCTGGATGATGTGGTCATCCATGGGCCTTCTCCAGTGAGTCATGATGAACGTCTCAGCAGAGTTTTTGCAGCCCTAGCGGAACACAAACTAACCCTCAATGCTGAAAAATGTGTTTTCTCCTCACCGTCCATTGAGTATGTGGGTTTCCGACTGTCGGCGGATGGCGTCACACCACTTCAGTCAAATTTAGATGCTATACTGGCAATTCCTGAACCCAGCTCGGCTGCACAGGTCGCCTCCTTCTTGGGCATGACGGTTTACTATCTAAAGTTCCTCCCACATTATTCTGCTACCACTGCCCCACTATGGCGTCTGCTGCGTAAGAATGAGCCTTGGATATGGTCACGGGCATGCTCTGAGGCGGTGCAGGCACTCAAGGTGCAGCTCACCACAGCTCCAGTGTTGGCTCATTTCGATATCTCTAGCCCCACCTTGGTGACCTGCGATGCGTCGGCTACAGCCATAGGAGCAGTGCTGTCACAGACTCAGCGGGGCGTCGAGAAGCCCATTGCCTTTGCGTCACGGGCCCTCAATCAGATGGAGCAGCGGTACTCAGTGGGGGAACGTGAAACGTTAGCCTGCATCTGGGCCTGTGAGAGGTGGCACTTGTACCTTTATGGCCGCGCTTTCACCCTGAGGACTGATCACCAGGCCCTGACTGCACTGTTTTCTACATCTGGGACAGGCCACAGACCACTGCGGCTACATCGCTGGTCCGACCGTCTTCGCCAGTATAACTTTGACCTGAAGTTCACCCCAGGCAGAGACAATGTTGTGGCTGATTTACTGTCCCGCGCTACTCCATCCCACCCTGTCATACACACAACCACCGACACGGACCAGGTGGAACGGGACATTGTTCAGATGTTACACACACCCCTCCAGGCCGTCGTGTCGTTACAAGAACTGAAGGACGCATCTGAACAGGACCCGATTCTTTCTCTACTCCGTGTCTATATTCTGAACGGCTGGCCTAATAAGATATCGGAGGAGCTTGCAGCATTTTCCAGAGTAAAGCAGGAGTTGTCCTGCTGGAACGACACCTGTGTGGCACGCGGCCTCTGCACAGTCATCCCCAGCACCCTACACGCACGGGTCTTGGCAATGGCTCACGAGGGCCACCTTGGTATTGTGAAGCTGAAACAGCGCTGCAGAGACCGGGTTTGGTGGCCGGGGATAGATAAAGACATTGAGACCCTGGTGAAAGACTGTGCCGCCTGCCTCTTGAGCGGAAAGACGGGTCACCAGGCCCCCCCACCCTTGCAACCTCTTGCTTGGCCATCACAGCCTTGGGATCACCTGCAGCTGGACATATGTGGTGAGATACAGGGAGTTCCTCATCACCAACGCTTCCTAGTGGTTGTCTATGACCTGCACTCAAAATGGCCCGAGCTCATTGCCACCGGCTCTGTGACCTCTCTGGTCATAATCAACTTTCTGGACTCTCTGTTCTCCCGCTGGGGCCTCCCAAATACTATCACTACGGACAATGGCCCGCAACTGATCTCGGCCGAGTTCACCACATACCTCAAAAACAAGGGTATTCGCCACATCCGCACGGCATACTATCATCCTCAAGCTAACGGTGGTGTTGAACGTTTTCACCAGTCCCTGAAAAACAGCCTCAGAGCACACCTGTTCCAGGGATGGACCTTCTCACAGGCCATCCGCCACACACTGCTGCACTACAGGGCCACCCAACACTCTACAACGGGGGTCTCTCCAGCTTTCCTCATGCTTGGCCGTGAGCTCCACCTTCCCCTTGACAGGCTCAGCCCAGCACTGCCTCAGGGCCCACTACCAAAGGTCAGGGCCTCAGTTGAACGCCAGCAGAGGCGGATGAAGCAGAAATTCGATCTCTCAGCACACGCAAAGGCCCCTGACATACAGGCCGCAGATTGGGTCAGGGTTCGCAGGCCCCACAGAGACCACAAACTCGCTTCGTACTGGTCTTCCCCTCTCAAAGTTAGTCATCAGCTGGGCCCGGCCACTTTCTTGCTCAGTGATGGCACGCGGTGGCATGCAAGCCGTCTCCGCAAAGTACGGGCCTCTGCACATACGACAGGTGTCACATCTCAAGCCACACCCTCAGCTTGGCAGGACAACCCGGCACTTCAGCCAAGACCTCAGATAGCTCCTGCACAGGCTCCAGGCATCCCTATCAACCTCCCAGCTGAGATGTGTGCTTGTCCATCACAGGCTGCCCAGCCTCATCCTTGTTTTTCACCACGGCCTGTTCGCACTCGTTCTCGGCCAGGGCACCTACAGGACTTTGTGTCAACATTTCATGTCTGAAAACCTGTAGGAGGGGGGGAAATGTTGTGTTCTATCAAGTGGGGTTTATAAATGCATTGAGTTAGTGTTCAGTGATGCATAGAGTTTGACTGTGCTGAATCATTCAGTTATGTCTGACGAATCGATGGGTTCACTTACTTGGGTCTGAACAGACAGTGAGATGGAAGTAAAAGTGATGATAAGTTGATGCTACTCCCTGTGTCAGTGTGATCATTATAAAACATAACAGCTATTCATAACACCCAGCATAGCCTTCTCTGCTGGCCTAACATGCCAAATAAATAAATAAATAAATATTTTATTCTTTCATTCTCGATCACCTTTTTGCCTATGTATTTTTAATCGCTTTCCACTCTTAATTAATCTACAAACAAATAGAGAAAAACAAAAGTATATTCAGTCAGAATTTATTCCTTGATGTGTGACAATGTTTCAAAAATCGCATGCCCGAAGCAGCGTGTGAGTTTGAGCTCCAACCATCAGGCCTTCAGAATTTCTTCGGAATCCCTCAACAGTGCAAAAGAATGGGCAACTAAAGTCAGATTTTCCGATTATTCCACCAATTGATTGATTGATTTATATGTTCTTGGTGGGTGTGATCTTTAGGATATGTCCTGATCGAAGCCATGTAGCTGGCCTTGAGTGGCGCTTTAACACGCTTTAAGTGATGTACGTAATTTGAAAGCGAAGAGCGTGATATCTTGCTGACAAGATGGCTGTCATTACTGCTGTTATTGCCGTTGAGATAGAAATCTTTATAGATTTAAAAACAAAAGATGTTCTGCATAACTGTGTGAATGCTTAATTTATTAAACAGGAAAAGAGGACTGATTTTTACTTCAAGCAAATTGGTAAGAGCTTTTTGCATTGTTATAGAAACATCAGTAGGTTTCTATGTGTAAATTAGGTTGCTTGAGCATTCAGTGTCGGATCAAGTTTTAAAAAGTAGTGCTACATTCCATTCAACTCGGAAAGTCATTTACAACTTCCTACTTGAAAAAGTGCAACGGAATGCATCTTGAAGTCAGAAGTACAATTTGTAGGCTCGTGTAGAAATTCTCAACTCCGATTTCGCCGAGATGCAGGTGCATGATGTCACACAAACATGTCAACACTCGAGGAGATATTCAAAGTAAGTGATAAACATTCACTTTATTAAATAATATCGATGAAAGTGTTTATTTCCACATTACATGATTCTAAAGCTTGTTCAACAAACACCTGCAGAAACAGGTGTATAAATCTTAATAATCTCAATTGATAATCGTACACCTGAAGCACAAATGCTAGCGCTGCAGCGTTGTTTATCAGTTGGGTTGCTTGGAGACTTGCTAAGCTAATGGGAGTGTTGCAGTTTTGTTACCTTAAAATTAATCTTCCGAATATCAGAGAATTAAATGCATTTATGGTCGGAGATATCAAGTAGGGAATATCCCACATGCAACTTAAATGGAACACAGCATAACCGTGTACCCTGATGAAATAAAATTTGTTGCAAGCAACATTTAAATCGCAAATATTATTAGATCGATATTTCCAGGTATTATAAGATCTGTTATATGTAGTTTCATATGAAAAAATATTATTTTTGAATGTCTGTCCGGGAGACGTTCATTTCACAAACAGTGCTTGAGCATTTAGTTTTGTTTCAAGTTCTGGCTTTCGTGCGTGGATGCGTTTTTAAAATGTCAATTGTTATTACTAGTTAGTTGCGATATAATGTATGATGCCCAAAGGCATGGTTGTCTTATTTATTGTGAAACTATGTTTTCTTAATAGCATGAATCACACTGAAGGCCTAGACTTAAAATGCACGTCCCACCACTGTGTAGTATATATTTAATGTGTATATACTTACACATCAAAAGATTATAAAGCATAGAGTTTATTCACACCTCCAGACTACAAAGTAAACATATTATTCTAATACAATAAGATGTCTCGGTTGCTATGTATACTTTACAGTGTTAAAAGTGCTGTGTTAACAGCAGCTCGTTTTGCAGAGACGTTTTGTAATATTTTGTAAAATCAGAGTAGAAAACAGCACAAAGTGTAACTTCTGAATGAGAGATGTTCAAGGTGATGTAACGGTAGGCATGGGTACTCACTGGCCACACATCAGACTTGTCGCCGTACGGAGATGAATCATGGATAAAATATATTTAAATGTCTTGATATCATTTAGGGGTTAGGTTTTTCCATTCACCGCCATTCTTTCCACCTGCTGATGGTCACAAATTTGGCAGCTGTGGGGAAAAAAAGTGATGTCACTGAAACATCAATGAAACACAATAGCAATTGAAAATATTTTCTTACCACTTTCAACAGCATAGCTAATATAATGGAATTCAGCTTGTTTTGCATGGAGGATGAGATAAAGAAATCAGGACCTATTAAATGATCTTTCATTGTGCAGCAAGGTGATGCAAGACGAATTAAATTGCTGTGTGTTGTGTGCTGAAGTGCCGCTATAGCCACAAGAGCCCCCCCACCCCCACGCTCACACATCTCTGACTCAAACGCTGAGGGAGAAATTCTGTTAGTTTACGTTTTGCAGTAAAGTGCTACTGCTCAAGGAAAAATTGCTATTTCTTTCTTAATTCAGTCAATTGTGCAGCCTTGATGGATACCATTCTAATGTCTCAGAGGTCAAAATCCACAGGTTACAGTGTTTTCAATGGTTTTCCACTATCATACAGTAAGTGCTACTTTTACTCTTTACGTTTGCAAATTAGTTTTTTCATAACATTAAATAATACATTTCTCTAGAGTGCCAACCCCTCTACGTTCTGTGGATATTACTATTTCTGGATTGTGCATTGTGCACCAAGTGTGTGGTCACAGTACTTTTTCTTTGTGTTTGAATAGGCGAAGCTATAGATCTAACTACCCTTAGATAAAATTAACCATTATTTTTTGTTCTTCCAGACAAAATTTATGCTGCAAAAAACCTATGACAGCTGTAACTAATAAATTCTGGCAAGTGACCATGGTTTAAGCAGAATAATCCAAAGCTAGGCATACATAAATTATTTTAAATGCACTCCGCTTCGCGTTGGGTGGTACTTCGCCTCAACATCATGCATTTACAATTGTTTAACACACACTTAGCCATGGATAATCCCTTAAATATTTATTTGTTTATTTCAAGACAAATTATTACTATATTCATAGAAGTGACTACTACATCATGTCAATATTTCTGTGAATAACAAATGCATTCATGGGTTAATGTAGTGAAAAATATATATATACATTTTGGGTGTTTATATTTAGAAACATAAAAAAGTTTACAAAAAGAGCCTCATTATTTCACATTCCAACCGGTAAAGTTTGCTACCAAACAATCAGACACAAAACATAACCTTGTGGAGAAAATACTCAATCAATTTCTTTGAATGGTGAGTTTTGACTTTTTTTTACTTTATTTTTTTTTTTTTGTATGCGTTTAAATGTATTATTAACCGCAGTTTCCCTAAACTGTGAAGTAGCAATGGAGATATGGTAAACTCCAAATTACATTGTGCTAGTGCACAGGAGTCTTTATATTGCCCTAATAAGGACTGCAGAATTCCTCTTCTTGTCAAACTCTCAAATGTGTGAAGTGTATGTTTAATTTAGTGGCAAAACTTTACTTGGATTTACACTCTGTAAGAAAGTTCAGATTTGCCTTCATTTTGTTTTGACACCAAGGTAGCTCTCAGTTTTTTATATAAGTGTATTGAATGTCTGTTATGCTATACTGTACTTTTTAGGCCATACATAATTTTATTTATACATAAATAGACAGACATAATTCTAGACATAATCCCCACCCCCCCACCCCTCACTCTGTCTGTATATCAATCTGTCATTTGAGATCTTGAACAACTAAGCTTCAACTGTGAGTTTACAAAAAGTTCAAAGCTGTTTAAACAGTTCTCAAGAATTCATCCAGGCGTTCAACACTTCAGAACCAATTCATCAAGAAACTGCTACTGTCAAGTTAACATGTTGACTCGTAAATTAATAATCATTCGTGGAAGACATGTCTCCGTATTCTGGCAACTGATAGAAAACTTCATGTAGACGCACTTACTCACTCGGCTCATTAGCAGTTATAAGTGGAGCACTTATCATGTGGGAATGCATGCTGTCACACAGCTCTCACTTACTTGCTGTCCAAGAGCAGCTCTTTTATTCTTCCTTTGCCTTGTTCTTTTGTTCTCATGCCTTTTTGCAGTGACACTCTCATCTTGTTCGGTTACATTACCAAACAAAAATGCTTGCCAAGACAAGATACTAATAAATAGTACCATACAAGGACCATATTTTTTGTTTTGTTTTTTGGACACAATACCAAATGTATTGCAATAGGTTTGTACACATATAATTGAAAACTCTATGATTTGGTTTCATCATGTTACCATGGTAGTACCATGGTACAGTAGTAACCATAACCATGGTATATATCAAATACCATAGTATTATCATCTAATCCCATTACTGTACAATGCTACAGTGCTATTTTCTAAGGAGTAGAAGGCCCAGAATTACATAATAAAAGAAAATAATTTGTTCATACTCTGACATACTGTAGTTATCAATAGAATAAACATACTACAATTGATACAAAGATACCTTATAAATACAAGCATTGCTGAAATTTATGTTCAATATGAAATTCTTTAAGCCTAGATTGAAGGTCTATCAGATTGTTTATAATAATACAATTTATTTGTGGGCACCTTTCAGGACACTCCAGGACAGAAATAAGGTAATCTAAAATAATGTATTTTGAGTCGTGATTTAAAAGCTAGCAGAGTAGGATTGTTTTGTACATCTTGTGGTAGAGAATTCCAAAGACAAGGAGCAGTATATCTAAAAGCTCTAGACCCCATAGTAGTCATACATATAGAGGGTACAGTAAGAGTAAGGGAAGTAGAAAATCTAAGGGATCGGTTTGGTGAGTAAACATGAAGAAGAGCCTTGTAAGTAAAATGTAAAATCTTAAATTCTATCAGGTATTTGACCGGCAGCCAGCCAGACTGTCTCAGTACACCTTTGATGAGAAGACTTATATTTTTTTTATAAAAAAAATATTATTATTTTTTTTTTTTTTTTTTACATAGCAACAAAACTAGCTCCAAGTGAATTAAAATTGATACCACCTCATGACGCCCTCACTGCTACCACAAAAATAATTTGTAAGAATGGACAGATGTGGCTTATTGCTTGGGAGCCAAGATGGATCAGGTGTGCAGCCAGGGGAGCAGGACAGACCAGGTTGATGACTAGTGAGGCAGGATAGACCAGGTGGCCAACCAGGGAATAGGACAGACAAGATAAATGTCCAGGAAACCAATAGGGATAGGACAAAGGTTTGGAGGTAGACAGGACATTAATAGGTGTGGGGCAAGGGTCAGTGACTGGGTGAGCAGAGAGAAGGGTGGTAGCGGGTGCAGTGATGGGAAGAAAGAGACGTGGCTTCTGAAGGGGACTGGACAGACTTGGCCACAGGGTATTTGAACAGGACAGGTTTGGTAGACCAAGGGGCTGGACTGAGACAGGCTCAGCAGCCACAAGGATCTGGACTGGGATAGGCATGACAGAGGCTGCTGTGGACTGTACCGGATTTAGCTGGGTGGTGGCTGCTGGACAGGGGTCAGAATGGTAGGCAGCCGCTAGGGAGAAGTTGAGGCCACTAGTGGTTTCTGGGCAGTAGGTGTGGTCAATGGTGATCTCAGGGGACTGGACAGGCCAGGTGGCGGCTGCTGGGCAGGGGGTGAGATCCGCTGGGATCTGTATAATTTCTGACTGGGCACTGGTCGCAGAACAAGGGTCAGACAGGGATGATGAGGAGGGAAAAGAACTGGACAGATGAATATGCATTCGCTCGACAAGGCTCAGGCCGAGCGGTGGAAGGCACTGGGTAGAGAATGAGGAAAGTGGCAGAGGCTGGACAGGGGATGAGGTAAAAGGGAGCCGTCGGGCAGAGGCTGATCAGGAGTGTAGGTGAGAGGGAAATGGCCTCCATGGCCAGAGTCACTGGCAGCGGCAGAGGAGCAGCCTCTTTGGGGACAATGGCAGCGGCAGGGGAGTGGCCTCCGGGGGCGCTGGCAGTGGACACAAACCCCTCCAGGGGAGCTGCAACAATGTGGGACCCCTCTGGGCAAGCTGCAGTGACAGCCTGCTGCCTGTCCACAGTAGCAGGTCCTCCGCTTCCTGCCGGTCCGCAGCAGCAGACTCCTCTGCCTCCTGCCGGTCCTCAGCGAGTGGGCTCCTCCACCTCCTGCCGATCCTCAGAGAGTGGGCTTCTCTGCCTCCTGCCGGTCTTCAGAGAGCTTCTTCCTACTATGGCTGTGTGAAACTGGAGAAAAGCCAGAGGAAGAGAGCTAAGCAGCACACAAATCAAGTATCACTTTGAACTGAAAGTCAATCCTCAAACTAAGCACATGCGCCATTCTTCACCACAATGGTAACCTCCAAAACCTCAGCATAACAGACATTCTTTTTAAATACCAATATAACAGAGCATTAAACATGAACACATCTCCTCCAATTCTCATCTTGCTCAAAAATGCATAAAATATAACTTAATTTCAAATTATTTCTGCTTGAAAAGCATGCAGGGAAATGGAAATCTCCTGCTTATTTTCATCAATTACATTATCATAAATGTAGTCCCAGCTCCAATTGATTAAATAAACTTCCATTTTACAAATTTAAATGGATAATAATAATAATTCCTTACATTTATAATGCTTTTTCTAGGCACTCAGAGTGCTTTACATAGTAGAGGGAGAATCTCCTCTACCACCACCAGTGTGCAGCATCCACCTGGATGATATGACGGCAGACACCAGAACACCCACCACACAATAGTTATTGGTGGACAGGAGAGTAGAGTGGTGTAGCCAATTCAGGGATGGGAATTATTAGGAGGCCATGATAGATAAGGTTCAATGGGGGGAATTTGTTTAGAAAAAAATGAAATGAAGTTGTGATAAAACATAATAGAATTGTGTTGCTTTATTTAATTTAATTTAAGTAAATTGAACAAGTAGCAAGAATCCTTTTTTATATATATATATATATATATATTTAAAAAAGAAAGTTGTATTTTGTTTCATGATGCTTCTAGTACTGTTTCTGCCTCAGGCAGTGTTGTAAATGAACACTGTATGCCTTATTTGGAAATCATTACTTATACAAATCACAACAATAATTAGAATTATGCATGTTGGTATTGTTAATGGCCTTGATCTGAGGTGCATTGCTCATTCTCTTTCATTATTCTCTCTTCTCTTTCTAGACTATGTAGTTACTGTAAACATGTAAACCAGTTAGAAAGAACAAATTGGCTTTAATCTCATCAGACCTGCAAGAAATAAGGAAAGCAAGCAAGTCTTTCCGCTCTAATTAAGCTGTGACAGACACAGATGGCTGGTTGGTTACATCCCCAACTGGCTCACATTGAAGTTGTCCTCTGCACTGGCTCACCTCTGATTATTCCTCTCAGAAATATGTTTATCTGAGAACATATGAAGAAAAGTAAGAGGCAACTTATGCATATTATAGTTATAACTGGCCTCTTAAAATTTATTTGAAAGAGTGCAACCTCATCATAGCACTCAAGAATATGCAACGGACGTCAAGATTTAGAACATGAGCATGAGTAGCATGACTATTTTGTTGATACTTTTGAGTCCTTTTGTAAGCTATAAAAGTGAGGCAATATACACTGCAACTGTATTGAAAAGCAAAAGAATGAAAGTCATGCAAGTTTGGAATGACATGAAGGTGAGTACATTATGGCAGAATTTTCATTTTTGGGTGAACTATTCCTTTAAGAATAATTCCTAAATATCCCTTTGAGGAAAACACCTAATCATTAATGGGAGCTTAGCAAATGTTTTGTTCGGAAAACAGATGCTGGTACTCAGGGAGTCTTCCCCATCAAACACTCATTAGCCTCTGGTTGATCACAGGCTACTAAGTCCTGCGAAAGCACCTGTGTAAAAACACTTAATGTTGTTGTTCATGTCACACACCTTCAGTGTAACATCCCCATGGGAGAAAGATCTGTTGATCTTGAAGTTTTTTATATTATTCCCAAAGCTCCTTCCTCCATCGTACACATGAAACTGGAGAAATATATACTTTATAAATGTACAAATATTTAGCATATTTAAAAATGCCATATTAACACCAGTATGAATCTTCAATGGTTCAAAGGTTTTCAATGAATTTCAGAGATGCTTCCATTAAGTTTATTAAAATTCATATGAAAATATTTATAGTTATATATTTTTTAAACATTTCTCCAGCCATTTGGCAAAAGCGGTAGTAGAAATGTTCATAATTAGAGTTTTTAATTCCTCACCCCATACATTTATGTTGTTAAAGAATGCTCCTCGCTGGCCCACAAATGAGCCCTTGGATTCCACAGAGAGGGGCTACTTTTGTGGAGGTTGATCGAGGGTGTGCCCACACGGCATCTAATGTACATGAGGGTTCCTGGGGCTCTAATCACTGTAGAGAGTGAAGCCAGAGAAGTCTAAGAGCTGATAAGCTGTTCACTGCCTGTACACTGCAGTGAGGGAAGTCTCTGACCTAGATGGGGTATTGCCTTCAGTGCTTCTACTAATGAGTAGAGATATCACAGTCTGTTGCCCACATCACAATTAACCCTGCCTCTGTTTCAAATCAAGGAAAACTCTGTTTAACAGACAAAAGAAAATATGGTTGAAGATTGCATGAGAGGTTACCGTAGATTAGAGAGCTGGGGTATAAAAATTCCAGTGTTATAACTATAATGACTTATGACATACATATGACATAGTTCTTCTATTTTGCATTTTTCTAATTTCATAAAGTATTTGTAATTTTAATTTATATTTGGCATACAAATGTTGACAAACTGGAGAATTTGTATTTGAAATGTCCCTCTTTTGCTTTAATAACAACATATGCTCAAGCTGGCCTGGGGCCTCATGTATAAAGACTTGTGTAGGTTTTACACTATAATGTAGCATTCGCCTAAATCAGGAAAAGTGTGTGCCCACAAAAGTTCTCAGACTTATAAAACAGTAGGCTACGTACGCCAGAAGCTGCGCATATATGGAGCGTACAAAGCCTATTTTTACTATGCATTACCTCATCTACATAAAATTACCATATGCATATTGCCATCCAGACAAGTGACTACTGTGTATAATGGTACAAAAGACCAGGGAAACAGAAGATAATACAGACCGAAGCCTACATGTTGCATGTGAATAGATGCTGCTGCTAAAACTGTTCTTAATCTTTGTCTTGTTTTAGAACAAAAATAAAGAATAAATATATAGGATAAAGCAAGGGATAAAGGCGCGAGGGACACACATCGCGAGGGACACACATCGGACATGTCCGTGATTGCTCTCTCTCCCGAACCGTCCGTCATCACCGGCCGCCTTTATCCCTCGCGCGCCTCATCAGGCCGTTTGGGGACCGGGCGTGCGACATTCCAGCCCGGGCCCCCCCCTCCACTCCACAATATGCAAACATCTTTTTAAACAAGATCAATTTACTTTAGAAACAAAATTGTATATTAAGACTTAACAGAGAATATATCGTATTATATCTTGAACATATCTTATAATTATATTATTTATGCATTAATCTCACACCATTTGGAATGGAATTTGAATTTATTTTTCAGTGCATTAAGTGCAAATCTAACCTAACTTATGCTCATAAGCCAGTCAGCATCATGGGCCAAAAAAATCTGTGTGATCCCGAAAAACACGCTCCCTACTGATGTAAGTCAAGTTACCTTGTCTTCTAGGACCACTAATGCTGCCATTGTCATTCAGAGCTGCATTAATTTGCATTCATTTATATCAACTCATTTAATTGCTTGCACATTGTTTTCGTGGACTTAAGTATAATGCATGTATCAATTATTAATATTCAGTAGGGGTGTAAATCGGAGCCTTCATGACGATTCGATACAATACCGATTTCTTAAGCCAACGATTCGATTATTTTCAATACTTCAGAATTCCCCGCGATACGATTCAATTCGATTCGATACGATTCAATACTAGATATTTTTACATGATATCTATTAAGTTTCAAATAAATCAACAAAAAAATGAATTATTTGCCTTTTATTGAGAATACAGAAACAGTATTATATTCACAATGTGTATGTTACGTTACACTATAGCAGTTGTGCTCAATGCACTGCAAATAGAACAGCAAATCTAAGTTACTGCATCTACAGTTACAATAAAGTGCAATCCTGCACGTTTCTTTTATACAAAATTTGTTACATTTTGAAAATATAATTTGCATCTTATTAAGAGGTAATGGTCACACATCCTCTGCAGTAGATGAACTGCAAATAGAACAGTTACTACACAAAATCAGTTAAAGTGCAATAATAACAAAAAGTAACAAAAGTCTAGGACATAAGCCTACAGCCCATTCACTACAAAATAACAAAAATGCATTTGCATTTTAGAAGAATGAGTTATTTAGGTATTTAGAAGCATGGCTCGTGGCTTGAGCTATAGCAGGGGCCTTGCAAATAGAACAGTTACTCAACAAAACAGTTTAAATGCAGTAAGAATCAAAAGTAACAAAAGTCTAGGACATAAGCCAACAGCCCATTAATGGCAAAACAACCAAAAACAAGGAGACTGACCTCTACAGTTCAATACTCTCAGTGGTGCTCCTTGACAGATTTTTCTTCAAGAAAATCAACTGGTCCACATGCTCAGAAGACAATACACTACACTCTGAACGCACAATGTCCCCTGCTGTACTAAATACACATTCTGATGGTACACTTGTACCAGGAATGCATAAGTACGTCTTGGCCAGGTCTGCCAGGAGAGGAAACTCAGCCTGGTGAGCTCTCCACCAGTATAACACCTTACCATCTAGGTACAAAGATGCAACATCTCTGTACTTCCTAACTTCATCATGGGCTAGTTCCTTGGATGTTTTATCTCTGACACTTGGGTCCTCAGTGCAGAAGGAGTCACCAAAAAGGTCCTCCAATACCTTTGATTTCTTGGAAACAGGAGGGCATTCTAGAATGGCACATAAATAAAAAATAAGACTTGATTATAGTTGTGTGTTATTGTGATTATATATATATACTTTACATACATACATACATATATATATATATATATATATATATATATATATATATATATATATATATATATATATACAAAGATATAGAAATATTAAGTATGTCTAATGTATGAATACATACCTTTCGTGGTTTCTGCATCACACACCTCATTTAGCTCCATAGACATCTGGTGAGGAGAAGAGTGAGGAGGTGTTTCAGGCTGAGGCTGGGCCTCTGACTCATTCTGTAACACAGACACATAAAGGCAAAGTTATTATTTAGTAAATAGCTAGAGCAATGGAACAACGGGTTCATCAGTATTACTATTAAATTAAATTAAACACCATCACTAAATGAACCAAGATGAGAAACAACCTACCCTCTGTTCCTTCAGCTGTGCCGCTTCTTCAGCAAGATATTCAAAGGTTTAGTTTCTTCTCTCATCATCCAGGAAAGGAAGCTTTTTAAATCGGGGGTCCAAAGCAGCTGCTCGAAGTAAGAATGGTTCTTCGTCCACATATCGCTCTCTAAGATCATCAGACATGAGTCATTTCATGTCTTTGATTAAGAGGGAGTCATCCGGTGCATATTCAAAATGAGTCAACAACTTTATTCGGAGAGGTGCGACGATGGACACAGTGGGTTGCTTCTCATCGCACATCAGAGTGGTAGCAGCCTTTAGCGGGGCTAGCAGACTCACCATTTGCTCGGCAGCCAAGAGATCACTTTCACTGAGTGTGTGCACGTCACACGAGCCTTTTCTGACTTTCTTGTCGAGAAGTGTCGCCATCACCGCAGCTTGTTGTTCAAGAAATCGCTCCAACATCTCGAAAGAACTATTCCATTGGGTTTTCACGTCTGCTTTGAGCTTGTGGCGTGGAAGCCCCAGCAAACTTTGCTTCTCCTTCAAAACAGTGGTCACAACTGCGCTGCGGTGAAAAAAACTCAATTCTTCTCACGCGCCCTAAAAGCCTTTCTGTGGCAGCAATCTTCAGGCCATCTTGCGTTGTCAGATTGAGTGTGTGCGCGAAGCACTTTATATGTGGTGATAACCCTGCCTCTTCACCAGCTTTGATCATGTTAGAAGCGTTGTCGGTGACGAGAGCCGGTGCCTTGTCCAATATACCCCATTCTTCACACATACTTCTCAGAACCTGCCCGATATTAACTCCTGAATGAGTGTCTCCCAAGACACGAGTCTGTAAAACATGGTTTTTCATTTGCCATTTGTTGTCAATGAAATGACACATTACAGTGATGTAGGACTCCGTTGTGCATGAAGTCCATCCATCTGAAGTTATGGCTACTCGCTCTGCACTCATAAGACCCTGAATAACTTCATCACGTACTTTGGTGTAGAAGTTCGGAATAAAGGACTCGCTGAAATGTTGCCGAGAGGGGATGTTGTACCGCGGCTCAAGAACTTCGAGCAGGTATCTAAAGCCTTCGTTCTCTATGACGCAATAGGGCCTCATGTCTTTGCACATAAAAAACGCAATGCCTTTGGTGATGTTTTTTGCTCGTTTTGAAGTGCTCGACAACTTGGAAGGAAAAAATGTTGTCAGTGATTTGGCGGGCGTGGAAGCCTGTGTTCTTTCTTTACACTCGGAGTCGCCATCAATACCATGGCGCCTTTTCAGGTGTGCGGATAGATTCGACGTATTGCCGCAGTATCTTATCTCACACTGACAGTCTTTCTTTTTACAAACGGCAACATCTTTTACCACTGCTCCATCTGTTTTCCTGAAGCCAAAATATTTCCACACCCATGACTTGACTCCGACTGGTGTATGTAACATTTGACTTTCATTGCCAGCTCGCTCTGACAGTTCCATCGCTCTTTCAGACTCAACAATGTGTGTGTGAACATACATAGATACTAGATACGTAAGTAACGCGTGTGAAGTAGAAGATAATAATGAGGTTAGCGCCACCCGCAGCTTAGGAGTAGGTTGTACGCATATGTCGGAGACGGAGTGGTAAACTCCGAGCGAACAGACAGGCGGCAAAATAAACACATTAATCGATACACTTGCGGACGTATCGATGCATTGAATCTTCGGCTGTATAATCGATGCATCGTTACAAATCGATTAATATTTACACCCCTATTATTCAGTGTAACTACTGAAGTGCATACAATTGTCAAGTAACATTGAATATCATTCTTAGTTGCACTCTTTTACTTGTTGTGTCGATAACTGAGCAAACACAGCAAAGCTAGACAACAAGGGGAAAATCTTGTGTGATGGTGCACACATTTTTGTGTCAAATTTACTTTATATAAATTACATCATGAGTTTGAGAGGCAGGGTATGCTAAATTTGTGTGCATACGCAACGTTTAATCATGGGGCCACTGGTCTCAGAATGTATGTGAAAATCCTGAAGATCCATGTTATACCAGCATGATTTGAGGATGATCCAAAGAGTGTGCTTCAATGGAAGCAAGGAAATTTGACCTTTTGTACAAAGGAACTAACATAAGCTGGGTTTCCATCCTCTTATTTTTATGAAAATGTTGGGATATCACATAAAAATTCTGGACATGTGCATAAAATACGATGGGTGCACATTACAGAATAAATTCCTAACCATGCATCAGAATGTTACTTGACTTTGCCTCAACAAGTCATGTGACTGAATAATTCAAGGGCACAAATATAATCACAAAGCATTTTAAATATGCTCTAAATCACAAGTCATTCATTACACTGAACAAAAGAGTCATGACTAATGACAAGGTTTGCGGTGTAACGGAATACAGTTGAAAACATAAGTTTATATACACCTTAGCCAAATACAATTAAACAAATTTTTTCACAATTCCTGACATTTAATCATAGAAAACATTCCCTATCTTAGGTTAGTTAGGATCATTACTTTATTTTAAGAATGTGAAATGTCATAATAATAGTCGAGATTATTATTTATTTCAGTATTTCTTTCTTTCATCACATTCATAGTGGGTCAGAAGTTTACATACACTTTGTTCGTATTTGGTATCATTGCCTTTAAATTGTTTAACTTTTAATTGTTGCTGGAATTTTGGCCCATTCCTCCAAACAGAACTAGTGTAACTGGAGTCAGGTTTCTAGGCCTCCTTGCTCGCACACGCTTTTTCAGTACTGCTCACTTTCAGATTGAGGTCAGGGCTTTGTGATGGCCACTCCAGTACCTTGACTTTGTTGTCCTTAATCTATTTTGCCACAACTTTGGAGGTATGCTTGGGGTTATTTTACATTTGGAAACCAAGCTTTAACTTCCTGGCTGATGTCTTGAGATGTTGCTTCAATGTGTCCACATCATTATCCTTCCTCATGATGCCATCAATTTTGTGAAGTGCAACAGTCCCTCCTGCAGCAAAGCACCCCAAAACATGATGCTGCCACACCCATGCTTCATGGTTGGGATGGTGTTCTTTGGTTTGCAAGCCTAACCCTTTTTCCTCATAACATTATTATGGTCATTATGGCCAAACAGATTTTGTTACATTAGACCAGAGGACATTTCTCCAAAAATTAAGATCTTTGTCCCCATGTGCACTTACAAACTGTAGTCTGGCTTTTTTATAGCAGTTTTGGAGCAATGACTTCTTTCTTACTCAGCAGCATTTCAGCTTATGTTGATTTAAGTCTAATTTGACTGTGTATACAGATACATGTCTATCTGTTTCCTTCAGCATCTTCTCAAGGTCCTTGGCTGTTGTTCTGGGATTGATTTGCACTTTTTGCACCAAAATACATTAATCTCTAGGAGACAGAATGCGTCTCTGAGTGTTGGAGCCATATTCAGAATTTTGTGCACTACCAGAATTATAAATTACTAGATTTAAATTTGATTTATTTGTTATGTATACATAAGCATGTATTACAAAATGTTATGCTTTATGCAAAGGAATTTTATGTTTAATGTCTAGTACTTGTACTAACCTGGTCAAGTACATTTATTGACTCCTCCCCTTTTTGATGCGTCACTACGATGCGTGAGTGCAGGTGTTTATAATGAAGTAGGATTGTTTGGCACAAGCAGGTTAGAGTTTGAAGAGCAACAGTTTTCTTCAATCGCATGAAACGCATGAAACGTATGTTATGAGATACCGCTGTTGACACTGATAGTGTTTTCTTGGATATTTATTTTGTGTTTTGTTTGGAAAGTAAACCAGAGATCGCGATCAATAAATATGGTTTTGTTATGACTGCTTCTCCGTGCGTGCTTAATGGACATGTGCATATGAAGATACTCCTCATCTAACCTCAAAGAGGCGAAAGAATTAAGCCTCTATAACTTATTGAAGAAAACTGGCACTTTAGATCGATCGACAAGACACAAAGAATTGTACAAGGAACTTTCTTCTCAAAGGATTGCTGTTCACGGCCAGGAAAAGAGCGCAATTCTATGAATGAACAACGCGTCGAAGAAATGTACGAGAAATGCAAACAATACAACTGATCATTGAATGCGAGATTGAAAGAATGCTTAGATAAGCATACACAAACAGACAAAATAAATATCAGAGTTTTGAAATGTGTGTTTAAACGCTAAAGAAACCTACTAGTTAACTTGAGGCTTGTAGGCTATAAAATGACGGACGAAGAGATTCATACGGCCGCGGAGGCTGAAAGGCTTTTAAATTCACGTATCGCAACGCGTAGAGGTAAATTAGGAGTATGCACGAGAAAAATGAACGAAGTTAAAGCTCTACTTGTTAAAGGTGGAAGTGTTGAACAAGTGGAAGACTGCATGGCGATATTATCGTTTTTCATTCATGACTTCAAAAATGTGCATAATGCAGTACAAGACCTTTTAGCAGAGGAAGAGAAGAAAAATGATCATGTAGACTGGTTTCAACCTAAAATGATGGATTTCAATTACTTTATTAAAGAAGTTGAAATCTGGCAGAGAGAACAATCAGATCAACTTACAACAGTCGAACCAAAAGACAGTATATCGAACATCAGTAGTGTGTCTGCAAGATCAACCTCATCTAAGGCCTCTTCTGCAGCTAAAATAGCTGCAGCTGAAAAGGCTGCTTTAGAGGCACGCGCCAAAACTCTGCCAGATATACAAGCCTTACAGATGGAAGAAGCCATTATTAAATCAAAGATTGAAAGGGCAGAACTGCAAACACAAATAGCAGCAGCAGATGCAAAGATCAAAGTGCTGACAATTGATGCTGAATCACGAGCTGATGTTATGAATGACTATTATGATGCAAACAAAGAGGATAATGCCGAACCTACTTTTACAGATACCTCTGCATTAGAATTCGTTCCTATGACCACAATACCTAAGACTCCACTCCAGAGAGCTGTCAGTCATGTGCAAAGAAACACTCAAGCAGCCACAAGTTCAAGTCCACAGTTGGAGGTCAGTAACGGCTCCCACGAAGGCTTAAGCTTAATGATACAGAGGCAAAAGGAAATGACTGATCTTTTTATTACGCATCAGAATCATTCTCTAATGCCTAAGAGAGAAGTACCAGTATTTGATGGAGATCCATTGTCCTATCAGTCTTTTATTCATGCTTTTAAATTCCTGATTGAAGACAAGAAGAGCAACAGTCAGGACAGGCTCTACTTCCTTGAGCAGTTCACTGCTGGCCAGGCCAGAGATCTTGTTCGTAGCTGTCTGCACATGGAAGCTCGCAGAGGATATACCGAAGCTCAGCAGCTTTTAAAGAAACATTTTGGCAGTGAGATGAAGATTGCGAATGCTTATATAGAAAAGACATTGAACTGGACAACCATTAAAGTTGATGATGGAAAATCACTTCATGCCTATGCTCTATATCTTGGGGAATGTTGCAATGTGATGCAAAACCTACAATACATGGATGAACTGGATGTTGTATCAAATTTGAAATTGATTGTATCCAAACTCCCATACAAGCTCCGAGAAAGATGGCGGACAGTAACTTTTGAGTCATTCCAAAGGACTAATACTCGTATTAGATTTCAAAATCTTGTAGAATTCCTGGAAACTCAGGCTGAGATTTTACTTCATCCTGTCTTTGGAGATATCAAAGATTCTTCTCCTGTTAAAGGCTCAGTTCTAAAACCCAGAACAATCAGCTTGAGGACATCTAAAAGGGGCAGTAGCTTTGTTACTACGGTGACATGACCTGATGATCAGACATGCAAAGAAGCATCTAAAACGCAGCTGCAAGCTAATACTCATGCCACTATTCTGACCTCATGTTGTTACTGCCAAGGTAAACATGCATTAAATGACTGCATAAAATTGAAATTAATGTCCCAAGATAAAAGGGTTGAATATCTCAAAAGGAATGGTCACTGTTTCGGATGCTTGAAAAAGGGTCACATGAGCAAAGATTGCAATAAGAAAATGGTTTGCCAGATATGTCAACGAAAACATCCTACACTGCTCCACATCGACAATTTAAAGAAACAGATTTTACCTATACCGAATGAAGAAACGCCGGTCAATAGTGCACTAGTGTCAGCAGATCATGCAACAGGGGCCAGTAAGGAATGTGCACTAGCAATCGTGCCAGTCCAAGTTAAAGTTGCTAAAGGCAATAAAACCATTAAAACCTACGCCTTTCTTGACCCAGGCAGTTCAGCGACGTTCTGCACTGAGAACCTTATGAATCAGTTGAATGCCAAAGGACGCAGAACTGAAATTCTTCTGCGTACGATGGGGCAGGAGAGACCTGTTAAGAGCTATGAGCTCACAGGTCTAGAAGTAAGCAGTATAGATGGAGATATATATATAGACCTTCCAAAAGTATATACACACCCAAAGATTCCTGTGTCAAAAGAAAACCTACTCACTCACCATGATCTTGAAAAATGGCCTTATCTGAAAGAAGTCAAACTGAAAAGAATCAACGCTAACATTGAGATCTTGATTGGAATTAACGTTCCAAGAGCAATGGAACTGTGGAAAATAGTGAACAGCCAAGGAAATGGGCCATATGCGATCAAGACTGTTCTAGGATGGGTAGTTAATGGACCACTTCATTCCTTTTCTTCAAAGGATGAAACTGGATTAATGTCAGTGATGACCAATCGCATCTCTATGGAGAATCTTAAAGATCTGATTATCAGGCAATTTCATCATGACTTTCCTGAAAAGGATTATGAGGAAAGTAGAGAAATGTCAGCCGAAGACAAAAGGTTCATGAATATAGTAACTACTTCAGTAGAACTTAAAAATGGGCACTACCATCTACATCTACCTTTTCGTGATAAAGATGTAACCTTGCCTAACAACTATGATCTGACAGCACAACGCACACTAAACCTTGCTAAAAGATTCAAGAAGGATTCTGCTTATGCAAATGAGTACAGGGTGTTCATGGAGGACGTGCTAAGAAAAGGATATGCAGAAAAGGTGCCACAAGAACAACTCCAAAGGAATGACGGTCAGGTATGGTACATACCACATCATGGGGTGTACCACAAGAAGAAGGGGAAACTTTGAGTTGTTTTTGATTGTTCTTCTTCATTCAAAGGCCATTCTCTTAATTCCAAACTTCTTCAAGGTCCTGATCTGATTAACCCTCTACTGGGTGTCTTGCTTAGATTCAGAAATGAAAAAATTTCAATAATGGCTGACATTGAAGCAATGTACTATCAAGTACGAGTTCAAAGGCATCATCTTGACTTTCTTCGATTCCTGTGGTGGCCACAAGGGGATGTTGAGCAGCCACTAGAAGTCTACAGGATGAATGTTCATCTTTTTGGTGCGGTATCATCTCCAAGCATTGCAAATTTCACCTTAAAGCAAACGGGAATTGATAATTCTGAACGCTACAGCTCACAAGTAATTGACACAATTAATCATAGTTTTTACGTTGATGATTGTCTCAAGTCCGTGGCTTCTGAGAAAGAAGCTATCAAGCTCATTGAAGACCTCAGGGAAGCACGCACCCTAGGAGGATTTACTTTAAGTAAATGGGTGAGCAATAGCTCTGAAGTCCTTCAGACTATTCCAGAATGTTACAGAGCCCCTCTTGTGAAACAGCTGGACTTGGACAGAGAAAAACCTCCTCTTGAGAGGGCACTCGGAATCCAGTGGAATATCCAAAAGGACATCTTTACTTTCCGGGTAACCATTAAGAACAGAACTCCCACTAGACGAACAATCCTTTCTATAGTTAATTCCATCTATGATCCACTAGGTTTCATCTCCCCTTTTGTTCTCAAGGCCAAGCAAATCCTGCAAAGACTCTGCCATGAGAAATACGGGTGGGATGAAATAATCCCAGATGGAATTATGAGGCCATGGCAGCGATGGCTCACAGAGTTAGATCATCTGAGCAGATTTGAAGTGGACAGGTGCATGAAGCCCGAGAACTTTGGTGTTGTAAAGACTAATGAACTACACCATTTTTGTGCCGCAAGCGAGCTAGGATATGGGACAGTAAGTTACCTCAAACTTACAAATAGTGTCAAAAATGTTCATGTCACATTTGTACTGGGAAAAGCCAGAGTAGTCCCACTTAAACGGATAACTATTCCGAGACTTGAGCTTGCAGCCGCAACCCTTGCTGTGAAGGTGGACAGAATGTTGCAAAAGGAACTTCATATGGAACTGGAAGATTCTACCTTTTGGACAGACAGTACAGCAGTACTGAAGTACATCCATAATCAAACAAAACGATTTCATACTTATGTTGCCAATAGAATTGCAGTGATACATAACCTCTCACAAGTACATCAGTGGAGGTATGTATGTTCTGGAGACAACCCTGCAGATGACAGCTCACGTGGTTTACAAATAGAATCCCTCCTGAATTCCACAAGGTGGCTGAACGGACCTTACTTCCTGTCAAAGGAGAAATCTGAATGGCCTGGAGTGCCAGAAGATCTCCATTACATCTCATCAAACGATACAGAAGTAAGAAGAGAACTCTCTACTAACTACTTGAACCTGCAGAACGACGCAGTTACTAGAATAATTGAGTAGTATTCTTCATGGAGGAAACTATTGAGAGCTATTGCATGGTGGCTAAAACTCAAAGGACTCTTGATGCATCGAAATCAGAAAGACAAAGGTCTTAGTATAGATTCCAAGTGGAAAGTGGAGCAACAAGGATTAACTCCAGAGGATTTGGACGAAGCAGAGAAGTCCGTCATTCGCTATGAACAACAGCGTTACTTCGACTCAGAGTTAACACTCCTGAGAGAAGACAAACTCATCAAATCAAATAGCTCCATATACAAACTGGATCCAATCATTGATGAAGGCATTTTGAGGATTGGAGGAAGACTAAGTAAAGCAGCCATGCCGGTGAGTCTAAAGAACCCAATCATCCTACCCAAAGACTCACATATGTCAAAACTGATCCTGCGTGATATACATCAAAAAGTTGGACACTCAGGAAGAAATCACATGCTTTCAAGACTGGGTCAGAAGTTCTGGATACCATCAGCAAACTCCTCTGCAAGAAAGATAATAAAATCTTGTGTCTTTTGCAGACGAATGCAAGCTAAAGTTGGAGAACAAAAAATGGCTGACCTACCAGAGGAACGTGTCGCTCCTGATCTTCCACCTTTCTCACATGTGG
Source organism: Moxostoma hubbsi (assembly GCA_032164185.1). NCBI lineage: Eukaryota > Metazoa > Chordata > Actinopteri > Cypriniformes > Catostomidae > Moxostoma > Moxostoma hubbsi. The sequence goes on from JAVLUX010000010.1 coordinate 21,594,530, forward strand.
GTATTGACTACTTTGGACCTATTGAAGTCAAACGAGGTCGTTCTCATGTAAAAAGATGGGGGGTGATATTTACCTGCCTTGCGAGCCGAGCAATACATCTCGAAGTAGCAAGCACACTAGACACGAACTCTTGCATCAATGCTATTCGACGGTTTTTATGTCGGAGGGGACCAGTACTGACCATCAGGACTGATCGCGGCACCAATTTTGTGTGTGCCCAGAAGGAATTAGAGACCACGTTGAACCAGATGGACCATCACAAAATTCAAGAGACTTTGCTGAGCAATCATGTCAAGTGGACCTTTAATCCTTCATTTGCAGTCCACTTCGGAGGAGTGTGGGAGAGATTAATCAAACTAGTTAAGAAAATACTGCTCTCTGTCCTGAAACAACAGACACTGGACGATGATCTGTTACAAACAGCTTTGTGTGAAGTTGAGTGTATTCTCAATGACAGGCCCATCACAACTGTATCAGGTGACCCAAATGATCTTGAACCCCTAACACCAAATCACCTTCTGCAGTTGAAATCCAAACCCCTCTTGCCACCTGTACTCTTCAATAGGGATGACTTGTACGCTAGAAAGCGATGGAAACAAGTGCAGTACCTCGCAGACCTTTTCTGGCAACGATGGACAACTGAATATCTTTCATTGATGCAGCAACGACAAAAGTGGACCAATCCCAAGAGAAACTTCCAGGTAGATGACATAGTAGTTATAGTAGACCCCACAGCACCAAGGAACTCGTGGCCCTTAGGTCGTATGATGGAGACCCTGCCGGGGCCCAAAGGTCTTGTCCGCAGTGTCTTGGTGAAGACTAAAACCTCTGTTCTTCAAAGACCCATCACCAAACTCTGTTTGCTTCTGGAAGCTGACAAGTCAGCTTGAGGGTTCCTATTTGCACGCTTTCATTTATCCTGACAAACCTACATATATCATTGCGTGCTCACACATCAGTACATATCCTCACATACATAGACTTTTCAAATTCGCACCACATATACACTCAAAATCTGCACATACATGGACTTCTCATCTGTCGCACCACATTTACACCCGTTGGACTTTTTGTATCCTTCCCTATGGAGTGTGCTTTAGACACATCCATTATATGGACTTTGGGGGTGATTCATGGGAATTATTAAAAAAAAAAAGAAAGAAGAAATAAGATATCACAATGCATTAACATTGAGGAATGAAATGCAATATGTTTAATTTGTTAAATGCTATGTAAATTGACATTTGGTTTGGTATATTGTACATATGGCAATACTGTATCTAGTCACATGAGTCCTGACTCCATTAGATATTTTATTTGGTAATTGTTCTGCTTTGGCATTAACAATTAGGGGCCAGGATGTTGGAGCCATATTCAGAATTTTGTGCACTACCAGAATTATAAATTACTAGATTTAAATTTGATTTATTTGTTATGTATACATAAGCATGTATTACAAAATGTTATGCTTTATGCAAAGGAATTTTATGTTTAATGTCTAATACTTGTACTAACCTGGTCAAGTACATTTATTGACTCCTCCCCTTTTTGATGCGTCACTACGATGCATGAGTGCAGGTGTTTATAATGAAGTAGGATTGTTTGGCACAAGCAGGTTAGAGTTTGAAGAGCAACAGTTTTCTTCAATCGCATGAAACGTATGTTATGAGATACCGCTGTTGACACTGATAGTGTTTTCTTGGATATTTATTTTGTGTTTTGTTTGGAAAGTAAACCAGAGATCGCGATCAATAAATATGGTTTTGTTATGACCACTTCTCCGTGCGTGCTTAATGGACATGTGCATATGAAGATACTCCTCATCTAACCTCAAAGAGGCGAAAGAATTAAGCCTCTATATTGAGCATGATGGCTGTGTGATCCTATGGCGTTTATACTTGTTTACTATTGTTTGTATAGATGAACGTGGTACCTTCAGGCATTTGGAAATTGCTCTTAAGGATGAACCAGACTTGTGGAGGTCCACAATTTTTTTTTCTGAGGTCTTGGCTGATTTCTTTTGATTGGCCCATGATGTCAAGCAAAGAGGCACTGATTTTGGCCTTAAAATTAATCAATACACCTCCAATTCAGTACACCTCCTATTAGAAGCTAATTGTCTAAAGGCTTGACATCATTTTCTGGAATTTTCCAAGCTGCTTAAAGGCACAGATAACTTAGTAAATGTAAACTTCTGAACCACTGGAATTGTGAGATAGTCAATTAAAAGTGAAATGTAGGGAATTTGGTTGTATAAATGTAGACGGGATCAGTTAAAGTGCCAGCATTCTCACACCAATATATGTAGGTGTGGCGATCGGGTTCAGAGACAGGGACACTAAATAAATAAACCAACTATGCCACCCTGGGGGCTTACTACCAGGGAATCGCCCTAGATAACTAGGAGCACACAACGCTCACAGGTTAGTTTCGGTTGGAGTCAGGCATATGAGACATGGGTGAGATATACAAACAATAAAATCACTTTTATTAGATAAAATGATTCAAACGATCACAAAGAACAAAACCACCATCAACAAGGATATTCAAAATTAAACAGCCCAGACGACGGAAATTGGGGTCGGCAGCCGAAATCACTCAACCCAAAGGGGCCTCTCTATTCTCCTAAAAAAAGGAAACAAAAGAAAACCACACACACACAACGTGCACTCACACCGCACTCGGTCGAACACCTCCGTGTGGCACAGCAAACACTCCAAAGTACCACCACCAAGATGAGGAAGGCTGCCGCCCTTCTCTTCCTTGCCGCCCATTCCTAAAATAAAGAACACACACACACACACACACACACACACACACACGCACACACACACACACACACACACACAATAATGTAACCCAAAAAAAAAGAGAAAGAAAAAAAAGAAAGAAAATTACACAACCACAATTGTTAGGCCCAAATGCACAGTGTTCATCTCAGAATAGTATGATGACAAACATATTCTCATCACAGGTAGAAGGATACATTCCAGGTGATCACCTCACAGCATTGTTTTATACTACACATGCACCACTTATATTCAGGGTACTCTTAGAGAATCAGTTGGATAAACACATCCTGAACAAAGTCAGAAAAATACAGACCAGATGCTTGTGTACATCGTACAGGGGCCTCGAAGAGCGCACTTGAGTCATAAAAGAAAAAAAGAAATTAGCAACAAAACCAAATTCACATGACAATGACATAAACAAAAAAAACAAAGGATGAAAGCTTAAATCAAAACTAAAATGAACAGTGGTGACAGAGTAATGAGCATCAAAAGTCACACTAAATACAGTCCGTTACATTCTGGGTAACCAATATCGAATCCAGGACAATGAAAGCATCCCCACCAGTTAATGTTAGTGGTGTTGTAGAGATCAGGGGACGTCGTGGGGCCGTTACCTGCTTAAGGCTAACTTACATAGCACAGCAGCACTGTACAGTCACAGTCTATCCATAAACGCAAGTCAAATAGCAGTCACGTAATAAATTTGTGGTCAACCAGCAGCTTATGTTAGACTGGATCTCCGATTCAAGCGTCCCGTAACTGACAATAACGACGAACAACCCACCGTAACTTTAAACAGGCATATGGAAGACACCTGAATCAAAACAAGACAAATAAGAAACTCACCAGGCGGACTCGAGGTCGGAATGAGGCATTAAATATATAAGATTGCAAACATACCTGAAACAGCACGGTCTTAACGCACCGCAAAACTCATCCGCTTTACCGGAAGTTTGCACAACAAGGAGTGCGGCCGAGTGTATGCCGATTAATTCCCCCGTCCACTCTCTAGCTCTTGCACACCGCGCCGGAACGACAACAATGACATGACGTCACGTGTGATGCCCTCACAGGTGATGCGCACCAACCATATTTAAAGTCCTCACAACTAGAGTTAAATCACCATCCAGCCAAGTGTTAATAGGTAGCGCAAGTGCATACTGCTACATAGGGAATTTGGTTGATGTAGATGTACACGTTTTGGATAAAAGTGCAGCAATTCTATACAATTATATGTAAGGAAACAGTATGTGTGCTCTAGGAATTAAATTAAATTGTACTTACTCTACATTATTACTTAAAGAAATGTATAATGGAATTAGCTGCCTTTGTCAACCATTATAAATTAGATAAATTACAAATAACTATATTATTTGTCTGAATAAATTTGTCCACCATTAAAATCGTATTACAAAGTCTCATTGTATCCACTCACAATTTCTACTGTAATGAATTAGCTTTAATATGGGAATTATGATTCATTCACTTATTGGAGTAATATTATTCTCATGGCTTATTGAAAATTATATTACATATATTTAGGTACAGCTTTGAAGTGAAATCTTTTAAAAACAGGGATGAGATTATTTATCAAAATATACCACAGTCAAATTATCTTTGAATACAGACAAACTTTATTGCTATTCTAAACATAAATCTAATCTAACACCTACGTCATGATTGGTTGGTGAGTGACAGAATGTGAAATAAATGATCAATACAGAGAAAATGAACTTCATAGAGTCTGCTGACAATGCCTTAAGAACCATTTATCCTTCATTGAGTCTAAATCAATTTGCAATCGGATTACCCAAAGTATTTAACTAATACACCAGCACTTTGAGCAAAAGTGTGGAGATGCACTTGCGTGTTGTCACGTTTCCTTGGATTGCGTTCTTTGGTGTTTGAAGAAAGTTCATTCTGTTGATGTTTTGTACTCTGATGATAGTGGAAAGTTATTGACTGGATGTAGGTAAGACATTCTGAAAGGAGGACTTGTGACTCCCATTGGGTGTATGAACTGTAGAGCAGAGAGCAAGAGGCTTCCTTGGGACTTCAAGTCCCGAGCTTCCTTGGACTCTCCATGGCACGGAGGATCTGGAAGCAGCAAGTGGCGAGTTCAGTAGAAGAGAGGCATGAGAGGAGGCAGAAGAGACAGAAGAGCATGAGGGAAGAGAGAAGAGGTCAAGAGCTGAGAGGAGAGTGTTCTTCCTGTTTGGAGACATTTGAACTGAAATTGGCTGCATCCCCAAAGGTGTTCTGCGCCAATCAGAAGTGAGTTCTCAGAGTCACATGGTCGACTGGTCTGTCCCTTATCAGAATTGATTTACGATACTTTGTTTGGGTGATTCTTGGGACTTCCTGCTCAAAAATAGTGCATGTTTAATCATGAACTTTTATATCTTGAAAATGGTGCAAGAGACATGATATTCGTTGTCATCAACATTCTATACATAACCAAGCAAGCGTTTACATACAAAATATGAAATTTTTTCAGGAATATTATATGTGTAAGTAACAAAACATGAAATCCCTGATTACAAATCATACTGGTTAATTGATTGGTTTTACAACATGGATAAAACATTACACATTATGGAAAACCTGATTGCCAGGTTATATTATCAAGTTAAGCCTTATAGTTACCATTCTTAGTAGAATGAGATAAATCATACAACATTAATGATTATAATCGTCAATTTGTCAGTCATAAGTGATTACAAATCACTACACATATTTTCAAAGGTACATTGGCTATAATCAATAATTTGTCAGTTATAAAAGTTACCACAGTTTAAAGCTGTTTTCAGAATTATTTACCAAGGCCATGTATTGTGTAAATTGTGGGTTTAAATGCATTCTGGAATTCTAGGGAGGGTGTTCTCTGTCTTTTATGGCCTGTAACCTCTGCACTTAGAAATCTGTACAGAGGCCCTCATTTTGATACTGAGCAGGCCTGGGTTAGAGATTTCCTTCAGCGATTCAGGCGCCATACATTTGTTTTATGACGTTGAGGAATGCAGTGTTTGTTCATTTGGTTGCTTCGTTCATGAATAATCCTACAGAAATAATTTGTCAAAATACTCATGCCATGCACAAAGTAGATGTCCTAAACAACTTGCCAAAACTATAGTTTGCTAATATGAAATCTGTAGAGTGTTTAAAAAATAAGTTCCCTGTCAGTCGCTCACTCTACATTGTGTCAAATGAAGCGACATTAGGGGTCTTTCTTTAAGGCCTCGGTTACCTCTGAATTTGAGAAAAGGCCAATGAAAAATTGGTAGACAGAATTTGCATGTCCCTCTCCCGGACATACGGGTTTAAAAGGAGGGAATCGTGTGTCGGAGCCGAGCGGTTGTGCGATATGCAAGCTGAGATCAGATCTGTTCCACTCAACAGCATTTGCTGTTGGATCTATGGAATCAGCAGCTTTCTCCTTCTCTGCAAAAAAGTGCAGCAATTGCCCCTGGGTGCTTCCACAACACTTCTGAAAAGAGTATATTTTCCTCACAAAAGAGTATAATTTCTCTAAAAGAGCACACACAGCAGGCGTTGAACATCGTTTTCAGGATGCGTCTTTTAAAGATGCCCTTTCGCCTCTGTGTATGTCCTGATGCGGTCGATATCTCTCTTCTCCTGATGGTCACAGGCGCTCCCTCATGTGTCTGGGCCGTGATCACACTGAGGCGGCATTTGTGGATGGTTCTTGATATCACTGTGTGAAATTCACCATGGCAACGTTGCAGTCGCGGTTTTCCGTCCACTCCAGCCGCCCCCCGTGTTGCTTCCTCTTCCCACGGGATTGACGACAACCCAGCTGCTGATGGAGGCACTTTGGGCAGTAGGCTCGGTTTTGCTTGTTGACTTCCGTCCGGTACCGTCTCTGAGATCGTCCCATCGTCTGACGTCTTCGTGTCTGCCCACCCAGTCTGAGGCCGATGTCCAGATGGACGATATGCTTGCCCTGGCCGCCGTGAGCGTGGGGTTGGACTGGAACCCTCCATCCTCCCCGCAGCCCTCACGGCTAGACGATTGGTACCTCGATTGGTACCTCACGTCCGGGCGCTGCTCATAGCCATGCCAGTGAAGAAAGAGATGGAGGCCATCTTCCACATCATTACTCGCTGCCGTTCAAGCGTGAGCCGTGCTCTGGCTCACGAGGGCACCCCCCTGCGAGAACCCAGAAGGCTCCCATGCGTTCCAAAGACAGATGACCCAGGGAACAAGACGTTTGCTCCGGAGCTGGTAAGCAGACCACTCCGTCCCTCGGTGGAGGGGCGGGAGGAGAATCCTCATTTACCCTTGAATCTTTTTCCACACACCCTTTGGGCTGCTCACGGCAACCCAGTGCCAAACACCGGAAGTCCCGGCACCCCGAACGCAGACCCCTCACCTCCAGACTCACGAATGCTGTCCCCCAGCCGGCCGGTTCTGATGAGTCCAGAGGATGCCTACACATGACCTCCTCCTCAGTCACTAACCTGCCCCCTGCTGGGTGTGCGGAGGGAGGTAAGTGCTTTGAGTCCTTTCTCAGCACCAAAGCCTCGGGACGCACTTTTGCCTCCCGACGCAATACTTTCTGCTCCGCCCTGCTCCAAAGCCATGCCAGGTAAGTCAAAAACGATCATCATCTTAGTGCCCCTTGTGTGGAGTTTGCACGCATGGCTTTCACTTCCCAACCCGTCGCTTTGGCTGGCCAGGACCATCCAACTCGACTATGCAATTAAGTTCATATCCACTTCAACTCGGTGCGCGCCGAAACCGCCAGCACCCTACGTGCAGAGATCGTGACAAAGTCAAAGACGTGATAGAGCCTGTCCCTCCAGCTGAGATGTATGATGGTTTCTACAGCCCTTACTGCATCATACCCAAAAATGCGGTGACTTGCAACTTGCAGCCTTGCACAAACTCCCATTCAAGATGCTCATGCAGAAACACATTTTAACATGCGTCTGGCATCAGGATTGGTTTGCAGCGGTAGACCTGAAGGATGTGTACTTCCACATCTCTATCTTGCCTCGACATTCCTATTGTTCAATGGCCAGGCATATCAGTACAAGGTCCTCCCCTTTGGCCTGTTCCTGTCCCCTCGTCATCTTTACGAAGGTTGCAGAGGCAGCCCTTGCCCTTCTAAGGGAAGTGGGCATCTGCATACTCAACTACCTTGATGACTGGCTAATCCTAACTCACTCTCGAGAGTTACTGTGCCCCCACAGGGACCAGGTGCTCAGGCACCTCAGCCGTCTAGGGCTTCAGGTAAACTGGGAAAAGAGCAAGATGGGCATGGCACCACAGCACATACCGTGTGTTCATCACCCCCTCCTTCCGCCAGACTTTCAACCCCTGAACAGACCTCTGTTTTCTGCAGACAGGAGTCCCCTTACAGCAGGTGTCCCGACACGTTGTGTTCACCACAGACGCCTCCAAACAGGGTTATGATATCGTTCATAAATCGCCAAGGCGGCGTGCGCTGTCGTCACATTTCGCAACTGACCCGCTGCACACCACTCATATCCCAGGCAGCCTCAACATGGTAGCAACAGGGAACGCTCAGCAGAGAGTGGAGGCTCCATCCCCAGGTGGTCCAGCTGATTTGGGAGCTGTTCAGCAAAGCACAGTTTGACCTGTTCGCTTCCCCAGAGACTCCCCACTGCCCGCTCTGGTACTACCTAGTGGAGGCTCCCCTCAGGACAGACGTGCTGGCACACAGAAGGACCAGGGGGCTGCGCAAGTACGCATTTCCCCCAGTGAGTCTACTTGTACGTGGACTTATTTCTCGGATCTTACACTCCTCGCGACAGCACCTCCCTGGTGAATTCCCCTGAGGAAGGACCTTCTTTCTCATGGACGGGGCACCCTCTGGCATCTGCACCAAGACTTCTGGAACCTCCATGTATGGCCCCTGGACAGGATGCGGAAGATCTAAGTGGCCTACCACATGCTGTCGTGGACACTATCAACTCCCTCTACCAGGCAGCTTTACACCCTGAAGTGGCATACATTCGCAAATTTGTGTTCTTCCCAATCTGATGACTTGCAGAGATGCACAGTCTGGTCAGTGCTCTCATTTCTGCAGGAGAGGCTGGAGGGGAGGCTGTTCCCCTCCACCTTGAAGGTTTATGTAGCCACAATATTGGCTCACCACGATGCAGTGGATGGTAAATGCTTAGGGAAGCACAACCTGATCATCAGGTTCCTTAGAGGCGCCCGGAGGCTGAACCCTCCCAGGCCATGCCTGTTCCCCTAATGGGATCTCTCTGTGGTCCTTTCAGGCCTCCAGAGACCCCCCTTCAAGCCACTAGAATCAGTGAGCTCAGAGCTCTCTCCTTGAAGACGGCCCTCCTGATCGCACTCGCTTCCATCATGAGGGTTGGGGACCTGCAAGCGTTCTCTGGCAGCGACACTTGCCTGGAGATCGGTCCAGCAGATGCCCATGTCGTCCAAAGACCTCGACCAGGCTATGTGCCCAAGGTTCCTATGACCCCCTTCAGGGACCAGGTAGTGAACCTGTAAGTGCTGCCCCGGGAGGAGGCAGACCCAGCCTTATCGTTGCTGTGTCCGGTGCGTGCTTTGCGTACCTATGTGGACCACATGCAGAGCTTTAGATGTTCTGAGCAGCTCTTTGTCTGCTTTGGTGGACAGCAGAAAGGGAACTCTGTCTCCAAACAGAGGCTAGCCCACTGGGTTGTTGACTCCATCGCTATGAAGTGTTTTTATGGGGCGTTGGGTAAGGGTATGTGCAGTCTGACACACCTGCTGCTTTGGCACACAATTGGCTACCCACACCTGTATCAGCAGTTCACGTACATGGTTCAGCGCATGGTGTGATTGAATTGGGACCCCTATTGTCACTTCATTTGACACAACGTCGAGTGAGGAACAGCCTACTAATTAATGTAAACCACATTCCCCGATGGATGAAGGAGATGTTGTGTCCCCAAGGCCACGATGCTGTACCAAGCCACTGTAACGGCCGAACCTCATTCTCGGCTCCTCAGTGCAAAACCTGAATGGAGAGATGCACGATTCCCTCCTTTTATACCTGTATGCCTGGGGGAGGGACATGCAAATTCTGTTTGCCAATTTCTCATTGGCCTTTTCTCAAGTTCAGAGGTAACTTATGCCTTCAAGAAAGACCTCTAGTGTCGCTTCATTCGAAAAAACATCTCGTTCCCTCCATCAGGCAATGGGGGTTACAATAGTATGTTCGTTATATGTTATATGTTTGTTCATATTTTCTTTTTCTCTAGTAAGACATTTGATATTATGGGAATGATATACTGCAAAAATCTTATTCTTGATTAGAATTTTTGCATTATTGTTCTGTAAACATATCCGAAAATCTTTAAAACAAGATGAATTTGCTTTATCTTTTTTAGAAATAACACAGCACATGATATTTAAGATTTTTGCAGAGAACATATTTTAATATGGGACTTACTGTACTGCAAGATATTTTTTAAACTTGTTATTAACTTATTTATATTCAAAATAAGAATCTTCCAATGCTAAAGAAGTAATCCTAAATATGTAGATTACGTTACTGACCTTGAATAATCTAACGCAATATGTTACTAATTATGTTTTTCTGAAGGTATTTTGTAAACTGAAGTGGAATACACTTTAAAGGTAACCCTCCCAACCCTGCTAATGACAAAGTAAAAAATGTGCATGTTTCTTTGTTTCAATTTATAATTCCTAATCTTTCTGCTGATTTTCAGGTTTATATAAGATTCTGAATTCCAACATTTCAGACCATTGGACCCCACTATGCATTTTGTGAAGCATTTTGTTTTAATTAAATTTAAACAAGGAGAGAATCATCCAGATTTCTATATCTGTATTTAATTCAGCAATTGTCGTTCTGCAGAGGAAGAGCTGCAGTCAGCCTCTTTGTCTTCTTTGTTTCTACATCTGCACTGCACAAGCCTCTTCTCTCTTCTCTCCTAGAAGGACCCAGTGATGTGACCATTCTGAACAAAGGGTTTTTACCCTCTCTCTCTCTCTCTCTCTCTCTCTCTCTCTCTATCTCTCTTATCACACAAACTCAGCCTGAAGCACACAAAAGACATTATTCTACCAAATAAAGTAGCGATATGTCCACATTTCCCATGCTGTTTTATTGTTTATTTTTCATCACATATGCCACCTCCAGGGAAGCTGCAAACTACATTACACTTAAAACAAAATTAAATCTTGGCATTGCATTGATGATTTTCGAAATGCACTTAATTCTGCCCTGTCTCTTTTAAAATCATATCACATTCAAAATGCCTGTTTAACTATAAATTACTTTGTTACAGTTGCTTTGCAGGTTTACATGAGTTATCAGCAAAATGACTTTAATGTGTGCCATAACAGGTATGATGATATAAAAATGCAAAACTGATCCAAATATGTCAAGGTTGATAATGTAGTGAGAAAACAATAATAAAGTTTAGGTCTTTGCTATAATATGAATGATATGGTGCAATGCTGATGAAGTCTCTAATATAATGGTCTGCCAGCGCTCAAAGCATGATTGTGGTTATGCATTCAGAGATCTGAGAAAATAATCTCTCATGATAAACAGGGTTCCCCGTCTATTGCTCACTTTAACGTTGTGTCGAAGAAGCGACACTAGGGGTCTCTCTTGAGTGCCTTTTGCATCTCTGATCTATGAGAAAAGGCCAATGAGAAATTGGCAGACATAATTTGCATATCCCGCCCCCGGACATACGGGTATAAAGGAGGGTAAATGCATCTGTTTCTTTCAGAAATTTTCTTGGGAGCCAATGATTGTGTATGCAGCGAGCTGCAAGTCACACACTGTTCCTCTCATCTCTGAGTGATTGCTGTTGGATCTACGGCGTATACCAGCAGCTTTCTCCCTTCACTACACGGCAGTACAGCTTGCCCCTGGGCGCTTGAACAGCGCAGTTAAAAGAGTTATTTTCTCTAAAAGAGTTATTTTCTCAAAAAGAGCAAATACACAGCTGGTGTTGAACATCCTTTTCAGGACGCATCTTTATAAAGATGCCTTTCCGCCCCTGTGTAGCTCCTGGATGCGGTAGAGTGCTCTCCGCTTCTGACGGCCACAGGCGCTGTCTCGTGTGTCTGGGTAGCGATCAACCCAAGGCAGCGTTTGTGGATGGTTCATGTTCTCACTGCGAGAACAGGACCATGGCAACGTTGCAGTTGCGGCTTTCCTTCAACAGAATGAACGCCACTCCACCCACCCCCCAGCACGCTTGTTGACTTCCGTCCGGGCTCGAGGCAACAGCGGCTCAACTCACAGCCAGCCTGCCCATCCTCTTGAGCCCCCCGAGCTGGATGAGCTAGCCGGAGAGTGGTCCGGCATCTAATGCGGATGACTCGACTGGGCTGCCACTTTCAGGCCAGCACGCCCAGTCTTAGGCTGACGCCCAGATGTCCGACATGTTTGCCTGGGCCGCCGTCAGCGTGGGTCTGGACTGGAACCCTCCACCTCCCCCACGGCCTTCGCGGCTGGATGATTGGTTCTTCTGGTCTGCGCGCCGCTCACAGCCACACCCCCTCCCGGTTCCTTTCTTCCCGGAAGTGCATGATGAGCTGACGAGTTTGTGGAGAACACTCTTCTCCACCCGTCACCAAGCCTCTCGCTCATCCGCTCTCACTAACCTCGACGGCGGAGCGGTCCTGGGGTACATGGTGGTCCCCCAGGTAGACAGAGCAGTTGCGATCCACCTATGCCCTGAGAATGCTGCCACCTGGCAGGGTCTCCCTGTGCTTCCCTCCAAGGCCTGTAGGATGACTTCTTCACTGACCTCCAAAGCCTACAGCACCACTGGACAGGCCACTTCTGCCCTGCACCCTGCAAGTCCACCAGGCCAAGGCACTTAAAGATCTGCACTTGGGTAGTCCTGATCCCAACGTGCTGCAAGAAATGCGCTCAGCGACAGAGCTCACCCTCAGGGCCACGAAGGTAACAGCGTGGTCACTCGAGCAGGCGATGGCCACACTCGTGGTTCAGGAACGTCATCTGTAGCTGAACTTGGTCGAGATGTGCGAAGTGGACAGTAGTTCTCTGCGGAGAAAAAGCAGACGGAGGCCTTTTCACACATCCTGCCCGCCGCAAACCTGCTGCCAGGGGCCACGCTCCGTCTGCTCGCCGAGGGTGTCCTCCTGCGGCTAAGAAACATGCAGCTCCGCCTCAACCCGGGCCTAGCTCTAAGCCCCTGCATCGAGCGCCCCGCAGGAAGCGCACGCCTCCCGTCTCGCAGACCCCTTGAGGACCCGGAAGGCTCCCAAGCGGTCCTGAGAAAGCACAACCCTGAGACCAAGACATTCGCTCCGGAGCTGGTATGAAGACCACATTTACCGCAGTACACGTGAACATGCCAAATCCCTGCGTGCAGATATCGCGACCCTCTTACTCAAAGACATGATACGCATTTCCCCCAGTGAGCAGGTGCTGTGCAAGGTCAGGGAAGGCCCCCTACTGGCCCACTCGGACTTGGTTCTCGGATCTCGTACTCCTTGCTACAGCCCCTCCCTGGCAAATTCCCCTGAGGAAGGACCTTCTTTCTCAGGGACAGGGCACGCTCTGGCATCCGTACCCAGACCTCTGGAACCTCCACATCTGGCCCCTGGACGGGATGCAGAAGATCTAGCTGATATACCATCTGCCGTCGTAGACACGATCAACCAAGCCAGAGCCCCTTCTACCAGGCAACTTTACGCCATGAATTGGCACTTGTTCGTGAATTGGTATTCTTCCCGGGCTGAAGACCCACAGAGGTGCGCAGTTAAGTCAGTGCTCTCAGGACAGGTTGGAGGGGAGGCTGTCCCCCTCCACCTTGAAGGTGTATGTAGCCGCTATTGCGGCCCACCATGACACAGTAGATGGCAAGTCTTTGGCTAAGCATGACTTAATTATCAGGTTCCTAAGAGGCGCCCGGAGGTTAAATCCCTCCTGGCCAAGCCTGTTCCCCTCCTGGGATCTCTCAGTGATCCTCTCTGGCCTTCAGAGACCCCCTTTGAGCCATTAGAATCAGTCGGACTCATGGCCCTCTCCCTGAAGATGGCCCTCCTGATCGCACTCGCATCCATCAAGAGGGTCGGGGACCTGCAAGCGTTCTCTGTCAGCGACACTTGCCTGGAGTTCAGTCCGGCAGACACTCGTGTGATCCTAAGACCGCGACCGGGCTACATGTCCAAGGTTCCTACCACCCCCTTCAGAGACCAGGTAGTGAATCTGCAAGCGCTTCCCCGGGAGGAGGCAGGCCCTGCCCCTTCGTTGCTGTGTCTGGTACGTGCTTTGCATATCTACTTGGACCGCACACAAAGCTTTAGACATTCTGAGTAGCTCTTTGTCTGCTTTGGCGGACAGCGGAAAGGGAACGCTGTCTCCAAACAAAGGCTTTCCCACTGGGTAGTGGACGCCATTACATTGGCCTATCACACCCAGGCCGTGCCCCCCCCCCTCTTGCGGGTCTGAGCACACTCAACAAGAAGTGTTGCATCCTCATGGGCACTGGCCAGGGGCACCTCCCTAGCAGACATATGCAGAGCAGCGGGTTTGGCAACACCCAATACTTTTGCAAGATTTTACAATCTCAGGGTTGAGTTGGTTTTGTCCCGTGTTTTCTCAGGTCCGAGCCGGTAGAACTCTGTAACACGCTGACAAAATGACCTGGTGGATCGCTTGCACTTAGCGCCCTTTCCCTCGGCCGAGGTAAAATCGTGCGCTCTTATCCCAGGAGATACCAATAACTTGGCACCCTGGATGACTCCTCCCTAGCCCTCTGGGTCTGCGAATTCAGCGGAGGAATTCACCGACCAAATCAATTGAGGGTACTCAATCTACCCTGTACTGGAATAGGTGCTCCACAGGTCAGGCCTCCTACATGGACTTCCCCCTGTGTGTATTTTCCGCGGTACGGTCCCCTTGTGAGCGGACCTGCTTTTCCCTTGGGCAGTTCCCACTACCCCCTTGTCGCTGTTTCTGTAGCAACTCCTCCCTCCCAATGAGGAAGGATCTACCACCGCGCCACTTTCCACATGTGACCTAAAAGACCATGTGATGTATTTCAACACTCTTACCTCCCCCAGCTTGGGCAGGTGTTGTCTCCGCAGGGTCTTTTCCTTCCCCGATGCGTATGAGGGTCCCAGCTGCTTTATCTCTATGCGAGAAACATAGAGAGAGAAAAGGCGTGGCTGGCACGGCCTGCTCCCATGCTTGGCAGCATCGCCATTTTCCCCCCTGTTGGGGGTAAAGAACTAGAAGGCTCTGACGATTTTATGGGGCGTTGGGGAAGGGTACGTGCAGTCTGACACAGCCGGTCACTTGCCCCGCTCCTGTGTCAGCAGTACACGTACACGGCTCAGTGCATGGCGTGATTTAAATTGGACCCCTAGTGTCGCGTCGACACAACGTCGAAGTGAGCGACAGACGGGGAATGTCTAGGTGACAGATGTAACCTCCGTTCCCTGATGGAGGGAACTAGACATTGTGTCCTCCTGGCCACACCGCTTAACCGAGCCACTGGTGCGGCCGAACCATTATCACCTCCTCAGGAAAATCCTGAATGAAACAGATATATTTCCCCTCCTTTATACCCGTATGTCCGGGGGCGGGACATGAAAATTCTGTCTGCCAATTTCTCATTGGCCTTTTCTCATAGATCAGAGATGCAAAAGGCACTCAAGAGAGACCCCTAGTGTCGCTTCTTCGACACAACATCTCGTTCACTCCATCAGGGAATGGAGGTTACATCTGTAACCTAGAGATTCTCAATATTCTGCACTATTTATTTCCACCAAGATCTGGAGGTAACATTTTATTCACTTATCCATAAAACGTATCTGAGAAGCAGATATCACTTGAACGCAGCGAGAGGGAGAGAGAAGGAGATTGGCAGCACAGACCCAGTAGATATCTCTGCTTTTTCAACTTTACAGAAGGACATAGAGAAAAAGCAGCTTGTACAGTGATTGGAGACCACCACAAAAGCACAAACTCCCTTCCATCTCTATTTAAATTATGCATACAGTGGGTTTCAATCCAGTTTCCTTTGACAGAGAACAGACTCAATGTAGTGTGTTGGTCAGGGGCATATATTTTGAAGGGGATGGGGGGATATAACCCACCAATAATTAAAACAAGCAAGTACACACCCCACAATATTTATAACATGATCAATGGAAACATGTCAATGTTTCGCCGTAACCTCTGTTCCCTCTCACCCTCTCGCCTTTCCACTGATGTCTCTGCCTCTCTTCCCACAATAAATGTATTTTCCACGCTCGATGTAAACACTGCCACAGACACACTTAGCTCTTCTTTAACAACCTGTCTAGACAAAAATCTGTCCTCTCTTCTCTAGACCAGCATGTACTACACCACCTAACCCCTGGCTGTCTGACGTCCTTCGTGAACATCAGACTGATCTCAGGGCAGCTGAGAGGAGATGGCGGAAATCTAAAGATCAATATAATTCTTCAAGGTAAATATCAGCTTCTGCTTGCAACTTTTTCAGATAACGTTAAAGCTGCAAAAACTTAATATTACCAGACCAAGATCAACAGCACCACAGACACTCGTAGCTTGTTTAGAACATTCAACACACTTCTTTCCCCTCCCCCTCCACCACCTGACACATCAATGACAGCAGATATCTTCGCCACATTTTTTACTAATAAGGTTACAGCCATCAGCAATACATTCACAGCACCACACCCTGTCAAACACCCACCTCATGTATGCAACTCTTTTTTCTCTATGTTCTCCCCTTTAACTGACACTGAGGTCTCTAAACTCCTCCTCTCCATCCACCCCACCACCTGTTCCCTTGACCCCATTCCATCACACCTTTTCCAGGCCATCTCTCCGTCCATCCTACCTGCACTTACACACATAATTAACACATCTCTTCTTGCAGGCACTTTTCCCACTACATTTAAGCAGGCTCAAGTAACCCCACTGCTGAAAAAACCTGCACTTAACCTCACAAAGATAGAACAATACAGACCAGTCTCTCTCATCCCATTCATGGCAAAAACACTTGAAAGGGCAGTTTTCAATCAGATCTCTGCCTATCTCTCACAAAACAATCTGCTGTATGACAATCAGTCAGGCTTCAAAAGTGGACACTCCACTGAGACTGCCCTGCTGTCTGTCACGAAGTCGCTGAGACAGGCGAAAGCTGAATCCAGATCATCCGTTCTGATTCTGCTGGACCTTTCTGCAGCCTTTGACACAGTCAACCATCAGATCCTACTATCCACCCTCTCTAAACTGGGCATCACCGGAACTGTGCTTGGCTGGTTCAACTCCTATCTCTCAGATAGGTCCTTCGAGGTAGCCTGGAGAGGGAAGGTATCCAAGCCACATCATTTACTGGGGTACCTCAGGGATCCGTGCTTGGGCCACTTCTTTTTTCCATATACACAATGCCATTAGGACCCATCATCCAGTCACATGGTTTCTCTTACCACTGCTACACTGATGACACGCAACTCTACTTGTCTTTCCAGCCCAACAACACCACAGTGACCGCTCAAATCGCTGCCTGTCTGGCAGACATCTCAGCCTGGATGAAGGAACACCACCTGCAACTCAACCCAGCCAAGACCGAACTCCTTGTCTTTCCAGCCAACCCTGCTGTTGAACACAACATCATGGTGAAGCTGGGTCCAACTACAGTGTCACCTTCCAAAATGGTCAGAAATCTAGGGGTAACCATTGATGACGAGCTAAATTTCACAGACCACATCTCAAAGACTGCAAGATCATGTAGATTTACACTCTACAATATCAGGAAGATATGACCTTTCCTCTCTGAACATGCCACACAACTGCTTGTTCAGTCACTTGTCATAACTAGACTGGATTACTGTAACATTCTCATTGCAGGCCTTCCTGCATGTGCTATTAGACCTCTGCAAATGATCCAGAATGCATCAGCATGTCTGGTCTTTAATGAACGTATTAAATTCAAGGCCCTGATGCTGGCATACAAAACAGTTACTGGGTCTGCTCCAGCATACCTAAAAACATTTATGCAGAGCTACGTTCCCACCAGAAACCTGCGGTCGGCTAAGGAACGTCGCCTTGTTCTACCAAAACAAAGAGGCACCAAAACACTTTCCCGGACTTTCAGTTTCATCATACCACGTTGGTGGACTGACCTTCCCAACTCAATCTGTGAAGCTGACTCACTCTCTATCTTAAAAAAATGGCTAAAAACACATCTTTTCCAAGAGCACTTAACCAGTCACTAAAAAAAAAAAAAAAAAAAAAAAAACTTGTTGCACTTAAATCTGTTTTGTATACTATTCTGATGATAGTGAAACTTTGTAGTATGGCACTTTTCGTACCACTGTTTCCTTAAGATGATTCGCTTATGTCTTCCTCTTTTGTAAGTCGCTATGGATAAAAGCGTCTGCCAAATGAATAAATTTAAATGTAAATGCTTCAAGCTGCAACACCCCAGTGTTCAAGCCAAATCTACGCCCTTGGTGTTGGTAAAGAGTTTTTGCCAAAATGTTTTCCAGTGTTATCCAAAATGTTAGATTTTTTTTTTGTTGTTGTTGAAGGTAGAACAAAGCCAGTTTAGAGGTATGTGTTCATTTGAATGGAACAAGGCCAAACACTGTTTAATTTCCCTAACATCACAAAGAGGAATGCTTTGCATTAAAGCTCCATAGCTTTGGCATTTAATATTCAGAAATTACACTCTCAGCTCACGCTGTAATGCTCCAGGGATGTTTTCCCCTTGCTGCCACCTTCATCCTCCTGTTTTTTTATCTTTCTTTTTTCCTGTTTTTTTTTCTCACACTCTTTATTGGGTTTCGAAAATACTTCAGAGGCTCTGATTGTCATTAGTGGAGCTGGCGTTATGAATATTACATCTATGGCATGAGGCAGTGCTGTGCCACATAATCTGCCTCGACAACCGCATCAAAGACTAGGTGACTGCAGGCATTCCTGTGTGTGACTGAGAGAGAGAGAGAAAGAGAGAGAGAGAGAAAGAGAAAGAGAGAGAGAGAGAGAATGAGAGAGAGAGAGAGGGAGAGAGAGAGAGAATGAGAGACACAAGGTGGGTTTGTATGAGCCGAGGGTGTTTGGTTGGTCTAGGTTTAAGTTGTTCATTATAAACATCGGACTGCTGATCCTGACAGCAGCTGCCACCTCATCATACCACTTAGGGAAATGAAAAGAATGAGACAGGGAGGGATGGGTTTCAAACAGTTAGGGGATGGGAAATATGGTGAGATGAAGGGGTTTAGTTTTAATCAACTTGCTGTATCAAGTTTACTTATGCAAACGGGTCTCCGTGTGGATGAGATATGGGTGATATCCCTGAGAGACTGTCAAATCACACTAAGATGAACTGATGGTACAGATGAGGGAGCAGAAGATGTTTTTCCTTTGCAAATGAAGGTAATAGGATGGTTAATCATGCACACACAGTAGATAGGGAAGATAAGTACATGGCCAATATTTGATAATTTAGAGAAGCAAACATAATAGTGCTTTGCATAACATAGCTGACTGTTGCATTGTTCCTGTACTGGGAAATGCACTAAGGAGACACTATTTTTTTCTTCTTTCGTTCATGAAAAAGCATCATGCCCATTTAAAGTGCACATATCCCGTCAGATTTGAAAGAAAAGTGGATTTTGCATGCAACTTCTTAAAAAAATTAAGTAATAATTAGAACAGAGTCAAATCCAATCATCCAATCAAACTTTCCATTATATGTAATCTGTTCTATCATTTAAAGTAATTTTGACACAGTAACATATTTAAAATTTAATGCACTAGAGAAAAAAAGAAAACAATTGAAATGGATACTGTACATCAGTGAACATTTAAAAGATTACTCTCTGCAAGGGTTTGGAGTTGAAGCAACAAATATATCGCTATAATGCTGAAAATTTCATTTTTTACTTCAGTGCATACAACTCAAAATGTGTTTCTGGGTGAAAAAATACTCAAAATAATAGAGCAGTTCAAATTTGCTTTAATCTGAACATTCTGTTATCAACAACCTACCCTCATTCTGAACTAAACTAATATTTTTTCTTGAGAAGCACATGAGGAGTCCTTATCAAAATGTCAAAACTTCTCAGTTACTGTCATAACCTGTATGTCAATGTAGTGACACTAGAGGTTTTGTGCTGAGGAGCTGAGACAAGATCCCATCCATGTCAGCGGCTAGTACAGCGCTGCGGCAAGAGGGACACAATGTCTCATTCCCTCCATCAGGGAACAGAGGTTATGAGAGTAACCGAGACGTTACCCTTCTGTCACTCAATCGACATTGTGTCGATGTAGTGACACTAGGGGTCCCTATAGAAAAATGTCACAACAGCTGAACCGTATTACGTGAACTGCCGATGCAGGTGCAAGCAAACTGCTGTGTGTGTAACAGCTGGTGAATCAGTCTGCAAGTAACCTCCCCCAACGCCCTACAAGACGTTATGTAGTTCCCCACACCACCGACGTATCTAGCATGGGAGCAGGCCGTGCCAGCCGTGGCCTTTTCTCTCTATGTTTTCAGAGTATTAGATTCGGCTGGGGCCATCTAACGCTATTATAAGCATCGGGGAAGTTGTTCTTTTCCTTTCCTGTTCTTTCAGGGGGGAAAAGACCCCGCAGAGGCCATATCCTGCTAAAAGGGGATCAAACATGTGGCAATACAACACCTTGGCTCACCAGCTGTACATGGAAGAGGCACGAAGCTATGTCCTACCTTGATGGGGAGGAGCTCTACAAACACAGCTAACGAGGGCAGAGAGAGATCTGCCCATGGGAGATGTGGGTCTGCCAAAAGGGAGACCGTAACGTGGAAAATACATCACAGGGTATACTGGAGTAACCGGCACCTGGGAGCACCTATCCCAGTACAGGGCATATTAGCACCCGTAGTGGGTCTGGCTGCGAATACTTCTGCTGAATTTTGAGTCCCAGGGCTAGGGAGGAAGGACATCCAGTGTTCATGAAATCACATGGGAGAAGCAGCGCACCTCTTCAGCTCAAGGAGGTGAAAGGTGCTATATGCAAGCGATACACCTGACCAGCTGTTCAGTATTACAAATCTTACCTGTTCATACCTGACAAAACACAGGATGAAACCGGCTCAACCCGGAGATTGTAAAATCTCGTAACTGTATTGGGTATTGCCCAGCCCACTGCTTTGCATATGTCTGCTAGAGAGGTGCCATTGGCCAGTGCCCACGAGGATGCCACACTCCTTATATAGTGAGCTCGTATTTCCAAAGGGGCGGGCACAGCCTGGTCTGGTATGCCAAAGTGATGGCATCCACGATCTAGTGGGCAAGCCTCTGTTTGGAGATAGTATTCCCTTTCCGCTGTCTGCCGAAGCAGACAGAGAGCTGCTCAGAGCATCTAAAGCTCTGCGTGTGATCCATGTAGATGTGCAAAGCATGCACCGGATACAGGAATGACAGGGCTGGGTCTGCTTCCTCCCGGGGCAGCACTTGCAGGCTCACTACCTGATCTCCAGGCAAGTGTCGCTGACAGAGAATGCATGCAGGTTCCCAACCCTCTTAATAGAGGTGAGCGTAATCAAAAGAGCCATCTTCAAAGAGAGGACTTTCAGCTCAACTGACGCTAGCGCCTCAAACGGGTTCTCCGAAGGCCCAGGAGGACCATGGAGAGATCCCATGAGGGGAATATAAGTGACCTAGGAGGATTATGACTCCAGGCACCTCAGAGGAACCTGATGATAAGGTCGTGCTTACCTATGGACTTAACATCCACCGTGTATTGGTGGGCTACTATGGCGGCCACAAATATCTTCAAGATGGAGTGGGGCAGACGCCCCTCCAAACTCTCCTGCAGGAAGGAAAGCACTGACCCAATCTCTGGGGGTCTTCGGGTCAGGAAGTGCACAACCTCGTGAACAAACGCCACTTCAGGGAATAGAGCTGCATCATAGGGCCAGACGTGGAGGTTGAAGAGGTCTGGGCGTGAGAGCCAGATGGTTCCCTGTCCCTGAGAAAGAAGGTCCTTCCTCAGGGTAATTTGCCAGGGAAGTACTGTTGCGAGGAGCGTGAGGTCCGAGAGCCAAGTCTGTGTCAGCCAGTAAGGGGCCACAAGGGTGACTTGTTTCTCATCCTCCCTGACATTTTACAGGGTCTATGCAAGAAGGCTCACTGTGGGGAACACGTATTTGTGCAGCTCCCGGGCCAGCTGTGTGCCAGCATGTCTGTCCCAAGGGGTGCTCCCATCAGGGAATACCAGAGCGGGCAGTGGGAGGATTCCCGGGAAGCGAACAGGTCTACCTGTGCTTTTCTGAACTAACTCCAAATCAGCTGGACCACCTGGGGGTGGAGTCTCCATTCTCCACTGAGTGTTGCCTGCCACGGCAGAGTTGGGAGATGGTGGGCGAGTTGTGGCATGCGAGGAGAACGTACGCCACCTTGGCGATTTATATACATTACTGTCGCTGTGTTGTCAGACCAAACCAACACATGCCTGCCCCGGATCAACAGTGATAGCCTCCTCAGGGTGAGTAGTACAGCCAGCAACTCTATGCAATTGATGTGCCAATCCAGTCACGGTCCTGACCAGGAACCGGCGGCTGTGCGCTCATAGCAAACACATCTGGACACCTGCTGTAGGGGGACTCCTGCCTGAAGTCTGTACAAGGGTGGTGATGTATGCCGTGGCACCATGCCCATCTCCTGACTCGAGTCTGAAGCCAGAGCTGAAGCGGTCTCATATGCATCAACCTGAGCGGCGTGACCACCACCGAGGATGCCAATGCCCCAAGAGCCTCTGAAAGTGTTTTAGTGGAACTGCTGACCTCCGCCTAAATGACTTCAGGCAGTTAAAAACCGACTGTGCATGCTCGCTTGTGAGGCCTGCTATCATTGAGACCAATGCAAAGAAAAGAACTCTGAACTGGGGAGAGCTGTTTTCCCAATTGACCCAAAGCCCTAGATGGCTAAAAGTGTGCTAGGATCATCCAGTTGTCGAGATATTTGAGTATGAGTATGTGGTCCCACTTCCCTTAATGGGGCAAGAGCTGCCTCTGAGACCTTCATGATGATGCAAGGGGACAGGGACAGTCCGAAGGGGAGGACCTTGTACTGTCAAAAGCAAACCTCAGGAATGGTCTTTGTCGAGGTAAAACCAAGATGTGAAAGTACACATTCTTCAGGTCAACCGGAGTGAACCAATCTTGATGCCGGACGCACGCCAAAATATGTTTCTGCATCAGCATCTTGAACCGGAATCTGTGTAAGGCCCTGTTCAGAACTCGCAGGTACAAGAAGGGCTGCAACACAAAAGTCGGACTGGCCTCGTACCCATAGGTAGTGGCTGGAGTAGCTTTCCCACAGAAGAAGGAAAGTCGTGACTGCAACATTGCCATGGTCATGTTCTCGCAATGAGAACACAAACCATCCATGAACGCTGCCTCAGTGTGTTCATGGTCCAGACATGTGAGGCAGCACCCATGGCCGTCGGAGGAGGAGAGATAATGACCACATCCAGGAATCACACAAAGATGGAAAGGCATCTTTAAAAAGACGTGTATTTAAAAAGATGTTCATGTCAATGTGCTGCTCTAATAGAGGAAAATATAGTCTTTACAGAAATATATACTCTTTCAGTAGCGCTGTCGAAGTGCCCAGGGGCGTAATCTGCACTAATCGTGCAGAAGGAGAGAAAACCGCTGGATTGCGCCGTATATCCAACAGCATACGCTTCTTTCAGAGACGAATGGAACAGCAGTGGGATTCAGCTCACTGATACACATCTGCTCAGCTCCGAAGAAAAAATCTGAATGGGAGTGGGCATTCCAGCTCCTTTTATACCTGTATGTAATAATGACTGGAAATTTTTAATCTGGCACTAACAAACACCTCTGTGTCATTTCTTCTTAATTGTTGGCCCAGCACTTCACCCAAGGTCATGAGGGTGATATTACAGTCGGAATGACAAAGGATTTATTCAATCAAGTGTGTGCTCTCAGAGTCTAAAAGCCTGTGGACTCATTCATGAAAAATACTGTTTTCAGTGAGTCACCGAGACCACCAAAACGAAGGAGGACTCAGAGGAGAGGGCTGACTAAAATGGGGGACTGAAAGGTACCTGTCACATTCTGTTGACTTTGTTCTGTGCTTTTATGTTGAAATTCCTGTTTAGTTCCTGTTTCCTGTTTGGTTTTTGTAGTCCTTTGTAGTTCCGTTTTTTGATTGGTTTTCACCTGATTGTCTCCCATGCCCTGATTGTTTCCCCAGGTGTTAATAGTTTTCCCTTGTGTATTTAAGCCCTTGTTTCCCTCCTGTCATTTGTCTGTTATTTCATGTTTATCTTGTTTTGCGCCTAGTTCTCCGTGGTTTTTGTTATCCCAAGTTTGCTTGTTTTTGGATTTAATAAAAAGCTGCACATATATCCTCTCCCATTGCCTGTCATTACAGAATAACAGACCACAAACATGGATCTAGCAGCAATCTTCCTTCAGCTGAGCCGAGCGAACCTCCCTTTAACGGAATACTCACGTCTATTTAGCACCGTTGCCCGATGCACTGGTTTTTCTGATGGGCATCTCAAGTCTATTTTCCAGCTCGGCCTCCTGGCCCATGGATGGATCGAGTTGCCAGAGACTGGTGATTACATGTGGGAGAGGTATGTGAATTTGGTTTTGGAGACATTTGCTCCTGTGGGTACTTCCAACGAGCCCACGCCTGCCACGGCCAACGAGCCAACGCCCACGCCTGCCACGGCCAACGCCCATGCCTGCCACGGCCATCGAGCTGGAAGCCTCGTCCGTCCCAGAGCCAGCGTTGCCAGCCTTGTCCGTCCCAGAGCCAGTGTTGCCAGCCTCGTCCATCCCAGAGCCAGCGTTGCCAGCCTCGACCGTCCCAGAGCCAGTGCCTGTAACCTCGACCGTCCCAGAGCCAGCGCCTGTAGCCTCGACCATCCCAGAGCCAGTGCCTGTAGCCTCGACCGTCCCAGAGCCAGAGCCAGCGCCTGTAGCCTCGATCGTCCGGAGGAGGAGGAGAAGAAAGTCCCCCAGGGCTCTGCCTCTCGAGCCTCCCAGGGCTCCGCCTCCCAGTGCTCCGCCTCCCGTGCTTCCCAGTGCTCCGCCTCTCGAGCTTCCCAGTGCTCCGCCTTCCAGTACTCCGCCTCCCGAGCTTCCCAGTGCTCCGCCTTCCAGTGCTCCGCCTCCCGAGCTTCCCAGTGCTCGGCCTCCCGAGCTTCCAAGTGCTCCGCCTCCCAGTGCTCCGCCTCTCTAGCCTCCCAGTGCTCTGCTTCCCGAGCCACCCAGTGTGCCGCCTCTCGGGACTTCCAGACCTCAGCCCCTCGGGCCATCCAGACCTCAGCCCCTCGGGCCTTCCAGACCTCAGCCTCTGGGGCCATCCAGACCTCAGCCTCTCGAGCTTCCCGGGTCTCCGCCCCTCGAGCCTACCACGGCTCCGCCTCTCAGGCCCTCCAGATCTCAGCCTCTCGGGCCTCCCAGACCTCTGCCTCTTGAGCTTCCCAGGTCTCCGCCTCCTGGGCCTTCCTCTCCTCCGGAGCCTTCCATCCCTCATGAGCCTTCTACTCCGGAGCCTTCCTCACCTCCAGTGCCCTCTGCGGCTCCACCCCTGGAGCCTACCATGGCTCCGTCTCTGAAGTCGACTCCGCCTCCTGAACCTTCCATGGCTCTGCCTCCTATGGCTCCACCTTCCAGGCCTCCCATGTCACCAGAGCCTCCCACGTCACCAGAGACTTCCACGAATCTGCCCCTGAAGTCCTCCACGGCTCCACCCTTGAAGTCCTCCATGGCTCCGCCTCCCTCGGCTCTGCCCCTTGAGCCTTCCACGGCTCCGCCTTCTACGGCTCTGCCCCTGAAGTCCTCCACGGCTCTGCTTTCCTTGGCTCTGCCCCAGAAGTCCTCCACGGCTCCGCCTCCGATGGCTCCGCCTCTGATGGCTCCGCCCCACGAGCCTTCCATGGCTCCGCCTCCTATTGCTCCGCCTACCCTGGATCCGCCTCCTGAGCCTCTCCCTGTTCTGTGGCCTCCTTCCAGGCCTTCTGACTCTGCCCTGTGGCCTTCCCCTAGGCCTTCTGACCTTGTCCCTGTCCTGTGGCCTTCTCCCTGGCCTCCTGACACTGTCCCTGTCCTTTGGCCTTCCCGTAGGCCTTCTGTCCCTGTGTCTGTCCTGTGGCCTTCTCCCTGGCCTTCTGACCCTGTCCCTGTCCTGTGGCCTCCTCCCAGGCCTCCTGACCCTGTCCCTGTCCTGTGGCCTCCTCCCGAGCCTCCTGACCCTGTCCCTGTCCTGTCTCCTTTTCCCGGGCCTCCTGACCTGTTCCCTGTCCTGTGGCCTCTTCCCGGGCCTCCTGACCTGTTCCCTGTCCTGTGGCCTTTTCCTTGGCCTCCTCCCAGGCCCCCTGACCCGTTCCCTGTCCTGTGTCCTCCGGACCCGGTCCCTGTCCTGTGGCCACCTCCCAGACCCCCTTACCCTCTCTCGTCCCTGTGGCCCTCTCCTGACCCAGTCCCTGTCCTACGGCCACTTCCCAGACTCCCTGACCCTACCTTGTTCCTTTGCTCCCCTTGTGCCCCCTTGAACTGCCTATTTGCCCCTGGTGCCCCCTGAACTATACCCATTTTCCACTGTGCTCCATGGACAATGTTTTTTATTTATGTTTTTTTTGTTTTGCTTTTGGAGCGTCTGGAATCCACTCCTTAAAGGGGGGGCTCTGTCACATTCTGTTGACTTTTGTTCTGTGCTTTTATGTTGAAATTCCTGTTTAGTTCCTGTTTCCTGTTTGGTTTTTGTAGTCCTTTGTAGTTCCGTTTTTGATTGGTTTTTCCCTGATTGTCTCCCATGCCCTGATTGTTTCCCCAGGTGTTACTAGTTTTCCCTTGTGTATTTAAGCCCTTGTTTCCCTCCTGTCCATTTGTCTGTTGTTTCATGTTTATCTTGTTTTGCGCCTAGTTCTCCGTGGTTTTTGTTATCCCAAATTTGCTTGTTTTTGGATTTAATAAAAAGCTGCACATAGATCCTCTCCCGTTGCCTGTCGTTACAGTACCTCTGTGTGGGAAGTTTAATGGAGTAACAGGAGACTCTCTGTGAGTGTGTGTATACCAGTGTTGGGTAAGTTACTATAAAAAAAGTAATTAATTACTAACTACTAATTACATCATATACAGTGTAATTAGATTACTGTACTAATAATTCTGTCTGAAAACTAATTGCATTACTAAAACATTTATCAACCTCGACCTGATCAAAAATACATGGATTGACATGAAATTGTTCTTCTTATACTTTAAAATCAATCATATAGAATCAAATACATTATTAATGAACTGGCCAAATAATTTAAGGAAGCTGCATTTAGAAAATTAGAAAACATTTTACATTATACATTTTAACATTTTACATTAAATTTCTATTTTAAATTCACTACTGTTTTATATAGAATTGTTCTACAGTCTATACAGTATTTAACACAATTACATCAGAAATAACTGTAATTAAATTACTGAAAAATTAAGAGTAATCCTTTATTTATTTTTTCAATGCAAGTAATTTAATTACAGTAATTAATTACTTAGTAATGCATTACACCCAACACTGGTGTGTACACATATATACAATGCACAAAATGCAAAAGGAATCTGTGATGTGATGCTTTGGACAATTGTGTTCCATGGAGAAAAAAAAAACATAAAATACAACATAAACTACACACCTATGTACAATATTTTTATTACAGTCTACTTTATCTCATGTACTCAGCCTGCTCTATTAAGACTTCAAAAGCAAAGAAATTGGGTCACCACCCTAAAGAACAGAGTGAGAAATGAAGTGAAGGCAAGGCAAGGAATGCAAGGGAATTTCTGTGTAGTTAAGGTTCTTTGTTGAATCTCTTTAATTATTTTCATAATATGTTAATCTATGTGGCAGCCTTTTAAATTTGAGAAGTGCAATAAAATAGCTTTGTTGAAGACTTTTAATGAAACACTTCTGGACATTTTATTAAATTTTTTTTGACAAATTGCAAAGATCTTGACTGTGCAGATCCTCCACAGTGTCAATAGTCATTACTGACTCTTTTCCTTGAGTAATATAAGGCCATTTGTTGTTGTTGATGTACAGCTGGGGAAATCTGTCAGATAGATAATGCCAAGACCAGTGCATTCTATTTACACTCCTTCTCCTTGAGCTCTGTGGCTGCTCTCTCCAAAAAATAGCGAGAGTATAAATGCAACATAAATACTTTGCTTTTATACTGCATAAATGCAAAACTCAATTAATGTAACAATGTTAATGCGCTTAACCTTACTCTTTAAGCTAATGCATGCCCAATTCTAGCCTCTACAATAACAATTGACAAAGGTGTTTCTTTTTACAACTGTTTTGAGTAAATTCAGTAAAAATATATTATACCTTTCCGTGAGTAATTAAAAAAAAAGGTGTTGTGATTTTTTTTTTTTGTCCTTTAAACAGCTATCTCTGCTTTAAAAGTTGCATAGGTTTCCATGTCGTTTTCTGGCCTGACTTTGTAGAAAAATACTAAAAACTGCTAAATGTTTCCGCTACATGAATGGAAACAAATACTGAGTGCACTTTTAAATTGCGCCTTACAGAGGCTACAAATTATTTGATTTCGGTCACAAGTCCCTCCTGGGCTTGTTCTGTACAACAAATAGCATTAACAGGTACTTTCTCCATCATTTGATCACTGACACGGCCGTGTGTTTGTGGTGTGTGTGTCAGTGTAATGACTCCGGGCAGACACACCACAACACAGAGCTGAATAAAATACCAGAATCTAATGTCAATCCGGCATATGCTTTAATCGCAATACATAAAAATTAATGTGTTAAACTTTTTACATTCATCGCATGCATTAATGCGTTAACTTTGACAGCTCTAATGAAAATATATTAAATAAAAAGGATGGATCTTCATTTAAAGCTGCATGATTTAAAGATTTCCAAAATATCTAGGATAGTATCTTATTGGAGTATCATAATTTTCTCATTTAAATAATTTCAATGGAATATATTTGGTCACTTTTAACAATGATTTTGTTCATGAAAAAGTAACTGAAATTGGATGGCACTGAAATGCTCCCTAGAAAAAGAAAATAGATGGAGTAAAAGAGAGAATGAGAGAGGAAGGCTCCTCCATCCCCAACAGCAGGCATGAATTATTTCGCTTAGGAAAGTAGAAATAGATTTATTTTAAGGTAAAAGCCAAATAGCTAAGAGCTCTCTAGGCCTCATGTTTTCTTAATGCACAACTATTTACTCAAGTTGATGTCAGGTAAACTAAGAAGTACCTCAGGCCAGGCGCTGTGCAGGGGGCCAAAGTCTAATACTAGACCCTGTGTAATAAAGAGCGGAGGTAAGGGTCACAGATAAACATATATCTCATCTCCCATGATTCCTGTGGAAGAGAAGACAGGAAGCAATGAGAGTCACTGTAAGGATGTAAAAAAAACAGAGAAGAGACACAGACAACCAGGAAAAGAGCTAATAATCTCAGTATAGCGATGGACATGGCGAAAAGGACCATCCTTCAGGTTTGGAGTCAGTGTATTATGCTGTCAGACAAAGGACTGTTGTGAGAAGGCATAGCTATGTGGTTTGTGTGTGTTTTTGTACTTCATTTTTCAGTAGGAAACAAATTCTACACATTCTGGAAAACTTTGTTCATGCAGGAAAAAATATGCTATCTGAAGGTACAAAATAAATATTTGTTTCAGCTTATCTATATTTCCCAGTGGACATCACTGTCACTTTATATGCTCTGAATGATGTATGGATTGCATTTTTTCATGTCCTGCTGTTGTCAAGGCACTCAAATGCTTTGATTAAATATCTTGTCAATTGGTTGTGCTGTACTGAGTGCCCACTTTCAGTTGAGGCACTTACATAATAATTTCCATAATATTGCAGTCTCTGACTGCAATAAATATGCAATAAATATGGTTTAAATACTTAAATTCTGCCATTACTGATCATTTAGAAATCCACTTATATGTAGATGACATGATTTAAGTTACTTTTACTTTGAATTTAAGGTATTAATTTATTTAAGGTATTAGTCCAAACAATATAAAAAAGGTATATTCAAAGCATTGCTCATTTTTAATAGGTTTAGCCATAGACAAAAGCCATTAGAAATTGAAATGGTCTTTTGAAACAATATTCAACCTTCTTTTATGATAACTCAAAATAATTTGTATGAGATGGTGAAATCGTAAAATATTGTACAACTTGGCTTGTACAAAAATATGACTTTTATTCCCATATGAGACCAACTAATTAACAAACAAAATTTAAATCTATAATACAGGCATACAGGCTTTTTTAAGAAAGGACATATGTGTGAAAAAATGGTGTTACTCATTCCATATTTATTCATGCAACAGAAATTACTGCTGTATGTCAATAACATGTAAAAGTCAAGTCGTCATTTTTATTTGTATAGCACTTTTCACAACATGCACAATTTCAAAGCAGCTTTACAGGAAATCATGCATTAACAAATTTTTTTACTATAATATCTATAAAGTCTTAGAGTGATCATTGTGTTGTTTGATTAAATATGGTTGTAAATTGTGTAGAGTAATTCAATAATTAAATAATATTTGTATTTAGAGACCCTGTGAGCAGGCTGAAGGCGACTATGGCAAAGAACTCAAACCTCAGTAAGATGTTGGTTAATGGAGAAAAATAACCTTGAGAGAAACAAGGCTCACTGTGGGAGCCAGTTCCCCTCTGGCTAAATAACATGAATATAATGGCAATATATGTATTTGTGGCAGTGGGGGCGTGGTTAAGCGCCCGTCCTCCGCTAACTGGACAGCTGCCTCCAGCGACGCCGGGCGGTGGCACTGGACTCACTCCGCCGTTCTCCTGGGCAAACGATGAAGGAACTGCTCCAGCACCACCTGATCGACGAGCCCCTCGACGTTGCGGTCCCCCACTAGCAGCCACCTCCGGCAGGCATCACAGAGCCGCTGGGCAAAGGCGAACGGGCGGTTGGACTTCTCCAGCTTCATAGCCCGGAAGTGTTGACGGCTTTCCTCGGGGCTCCGACCAACCCGTTGCAGAATGGCTCTTCTGAGGTCCACATAGGCCAGGAGGCTTGATGCCGGCAGTTGTTGAGCCGCGAGTTGGGCTTCCCCGGACAGAAGGGGAACAAGGCGGGCTGCCCACTGACTCTGCGGCCAGCCCCAAATCTCAGCAGTACGCTTAAATAAATCGAGGAACGCTTCTGCATCGTCACCCGCCCCTATCTTCTGTAACGTGGGCAGGGGTAACATGGCGCGGGTGTCCGGGGTCACGGCTGTGGCTGGTGCGGCCTCCTGGCTGAGCAGGCTCCGGATGGCGAGACGATCCTCTGCTTGAGCCCACATGATCTCAAAGAACCGCCGATCTTGGTCCTGCCTGAGCTCAAGCAGGGATTGTTGGTGGCTCTGATGTAGAGTAGCGAGGGACTTGATGACTTCGGCCAGCTGGGAGGACTCTACGGGGTGACCTTTCTCCATTTTTTTTTTTTTTGGACGAAGAGAATCCAACTTTAATTCCCGGGTTTCGGCACCAATGTAGAACATTTCATTTTCATGGGCAAGGAAGAGGTGAGAAACCGGCTTGACATATAAAATAATAGGTTTAATGAAGAACTCAAAATACAAACACATAAGACAACGAACATGTCCGTGAACTCTCTCTCTCTCAAGGGTTGCCAACACTGGACTGGCGTCTCCCTGTCAACTGGCAGTACTGTGGCTCTTTTATGCCGCTCTCCCCGTACTCACTGAAATTAGAGACAGGTGTTAGACATAATTTAGCTCAGGTGCAAGCGCCCTTACCGCTTTCCCTCTCCAGACGGGCGCTTGACCATGCCCCCGCTGCCACAGTATTCCATTACAAGAGTGTAGTCCATCAATTGACAATGGTGATACAGGCAGAGATTAAGGAGGCCTGCAGTTCAACCTGCAGGACATTTCAGTGAGGTTTGGTGGGGTCCATCCTAAATCCAAGGTTCAGGCAGTGGCATATGATGAATCCGGTCACCGGATGTAGTTTGTTGTCATCTTTCTGTGACACAAAGCAGTGGAGTCCGACAACAAGCAGGAATGAAGCTGGATCTGGCGGGCTCTGGTAACCTCATGATATGAATCCCAAGGTTGTCCTAACTAAAGCAGCCTTATTGTGAGTTGAAGGATAAATTAGGTGTATGCCTAGCTAAATAGACAAGTCTTTAGTCTAGACTTTAACTGAGTGAGTGTGTCTGCATCCCGAACACTTTTAGGGAGACTATTCAATAGTTTAGGAGCCAAGTAAGAAAAGGATCTACCTCCTTTTGTGGATTTTGATATTCTTGGGATTATATGAATTATATATTATATTATATTGGGATCTTGAATTTTTGTGCTTAATCATACTGAATAGCATGTCAGAAGGTCACTTAAGTACTGTGGAGATAGACCATTCAAAGCTTTTTATGTAGTTAACATAATTTTTAAATTAATAAAAAATGTAATGGGTAGGCAATATAATGATGATAGAAAGAGTCTAATATGATCATATTTCTTGGTTGTAGTCAGCACTCTGGCAGCTGCTTTTTGAACCAATTTAAATTTATTTATTGAACTTTCTGGACATCCTCCCAGTAATGCATTCCAATAATCTATTCTTGAGGTCATGAGCGCATTAATTCGTTTTTTGGCATCGGCAACAGAGAGTATGTGTCGTAATTTAGCAATATTTCTCAGGTGGAAGAATGCTATTCTACAAGCATTGGAAATTTGATCTTCAAATTACAGATTGATATCAAATATAACACCTTTAGGAACTGTATGTGCATTAGAAATTCAATTAATCTGTCCACATTCTACGTCATTATCATGTAGGGAAATTTATAATGGAATTAGTCACATTCAACAACCAAACAGATAGATAGATAGAAAGATGGATGACAAATAATTAATTTAAATAAAATTCTCCACCATTAAAATCGTAATACAAGGTCTCATTGTTCATTCCGTCGATGTCTTGAACCTCTGTTAGATTGTGGATGTCTGTTGCATCAATGGATGATGAAGAAGGCATTTGAAGGCTCTTGTTGCATGTATGAACCGTAGAGCAGTGAGTGAGAGGCTTCCTCTGGACTTCATATCCCGAGTTTCCTTGGACTCTAAATGGCATGGTGGCTGCAAGTCATGAGGGCAAGAGTACAGAGGAATGAGGAGCTACAGAGGAAGTTGTAGGATCATCCACAAACAAAACCATCAATTGAAGACAACACATTCCACAGATCAGAGAGATCCCCCACCGAGCCATTAGAGAGGTATAAAAACGAATCCATGGCACCTAAATTGCTAAAGGAGTAATGCTTCCATGCCTGCTTAATCTCAAACTTGGGTTTGTAATGACAGAGCTGACCAATAAAGAAGATCCTTCTTTGTTCCACAAACTTAAACCCTTGGTAAGACCAAATGTCCAAGTAACACTTTGTGACCTTAAATGT
The DNA here is from genome assembly GCA_032164185.1 of Moxostoma hubbsi. NCBI lineage: Eukaryota > Metazoa > Chordata > Actinopteri > Cypriniformes > Catostomidae > Moxostoma > Moxostoma hubbsi. The sequence goes on from JAVLUX010000010.1 coordinate 21,627,805, forward strand.
ATAAATCTGTGGCCATATCAGGAAATGGAGATTCGTGAAGAGTGTCCCAATGCCAGAAATCAACATGGATCTAAAACATTGACATCTGATTCTCCCCTGGGACACCTCCTCTCCCCTTTTGCACATTCCAAAGACATCCTCTCTTAGCTCAGCAGAGATTGCATGGATCAATGAACAAAACAATGGCAATTCTATGACTCTTTCTTCCTTTGTGTAGTTCCTGGATGCGGCAGATATCTCTCCATTTCTGACGGTCATAAGAGCTGCATCGCGTGTCTGGGCTGTGATCATACACAGGCAGCATTTTATAAATGGTTAATTTTCTCATTTTGAGAACATAACCATGGCAATGTTGCGGTTATGGCTTTCTTTCCTCCAAGAGAAAGCCACTACAGCAACCCCCCGCACCTCCTTCCTACGGGATTGAGGCCGGCGCTGCTGTTGAAGGTGATTTGGGGAGTGCAGCTGGCTCGGTTTTGCCGGGTAAATCCCCACGAACCACCCGCCCCCTAGCATGCTCTTTTTCTTCTGTCCAGGCAGAATGCTGGTTGCTTTGCGGATACAGTGTTTTATGTAAATGTCTTTGATGGAGGGAAGAGAGACCCCGATGATCTTCTCAGCTGTTCTCACTATCCTCTGCAGGGCTTTGCGGTCCGAAACGGTGCAAGTTCCAAACCAGGCAGTGATGCAGCTGCTCAGGATGCTCTCAATAGTCCCTCTATAGAACATAGTGAGGAGATGTGCTTTCCTCAGCCTTCAAAGAAAATAGACACGCTGCTGGGCTTTCTTGGTGATAGAGCTGGTGTTGAGGGACCAGGAGAGGTCCTCCGCCAGGTGAACACCAAGGAATTTGGTGCTCTTGACGATCTCCACAGAGGAGACGTCGATGTTCAGCGGGGAGTGTTCACCTTGTGCTCTCCTAAAGTCAACAACCATCTCTTTTGTTTTGTCGACATTCAGGGACAGGATGTTGGCTCTACACCAGTCCGTTAGCCGCTGCACCTCCTCTCTGTATGCTGACTCGTCGTTCTTGCTGATGAAACCCACCACAGTCATGTCATCGGCGAACTTGATGTTGTGATTCGAGTTGTGCATTGCTGCACAGTCGTGAGTCAACAGAGTGAACAGCAGTGGACTGAGCACACAGCCCTGGGGGGCCCCAGTGCTCAGTGTGGTGGTGGTGGAGATGCTGCTCCCGATCCGGACTGACTGTGGTCTCCCAGTCATGAAGTCCAGGATACAGTTGCAGAGGAAGGTGTCCAGGCCCAGCAGGTTCAGCTTTCCAATCAGGTGCTGAGGAAACATCTGAGAGTGTCACAACGTCGTCTGATGCTGATGACTCGACTGACCTGCAACTTCGGGTCTGCTCGTCCAGTCTGAGCCTGATGCACAGATGTCTGCTCTGCTTGCTCGGACAGGTGACGCCCACACTCGTGGTCTAGGAACGAAATCTGCTCTGAACCTCCAGCAGTCTTCGGCAGTGAGGAAGCAGATGGAGGCCACCTCCCATATCATGCCTCTCCGCTGTTCCAGTGCGAGCTGTGCTCCGTCTGCTCACTGAGGGCATCCCCCTGCGGATTCTAAAAAACAGGCAACTCCACTTCAACCTGGGCCCAGCTCTCAGGCCCAGCATAGAGCTCCCCACAGGAAGCTGACACCCCATCTCATGAACCACCAACGGGACCCAGAAGGCCCCCAAGAGTTCCTGAGACGATTAAACCAAGAAGCGAGATGGCTGCTACGGAGTTGGTATCTGGACCACTAAATCTCCTGGTGGATGGCCGGGAGGGATGAGGGATGTCCCCCTCCACCTTGAAGGTCTATGTAATGCCATGTCGGCTCACCATAATGCAGTGGACGGCAAGTCCTCATGGGATCTCTCCGTGGTCTTTTTGGGCCTGCTATAGGGGGACTCCTGTCCTCAGAAAACTGAGGTCTGTCTAAGGGTTGAGACCCCCCCTTCAAGCTGCTAGAGTAAGTCGAGCTTAGAGCCTTCTCCTTGAAGACGGACCTCCTGATTGTGCTCGCTGCCATCAAGAGGGTTAGGGAACTGCGAGTGTTCTCTGTCAGCGACACTTGCCTGGAGACCGGTCCAGCAGATGCTCGCATCATCCTAAGACCTCAACCGGGCTATGTGCCCATGGTTCCTACAACTCCCTCAGAGGTAATGAACCTGCAAGCGAAGCTACCCCAGGAAGAGGCAGACCCAGCCTTATCGTTGCTGTGTCCAGTGTGTGCTTTGCGTACCTATGTGGACCACACGCAGAGCTTTAGATGTTCTGAGCAGCTCTTTGTTTGCTGTAGCAGACCGCAGAAAGGGGCGCTGTCTCCAACAGAGAATGCCCACTGGGTCATCAATGCCATGGCTGGCATATCAGACCCAGGCCGTGTCCGCCCCCTTGCGAGTTCAAGCACACTCTAAGAGCAGTGTGGCATTCTCATGGGCACTGGCCAATGGTACCTCCCTAGCAGACATCTGCACTGCGATACATTTACGAGATTCTAGAATCTCTGGGTTGAGTCGGTCTCGCCCCGTATTTCCTCAGGTCCCAGCACATAGAACTCGGTAATGCAGAACAGCTGACCAGGTGTTCCTCTTGGACATAGCCCTCTGGTCTGTGAATTCAGTGGAGGAATTCCTGAAAAGACCCAGTACGGGTACTAACTACTCTGTACTGAAATAGGTGCTCCACGGATTAATCCCCCTGTGTGTATTATCCGCGGTACAGTCCCCCTTCCGGCTGACCCGCGTCTCTCTTGGGCAGTCCTCTCTGCCCCCGGTTGCTGTGTTTGTAGCAACTCCTCCCTCGCTAGGTTGGATCTACCACTGCGCCACTTCCACAAGTGGCCTGAAAATCCATGTGACGTATTCGCCACATTTAACCTCCCCCAGCATGGGCAGCATGTGGTATCCACGGGGTCTTTTCCCCCTGAAAGAATAGGAGTTGGAATAGAACGCCTTCCCTGATGCGTGTTGTAGCGTTAAATGGCCTGCTCCCATGCTTGGCATGTCACTTGTTCCCCCCCTTCGGGGATGCCGGAACCTAAAAGATTATGACATTTTTTATGGGGCATTGGGGAAGGGTACATGCATTCTGATGCAGCCTGCTGCTTTGGCACGCAACTGCCTGCCCACACCTGCGTCAACAGTTCATGTACACGTTTAGAGCATGGTGTGATTGAATAGGGACCCCTAGTCTTGTTTCATTCGACACAACGTATGGGTTGCTGTTGTAGCCCCTGTTCCCTGAGGAAGGGAACGAAACATTGTGTCCCCTCGGCCACGATGCTGTACCGAGCCACTGTAATAACCAAACCTCATTCCCGGCTCCTCAGTGGAAAACCTGAATGGACAGATGCACGATTCCCTCCTTTTATACCCGTATGTCCGGGGGAGGGGCATGCAACTTATGTCTGCCAATTTCTCATTGGCCTTTTCTCAAGTTCAGAGGTGACTGAGGCCTTCAAGTCCTAGTGTTGCTCATTCGACACAACATCTCATTCCCTCCATCAGGGAACGGGGGTTACAACAGTAACCCAGACGTTTTCTCTGTATTGATCATTTACTTCTTAATCTGTCACGATTAACCAACCTGTTTTATGTTGTATGTGTTAGATTAGGTTTATGTTTAAAATAGCAATACAATTTGTTTGTATTCAAAGATAATTTGACTGTGGTATATTCTGATAAATAATCTCATCCCTTTTTTATAGATTTTGCTTCAAAGCTATACCTAAATATGTGTAATATTATTTTCAATAAACCATGAGAACAATATTAATCAAATAAGTGAATTAATCATAATTCACTTATTAAAGCTAATTCCTTACAATATAAATCATGAGCGGATACAACAAGACATTGTAATACGTATTATTATTAATGGTGGAGAATTTTATTCAGAAAAATAATCTAATTATTTGTCATTTAAGAGAGTGTCCTTGGTACAAGAATTTTGCATTGAGATTGGCAACACCCCAAAGGTGTTGTTCAGAAGTTGATCAGAAGTGGCCAAGTTGATCAGTCAACTGGTCTGTCCTTTTAAATTTGATTTACAATCATTTGTGTGGAGGATTCTTGCAAATGTTCTGCTCAAATAATAACTTTTATATCTTGGATACAACTGAATGTATAAAAAATTATTAACATAAACATTCCTGAAATGCAAGAAGAATGTCAATGACTACACACATTTTAAAAGGTACATCAGGATATAATCATTAATTTGTCAGTTAAAAAATGATCACAGGTCATAAAGTAATTTTCAGAATTATCTAGCAAGGCTTACTATTGTGTACATTTTGGGTCCAAGTACATTCTATAAATTTTATAGTTTTAACTCAGCAGAGTTCTGTGACTTTGTGTGAAATGTTCCAGGATTAAGATGAGATGTCCTAGTATTACAATTGTGCAAACATGAGGGTCTTTACAAGGAAACCTGCTTTAGCTCTGTGTCTTTATTGCCCGTAACCTCTACCTTTGAAATGGCAGGGGCTTTTCTTAAAAAGAGTAGCCTTTATGTCATGTGGATCATTATTAACATGAATGCCTTCCTTGTGTGCTATCTTGGACAAGTCTTCCTTGTTTCTCAAGATGATTAAGTTACACAGATGGTAATCCTTATCTTGTTTAGCTGGGTCATGCCAGACTTTTCCAAGTTCACACACCTCACATTATTTCTAGTGATCTCCAAATGGCGAAGCCAGACATCGTTTGTGCCGACATGAATAACAATTTTAGAAAATCTGTGTTTAGCATTAGTCAGCACTTGTAAATTTGATCTGATGTCAGATGCTCTGGTACCCGAAATGCATTTAAAAATAGTGGATGGTGTAGGGCTCACGGTTTAGTTTAGTAGCCGGTTTGGTTATTAGCAATAATTAAATAATTATCATAGATAACTATCAATTAATAAAATCAATAGAACATTGATTAGAATCAATGTTAGCTTTTAATCCTTTAAATCAACAATCATCAAATCTAATAGAATATTAATTATTATCCAAGATAATAATTAATTATTAAAATTAATTAAACATTGATTAGACTTAACACTAGCTTATTGATCCTTCAAATTAAACAAACATCAAAGATAATTGTCAATTATCAAAATCAATAGAATATTAATTAGGATTAATGTCAATGGGGCACCACCCTGGAATCAGGGACTAATAACCAGACAGTATAACCGTCTCAATATTAGATTGTTCTCTTAGGAAAATTGATGTCCGTAGATCATCAAGATTAAAAAGAGAACAACGAAGGGTTGAATTCGAGCACTGGCATCCCCTGCCAGCCTTTGACACATGTGTATGCAAAACAAACCAAAACACTTCTCTTTTAATTATAACGAAGTTTATTGAAAATATAATATAAATTAATAATCAATACAATGCAGTCAATAAACTTCCGACATTCAAACTACAAACTAAACAGTGACAGTAACACCTGAGAGGACAGTGTGTGTGTGTGTGAGAGGAGTGATGCACACAGAATGGCGGACGTGACTCTCGTGGAGAGTACGTCACGTGAGATTTCCGGCCAGAGAGTATGGCCGCGAATGTGGGTGGAGAGAAGCCGGTTAATGGCGTCTGCCCGTTTCCAGCGTGTCTCCGCTTGCCCGATAACCTGGGGATAAAGCTGAGCTTTATCACAAAGTTATCTTCTAGCAAATGGTTGTGCGCGTGTGTGTGTGGTTAGTACGAGAGAGAGAGAATAAAGTGGCGGCATTGAGGCCGGTTTCGCGATCGTGGGAGAGAAGGCAACTGTTAGTTTACCACTCAGAGATGCGGTGAACGGCTCGTAACCCGTCCCGTGACCTCTGGTCCTTTAATGGATAAACACAGTATGCCGGTCTCATCCGCAATGGCATAAACACACAGCAGTCCAACGTGGTTGGATTACAACACAGCAAACTCTAATTTATGATAACAGTATGTTGCATTAATACCTTGAGTAATATTAGCAGCAATGAGCGGACTCTGCAGTCCATAAACTGTACAAAACAATAAACTTGATCCACAAGAATAACACACCTAAATATTCTATCTCTGCCCAGACGTTAACCTCTTACTTGGATCGCATGGGGACGCATGTAGAACGTGTGTTCATCTGTCGTTCGACTCCGACTCGGTTCCTCGAGGCTCGGGTGATAACGGGAGGCCGTTTCCTCGCTCTGCCGGCGGGCGGTGCGGCTACTGATTCTCGGCGGGCTGGCGGAGAAATCAGCGATGTCAACTTGATTGAAGAGGGAAGGGAATTCTTCTTTCTTCACTTCTGCAGGCAAACAGATGAAGATTGCTCAGCGGATTGCTCGGCGCTTTCCTTCGGATCCGTTAAAGTGTTCGGTTGAACACAATGTTCTCAACTTGTCCAGTGAGATGGAGATTGTATTGCCGCAGTTTCAAGTTGCACGTTACTTCCTTGTGCAACGAGGCAACACCACATCTATACACAGCGGGCAAAGTCACTGGAAGCGCTGAAGGAATCGATTTCCGATGCATTTCTACCCCTGATGACATCATAGTTGAGGTGCGTTCTGTTGAGTGCCTCATCCAATAGGAGTTGAGAGTTTGATCATTTGGAATTTCACACAGTTGTAAAGTATGCAAGGCTTCTTGGGATTTGCAGTTGGTTTTGTACTCCCTTTGATTTTGGCACGGTTTTTATCAGCAAGATTTATGACTTTGTTTTTGTGGGCCTCAGTCAGGCTTTATGACTGTGATAGGCCTGCCTTTGTCTTGTATCTGAATACATGAGGCCCTACACTGGAGTCTCTATTTCCACATTCCTTAGAATATAATCACCAATTATTAGGGCTCTTTCAATATTATTCTCAGTGGGTGCATCACTGTGTGGGGAGAATTAATTGGAAACCCTAACAGGAACAGAAGAGTGGTGTCCTTTTGCTGATTGAATATTCCACCGAGACATCACCCAATCACCCTGCTATGGCGGCTCTTCAGCCGTAATAAAAGTGTGTGTGTTGCTTGCTGTCCTACCAGCATCCAAAACAATATCTACCAGCTTTTCTTTCTTACTGACCTCCACTAGCATTTGGATGAATGTCTCTAACTCATTAATCTTCTCCATCAGCTTGACTAATTCCTTACATTTATCACAAGTAAACCCCAAACTACTGACGGAAGAAGCTATAGTAAGAAGGTGGCATGTAATGCAGGAAGCAATAACATGAGTGGGTGCCATGACTTACCACAATTGATTGTTGCTGTTGTGGTTATTCTTGAGTGGCGAGGGTTTGAGGTTGATGTGGTTCCTAATCAGCAGATGTTTGAGATTGATGCAATAATCCATGCAAAACAAGTGAAGAAAACGAATGCACGCAGTCGAGACGTGAAATGTACACAAGTGAAAAAAAGCGGGGGGAAAAAAGAGAGAAATGGGTATGCGTGGTAAAATGCACACAGATAAAACAGTAGTAAAAAGGAAAGACCTGAAGCATGCAGTAAAATGGCAAAGGATAAGATGAATGTATAAGAATAAGAATACGCAACGCTAAGCAGGCTCACAAGCGACAAGCACTCATGCAGCATGCTGTCATGTAAACCTAATGCTTTTCAAAGTTATTTTCATGTTAAAACTTAATAACATTGTTGGTTTGCTTATTTTTCTCAATGTAAGTAAAATTTTTAAATTTTTGTACAAGCAAACATGAACAATAATTACTATTATTATAGACTATTATGACTTGTCATGCGACCTGATATTTGGAATAGTATATAATATCGAATAATATTTAAGATAAGCATTTACATATCCATATCCATTTAAATTTTAATATACATGCCATTTAAATGTTAATGGTTAAGTTGTCCAGAAAAAGAAAAAGATAAATAAGATATCCAAATATTATGAGTTGAAACATGTTCATTAGACAAAGCATTGTTTCTATATTCCTTCAATGATTAGGTGATGTTAATTGTCATGGAAGAATAGACCAATACTTCTGTCACCGCATCAAATTCGGAAGTGGTGGCAAAAAGACAAGCTCAAACAGTAAACCAAACCTGACTGTCAAAATGTTGGCAGTCAAAATCACAATTGCAAAAACCGAGGGCTTCACTTTTGTCAGATTTCATCAACAGAGCTGACTGGTCTGAAGAGATCTTTTAAAATCAAGGCTTTGTGGTGAACATTTTATTACAGGTATGTTATTACCTCATTATAGTAATAGTAGAGCTAAGAATATTTCTGAAATTATGATAGCTTTGTGTCATACTTTAGTTTAATCAATTAATATTTTCTGCGATTAAAAACTTAAGTTTTTATTATTTATTATTATTGTGACTGTAAAATATTGTGATCTGCTTGTTATGTCTTTTATATTGTTGGTTGGTTATATAATTATTTTATTAGTAGCTAGGTTTAGGGATGGGTTTTGTTTGGGGATCTAAAATATTAATATGATTGTATAATGTAACTAAACTTATATTAAACACGTGCAGGGCTTGACATTCTCTTTTTGGCTCTCTGGCCACTGTGGCTAGTGGTGTTCCGAAGTCAATAGCCACTAAGAATTTTCACTTGCCAAAATCCCCTATCCCACAAAAACGAAAAACGGTAACTAGAGAATAACTGCACGCATTTGTTTGTACTTATTTTTTATTTTTTTAAACAAGAATGAAATTAGTTTAGCAGGACATGGGCCTATTGAACATGTTAGTTAGGGTAAGTTACCTCTTAGAATATCTGAAGGCAAACAGATAGTCAGATAGAACAGGAGTAGATAGAACAGGAGGATAACTTTGTCAATAATTTGTCCATAATTCACAAAAATCCAGATCTAACCCCTTTATTTTAAATTGTACTTGCCTTTATTAAAGTTTCCCATTATTCGTCCATTGTTTAATAGTGGTATTTGTAATAATAAGGCCATTACCTCAGGAAAGATCATGTGTGGATTCTCAATAATGTGGTTAGGTTAATGTAGATATTTGTTTTTTCTAAAAAAAATATATATATATTTTTGTAAAAGTAAAAATTTTTGTACAATTTTTTACAGTCACACACGCTGATGTGTGCTGGGGTGGTTTGCGTGAAACTACTCTTAGTGCACCCGCGAATATGCACGTGTCAGAAAAGAGAAACATATTTAGAACTTATAAAGAGCTGAACGTAAGATCATTATGATTAAAATTTGCTCTGGAGGCTGACATTCACAGAAAAAAATCACACAGCAAAGTAGCTAATAAGAGTGACAGAGTTACCCGACACTGCCGATTTCGAACTGCATCTGGTGGGTGGCCTTTTGTTTATGTCAAACCCTGAACACGCATCATAAATTTGAAGATTGATTAAGTACATTTTCTGTATGACCCCAATGGGTATCAAAGGACATAATCTGAAGAGCATAAAGCCGTGAGCCTGATTCTACCAATTTCTGGGATGACAAATTTACAACCAAGGCAGTGTCTTATTAAATGATTGGACCTTATGAAAAACAAAAGCTAACACTTTTATTTGTTTATTGTGGAGGCTTAAGATCTTGAGTGTGAGTCTGATAACAAAATAAAGTCTATATACAGTTTACTGTATACCAGTCTATGGTCTCAGTCAGTTACTAAAAAACAGTTTAATTACATACAAATACGTGCATGTGTGTATATATCTGGCAATTGCCATGAATAGGGTACTGTTTGTTTAAATAACCACTTTAAAGATCTAAAGGCACAAATCATGTTTTTGTAATGAGAACAAAACGTCTCGGTTACGTATGTAACCTCCGTTCCCTGATGGAGGGAACGAGACGTCGTGTCGAAGAAGCGACACTAGGGGTCTCTCTTGAGCGCCGAAAGATACCTCTGATCTATGAAAAAAGGCCAATGAGAGTTGGCGAACAGTATTTGCATACTCCGCCTCCGGATACGGATATAAAGGCGAGAGAAATACGCTCGTTCATTCAGGATTTTTCTGAGGAGCCGGGAGTGTTCCGGGCATCTCAGCGGCTCGGCTCAGCGACGTGGCCGGGAAGACACGACGTCTCGTTCCCTCCATCAGGGAACGGAGGTTACATACGTAACCGAGACGTTCCCCGTCTGTCGCTCACTTCGACGTCGTGTCGAAGAAGCGACACTAGGGGTCCACTTCAAAACTCGCCATGCGCTGAGCCGTGTACGTGTACTGCTGACACAGAAGCGGGCAGGTATTTTGCACGTGCGCAAGCGACCAACTGTGTTCAGGCTGCACGTACTCTTCCCCAATGCCCCGAAAAAGCGTCAGCATCCTTTTGGTTACCCTAGGGGGGAACAAGGTGACGCTCCCAACTAGGGAACGGGCCAAGCCTGGCTGGGCCTCTTTTCTCTCTATGTTTTCTCGGCATAGAGCAAGAGCAGCCGGGGCCCTTACCGCATCGAGGGAAGGGGGTCTTATTCCGAATTCCTATTCTTAGGGGGAAAAGACCCTGCGGAGGCCACACCCGCCCAACAGGGGAGGTAAAGGTGGCAAAAATACATCACATGGCCACTTGGGGCATGTGGGAGGAAATGGCGTGGTGGTAGATCCAACCTCAAGGAGGGGGGAGTTGCTACAACACGGTGACCGGAGGGCAGCAAAGGGCTGCCTAAGGGAGACGCGGGTCAGCTCGTAAGGTGACCGTACCGCGGAAATACACACAGGAGGAGTCCCATAGGAGGCCTGATCTGTGGAGCACTTATTCCAGTAGGGGTAGCCGGAGGTACCCGTAGTGGACTGGACCAGCACGTTCCTCCGATGAACTGCTGCGGGTCCGAAGTGCTAGGGAGGAATCAACCAGGGACCTGGGTCCTCTGGGACAAAAGCGCACTGTTTTGCCTCGGCAGAGGGAAACGGCGCTGGTACAAGCGGATCACCCGGTCAGATCGTCGACGTGTACCGAGTTCTACGGGCTCGGACCTGAGAGAACACGGGACGAGACTGACTCAACCCTGAGATCATAAGGGTGTTAGGTGCTGCCCAGCCCGCAGCTCTGCGAATGTCTGCTAGGGAGGTGCCCCTCGCCAGTGCCCATGAGGATGTCACGCTCCTAGTGGAGTGGGTTCGAACCCGTAAGTGGGGGGCATGGCCTGGGTGTGATAGGCCAACTGAATGGTATCCATCACCCAGTGAGACACCTCTGTTTGGAGACAGCGTTCCCTTTCTGCTGGTCCTCCAAAGCAGACAAAGAGCTGCTGAGAGCGCCTGAAGCTCTGGGGGCGGTCCAGGTAGGCACACAAGGCACGTACCGGACACGACAGTGAGAGGGGCTGGGTCTGCCTCCTCCCGGGGCAGCGCTTGTAGGTTCACTACCTGATCTCCAGAGGGCATGGTAGGAACCATGGGCACATAGCCCAGTCGAGGTCTTAGGATCACATGAGTATCTGCCGGACCGAGCTCCAGGCAAGTGTCGTTAGTAGGGGACGCTTGCAGGTCCCCGACCCTCTTGATGGAAGTGAGCGCAATCAGCAGGGCCGTCTTTTCAGGAGAGGGCCCTGAGCCAACTGATTCTAGCGACTCGGGGGGGATCTCTGAAGACCGGCAAGGACCACCGAGAGATCCCCAGGAGGGGAACAGGTTTGGCCAGGAGGGGTTTTTAACCTCCGGGCACTTCTTGGGAACCTGACGATTAAGTCGTGCTTACCCAGAGAGTTGCTGTCTACTGGGTTGTGGTAAGCTGCAATAGTGGCAACATACACCTACGAGGTGGATGGGGACAGCCTCCCCCCCAACCTCTCCTGTAGGGACAGGAGCACAGACCTAACTGCGCACCTCTGTGGGTCTTCTGCCCGGGAAGAACACCAATTCACGAACAGATGCCATTTCAGGGCGTAGAGTTGCCTGGTAGAAGGGGCTCTGGCTTGGTTGAACGTGGCTACGACCGTGGGTGGTAGACCAGCTAGATCTTCCGCATCAGGGACCAGATGTGGAGGTTCCAGAGGTCTGGGTGCGGATGCCAGAGCGTGCCCCGTCCCTGAGAAAGAAGGTCCTTCCTCAGGGGAATTTGCCAGGGAGGGGCTGTCGCAAGGAGTATGAGGTCCGAGAACCAGGCCCGGGTGGGCCAGTAAGGAGCCACGAGAGTGACTTGCTCCTCGTCCTCCCTGACCTTGCACAGCACCTGTGCAAGAAGGCTCACTGGGGGGAATGCGTACTTGCGCAGCCCCACCGGCCAGCTGTGTGCCAGTGCATCTGCCCCGAGGGGAGCCTCTTAACGGGCGTACCAGAGCGGGCAGTGGGAGGTCTCTCGGGAGGCAGAGGGGTCTACCTGGGCCTTGCCGAACCGTTCCCAAATCAGCTGCACCGAGTGGGGGTGAAGCCTCCACTCTCCGCCAGACAAGCATTGTCATGACAGCGCGTCCGCTATCACATTGGGGTTGCCGGGGATGTGAGTGGCACGCAGCGACTTGAGTCGGTGCTGGCTCCAAAGGAGGAGACGACGGGCGAGTTGTGACATGTGACGGGAGCATACGCCGCCTTGGCGATTTATGTACGCGACCGCAGTGGTGCTGTCCGATCTGACTAGGATATGTTCGTCCCGAATTAACGGGAGAAACTTCCGCAGGGCAAAAAGGACGGTCAACAACTCGAGGCAGTTGATGTGCCAACGCAGCTGGGCCCCTTTCCAACGGCCTGAGGCTGCGTGCCCGTTGCATACGGCGCCGTGGCGCCATGCTCGTCTCGGGACTCGGGTCTGGAGCCAGTGTTGGAGCGGTCTCATATGCATCAACCCCAGCGGCGCGACCGCCGCGGAGGACGCCATATGCCCCAGGAGCATCTGGAAAAGTTTTAAGGGGACCGCTGTGCCTGGCCTGAAGGCGGCGAGGCAGTTCAACACTGACTGGGCACGCTCGTTGGTGAGACATGCCGACATTGAGACCGAGTCTAACTCCATCCTGAGAAAAGAGATGCTCTGAACTGGAGTGAGCTGGCTCTTTTCCCAGTTGACCTGAAGCCCCAGACGGCTGAGGTGCCTGAGCACCTGATCTCTGTGGATTTTGCATAGTAACTCTCGTGAGAGGACAGAGACAGGCCAAAGGGGAGGACTTGTACTGATACACCTGGCCCCCGAACGCAAACCGCAGGTAGGGGCGGTGTCGGGGCAGGGTGGAGGCATGAAGTACGTGTCCTTCAGGTCTACCGCTGCGAACCAATCTAGATGCCGGACGCAGGTTAAGCGTGAGCATTTTGAACGGGAGTTTGTGCAACGCTCGGTTGAGAACTCGCAGGTCCAAGATTGGTCATAAGCCGCCGCTTTTCTTGGGTACGATGAAGTAAGGGCTGTAGAAACCCATCTTCATCTCGGTTGGAGGGACAGGCTCTATCGCGTCTTTGGCCAGAAGAGTCGCGATTTCCGCGCGCAGGGAGTGGGCGTGTTCGCCGTGTACTGCGGAAAAGCGGACGCCCATGAAGGGGGACGGGGGCCTGGCAAACTGAATTGCGTAACCGAGTCGGATGGTCCGGGCCAGCCAGCGAGACGGGTTGGGAAGTGAAAGCCACGCGTCCAACCTCTGCGCTAGGGGCACCAAAGGGACGATTAATTTGACGTACCCGGCGGGGCTTCGCAGCGGGGCGGAGCAGGTAGGGCAGCGTTGGGCGGCGACGGGGCGACCCGCAGCTGAGGTGCTGAGAAAAGACTCAAAGCACTTACCTTGCTCCGCACACCCGGCAGGGGGCGGGTCAGCGACTGAGGAGGAGGTCCTGGGTAGGCGTCCTCTAGACTCGTCGGAACCGGCCGGCCGGGGGACAGTCGTGGGTCTGAAGACGGGTGGTCCGTGTCCAGGAAGCCAGGACTGTTGATATCTGGGGGCAAAGTGCCGTGAGAACGGTATTTGCGGGCCAGGTGACCCAGAGACAAAAGGAAATAGCTCATTACAGAGAATATGAGAATGTGAAAATTAATTCAACAAGAAAAGATTCTCCTCCCGGCCCTCCACCGGGGACGGAGCGGTCTTACCAGCCTCCGGAGCTAACATCTTGGTCCCTGGGTTGAACGTCTACGGACAGCCTGGGAGCCTTCCGGGTCCTCGAGGGGGTCCGTGAGACGGGGGCGTCCATTCCCTGCAGCGTGCTCGACGCTGGGGCTGAGAGCTGGGCCCGGGTTGAGGTGGAGCAGGGTGTTTCATAGCCGCAGGAGGACGCCCTCGGCGAGCAGACGGGGCATGGCCCATGGCGGCAAGCTTGCGGCGGGGCAGGATGTGCAGTGGCCTCCGTCTGCCTCACCGCTGAGGACTGCTGGGCAGAGTCGTCAACGGTGGCGCCGAATGGACGGAGCTGGGAGACGGGGGTGTGAGAGAAGGTGTGCCTTGTCTGCCTCCCGCATTTCGACCAGGTCCAGTCCACAGGTGTGTTTCTGGACCACAAGGGGTGGCCATCGCCTGTTCGAGTGCCAGCGCTTCTGACCTCTGTGGCCCGGGGGCGCGGTTGGTCATCCAGCGCAGTTCCTGCAGCACATCAAGAACAGGACTACCCAAGGTGCAGGTTTTGAAGTGCCTTGGCCTGGCATTGGTTGCAGGAAGGGCCGTGGCGTGCAGAGTGGAAGCGGTCTGGGACCGTTCCACCACGAGGGTAGTGAGAGCGGAGGAGCGAAAAAGCCTTGGCTTAGCTCAACTCGTCGTGCACATCCGGGAAGAAGGGAACGGGGGGGGGGCGTGGCTGTGAGCGGCGCACCTGCCCGCGGAACCGATCAAGTAGCCCGGGAAAGCATAGCGGATCTCCGTGCGTCAGGCTCAGGCTGGGCGGCAGACCCGAAGGTGGCGGCCCAGGCGAACGATCAGCATCCGATGCCGCTGTAACGCTCTCCGATGCAGCGGTGATGTCATCCAATTCTGAGGCAAGCAAGCGTGCCGGGGAGGCGGGCGGTTCGAGGGGGTTTACCCGGCGAACAGAGCCCGTCATATTCCCCAAATCGCCTTCATCGCCCGCAGCGCCTGCGCCGATCCCGTAGGAAGAAGGCGGAGCGCGGGGGGCGGTTGAAGTGGCTTTCTCTCATTACAAAAGAAAGCTGTGCGACCGCAATGCTATAACGGCCATGTTCTCACACTGAGAAGATGAACCATTGGAGAGAATACTCATCCCGAGCTCAGACGGAAGCAAGCAAGCAAGCGTGCCGGGGAGGCGGGCGGTTCGAGGGGATTTACCCGGCGAACAGAGCCCGTCATTGTCCCCAAATCGTGTTCATCGCCCGCGGCGCCTGCGTCAATCCCGTAGGAAGGAGGCGAGGCGCGGGGGGCGGCTGAAACGGCTTTCTCTCATTACAAAAGAAAGCCACACGACCGCAATGCTAGCAAACAAGCGTGCCGGGGAGGCGGGAAGTTCGAGGGGATTTACCCGGCGAACAGAGCCCGTCATTGTCCCCAAATCGTGTTCATCGCCCACGGCGCCTGCGTCAATCCCGTAGGAAGGAGGCGAGGCGCGGGGGGCGGCTGAAACGGCTTTCTCTCACTACAAAAGAAAGCCACACGACCGCAATGTTGCCATGGCTATGTTCTCGCACTGAGAACATAAACCATTCATAAAACACTGCTTGCATGTGATCGCAGCCCAGGCATGCAAGATAGTGTTTTATGACCGAGAGAGGTGGGGAGAAAACACCGCATCCAGAAACTACACAGGGGCGGAAATTACATCTTTATAAAGACGCGTCCTGAAAAGGACGTTCAACGCCGCTGTGTAATGCTCTTTCAGAGAAATAAACTCTTTTATGGAGAGAATCACTCTTTCAACTCTTTTAACTCTGCGCTGTCGAAGCGCCCAGGGGCAAACTGCACGCCGGCAGTGAAGAGAAAAGCCGCTGTAGTGCGCCGTAAATCCAACAGCAAAGCAGAGCGTCAGAGGATCAGAAGCAGGATCAGTTGTGTTACTCGCAGCTGACTGCATACACACGACCATCGGCTCCGAAGAAAATTACTGAATGAACGAGCGTATTTCTCTCGCCTTTATATCCGTATCCAGAGGCGGAGTATGCAAATACTGTTCGCCAACTCTCATTGGCCTTTTTTCATAGATCAGAGGTATCTTTCGGCGCTCAAGAGAGACCCCTAGTGTCGCTTCTTCGACACGACGTCGAAGTGAGCGACAGACGGGGAACAGTATGTTATATTAACATAGAATGAAAACTATTGATAAACACAATATTTTTTCTTTAATTTTTTGGAAATACAAGTTTAATCTTATCTTTAAACCAACATTTGATCCCAAATCAGTTAGCACCTACTGTGACTTTCAAACATGTTACCTTGTTAATTTGATGTTTGACTTTAAGCACCTTTTTTGATGATTATTTGGGGAAAAACTGCATTAAAGCATTTCAGACCCTGAATTGTATCCTATTAATATAAAGAGCCATGCATATTAGTGTGTGTGGTTATACATATTTTGTCCTGGTGGTATAGTAAATAATTTGCATCTACAGTCACATTGTTGATAATTAAACTATTCTGCAGAGATCATTTATTATAGTGATGTAATACATATTTAATATACAGTGTTTGATTAGCAGAGCAATATTATCCTTCTATCTGCTTCTTGGATGAATGAGGATCCACATGGAATGAAACGAGTTTCCATTTTCTGATGTCCCTCCACGTCGATCTCTGTAGTGGCAAAAAATGGTGTCCAGTGAGGTGTGAAATTTGGCTTGTGAAGAGATGAGGTCGAGATAAGGGGGCCAGCTCTAGCACCTGATGGAAGGTGTACATAGAAGAAACGACTTAATTTAGACGGGATACAGGGCTGAAAAAGGAAAAAATTGAGAGGAAGAAAATGAAGTCTGATGGACCTACTGTGGCTTGGATTTTTCAAAGCCTGTCCATTCAATGCTCCTGTTTGAGCACCCAAAGTAATACAGCCCATTCATCTCAGCAGGTAAGGACCTGCCACGGCTTCCTCTCTGCACGCCACTGGGGCAGTGCACCGACACCTCTGTTTGCTATGCAAGGCAGGTCATCACATGTGCTCCCCAGACAATGGGACAAGGAAAAAGATGTAAGATTGAATAGTTGAAAGAGCAAGGAAAACAGCAATTGAGGCCTAGAGAAGAGGGAGGGACAGGATATATGAAAGTTGTCAGTGCCTATTCTGACCATGTCGACAATAGACATTATTGTACCTTGCAAAGATAGATTCTAATGCCAGTGAGAGACTGAGGACTTAATCAGCTGTCAATTTGATACTGCAAGGGGGCTCTCTCCCTCATTTTTTAAACCCACACCCCGCCGAGCGACTTACAGTTAATAGCCTCCCAGCACCAGGAGCCCAGACAGGGGTGGGGAAGGACTGGGACAGGAGTGGAATGAAGAAAGATGGTTGAAAAGACTTGCTGTGTCATTATGCATTCTCCCTATCTTCCAGGTATAATGTTTGCACACATTTTGACATTGTTTAGTGGAGCTATCGATCAGTGAGACAAAGCTCCATATAGCACAAGGCACAAAGCCTCTCCAAACACCACCAAACAGGTGAAGCGGAGGGAATACAAGAATTGATGTTGATTGAAGATGATGAGCAACATTGTACCAGGTCACTTTTAATCAAACCCCTGCCCCATACTGTGCCTTGATGACATTGACGCTGATGATGATGATGACGATGGCATTGACGATTATGATGATGTTTCCCACCACTGTCCCTTTGGGCAGCATGCTGACAATTTGAGAATCCTAAGAAACAGTCAATCAATCTGACAACTGATGCAGTTCCTGTCTCCTTTTGTCTTACACAGATGGCTCTGCACCACATACACAATTCAATCCCCAATGCTCAAAATTAAAACCAGATACTCTCAAGCTCTTCTTGATGGGATGGTGAGCATCGAAAGAACCCTTGAGGTGATAGTAGCCTGCTCTATTAACTTAGACACACACTTAGAGACACAGCTGGGCAGAACAGTAACATTACGGTATTAACGCAATGACGTTGTCAAATGGCCTCTAAAGTCCTTTTCATAATAATTTTTTTTATTAACAGCTGCCACAGATACTGGAAGGCTACTGGGTACTTGGTTGACCTTTTGGATGCTGGTTTCCCGAGTTAAATGCTGTGGACCATAAATAAAAAAAATAAGGTTACAGATCTCGGAAACATGTTTGCTTTTGTGCCATGTTGTTGATTTTAAATGGGCTTTTGAGATGAACTCACAAGTCTCCCAGTTTGAAATCTGTTGTCCTCTCCCCATAAGGGGTGGACTGGGAAGATACTGCCAGCAGGGGTGTTGCTGTCCTTTTCAGTATATCGTGGTGCTGTTTTGTGGCTTGTTCTGCATAACGCCTTATTTCAGCTGAGTTCAGGTTCTCCCGATGGCCAGTCCGCCCCTGATCAGTCCCAAAGTGCGTCAGCCTACTGGGAAAATGCCGGTATGGCAGATTACCAATCTGGCCCTGCTCCCCTTGATGCCCTGGGAACTTGACTTGACTGTAATTAATGTCTGATCAATTAGTTATCATCAAATGTAAAAAAAAATATATATTTTGCATTTCTAATAATCTTTTATTTTTTAATTACAAATTATATTATCACCATAACAGTTTGAGTAAAAAACTTGCGCAAAACCCGATGACTATAATATAATCATGATCCTGCATGTGAATTTTCACAGAGAATCTTGTGAAAGTACTTAAATGAAAGAAAAACCTATCCTTTTGTACAAAATGAGTTAACACATTTAATGTCACAAATTGGCTTGTTTGATTTCTGATTGCAAAATTGTGTGGAATCTTAAATATTTCTTATATAATGTCATACATTTTTCAAAATCACACATAGTAATCACAAGCACACAATCACACAAACAGTGAGAGAGGAACAGTCTATTTTATTTCTAAGAAGTTTTCACACCTGCAATCCAATCAAAATCTTGATATAATACTTCCTCATGATCACACAGCATGTTTTCCTCAGCTGAATGGGAGGATAAACACTATTAAAGTGTGATGAGACTCACACTGCACATGCAAGCCATTTGCGCATCACAAGCCGATCAACTATTTAGAACTTTTCGGTGAATCGCATCTGCAAATTCCTAAAACTTTATTTCCAGGTTTAATTTATATTTGGAACAGATTCAGATTTTTTTAACCACACAATGTTGGTTTGTGTTTTCTCTTTTAATAATTTAATGTAATTTTGAGTGTGACCACCACGGTTTAAGGAGAGTGTACCTGTATGTTAGGGTGGAAAAGTTGTGTTTTCCTTATTACATCACGTGTTGTTCTGAAAGCATTTTGCATTTAAACTTTATATTTAGCCTCCCATTCAGCTCATGAAAACACGCTGCGTGATCATGAGGAAGGATTATATCAAGGTGTATATTGGAATACAGGTGCGGAATTTATATAAATAAAATCGTCTACTTCTCTCTCACCGTTGCTGGTGTGCCAGTTATTACCTCTCTGCGTGCTAATGCTGGCACGTGTGCCATAGGTTGCTGACCCCTGATCTAGCCTATGTCTCATAAGGCCCACATCTATCCTCCTTTGTTTGTGCGACGCACGGATTTTACCTATCTCCACCCCAGCATCACCAGTTTAGGTCCCATCCTGCTCATATGGGGTAACCTACTTGTGGTCACGATCAGTGGTTCTCGCTCTCAATGGGGCATGTGTTAAGTTGTGGTGGATCTTGGAGAGTAGCATGAGTCTCCACATGTGGAGTTTCAACTAAGACTTGTCTTCCACCACCCGGATTGAAATGAGTAACCTACTAAATAGTGTGAATTGGGCATTCTAAACTGGGGAAAAAAGAGGAGAAAAAAATATTTTAAAAACTTAAAAAAATAACTAATACTAATAACTAATACATTAATAACTTAAACAAATAAAAAAAACAAAAGAATTTAATTAACAATAAACATTAAATATAATATTGTCACCAATATAATACTTTTACCAATTGTCTTCAAAAGGAATGCACACAATGCTCAGCATCAACATTCTGAAGTGCCACAGAGTGCAACTCGCATAGTTTTCCATTAAATTAGACCCAAATAATTATCCATGTACAAATATTATTTACTCTAGTCAACACCGGATGATATATTTTCTATATTTATCTTTCATATACAGGCTACACACCATGTATTTTTTGTTACATGTATGTCATTTTGTGGTTTGACAGCTTGAATGAAAGATCTACATACAGAGAAATTGCATTATAAACTTTGCCATTTCTAATCGTTCAGTTTGCACAGTTACACCAGTTTCACTAAACTGCAAACTCATCAATGTCACTTTGTTCATTCTTGAAGAAGTACCAAAACTTTCATAACTTTGTACTATCATCTCCTGTGCTGCTTCAACTTGTCCTGTGTGTGTGTGTGTGTGTGTGTGTGTGTGTGCTTCATATATCACCCTCTTGTGGTCTCCCAGCGCTTTTACACCAGACTGTTAAACAGAGGCCAACTGAGTATACTGGAAAGCATGCAAATTGAACTTCAAACTTAAATGTTGTGTGGAGACGGGGGCATGGTCAGGCACTGCTTTGTGATGTAGAGTGAGGCAGGGAGAAGGGAATGATAAGGACTCACATCTGTGTGTAATTTCTCTAACAGCTGTTCTGTGTTGCAGTGAGCAGCTTAGGAGACAAAAAGGGGAGACGAGAGCCTGAGAAGAGGAGAGAGACACAGACCTCTGTGTGTGTGTTTTGTTGTGGTGAAAAGATTGCTGAAAAGTAAAACAATAAAATAAAAGATCAGCTGTGAATATGTTTTATGATATCTCCCTCTTCCTCTTTCCGGTGCTACTAGGGAAGAGTTACACTGGTGAATATCGGGACGTGAGGAAGATTCATGTAGTCCTCGGCACTGCCCGAAGTCATCAATACCCTCGCCATCCACCAGACCCAACATCAGGCCTTCTTTGAGCTGCGTACAGAGCAGGAGCAACGCTTTCAGGTGTCAAGCTCAGATGGAAGACAGGCAGGTGTTACAGAGCTTAGTGCCCCACATAACTCTCGCCAAAATGGGACTACAGGATGACCCTGAGGCATTCATCGAGCTCTTCGAGTGTGCAGCGTGGGGATGGCCAGACACTCAGTGGGCTGTCCTCCTGCTTCCGCTACTGTTGGGGGAAGCTCAACTCATGGCCCAACAGCTCCCAGTCGCGCCAGTGTTTCTGACCACGGAGACTGTTATCCAGTCACAACCAACAGTGCTTCCGACCATCAGAAGGAGGAGAAGGAAGCAGAGTAAGGTGCCCCAAATGTTGCCAGCGCTCCTGGCCATGGAGGCCTTTCCCTAGTCGCTGCCAGCCTTCCCAGCCATGGAGGCCGTTCCCCAGTTGCTGCCAGAGTTACCGGCCACGGAGGCCGTTCCCCAGTCGCTGACAGTGCTCATGGCCATGGAGGCCTTTCCACAATCGCTGACAGCGCTCATGCTACGGAGGCCATTCCCCAGTCGCTGCCTGCGAAGAGCCTGTCTGGTTTCCTGTGGTCATCAAGTCTGTCCAGATCCCTGAGGCCATTGACAAGCATATCCAGTTCCCTGTAATCATTGAATCTGACTTTCCTGTTCCCTTTGGTCCTGATTCCTAAGACAGATGAGTCAGTCCGGTTCTGTGTGGATTTTAGAAACGTCAACCTGTTGTCTAAATTTGACATGTATCTGATGCCTCACATTGACAAAGTGCTCGATTGGTTAGGCGCTTTTATTTGATACTGGATTAAACAAAAGTTATTGGCTGGATGGGGTCGGGCAGTGGGTGTATGAGGATAAGGGGGCGTGGTCGAGTGCTACTTGGTGAATGGAGAGCGAGGCCGGGAGAAGGGAATGGTAAGAACTCACACCTGAGTGTAATATCTCTAACAGCTGTTCTGCCTTGCAGTGAGCGGCTCAGGATTGATAAAGGGGAGACAAGAGCCTGAGAAGAGGAGAGAGACACAGAACCGTGTATGTGCATTTCGTTGTGGTGAAAAGATCACTAAAAAGCAAGACATTAAAATAATAGATCAGCGGTGAACATTATTTACGCTGTCTCCAGCTTCCTCTTTCCGATGCTAATAGGGAAGTGTTACAGTCAGCTAATTATATATATATCTCAAAAATATATTGAGAAAATAATGTGCAGATCATAATCGATATCACACACAAACAATCATATAGAATTTTGTAGGAAACACTGTGTTTAACTATAGCTTTATGTGTAGCTTTGTGCCAGGTATTCACATAGGCAAAACTAATGTAGATCTCTTTTATTGTGTTTAACTGTAGATTCCATTAATGTTATGGAATAAACCCAACCACAATAAGGTATGTAACCATCCAAGGGTTCTACCCTTGTAGTAGTGTAATAAAAGTGCTGGTTTAGTACACAGAGGTATTGAAAGTGTTTTAGTGGCTTGTGAAATGCAAGCTGTCGAGCCAGACTGGTAAAGTTTTCTGCTTGGCTGGCTAAAGCAGACTGGATTTAGTAGTACAGAACAAGAGAGCAGTGTGTACACAAGAAAACAGCTGCGTACATGCATACACACCACACAGTATATTTTATCAACTATTTAATAGGCAAAGAAATACCTTTGATTTTAAAATTAAAATAGATGTACTACATCACCAATTTGTGGTAAATATTTATGCAAAATGATTTCACATTGATTGAACAACTTTATCTTTAATTAACCTAAATAAAAGGTCATTTAACATTGGAAACCCACTACATTAATATCAGAAGACTGTAATTAACATAATAATTAGGTGAAAAGTTATGTTTCCTTAATTTGCTACACAGCAGAATAATTGAGCCGTTACCCTGTAAAAGAACTCATCTGAAAGGTTTTTAAAACAGTGGTGACCAGGAGCCAAAGTTCACTGCGATTAAAATGGGAACATATGAACAGAGTCTTCTGTTCAGATGTTCTCTATCCTGGCATCAGTGCTGGACAAAAAAATTACAAATAAAATTAAACCCCATCTATCCTCTCTTACCTATTTCATACCATGGCTTCTATCATCATAATGATAATTTTTTATGGCAGTGTGGTGGATACATCGGCAGCATCAGACTGTAATACAACCAAAAAGGGTTGATGTTGGGAGCCTTACACACACAAACATATAGACAGAGCATCAGGCAGTGGACTGTAAAACAGAGCTGTTATTGGGTTATGGCAATCTGACACTACTCTTTGCAAAACATTGTAAAATTACAATTTATCGGTGTTGTTGGTAAGGACAGTCTCCCCTGGAGATTTTTTTCTGCACACCACGGACACACAGACACCCATACATATACACCATTATACCCCCGCACTCCCCTAACACATATGTACATCTTCTCACCCCCATAAACAAAGCATCCTGACTCCTTATTATGTTCTTTGGGATCTCATCATGGCCAATTGCTGTAATCCATTTCTATCTGCAACCTCTTGCACACTCTTTTGCTCTCTAATAAGGACTCGAGGTCAGGCCTCATTCAGCACCCTGCCCCCACCCAGTCTACACTCAAGCCATGATTCCCCGAAGTGACATGTGCCCTCCATAATAATAAATGCATGAGGAACATTCTTGGAAGACCTATAGCCATATAAGCCAGAAGCAAGCAGCAATTCCATGTCTAGTGAGTGGTTTGGAATAAGGGCTTCCGGGTTTTAATGGGCAGTTTGTGTGAGCCTATGGTGAGATGACCTGTAGTAGAATAATGCATCATAATGTGCTTGCAAATAGGATCACAGTCTAAAGGTGGCACCAACATTTCCATCGTCACGCACACCATGCAGATGTTCATTGGTAAAGGGGCTGATGCTGAATTTTTCAGCTGTCGATCATCCTCTCTTGATTGTTAGTATCAGATGAGGGTATTATCTCTTAGGCTCAAACATAAATAGTCTGCAACACTGGCCTTCATTTAGACTTTGCCTAGGATCACAAACTTTAATGCCCCCCCTTGCAAGGGCCCCCCTTCCTAAAATATACATAAAGGGAGATGTATATTTTCACATATAAAGACCCACTAATGCTATGTGTTTAAAAAATAGTACTGTAAGTGTGATACAACATACTGTTACCAAAATTACGTAATTGGCGTTTAAATTGTCATTGTATTAAAGCAAAAATAAATGATTACAATTGTGGCGCAGGAACATTATTCAATATTCACTTTGTATTAAGTGTATCTTTTTTCTACCCACTATTAGAGTAAAGTTAGATGTACTGTACAGTAGAAATGTGAAAATAAATATCACTATTCACAATAAATGTTGTTCCAGAACATCTTTACAGAGAATTGTGTTTTATTTATTTATTATTTTAAACTGTTAAGCCACTGACCTAGACCTTATTAGGTACAGATGTTGTGTTTCCATGTTTTATGGGGACTTTCCATAGACATAATTGTTTTTAAACTGAACAAACATTATATTATATTATATCCCCTAAACCTACGCCTAAACATAACCCTCACAGAAAACTTTCTGCATTTTTAAATAAAAAAAAAAAAAAACATAATTTATTATGATTTATAAGCCATTTTCCTCATGGGAACCAACAAAATATCCCCACAAGGTCAAACATTTTGGGGTTTACTATCCTTATGGGGACATTTGGTCCCCACAAAGTGAGAAATACACACACACACACACACACACACACACACACACAATATCTGAGAAGTCAAACAGTGAATATAGGCAAACCGGAATGCTGATATTATATGTTCATTCGTTTTTTACAGCTATAAAAACAAAATAAATAAAACACATTTATTAACAGTACCGCAGACATAACCCATTTGTTCACATGTTAAGAACTGTGGCTGTCAATAGAATATATATTTGTAATCAACTTGTAATCAACAGTGATCTAACATTTTCAGTTATCTGACATTAGAATACCCCCTTGCACTCCTTTGTGGTCCCCGGACCCCAGTTTAAAACCCTTGGAATATAATAAAATAAAATAGAATAGAATCCATGTCTTTTGATGAAGTGGTACAGTACATTAAGACTAGAGAATAATTTTAAAGTGTCACACATCCGTGACCTAAAGCAGTTTATCCCAATTCATGTCCTAGTGTACCCCCAAAACCGTTGCGCATTTTGGATGTCTCGCGTATGTGACATACCTAATTCAGGTCATGCAGTATTTGCTAACAAGTTAATAAGTTAAATAAGTTATGCGTAAAAAAACATACTTGGCAATAAAGCTTTTTCTGATTCTGAAGCTGATTCAGATTCTGAAGTTGAATACATTCAAAATGTGCAGTGTTGGAGGACCAAATTTGGAAAACACTGACCTAGAACAAGTACATGAAGCTAGATGAGTGAGAAGGACAACTATGTACATACATGTGAATGTGTGTACTGTATGTGTCGCTGTTTGTGTGTATAATTTATATCTGTATGTACAAAATTATTGTTTAACTATGATAGAAAGCCTGGAAAAAATGAGTGTACTTTCCTATTAGGAACATGTTCCTACATCAAAAACATTAAAAATTACTCAACGTAAGTGCTGGACTGAGACTAATTACACCTCAATCAATCTTTTACTCAGTTACCACATACATGCTTTTAAGAGCAGTATAACACAAAATGGATCAAAGAGCTAAATAACACAGTGACTATGTGACAGGTGTATCAAAAAACATTATGATATAAATTAGCTGATTTTACTGTTCACCTTGTCAGAAAAACGGTTTCTACTTACAACACAATACAAAACACTCCTTATCCACATACCTAGTGAGCTCTAGAGGCAGCATTTTAAGACATGCTCCCGAAGCAAAGGCTGTTCCAAAAGATAGGTATCTTAATTATAATGCCTCCTAAGATATTTGGTATTGGCCAAATTCTAAGGTTTCATCGTTTATATCCTTCCCCGGGTAGGTGATCCCAGAATGCACTGTGATGAGCTCAGTGTAAAAATAAATCCAAGATGGCAGACAAAGCAAGAGAAATTTTGATTATAAATATAATTATAATCCATTCAATACAGAAAATTATCAATATAAATTAGTTTAATATGATAGAATACTGACAATTTTACACTAAATGTGTGTGTGCCATGCGTATCTGTGCTAATTCGAGTATTGAATCATTACTCTCGGGTCACCTATATTTAAAGCAGTTGCGAGTCATGTCTCCTGTGCCCTATGTGTGAGGACCGCTATTTGAATGACAGTGAGACAGCTCACTTTGGAACAGATCTGTGTGGTTATAATCGAGTTATAGCTGGTTTTTGCATTGTTGAGCATCAGCGTTCATCCAAATATTAATGACAAAATGTGTAATCTAATAATATAGCTCTATTTTGTTTGTGTTGTGTTCAAATTGTGAGTTAAATATACATGTTTCTGTGTCACCTTTGTATTTCAGATTATGTTCAAAATGCAGAAGCCAACTGTGGTCCGATTAAAGTGCATTCATGCTGGACAAAGCCGAGCTACAACTGCATTATTATGGTCTGTTAGTCTGACTAAAAATTTCCAGACTAGTACAATTTCAGTGGGACTAAAGCATTAATGTGACATTAAAAAAGACAAATAATGATTTTAGTCTGACTGAAATAAAACCTTTAAAGTCCATGTAAATGTTGTTTCAGAACAAAACCACAGCATCAAATTAAAGATAAGCTTTGTCATATTTCTCCTTTCACCATGTCACTTATTCTTTCTTTCTTTAATTCTTTTTTCTATATCTCTATCACACACACACACTCAGTTTCTAACTGCCTGGGCTAGAGCACTGTTGATTTCCCTTGGGCACACCCAGTGTTCCCGCTTTTATTGTTATAGCCTATTAAATTCCATGATGGAGAGGCCAAGTTAGGGATGGCATCTGTTCTGCCGGCTGTCTCAGATGTATACTTGTGCCAAGTTAACCAAAGCAGACTATTTCTTTAGATTTTAATATATTTGCGGTAAATTTATATTTGCTCAAACAGTTACTCATACAGTCTTTTAAACCACAGAATATGTTTATTTTATATCCAACTAGTCACCAAAGTACCACGGTAAAATGTTTACAGCTCTTATATGCACAGTCAATGCAAACGCGATCTTCCTCCAATGCGTGCTGCCATTTGTTTACATTAGTGGTGGTTGTCATTCATCAAAAAAGCACATAATATGTTTATTTTCTGTAACAATAAGCCTAATTGTCACCAAAGTACCACGATAACAGTTCACAGCTTGTATATGCACAGCCATCATGTCTAAACATGATCTTTCCATGCACGCAGCCACGTCTACTTATTAGGTGCAGATGATGTGTTTCCATGTTTTATGGGGACTTTCCATAGACATAATGGTTTTTATACTGTACAAACATTATATTATATCCCCTAACCCTACGCCTAACCCTCACAGAAAACTTTCTGCATTTTTTCATTTTTAAAAAACAGAATTTAGTATGATTTATAAGCCGTTTTCCTCATGGGGATCGACAAAATATCCCCACAAGGTCAAACATTTCGGGGTTTACTATCCTTATGGGGACATTTGGTCCCCACAAAGTGATAAACACACACACACACACACACACACACACATACACACACACACAATGTCAGAGAAGTCAAACAGTGAATATAGGCAAACCGGAATGCTGATATTATTTGTTCATTTGTTTTTTACAGCTATAAAAACGAAATAATTAAAACACATTTACTAACAGTACAGCAGACATAACCCATTTGTTCACATGTTTACTATATTATATACAGCATTTTCAAAAATTAAATAAAATATATAAAAATAATACTCCTCTACTTACTCCAGGGGAATTTAGACCCTACTCATGAAAAGGTTAATGTCCTGTTCTAGGCGGTTTGCCTTTTTTACACCCAATATTTTATCAGCAGTAGCAAGGTCCTGTTGATCTGTAAAGGGTTTAGGTGTCTTGGCTGTATTGTTTCAGACCCAAGATATATGAAGGTTTGATAGTGAGTGTTGAGTAGTATGAGATGACTTATATTGTTTGACAGCTAAAAACTGGAATAAGAAAATCTAAAGAAATTGGACATGCTGAAAATACTTTTAAATTTTTTTTTCTCTCCCCATTACATAAGAATTCAGCCATAAGATGATGTGCGGTGAGCCTTCCTCAATGATGTATTGTTTGGTTTGGTTTGATGAGTGCATCAACACTAATAAAGTCAACAAGAAGTGATGGAATCTTTCCAACTAGTTGGCCAGACATATCAAACAAATATCACAATGCCACTGTTCCAACAGTGGGAACAATGCTTTAATTTATGTCTATTAGGATTTCTTTCTCCTTGGTGTCATTTCAATCTCAATGAGATTCTATAATGATAGTCCAAACAGTAGAATTGGAATTACACAGGCAGAGATTTTGAGGGATTAAGCATTCCAATGACTGACATGAGTAAATGTCAGAACATTTTAATATTCAAAAATAGTCAAATCAAATGTCTGTATAACAAAGAAGAAATAAGCCTGCAGCATCTGGCTCAGTAGATAAAGGAGGCAGTGTATTGCAGATGCTCAGGTTTTTATACAACATCTCGTTAACCTCCCTGCTGCCATTCTTATGAATTTCACATGATTAAAGCTGGAGTTTGGATTGTGGCAGTGGTGGGGGCGTGTGTAGGTCAGGAGGACGGATCAGATTGGACAGCATGAATTCATGCTGGTACAGTGGCACGTGCTGCGAGCAGGTGGAGATTTGTATCTCCATCGTGTTAAAGCACGACAGGCGGCTCATTTGTTGTTTAATTCCCTGCTTAATTTCCAGAGGATAACCATTCCCCCTGTTGTATCAAGCGATACCTTATCTACTGGCAGCCAGAAAGCACAAAAGAGAACATTGCTGTCTGTTCCTAAAATATCCCTGGCACAATTAAGCTTTGGCAGATGTATTATTCCAAACACGGACCGCATCTGGGAGACATAGGAACCTACAATGCATCAGCTCCACAAGTTTCTCCTATGCATGGCTGCCTCACTGTAATGATGTCACCAGCACCATGGAGATCCCTCTATGATAAATGCCATGGATACCACTGATCTGTTTATCATTCCAGCAAAGCACTCTTACTGTATATTGATGTGCAGGCATTAGCAGACAAATAATTGGTTGTGGTCTGCACGCTTAATCCGATACAGGTCCTGGCATCTGGACAACCAACATGCAAAACAAACAGGAGAGTACCTGTCTTCAAACCCAGATGACTGTATTGCAATATTCATAGAGGTGGACTTCAGCAAACATGTCAAATACATGAATAATTATTCCTAGGGCTGCTAGCCTAATGGGCGCACCCAATGTCAAAAAGAACACATTAGCATGGATGGTGTTACATAAACTCCCTTAATAGCTTATTAAATATCAGGCAGGGAGAAGTGAGATGCTCATGAAACCCTGGACTATAAGATGCACTTGGCCCCATGGGACTGGTCTAGGCATACATGAGTATTATTAGGTATTTTATTAGGAAAATCATCAACAAATCAAAACAACTGAGACTGAAAAAGAAACATGGCAATTCTTCAAATCTACTTTTTCAAAACATCAAATATGTGCACTATGGAGAAACTATGTGCTTTAAATCCAACATAGGTATCATAAAATGCCCAAGAGCTGGATGGTTTGTCATGGATAATGGCTCGTTGTAGTCAATGTAGTCAGAAACATCAAATTAAATTAGTATTTAGTGAACATTATTAAAACCTGTTAAAATCCAAATGTTATGCTACATGCTGAGTGGCATGAGTGCATATCATAAAGGTTTGCAAGAACAATGAATTATGCATATAATAAACTGCATATGAAAAAGACTTGTACTGACCTAAATTCACAAACCTCATTATGGAATGCACATCACGTGTCTTGGCAACATGGCCTTAACCATTGCCATTTCCAAAAGTATTTTACGATTTACAAACAGCTAAATGAACAGAAATGATCTGCCTGAGATAGCATCTCTTTCTAAAGCAATGGAACTCAACGGTTCTCCGAATGATCCGTGTCTAACGCCCATACAGGGTTACACAATCACTGTTCTGTTTTCCAGAGTCTGCCTGAACTAATTGAACCTCAACACCCAGTGTTGTCTTCATTCACCCCAATCCCATAAGCCATCTCATCTAACCTGCCACAGGGGCTGGGAAAACAGTGCACTCACAGTGCAGTGCTTGGCACACAGACATGTCTATCCCTGGCAGTGCTGCTTGTTAGAGAAGTATAGAGCAGGATCAATCATGAATGAGTAAACAGAAGCAGCAGTGTTGTTCTGGACATCTACGTGAATGATATTAGATGTTAGAATTATTCAATTTTAGGAAAATCTAAGTGAGCTATGAAAGAAATAATTCAACAGTCTGTGATTATTGCAAAATAGATTATCAGGTCCCTGGCATGAATTTAAGCAGTCTTGTATCACCCTGAAGAGTTTATTTTGTGAAAATGATCAGATATCTGTACTTTATCCTGCTTATTACACAGCCACTTAACAAATAAATAAATATATGGACAATATTGATTTGAGTTAGCGATCTGGTTAAATTTGAAGCTTTGGCTTGAAAAATGATATTGTAACATTGAAAACAATCTGCCTAAGAACAAGAAGAATGCTGCAACAATATTACGATTAGGACTGTCGATCAATTACAAATTTAAACGTCTCGGTTACGTATGTAACTTCCGTTCCCTGATGGAGGGAACGAGACATCGTGTCGAAGAAGCGACACTAGGGGTCTCTCTTGAGTGCCGAAAATGCCTCTGATCTATGAAAAAAGGCCAATGAGAGTTGGCGTATAGTATTTGCATACCCCGCCCCCGGACATACGGGTATAAAGGCGAGGAAATACACACGTTCATTCAGGATTTTTCTGAGCGCTTGCACCTGAGCCAAATTATGTCTAACACCTGTTTCTGATTTCAGTGAGCATGGGGAGAGCGGCATAAGAGCGGCCACAGAACCTCCAGTTGGCAGAGAGAGCGCTACACACACACTCACACGACAGTCCAGTGTTGTCTTGTATTGCCTTAAGAAAGAATAATTTATTGTAACGAGAAAGTTTTTGTTGTTTATTAAGGAGGAAGATGTGTACGACTCTGTGGCCATTAAAAGTTATCTTACCTTACAAGCCTACATCTACGTGCCTCCTTCCACACTGGTGCAGAAAACCTGGCTTGAACCAGCTGCAGTACGCCCCATGGAGCCCTCCCAGTTGGCCGAGATCCTCCACTCCCTTGCCAGCTTGCATCAGTCCCACCAGCAATCCCTGGTTGAGTTTCGCCAAGACCAGGACCAGCAGTTTTTTGAGATTCTGCGGGCTCAATCAGAGGACCGGCACACAATCCGGAGCCTCCGTACCCAGGAAAGAGCCCCGGCTGCGACCTCCGTCACCAACTCTCAGCTACCTGAATCGCTTCTGAAAATGGGGGCGGAAGATGAACCTGAAGCTTTCATTGATCTCTTTGAGAGAACAGCGGAGATCTGGGGCTGGCCGCAAGAACAATGGGCGGCGAGGCTCCTGCCTTTGCTTTCGGGGGAAGCACAACTCGTGGCTCAACTGTTGCCGGCGGCTACACTTCTTTCTTATGTGGACCTCAAGAAAGCAATCCTGCAGCGGGTGGGTCGTAGTCCAGAGCAACACTGCTAGCTGTTTCTCTCGTTAAAGTTAGGGAAAATCGACCATCCGTTTGCTTTTTCTCAGTGGCTCCGAGACGCGTGTCGGAAATGGCTGCTGGGAGTTCCGACGTCGAGCAAGTGGTACTGGAGCAGCTAATCCGTGCACTGCCAAAGGGGACAGCGGAATGGATCCTGTGCCACTGCCTGTCGTCGCTGGAGGAGGCTGTCCAGCTCGCGGAGGACCACTTGGCGGTGTACCCGAGGGCGGAAGAGCCCTGTTCTCTCTCTCTCTCTCTCTCTTCCCCCTCCCCCTGTGTGTTCCCCCTCTTCCCCTCACTCTGCTCTCTCCCCAGAGCCCGTTCCTGCCCCGCGGAGGCGAGGAGCTCTGCCAACACGACCAGTTCCCTGCGCCAGGCGGTGGTCGACCCCCACCCCTGTAGCATATAGCGCCCTCCGACACAGGTGCGGGTGTGGCGTCTGGGCCGGCCTGCTGGCGCTGCGGGGAACCGGTACGTACCGGATTCCGGTAAGATTCAAGGGGGGTACTTACCAAGCATTGGTGGACACTGGTTGTAATTAAACCACCATCCACCAACACTTGTTTCAACGCGGGGCATTGAATACGCACAAAATGGTGAGGGTGAAATGTGTGCATGTGTGCATATTCACAAATACCCTGTGGTGATTCTGACAATTCAATTTTGCAGTTCAAAAAATATAGAGTGGAGGCTGCGGTTAGTCTGCTCCTTCTCGGGATGACGTGAGTGAGGGGGAGGTGACAGCCCCTCCCCTCCTCAGAGCTTTTCCCGAAGGGGATTTCCCTCTGGAGCAGTCACAAGACGATACCCTCAAGCACGCCTTGGACCAAGTGAGAGTAATTGATGGTCAAAAACTCCGCCCGGGTGTCACACTTTCATATCCCTACTTTGTGATTATAAATGGGCGGTTGTATAGAGTGACAAAGGACGCTCATACAAAAGAGGAAGCAACTCAGCTTTTCCAGGCGGCTCATTGAAAAACGTGAAACTTTGCATGAAACTTTGAAAAACACCTCAAGATCCCTACATTGTGCTGTTCTTCATCTAGCTGATTTAAAACAGATGTCGGTTTGTTACACGTACAGTTGTGCATTGCCTGTTGGGCTATAGCTGCGCTGACTGACCCCTGCTGACTGTGAGTCACAAAAACATGGAAGTGGTACTTTAACCTTAAACTGACCCTTCGCTAAGCTCTGCCCCCTATGGTTATGGTTGCTTGACAAGCCCTGCAGAACTCGCCATAGTAATGAATGTGATGCTGCCGTGAATGGTGTGGTGTCTGACAAAATATTCTAATAAACAAAATTAATAATGGTCTTATGTGGGCTGGAATGAAGAGTGACAATGTAAGGCATTTTATCTTTTAAGACATTTTTTGTAAAATAAATATTTAAATTACACAGTATTTGATTGAAAACTGTGGGGACTGTGAATCAGAATTGAGGCAAACGATTATCACAGCCACATAAAAAGAGAAAAGCACCATTTAATGGTGATTACACAAATCAGAATCAGAATCAGCTTTATTGCCAAGTATGCTTACACATAAAAGGAAATTGTCTTGGTGACAGGAGCTTCCAGTGTACAACAATACAAAAACAGCAGCAAGACATAGATCAAAAATTTAAAAAAAAAAATAATAATAAAAATAAATAATTATACATATATGTACATACACTCAGACACACACATAGTGCAAATCTATTACAAATCCGTTATATAAAGAACAAAAATACAGTATATTATGTACAGTGCAATGTATGTAATGGCAGAAGTGGTTATGTTGGATAATATAAATAGACTTAACTGTGTATTGCACATAAATATTGCTTGATGGGGCAATTTTAACTGTTTATGAGATGGATATCCTGAGGGAAAAAACTGTTCCTGTGCCTGATGGTTCTGTGCTCAGAGCTCTGAAGTGACGGCCAGAAGGCAACAGTTCAAAAAATTTGTGGGCTGGGTGAGTGGGGTCCAGAGTGATTTTACCAGCCTTTTTCCTCACTCTGGAAATGTATAGTTCTTGAAGGGGGTGCAGGGGGCAACCAATAATCCTCTCAGCAGTCCGAACTGTAGTCTTCTGATATCCGATTTCGTAGCTGCACCAAACCACACAGTTATTGAAGTGCAGAGGACAGACACAATGACTGCTGAGTAGAACTGTATCAATGTGAGTCAATGTGTGTCTCCCACTTCAGGTCCTGTGAGATGGTAGTGCCCAGGAACCTGAATGACTCCACTGCTGCCACAGTGCTGTTTAGAATGGTGAGGGGGACAATGTTGGGGTGTTCCTCCTAAAGTCCACAAAAAAGGATCCTTGCCTATGTCCCCGGTCTGTCTAGATGTTGCAGGACATGATGCAATCCCATGTTGCCTGTCCATCATCCACAGACCTGTTTGCTCGATAAGCAAATTGAAGGGGATCCAGAAAGGGTCCAGTGATGTCTTCAGGTGGGCCAGCACCAGTCTCTCAAATAACTTCATGACCAATAAGTCCTGTGATTTTTGGTTGCTTAGGGACAGGGATAATAATTGAGCGTTTGAAGCAGCATGGGACTACACACTGCTCCAATGATCTATTGAAGATCTGTGTGAAGATGGGGGCCAGTTGGTTAGCACAGGAACGAAGGCACGCTGGTGAGACGCCATCTGGGCCTGAAGCCTTCCTTGACCTTTGCTTCCGAAAGACATGACACACATCGTCTTTACAGATCTTGAGTGCAGGTTGTGTAGCGGAGGGGGGGCCACTCCACACTGATGCAGGGTTGTTAGCTGAAAACTTGTTTTTCAGCTTCTCAGAGTATCTTATTTTAGCCACTCTGATTTCCTTATTCAGTGTGTTCCGATAACATTAGCGTAAGTGAACAGAACTGCTCATAACGTCTCATACCACATTCACTATGTTCCTGTGAATGCTTTAATTACTGTCGTCTTTATGACCTGAATAAAATCGTTAATTAATTAATTTTAAGTTATTAGCTTAAATTTACCTGAGAGCAAATGTAGGTGTCCTTGTTGATGTTATACTTGTTCATTTGGGAATGAGGAATGACACAGTTAAATCCATGGCATGTTAATCTCAAGATTTATTTAAAGATAAAAAAGAAAACGTGTATCCTCGCTGGGTACATCGTGTCACTATTACAATACCATTACTATTGACTCAGCAACAACGCTTTTTAGATTTATTTTAAAAATAATTTTAGTAACATCCCGCACATCACTCCCATAGACTCTTATTGGAAAATAGAAAACTTGTGTCAGAGAAATGGTGGCAGGCAACAGTTGCTAAGACAGGATTGGTCAGAAATGCTATTAAAGTGGGGCTTACCTAAGGGTAAATTGCTCCGTTGGTTGGAAATGTCCTTGTTATGGAATATTAGTATTGTAAGGGGCATGATTAATTGCTTTTTTTACTTTATTTTTAACAAGTTAAATCTACAACTTTAATTACAACATTAAAATATTAAGTATATATATTATTAATAATCTGTTAATAATACAGATGACTGTAATGCTATATTCACAGAGATGACTTCAGCAAACATTGTTGTCCTTAAGCCATTTTGCCACAATTTTGGAGGTATACTTGGGGTCATTGTCCATTTGGAAGACCAATTTGTTACCGAGCTTTAACTTCCTGGCTGATGTCTTGAGATGTGGCTTCAATATATCCACATAATTTTCCTTCCATGTGATGCCATCTATTTTGTGAATTTCACTAATCCCTCCTGCACTAAAGCACCCCCATAACATGATTCTGCCCCCACCCCCATGCTTCACATTTGGGATGGTGTTCTTCAGCTTGCAAGTCTCAACATTTTCCCTCCAAACATAACAATGGCCATTATGGCCAAACAGTTCAATGTTTGTTTTATTAGACATTTCTCCAAAAAAATAAGATCTTTGTCCCCATGTGCACTTGTAAACTGTAGTCTGTCTTTTTTAAGGCAGTTTTGGAGCTGTGGCTTCTTCCTTGCGGAGCAGCCAGATTATGTCTATATAGGACTTGTTTTACTGTGGATATAGATACTTGTCAACATGTTTCCTACAGCATCTTCACAAGGTCCTTTGCTGTTGTTCTGGGATTGATTTGGACATTTCGCAGCAAACTACGTTCATCTGTCTTCCTGAGTGGTATGTTAGCTGTGTGGTCCCATGGTGTTTATACTTGCATGCTGTTGTTTGTATAGATGAATGTGGTACTTTCAGGCATTTTGAAATTGCTCCCAAGGATGAACCAGACTTGTGGATGTCTTGGCTGATTTATTTTTATTTTCCTATGATATCAAGCAAAGAGGCACTTAGTTTGAAGGTAGGCGTTAAAATACATCCACAGGTACACACCCAATTCAGTACACCTCCTGTCAGAAGCTAATTGACTAATTGATTGACAAAATTTTCAGGAAATTTTAAAGCTGCTTAAATGTACAGTTAACTTAATGTATGTAAACTTCTGACCCACTGGAATTGTGATATAGTCAATTAAAAGTGGAAAAATATGTCTGTAAACAATTGTTGGAAAACATGCATTTAAAATGTCTTTTAAAATTAATTAATAATAAATTTGTGTAGTGGTTAAACATTTTTTAATGGCTTCAACCTAAGTGTATTTACATTTCTGACTTTAATTGCATATGTCTTTACAGAAAGAAATTACTTGTTTCTACAGTAATTAGATTGTACAGTAATTACAATCTAATTACTGTAGATTGTAAGGCTGCAGTATATTGCTTTCTAAAGCAAAATTGCATAACAGCAATTTTGTTAAAGTACAGTGGTTCAGTGCAAACAAACATAAACTTATCTGTATATCCCCTGTGACTGACGCACCACTGCAGTGGAAGAGAAAGTGAACAGTGGAGTGATGTGGGTGATGTGGACGTAATGGGGTGTATTCAGGACAGAGAGGGCATTCGAGACTGCAAAACAGAAAAAAAAGATGAACTGAAGTTGATGATTAAGAAAAGAAAGACATCAGGGCATGATGAAAAAGACAAAGCCCTAAAATATCTCCAAACTACTCTCCAAAAAGATTTCAAAAAGCCCTGTCCACAGTTACATAACATGCAGATGTTGGGATTCATTAGAGATCCAGAGCCTGCTAAAGGCTACCCATGCATTCAGTCAACAAGCATACACCACACCACAGACAGCTGTATAAAAAAAGGACTTTATGTACCCTATCTGGCTTAGTGAAACAATAAAACACATCTGATGTACTAAAACCCCAAAGTCCCAGAAAACACAACTCAAAAAAGAAAAGCTGCATTAGCAAGACACTTTAGTTTTGCCAATTAGCTTTATTCAAACACCTTATTTATCACTATTTGCTCAATTATATATCGGTTGCGAATATCTTGCGAATCTCAAGACAGTGCTCCCTAAATTCCATCAATATGTGGACTTTGCAACGAGAGGGGCGAACGCGCTTGATCTTGTTTACACGAACATCCCAGCCGCGTACCGGGCGGAGCCCCGCCCCCACCTCGGCTACTCAGACCACATCTCTGTTATGCTAATTCCAGCATACAGACCGCTCGTCAGACGCACAAAACCGCTTCAGAAGCAGATGAAAACCTGGCCAGCAGGAGCCATCTCTGCTCTTCAGGACTGTTTTGAGTGTACTGACTGGCACATGTTTAGGGAGGCTGCAACATATGGCGACTCTACTAACTTGGAGTAATACACAGCATCAGTGACCAGCTACATCAGCAAGTGCATTGATGATGTCACTTTCTCCAAGACCATCACAACACACTCCAACCAGAAGCCGTGGATGACTGCGGAGGTGTGCA
The DNA here is from genome assembly GCA_032164185.1 of Moxostoma hubbsi. Lineage (NCBI taxonomy): Eukaryota > Metazoa > Chordata > Actinopteri > Cypriniformes > Catostomidae > Moxostoma > Moxostoma hubbsi. The sequence goes on from JAVLUX010000010.1 coordinate 21,665,134, forward strand.
CGCTGCTGAAGACCCGAGACTCCGCCTTCAGAGCAGGCGATAAGGCAGCCCTAAGAACAGCTAGGGCCAAACTGTCCCGGGCCATCAGAGAGGCAAAGCGCGTACACGCCAAGAGAATCCACAGTCACTTCGAGGACAGCGGACGACAGCCGCTTCTCCCCGGGCGAACCAGAGTCAGACTCACGACCCCCGGCGGTCAGAACGCCCCTCCGCATTCTCGGCGACTCGTGGGGACACTCCTCTGCCCCTGGCAGCGGCCCTACCACTCCAGGTGGTCGGGGAGACACTTCCCTCCTCCCCTCGTGGATGGCAGTCTTCCTTCGACCCCTCCGCGTTTCTGGGGGATGGCAGGGCTCTCCTCCCTCCATCTCTTATTTTCATTTAATTTGCTTAAAGTTAATTAATTTAGACCCCATTTTATTTATAAAATTGAAATTAATTGTTGAAATGAAATTCAGAAAAAAATCGGGAATTGACGAGCACTGAAAACTAATACTTGTCCTCAAAAAAAAAAAAAAAAAAAAAAAAAAAAAAAAAAAAAAAAAAAAAATATATATATATATATATATATATATATATATATATATATATATATATAGAAAATCTATGGGGTATTGTGAAGAGGAAGATGTGATATGCCAGACCCAACAATGCAGAAGAGCTGAAGGCCACTATCAGAGCAACCTGGGCTCTCATAACACCTGAGCAGTGAAACAGAATGATCGACTCCATGCCACGCCGCATTGCTGCAGTAATTCAGGCAAAAGGAGCCCCAACTAAGTATTGAGTGCTGTACATGCTCATACTTTTCATGTTCATACTTTTCAGTTGGCCAACATTTCTAAAAATCCTTTTTTGTATTGGTCTTAAGTAATATTCTAATTTTCGGAGATACTGAATTTGGGATTTTCATTAGTTGTCAGTTTTAATCATCACAATTAAATGAAATAAACTTTTGAAATATATCAGTCTGTGTGTAATGAATGAATATAATATCCAAGTTTCACTTTTTGAATGGAATTACTGAAATAAATCATTTTTTTGATGATATTCTAATTATATGACCAGCACCTGTATATAAATATATATATATATATATATATATATATATATATATATTAGAGCTTCATACAGACCGATAAACTCAAAATGGGTTGCTGTAGATTGTAAGGCTGCAGTATATTGCTTTCTAAAGCAACTTTTTGTATTGCATTTAACTTTACTTGTCTGCTACAATAACATAATGTATTTTATAGGTGCATTCAGTAACTTTTGTCTTTGTGTAATCTTGTACTTACACTGACACCTAGCGGCTTGGAAATGTATTGATAATTTTAAATCAATAAATAGTTTTCATTTTCAGATGCCATTGCAGAAATTAAGTATTCACTGTCAGCCATGAATACTTTAATCAATGAGTGAAAGTGTCAAGTAACAGGATGGCTACTGAGATTAAGTGAATAGTATTCGGCTGGTCATGTGATTCTAACATGGCAGCCCCATATGTGTGGACCCTCTCCATGTAGAATAAAGCAGCTTTCATAAGGTTTATTATATGACTGGAGTCTTCATTTTGATGTGAATGGTCATGATTTCCTACATATATTTCAAAATTACAATTCATATCTTTAAGAGTTAAACTATTTAATGTTTAAAAAACTTTTTTGAAATGACTGAAAGCACAATTAATTATATGAATTTTTATATTATAAATTGTATATTGATATTTATTTACTGTAAATACATTATTTAATCATTATGTATGCCTTTCTTGGCTAATATTAATATACCTCAATTAATTTGGTTAATTAATTTGTATATGATAATTAATTAATTAATTTTAATTAATTTGATAGCTATTAACACTAGTGTTTTCATTGTTTGTTTCTTTACCATACTAAAGTAGCCTTTCACTTTGCGAATGCGTAAGTGTTAAAATTCTCTACAGTATCTGTAAATCTCAGGATAGGCTTGCTTGACAACACACATATATGTGAGAAGCAAAAAAAGTTAGATTTTCAAAGAAATAAAATAAAATTTAGAGATATGTATGCTTACTACAAGAAGCAGAAGAAAAAAAGAAAATGTCTTGCCAATTAGGTAACTTTTAATTATTTTTCTTACCTCTTTGGCAATTTATTTTTAAAAAATTTATGCATAAATCCTTTTAAAAGCCCGATGGGGCGTCGTCGCCACGTCACATACTACTGCGCAATAACTTCGCGATATACAAAAACTCAAAAATTAAAAGATAAACATATCTTACATCGTTGGAAAGCTGAGACTCTTGTGATTCGAACGATATAAGCCATTTTAATATACACTTAACACAGCGGGTACAATCGGTGTATTTCTCAGACCACTTACAGCAAAATAAAAAAATACAAAATGGTAGAAACTCACCTATAAAGCTCATCTTACTCTACTGATCCACTTCATTCCATCAAAAATGGTTTAGTTACACTGTAAAGGGTCCATACAATCCAATTCAACGAAGTATTTGGTCCATAACACATTTATATATCAATAAACACCCACGTAGTATAGACGTAGCATTTCGAGCTAACCGACAGAGCTAACACAACTTCGACGCATTCTTTGATGAAGCTACCTTGAACATGTAAACATTACAGATATTTTTATGTCAAAATAGCCGCTGACCCCTGAACTTTAGATGGACAGGTCATTTGAGCCAGTCGGTGCATGATAGAGGTGTGACCAGGTATCAATAGCCAAGGAGTGCCAACGATGAAGAATGGTCCCTCCCTCTCTTTGATTGACAGAAAATATACACAGTTATGTGGATCCATGCAAATGACGGTATTTTCTGATAGCCAATGAATTTCTGTAAAGATTGATATGCCGTTTTAGTGGGAGGATTCAACCTGTCACGCGTGAAGTTCATGCGCAAACTAACATAGTGACTCATGCGCCCCGTGCACAAAAGACCTTTGAAAGCGCGTTTAAGTGAGAGTGAGCGAAGGTTGCAGAAGAAAAATGGCCAAGAAAACCAGCAAAACACACTTCTTATTAGAAGAAGTCATTGAGCAGTGTACTCGGCGTGAAAGTGATGAGTCGGTGGATGATGTTTCGGAAGAAGAGAGTGAGGTTTCAACCATTGATTCAGTAGCAGAGGATATGTTTTTGGGTGGTGGAGACGCCACTCTCTACAAGTAAGTGTTTTATTATATTATACAACATATTTTACTGCATATACTGAGGTAACGTTATGTGTTTGTTTTGAGGTGTACTTGCCAGCTTATGTTGTGTGTTATGTCGTGTGTGTGTGTGTGTTCATGTGCGCTCATGCACCGTGTATCTGTGTGTTCATGTACAGGTTTATATATATATATATATATATATATATATATATATATATATATATATATATATATTTATTTATTTATTTATTTATATATTATATATGAGTGTTTTACACATTTTTATCTAAGTGTATGTATAGGCGCTTTCCAAAAAAGGCCACTTGGAGACTCCAAATGACCCTTTGTAACCACAGACACATAAAATGATGCTATTCTTGAATGCTTTACTGTACAGTCATAATTTTGGGCTCTAATGAAAGGTTACACTTAGAGCTAATATATTCCTTATTCAGATTCACTGCCAATTATTGCTGACACATAGTAACTGAAGCATAAACACATTAGTGTTTTTTTTTTAATTCTTGAAAACAAACTTTCTACAAATAAAGAGACAAAACAAATTCAATAGAACTTGTTTTGTCTCTTTATTTGTAGAAAGTTTGTTTTCAAGAAAATTGTGATTGTACAGTAAAGCATTCAAGAATAGCATCATTTTATGTGTCTGTGGTTACAAAGGATCATTTGGAGTCTCCAAGTGGCCTTTTTTGGAAAGCGCCTATACATACACTTAGATAAACATGTGTAAAACACTCATTTTCTAATGTATTGTTATCAAATTTTAAATTGGGTTTGGTAAGGCTTCATGCTGTGATCTAATTGTGTTTTCCAGCTAATACCTCCCAGCTGTAGTTATCTGCAGGCATCTTTTTACCAAAAAAAAAAAATGTAGGCGGAATTTTATTTCCCCTTTTTGAGTGTGTTCAAAGTTCTGTTACTCAATACAAGTAAGACTTACAGTGATTCTGACTATTTAGGAACAAACCTCAAAGCCTCCCCTTTCAAAAGAGACCAAAAAAATGCATATACTCCAAAGGGTTCAAGAACAGCATGCATTTTAATTTGGGTAGGCCTTTTTTAGGCGTTTTTGGCAAATATTGCAGGATGTTTAAAAGGATAAACATCACAGAATTTGGTTAGATTTTTCTGAAAACTATGCATAATACATCATTCTGATTAAGCTGGACAGGAATGGTGAGAAAAAAAAACTTTCTAATCATTAGGGGACTGCTTGGAAAGAACAACCCCAATGTCTCATGCATCCACCTCCACCTTAAAAACTATTGGTTAACAGCACTGAAACAAATAAAGGAAAGACAGCAACACAGGAGAGAAGTCAAAGGCAATTATTTCTGCTGTGCAGGGCTGGCCATAGACTACTACCTTATTATTCAGTACTGTTTGTGACCCTTATTAACAGCTGGTGTCTACCATAGAAATGCTCATATTGCTCTTTCCCTCCCCACTATCTCTCAAAATATTATCACCAATATGTCACTCATATTAACTGGTTAAGGTGAAGCAATAATTGAAATAATTATAGGGCAAACCACCATGTGATTAGATTATGCTTTGGTCTGTATGTTTTCTATTTGCTGTATATTTGAATAGAATAGAATAGAATAGAATATAACTTTTTATTGCCACACAGCAAGCTGGTGGAAATTAGCTTAGGTTCAGCAATGAACATACATAGTTCTCAAAAAAGTATGTAACAATACAGTACAAAATAACAATACAATAAAAAAAAAAAACACAATATAATAAAATACAACTATACAATAAAGTGCCAGATAATACAAATTCTAATTAAAATTGTAATACATATTATGGATACAGAAGAACATGGGAAGCCATGGAAAGTACTAATAGATTAAGATTAAGATCTTCACAGTGCTAGGTAATAAAGTCCTGTGTTTCATCTGATTGTGTGCTTGAACATGGTTCATATGTTGTAAAACATGAGTTGTACATTTACTTTAAGCATGATTATTAAATAATCTGATGGCAGTTGGAAAGAAGCTGCTCCTTAATCTATATGATTTGGATGGTAATGATCTAAGGCATCTCCCTAAATGGAGCAGTGTTAATTGTTAATTTTGTGTGTTCATTTTTCCATTTTAAAGTGCCACAAATATGGGTGCCCAGGAATTGGAAAGAGTCAGATATTGTAATGTATTGATCATTTGCGTAGACTGGGAGTTTGGAGTCCTTTGAGTGCCTGAAGTTTACAATGATTTCAAATGTTTGTTTGTTTTTTTGTGTTTACTTGCCGGTCATTGCTGACACATTATGATGTCTCTTTTTCCACTTCAAGATGATACTGTTTCATAATTTCCAGAGATTAGTCCAATAATGGTGGTGTCGTCCGCATATTTGATGAATTTTAAAGAGTTATGCCGTGAGTTAAAAAAACATTGGTAAACAGAGAGAAGAGAAGTGGAGAGAGTATGCAGGCTTGTGGGGTGTCTGAGTTTCTGCTGTCAGTCTTGGATAAAATCCAACAACCAAAGACACATTGCTGAATTGATGTCCATGTCCATTAGCTTGCTGAAGAGTTTAACTGGGTTGATGGTGGTTGAGGGAGATGAGATACTGTTGCTGGATTATCAAAGTGGGCATAACAATTATTAAGTCTATTCATCAGCTCCAGATCATCTGACAAATAAATCGATCTTTATTTATTTTGTATTTTTTTGTAGTGTGTCAATTCTTTTTTTTCTCCCCTTTTCTCCCCAATTTGGAATGCCCAATTACCAATGTGCTCTAAGTCCTCATGGTGGCGTAGTGACTTGTGTAGTGACTGTAGTGATAAAGGCTAATTGTGGACAGTGGTGCGACAGAGAGGGAGCGTTTACAGGCAGCTGTCCATCATATGTGTGTGTTTGTATCCTTTGGTTTAAGTTCTTAATTAAATATAATTTATACTGTCAAGCCGGTTCTCGCCTCCTCCTTTCCATTAAACCCTTTACAGTATTATTTACTAAGTATGACATCTTGCGTGAGCATCATAGGATATCCATAAGCAGTCAGAAAAATAGATGAACAAAAGTTAAAGTTTAGAAAATATGAAAATAATTAGTGTGAAATAGATCATGTGGCATTTGCCGATATGTTAGATAACTGAAATTACCTGTTATCTGTTGCTTCATGAAAGGCTGGTCGTGGACAAACATGGCATTTCATAACAAAATTAAGAAGCTGGAACTTTTTAAAAACATTAAAGGACAAAACATTTCAAAATCTCTGAAGTTTCTCTGAAGTTTTATTCAACAATATATAGACAATCCACTGAGATAAATGATGAATAAAAATATATGTATGCTAACCTTTTTTCAAGCGAAGTGTTCACTGACAGTTGGCCGTGATAGATTCAAAAACGTACATGTGCAGAACTCTCTAACCAAGTTTCAGCATAGAACAAAGATTTTGACCAAATGGGTTGGCAGTACATGTTGACTGTTCTGTTTTCGACCTAACAACGTTCTGATGTATCATCCGACTACTGAACGTTGATTCGACAATTAATCGACGATCAATCCTGACCTTACAACTAAAAATAGACATTGAATCTAAGTCTCCTTGCTATCTGGGAATATAGTAAGTGTAATTGTATGAATAATTTTGATATAGTTGCACTTAAATATTAGTTTGAAAATGCATCTTTTTCTAAATGTTTTGTCCTTTCGTCCACACAGAGATGGCATTTTCACAGCAAAAATTTAGTTTTTTCGAAAATGCTCTCTCAAGTGGACACATCTGAAAATGGGATATTGTAGTGTGGTCAGGGGTAACAGAAACAGGGAAACTAACAAATCTGAAAAAAATAAATATTTGCTGTCATGTGACACAATCATGTGATCCATTCAACCCGAGACTAGATGGCAACCCATGTTGTAGCAGCATTGTACCTGCTATTCAATTTGACAGTGTTGTTAAAGATAAATGTTACTGTGGAAGCAGGGGCGTCGTCAAGCATCAGTCCAGATAGAGAAACCTTGCACCTGAGTGAGATTACGTCTAACACCCTGTGTCTAATTTCAGTTAGCATGGGGGGAGCAGCATAAAAACAGCCATGCCATCAGCAGCTGAGCCAGAAAGTGACCTTTGTGTTGTGAAGTTAACTGTGTTACGTGGCCATCGAGCTGTATTTTGTTAATTAAAAGTCTCACCTGCGTGGAGAATCCTGTCTCCTGTGCCATCGCTGTCTTTAAAATGTTACAGTTTCTTCGTACACCCTTCACATTGCATTCCTTCAAAGGCGATGGGTAGTTTACTTGGAATTGTTGTCTGGCGAATGAACACAAGGAAAATGGAGTTTCACTCCATTTAAGGGAGTAAAGGAATTTAAGAGTTTTCATACATTTTAGTGTGCACGAGCAAAACGATTGAAAACGGCAGCATGGACAAAGACCATACAAAAACACATTTTTCAAATGTATCTGGATTCATGTGGATGTAGCCTGAGTATTAGGCCTTTAAACAGGTCTACACAAATCAATATTTTACATTATACATATACATTTACATTATACAATATTTTCACAAGTCCTCAGGCAACATGCTCATAGTGGTCAACCAGCTGTAGCACATACAAAAAATGGCAAATTCCATGATCCATTTGTCTGCCATGTGGCTTCCAGTTAGAGCATTTTCTAGAAGCTCACAGTTCTACATTCCAGTGACACTCTAATCACTATAACCTGAATATCCTTCTCACAATGAGAAATAGCCTTCTTCATCATCATCTGTGAATCTTGATCTTGGGTAGGGATACAATATTCGCTTGGATCCAAATTTGTTCACCTTCATATCTGCCACAGTTCCTCTCCTCTAGGCTATTCCGACACAGCCAGGAGAAAATTGAGCTGTAACTCATCTACCCCTCAAAGCATGAGAACAGGTTTGTCAAACCAGTTAAACTGATTATACAGTTTCTTGCCAAGATTGGGTTTTTGGGCCAGTTCACTCACAGTGCATTTGGACACTTGACCTATGCACAAGATATTAGTTAAAACCACACAGAGGTGAACAGGGTTTTATACCATCCAATTGGCAACATAAAGACAAGGGCAACATTTCAGAATATCTATATAAAATCTAATATTTATTTATTTATTTACATGTGTATTTTATTTACTGGCATGTCTCCTTGAAAAACAATTTGATATGGCTTTATATAACGCATTTGGGTTCATAATTGTTAGATTTTTGTAGAGTTGTCAAAATGAACATGTTAATGCGTGAGATCATTTAAAATGTTTATTGCCTTATTTTTTCTTTAAAACAATTAACATATTATCCAATTTATACATGAGATACTGATATTTTATTCAGCTCCATTTTAAATCTGAACACTGGCTGGAATATGGCAGAACCTTTGAAATTTGTTCGGGGTCATTACAATAATGTTCACACAACAGCGATTCTGTGCCAGTGATCAAGAAATGGAGAAAAGTCCTCTTACAAAACAATCCTATATGGGACTTGTGAGAAAAATCCAGTACTTTACAGCCTTTACGAGTGGAAATTAATTACCACAGAAGCGCTTCGAGTCTTAACTATAACCTAAATCCAAACACACAATAAATGGCACTGATGAGGAAACATTGTGGTAGGCAAGCTTTTTTTCCCATGTTTTGTTTGTCGATGCAGTGCTCAGAGTTCAAACAGTTTCAACTTTGAACCCATTGTTACTAATTATTCAGAGTGTCAGCTAATGATTACCGAACAATTTGGATAAATTATCATTACGTGGTCAGTGCCAGTGCTAAAAGCAGAATAAGACTCACTATTAATGTGGAGTTTAAAGTGGTGATTAACAATGGATATCAAGTGGAAAGTCACATCCTGTCAGCTGATTAATATTATGGAGGATGAGGGTTTAAGAGATTTAATGCCCATTGCAGCAAATACACTACCTATGGGGACTAGTTCTTTCATTTAGTCAACCTCTCACTTAAACTTTGGGAAACATTTAGTCTTACTTGAATTAGTGCTATTTAAGTGCATTGCTATCTTTCTTTATACTATAGAAAGATATGTTTGGAAAATTTTAATAAACATTATTGTTACAGATTGTTTTGATTTCTGAATCAATAAATGTATCGATAACAGGAAAATCAGTATATATATATATATATATATATATATATATATATATATATATGGAGTTAATTTTCAGCACTTTCAAAATATGCGATTACTTGCGGTTAACAATGAAAAATCTTGAGATTAATCACGGTTAAAACTTTTAATCGACTGACAGCACTGTTATTTAGTAAAATAATGGTAACAGTGTTGCTATCCAAACAACATGAACAGAGTAAAATTGAAGTCGTTATTCGCTCATTTCAAATAATTAATAAAACATTTAAATACAATATGCCGCCTATGTCAATAACATCAAACCTCACTGTGTTTTGTGACCAATCGTGAAACATGATGTAATGCTGATGTTGGAATTTCATTCACTTCATCAAGTTTTTGTACCTCTTCAGAAGGGTTAAAATATAGTGCATGTGTCGTGTCGATTACTTCTTTGGTTTCATGGTGTTTTTTTTTTACTTTTTAAGCTTGACAGACCCAAGTCACTATTCACTATGGCAAAGTTATTATGGCAAATGAACGCTGGGAAGACTTTTTAAAAGTTCACCTTTTGTGTTGCGTGGAAGCAAGAAAGTCATACAGGTTTGGATTGACATTAGGGTGAGTAAATAATAATAATAAAAAAAAAAAAGAATTTTGCATGAATTATCGCTTTAATAAGACTGATGCTGCCATACACCAATAAACTGGCCAGGTAAGGAACAGGAAATCAAATTTCAAAAAAGCATAGTTTACCATGTTGGAGCTAACACCTAAAAGACCAGTAAAGAACTTTGTAATTATGTTTATTGCAGTAAGATATAATTACAAGTTCACAATCTATAAGCTGCAAATGTGGCATCTTTAGTGCTGACTTGAACAGCAGAATAAAGAAAAAAGGAGGGAAAAAGCCCCACGATAGGGAAACAGAGAGCATTAACCAAATCTCATAAGAGCACACTATGAGGGGCTGAGGGGATGTGCAATCAATTCCACCGCACTCGCCCCCCAGCAAGACATTTCGAAGAAGTGTGAATTGATCTAGCCATGACTGCAGCCGCTGCTTGTGAGAGGCCCAGAGGTACTTTGTTTGTCATCTGTTTATGTGGCCTTGCAAGCCACAAGAGTCAAATTCACATTTAAAAGCTCCCCAAATTAAACAATTGTCCCTCTTAACCTTTGTAGTCAGATGCAGCATGTGTCAGGGTTTATGTACATTGTATATCCCTGAGGCCTGCTCCAGTGTGCTCTGCACAAGAAGATCAAGTCCATTTAACCTAGCAAGGGATGTTGAAGTTCAAATTGAAGTGCTTCTCAATGGGGCTCTGTGTAGAAAGGTGGCCTCCAGAGAAATCAAATCTGCATGAACACAAGGCTCTGCTGCATTGTTTGTCTGAGAACATAAAGGGCAAATGGGAGCAAGCAGTCCTGATTTGAAGGCACTATACTGTATATAGGGTCATCTGCAAATCAATACTATTTTTTTCCATTAACTCCCAGAACGTTCAGTCTCCCATTGCTTTCAGCTCATTACAAGCTGTTTCCTTGTCAAGGTGGTGGTGGGGATTGGTTGTTCGTTAAGGCCCTTGAGGTTGTGCGAATCAGTGCATCCATGCAAAGGATGTACAGCTTCTGTATCTGTCAGTGCATACAATTCTGTGAATACAAAACATACTGTTCCTTGATTAGCCTTTATGATTTATATAGTCTCTCTCTCTCTCTCTCTCTCTCTCTCTCTCTCTCTCTCTCTCTCTCATGTGAACACCTTGGCATAGATCTTTAAAACACTCTTTGTCCTCACAATGGCTGTCAAGAGAAAGAATTATAACTGCTTCATCCACCCTAGGCCTCTAAATTGTGGCTTGTGTAATGGCAAATTATGAACCTTTTAGGGTTTTGTCAGGCTGAACTGCACATTCAAGGTCAAGTCTAATTTGGTAGGGAGGCAATATTAAATATTCATTGTTGACCCCAGGAGTTATTCTTGGAAGCTGCCACTCCCTTGAGACAATTGGTCCTTGATAGTCCTCCCTGCTTGAATGAATTGAATGACATTCAATACTGTTTGGCTTTGGGCGTGAATGAAGAAGGCCATTGGGGTAGAAGTTTAATAATGTTACGTGTAAGAGGACTTAAGATCATTGATGTGTGGGAATCAAAAGGAGTAAGCTGAAAGCTTAATTCAACGTTAAGGGATTTACATGCAGTTTCTTCCATGAGTAATTTTCATTTAAAATCAGGGTGGTTTCAATGCCAATTAAGATTTGGCCCAAGGAGACCTTTTTTATATTTTATTGATGCGTATAACAGTGAGAAGGGTATTTTACAGTGCATTTAAGTACCTGGAGTCATGTTCTTTGCCTGCCTGTCATTTGAGCAAGGCACATAGCCTTTATTAGAAAGTATCAGGGCATTGAACATCTCTTTAAATGGCACTAAATGGCAATAAACCCCAGTAGACCCTAACACAGCTTATACAAAGGCAGTCCCTTTTGACCCTTTTGTGATCAGTTGGGGTTATATATTGAGCATGCAGTGTTCTAAAAGCACAGAAGCCACAGCAGTATCAACAAAGATGTCTGTTTTTTAAACAATATATGTATACACCAATGTGTCAAAACTGTATGACCATTATGCCTAATATGCTGTTGGTCCTCCACGTGCCACCAAAATGGCGCTGACCCGGCATGGACTCTTCAAGACTCCTGAAGGTGTCCTGTGGTATCTGGCAACAAGACATTAGCAGAAGATATGCAGAAGTCCTGGAAGTTGCAAGGTGGATCGGACTGGTCCAGCACATCCCCCAGATGCTCAATTGGATAGAGATCTGGGGAATTTGGAGGCCAGGATAGCACCTTGAACTCTTCATCATGTCCCTCAAGCCATTCCTGAACAATATGTGCAGTTTTTCAGGGCACATTATCCAGTTGAAAGAGGCTACTGCCATCAGGGAATACCATTACCATGAAGGGGTGTACTGGGTCTGCAAAGATGTTTTGGTAGTTGGCACGTATCAAACTGACACCCATATGAATGGCTGGGCCCAAGGTTTCCCAGCAGAACATTTACCAGATCATCACACTCCCTTCACCGGCAGTTCATCCTGGTGCCATCAATTCCCCAGGTAAATGGTGCAAATGTTCACAGCATCCAAATGATGTAAAAGAAAATGGGACTCATCAGATCAGGTAACCTTCTTACACTGCTACAAGATCCATTTCCACTGCTCACATATCCATTGTAGACACTTTCAGCAGTGGACAATTTCTCTCCACCCATGGTCATAGATGCTGCATCGTGTGTCTGGGCCGTGATCACACAGAGGCGGCATTTGTGGATGGTTCACTGCGAGAACTAAATCATGGCATTGGCAACTTTCCTTCTTCAAGAGGAATGCCCATCCAGCCACTCCTTGCATCACTCCTTCTTCCCACGGGATTGAGGATGACCCAGCTGGTGATGGTGCCACCTTCGGGTCGGCACGGCCAGTCTGAGGCTGACAGGCAGGTGGCCGACGTGCTTGCCCAGGCCGCCGGGAGCGTGGGGTTGGACTGAAACCCTCTGTCCTCCCTGCAGTTCTCACGGCTTGACGATTGGTTCCTCGGGTCTAGGCGCCGTTTATTGAAGATAGAGAGTGAGTCAGCTTCACGGATTGAGTTGGGGAGGTCATTTCACCAACGTGGTATGATAAAACTGAAAGTCCAGGAAAGTGTTTTGGTGCCTCTTTGTTTTGGTACGACAAAGCGACGTTCCTTAGCTGACCGCAGGCTTCTGGTGGGAACGTAGCTCTGCATAAATGTTTTTAGGTATGCTGGAGCAGACCCAGTGACTGTTTTGCATGCCAGCATCAGGGCCTTGAATTTAATACGTGCATGAACCGGCAGCCAGTGGAGAGAGACAAAGAGTGGTGTAACATGTGCTCTCTTTGGTTCATTAAAGACCAGACGTGCTGCTGCATTCTGGATTATTTGCAGAGGTCTAATAGCATATGCAGGAAGGCCTGCAAAGAAAGCGTTACAGTAGTCCAGTCTAGTTATGACAAGTGACTGAACTAGCAGTTGTGTGGCATGTTCAGAGAGGAAAGGTCTTATCTTCCTAATATTGTAGAGTGTAAATCTACATGATCTTGCAGTCTTTGAGATGTGGTCTGTGAAATTTAGCTCGTCATCAATGACGCTACAATTTACTTATCATCCCCACCTGTCTTAAATCCACCACCATTATCCCTGTGTCCAACAATTCTGCAGTGAACCACCTAGTGACTACCGCCCAGTTGCATTAATCCAATTGAAAAGTGTTTTTAGAGACTCATATTATGGCACATCAAGGCCATCTTCCTCAGGGATCTAGACAGCCACCAGTTTGCTTAACAAGCAAATAGATTTACGGATGATGTCTCACTCACACTTCATACAGCCCAACCCCTACATTCACTAAACAATTTATTAGGAACACTATGGTCCTAATAAAGTGCCCAACGTGGTGTTTTAGCCCCTCTGCCTCAAGGTTAGATGTGTTTGTATAGAGTGGTTATCTGAGTTACCTTAGCCTTTCTGTCAGCTCTAACCAGTCTGGCCATTCTCCGTTGACCCGTCTCATCAACAAGGGATTTCCATTTGCAGAATTGGTGCTCACTGGATTTTTTTATTTATTTTTTGCACCATTATGAGTAAATAATAGAGACTGTTGTCTGTGAAATCCAAGGAGATCAGCAGTTACAGAAATAATCAAAAGAGTTGTTCTGGCAAAAACAATCATGCCATGGTCGAAATCACTGAGATCACATTTACCCATACTGATGGTTGATGTGAACATTAACTGAAGCTCCTGACCCATATCTGCATGATTTCATGCACTGCACAGATGGATCACAAATGGCTGATAAGATAATCACATAAATAAGTAGCTGTAAAGGTGTTCCTAATAATGTGATAATGTTAGGATGCTCTTCAATTTCAGTTTTGCCTTCAATACCATAATTACTTATACTTTTATATGCAAACTTGGCAACCTGGACCTTGGCACTTCACTTTGCTCATGGATTACTGACTTTATAACAAACAGACCACAAATCCCAGAATAGGAACTTCCTCCACCAACATCAAGAACAAAGGCATGCCTCAGGTGTCACAAGTTTGGGTAGAGGTAAGGACCCAAATGCAGAGTTCAAAAACCAAATACATTTTATCAATACAAATAAACAAAATCCCACAAGGGGGGGAAACACAAACTACCCTGAATGGGACAAAAGCAATCCAAGGAATCGTGCAGAGGGAAACAGGACATACCGGCCACAGTGGAACAGGAAGGTGACGGGAAGACTGAAATGCAGAGGAACAATAAACAGGTCTGCACAGAGAACATTACAAGACGAACTGGCACTCAACAGCACACATGAAGAGACTGATATAGGGAGAGAAATTAAGAGGGTTAATCCAGGGCAGGTGTTAACAAATAAACAATAACAAGCAAACAAGGAGGCGGGGTGGGACTTCAGACCGAGAAGTACGTGCCACTACAGAAATAATAACAAAGCTACGTGCTCTCACAAGCATGCAAAACAGCTGATTTTTATGAGCGCATATTAAGACAATGAGGCGATGTACACTCATGCAAATTGACAAACAAGACGAGAACAGACACTTGTGTGAGAGATCGGCCACACACCTGACACCTTACAGAAGTGAACCACAGTACAAACAAGAAGACAGCTCTCGTCCGTCAAAGTGAGTGCAACGCGAGTCCGCTGATGCGAAAGAGAGACAAGGATTATTGATGTGAGAGCATGTAGCCAAGAAGACACAAGCGTGATGCACACACTTCAATAACAAACAGAAGAGCGTGCGGCAGGGAATACAACAGAAGCTACGTGCTCACACAGAGACAGACATAGGCGTTAATGCCACGGCCATGTTAAACCAAAACGCAGACTGACAGAGAGACAGGGCTGTGACATCAGGGCTGTGTGCTCAAATCCAGTCCTATTCACCCTGTTCACTTATGACTGCTTACCAATTCACTTCTCCAAAACCATAGTAAAGTTCACTGATGACACTAATATAGTGTAATTGATATCAGAAAACAAGGAAACGGCCTACAGGGAGGAGGTTTAACATCTGGGCGAGTGGTGGAGTGATTTGCAGACAACAATCTGGTCCTGAACACCACTAAAACCAAGGAAGAGTGAGAGGAGGTGAGGAGGTGGAGAGTGTTAATCTAGAAATAATGAAAATATCATGGTCCCACAATACCTCCTACCTGGTGAAGATACACAAAGACAACAAAGGCTATTCTTGAGGAAACTCAAACAGTCCAAACTACCCACATAGCTCCTGGTGGACATTTTCCGCAGCACCATAGAACGTATCTTTTCCAGGGCTGGACTGAGAAGAGAAATCAACCCGTGATTTTACATGGCAGCTGGCCCATGTGGGTGATCAAATAGTTGTTCGCTGACCTTTTCTGCATATTGCGCTGCCGTTTTGTGGTCCATTCTGCATAACACGGCAGCTCATTTTTGCTTTTCGCAGCCCATTCGTTTCCCCTCACATTTTGCGGCCGACCCACCGGCCCGTTCGGTTCTCCCGATGGCCAGTCCGCCCCTATTCAGCCCCAAAGTGCGTCGGCCCACCGAGAAAATGCCCGGTATGCCAGATTATCAGTCCAGCTGTAACGTCACGCCAGCAGAGGGAGCCCTTTCCCGAGTACTGACTGTGTGCCACTCCCTCTGCTTCACTGTTTACTTCCTGTCTCTATGATATTTAAGCATGGCCTGGCTAACAGGCCATTGCGAAGTATTGCCAGTTATCCTGCCTTACTAAGCGTTATATCACAGTCATTGTCTTGCTTATCTTGTGTATGACCATTGCCTGCTTTGTCCTGTTTTGCTTCTTGGATTACCCCTTTGCTCTGTTGTTTTGGATTGGACTGCTTCACTGTGTTTAACCTCTGCCTGCCTTAAAGTTTACGCTATCTGCCTGCCGATTCTAACCTGTTTGCTGTGGATAATAATAAACATCTGCATATGGATTCAGCCTCAGCTTCCGCAACATTACACCAGCCATGAACTTCTCCCATTGTACCACTGTGTGATATGCCAGTAGCACTGTGGAAAACTGTAAAGACCTCTCCCGTGTTGTGAAAATAGCACAGCAGATTATTTGTTCTGACTTTCCAAACCATGACACCGAGTATGCTAGCCGACTACATAAAAAGACTAGCAACATCAGCAAGGATTCAACCTACCCAGGACACAGTCTGACTGAAACACAGCTTCTTGCTGCCATCAATTCCCCTCTTTTGCTCTATCTGTCTGATAAACACACATCATTATCCTAGCTTTTCTAACTACGTGTGGTTTTGAAAAAGTGTTAGTGTGTGTCAATGTCAATTTATTTATATAGCACATTTAACAAAGACAGTAGACCAAATGCTGTACAATTATTGCAATATAAAAGTTAAATGAAATATAAAAACATTCAAATTCATCAGTACGCAATGAAGTACACTATTTATTACAAAAAAAAAAAATACTGTTCAGAAATAAAGTGTATTACACATCAAAATAAACCTAAGATTGATTAAAAGCTAGTGAAAATAAATTAGTGTTTAAAATCATGCACTGTTGAGGCAGATCTAATTAAAACAGGTTGGTAGTTTCAAAGCTTCCAGAGCCAATACAGCAAAAGCACAGTCACATCTCAATCTCAATTTAGACCTGGGGACACTCAAAAGCCTCTGATCAGAGGACCTGAGCAGTCTCCCAGGCTGGTGAGCAGACAATAGATCAGAGAGATACATGATGGTGCTAGCCCATTTAAGGACTTAAAAACAAATAGAAATAATTTGAATTCAATTCTGAAACGAATCGGCAACCAGTGCAGGGAAACTAAAACAGGAGTTATATGTTAGCGTTTGTGTACACCTGACAAAAGCCTGGCAGCAGCATTTTGAACCATTTGCAACTGTGCAAGAAATTATTGGCTTATATCTTTATATTGAGTATTACAATAGTCAAGTCTAGATTAAATAAAAGCATGAATCACCCTTTCAAAGTCCTTGAAGGAGAGAAAAGTCTTAACTTTAGCCAAAACTTGTAAATGGAAGAAGCTAGATTTGAGTACATAATTTATTTTTTTATCAAGCTTAAGGGCACTACTGTTCCACCAATGGTTTAACATAAGAAGAGGTTCACCAAAATTAAGGTTAGGAAAACCAGAGGCCTCAGATGGGCCAAACACAATAATCTCAGTCTTAGTCTCGTTCAGGTTTAAGAAATTTAAAGACATCCAAAAATGAAGATCAGATAAGCAGGCCAATATGGGTTCCAAGCCACACTTTTCATCTTTTTTCAAGGGCAAATAGATTTGTGTGTCATCGGCATAACGATGAAAGGATATATTTCTTAAAAATAGAACCTACAGGAAGCATATACATGGAAAACAAGATAGGAGCTGGAATGTATCCTTGAGGATACCCACAACTAAAATGAGTTTTAGAAGATGAAAATTCACCAATATTAATGGAAAAACGTCTAATTTTCAAGTAAGATTTGAACCAGCTGAGGGCATTTCCTTGGATGCCCACGCATTGCTCAAGGCGAGAACTGAGAACACCATGGTCTACTGTGTCAAATGCAGCACTCAAATCTAAAAGTACAAGGATTGCATAATATATAATATAATAAAATATAATTAAAATCTTTTAAAAGCGCAGACTCAGTACTATGATGAGTTCTAAAACCCGACTGAAATACTTCAAATATCTTATTTTCATTCAAAATCTCTGTAGTTGACGAAGGACTACCTTCTCTAAAAAAAATTTAATAAAAAGGGAGACTAGAAATAGGTTTAAAATGAGACATAATTGTAGGGTCTAGATTAGGCCTTTTGAGAGCTTGGATGCTCTGACAGCTCTCTGAAATCGAGACAAGACATCCCTTAATATTTCATTTGACACCTGAAGCTTATCTTTTTTCCTTTTACTTTCAGCTCTTCTGCAGACCTGCCTAAGACCACGAGTGGTATCATTTAGCCAGGGCACAGATTTGGTTTTAGGATGTTTAGAGGTCCAACGGAATCTAAAATGTCAGTGCAAATAGAATTAAACATGGTAAGGTTCTCCTCAGCACTAAGATCATGATAAGAGTATTCAAGAGACTGAGAAACCTCTTCAAATGCAGCTGAAAAATCACCACTAGTAGTTGATCTTATCATGTGAGAGCAATGAACAGGTGTCTGAGTATTGCCAAACTGATGTGAATGTGAAAGATTAAACATTAATGGGATATGATCAGAAAAAGTGATGTTACAGATTTCGGCATCATAGACAGACAAGCCATGTGACAAAACAAGATCAAGTGTGTCCTTGTATATGAGTGGAGCCATTCACCAGTTGAGCAAGGTCAAATGAATCAATAAGGCTGATAAATTCTTTAGCCAATTAATTTGATGGACAGCAGACATGCATATTAAAATCACCAAGAATTAAAAATCTATCAAATTTAGGTATAATATTCCCTAAAAATCTGAAAACTTGTTAATACTTGTTTAAAACTTGTTTGTTTAGTTCTGGTGACCGATACTCCACTCTGACCACCAGTGGGGGTTTTTTCACTTCCAGTTGAAACAGCTGAAGTTCAAAACTTGAATAGGCATTAGTCATTAAAATCCAGCAGCAGAAACAATTTTTAAAAAAGAATACCAGTGTACTCCCCTGACCCGAGGTTCTTGGTGAGTTAAAAAAACGTGCAGCCAAAAAACACATCGAACCAAGAAAGGACCTGCAAACGGACTAAACAGACCACCTCGGTTCGTTTGTATGTCCTTTTGTGGTTTGATTGATTATGAAACGATGAAGTACCAGCCCGCTTTGCATTTTATGACATAAGTACCTTATGGCTTGCCATACGTAGCTGAATTACATACTTCATATTCCAGTCAAAATTTATTGTCCACATATGGAATTTTAAGAGAATATACTGTAGATATACTATGATTACCATGATGTGTTTGTGTCTCATATGCCCCATATTCATGGGAGGTTCCTACCAAACTCAAACACCCAAGAAAATACAAGCAAGGATTTTTATAGTATCACTCTAATTTTATTTGCGCAATGGCAAATGTTCTTGGCTCATGCACACAATGTAAATGACAAGCAGGAGGATATGCTTGCTTGCTTCATTAATCTCAAGATGATAGTGTGGCACGGTGGAGGGCAGGACCAGCGCGTGATTACGCACGCCCGGTCCCGTATTAGACTAATTAAGCCGTCAAGAGGGATAAAGGCCACTCGCAGACGGCGATCGAGAGAGAGAGCTCAATTACGGACGTCCGTTATTTTATGTGTTTGTCTTTTGAGTTCTCCATTAAACCTTTAAGTTTATATGTTAAGCCGGTTTCTCGCCTCTTCCTTGCCCATGAATTATGATCTGTGTTACATTGGTGCCGAAACCCGGGACATTCCAACAATGGAGAAGGGTCACCCCGTAGAGTCCTCCCAGCTGGCCGAAGTCCTCCAGTCCCTCGCTATCAGAGCCACCAACAATCCCTGCTTGAGCTCAGGCAGGACCAAGATCGGCGGTTCTTCGAGATCATGCGGGCTCAAGCAGAGGATCGCTGTGTCATCCGGAGCCTGCTCAGCCAGGAGGCCACACCGGCCACAGCCGCGACCCCGGACGCCGTGCCACAGATAGATAAAGAAACATATTTTCAAATGCACATAGAATTTCAAATGTTTTCCTTCATGCGAAATAAGGGCTTGTAGGTTTTATAGGAGATCCCTAAAATAACATGAGTGAGTGAAGAATTTAGGACAGAAATACAGTATACATTATTATGTATTATTTATGAAAAATTATTGTCAGACAAATTTCCTAATCAAGACAGACCTAGCTGCAATGGGGTCTGAGTCCTTAAGGAGCTGTGGTGTAAACAACGAGTCTGAAACCACATTAATGTGAAGAGAACCAAAAAAAGAAACTGGGCCCTCTTTTAAGTCCACTTACATTGTTAACACCTAAAGCACTGAGGTTAATTGTGGCTGGTTTCCTTTTTGGTTCACTTTAACCAAACTGGGTCTGGTTCACTTAAAACTTACTATATGTGAAACCACCCTTAGAGAGCAAGACTTCAGGATGTATTATATATACTGGAAGATCTAGCATTGAAATATGAAAAACATTTTATTTTGATATTAATTGACATTAGTTTATAAAGGAGAAAATGAAACTCTCTCATTATATACTGATCCTAAATCGTTCCAAACTCTTTTCTGTGAACCAAAAAAGGGGAATTTAAAAAAAAAAAAAAACTATTTATCTATGTCTCTATCTCTCTTTAATTTTATACAGAAAAAGAAAACAGATTAATATAACTACAAATGTTCCAATGTTGTGTACTCTTTGCATAACCTTCTTGTAAAGAATATATATATATATATATATATATATATATATATATATAGAGAGAGAGAGAGAGAGAGAGAGAGAGAGAGAGAGAGAGAGAGAGAGAGAGAGAGCTATATATATAGATATATATATTCCATTAATTTATATAATAAACACTGCCCCTCAGTGGCATACTATTATAACAACAGGTATTTCCTAAAATTGTCCTCATCTAATGGTATATCCACCAGAAAAAAAAAATCTTTACCATGAAATATTCACAGGTGTTTTAAATCCATCCCGTGT
This sequence comes from Moxostoma hubbsi, assembly GCA_032164185.1. Lineage (NCBI taxonomy): Eukaryota > Metazoa > Chordata > Actinopteri > Cypriniformes > Catostomidae > Moxostoma > Moxostoma hubbsi. The sequence continues at coordinate 21,686,077 of JAVLUX010000010.1, forward strand.
CATAGTTGTTATCAATATTATGTTGGACTAGCAAAAAAAATGCTGTTGATTATCTGGTTCAACTCAAGCATAATACTGTAAAATTTAAATTACTGTAGCATCATACTCATCATCTCACAACCCAGTTATTATAACTTATCTTTCCATCCATGCACTGATCCATGCCTTGCATCAAATATGATCAGTTACAGGAGAGAAAGACCATACAATTAATCTGATTCCAATGTATGATTAAGACTTGATTCTGTGAGAACGCTTTACAGTCAGTGCACATGCAAATTTCCCAATGGAAAAGTGTTTTGAAACAGGTCAGCCCTGTTGGTGTGGTACAACACACTCATCATAGGAGAACCATACCAAGAGAAAGGGAGATAGAGAGATAACGAGATAAAGAGGGAGAGGATTGGGATTCTAATGAGTCAGCCATCCAAAACCATCACTGATGCCCTGGGGATACACTCTAACAATACTGTTTATTCTTTCATTTCCACTGGTTAATTGATGTTTACTTCACAAAATCCTAATTTCAATCTTATAAAGTGATTTAAGGGGGCATTTTCTGGTCTGACTGACACAGGCAAAGGTATTACAAAGGTAAATCTAAATGAAGCATACCTATACAGCTTCAAACACGTACCTGGCCTGCTGAAAATGAGTTTGATCCACTGTAGTACCATTTTGAGATGGTTTACCTTCTTAAATACCTCTTCATCAAAGACACTGCTCTCTTTAGAATTTGATTAAGATTATAGTATACTCCTCATTTAAACAGTCATGAAGGGGAGTAAAGGCTCTGTTTATTTCCTGAGGCTCAAAATATAGAGAAAAACAATTCAAATGTCCTCTTTTGGATAAATCTAATTTTGGATATGGGCAAATAATATGGTGTGGATTATGGGGGATGTAGGGCAACAGGAGACCCCCAGGATGTCAATGTGTAATTCACTCCCTGGATATGGGGTTTGTTCTTTTGCATGTTGCAGAAAATATCTAGTTGAAAAAAAGTAAGATTGATAGTGTTTGTATTCAAAGCAGGGAAAAATGGCTTTACATTTTTTTGTCCAGATGTCAATTATTAATGAAATTATAACATTTTCACACTCTATTTTTTCTGAAACTGAGCATAGCTGAGCCAAACTCATCTGTCATAGGACAGATAATTGTCAAAGCCAGGCGTTTTGAAATATTATGATGCCAAGGACCCCCAAATACAGTGCAATGATCCCCTTGCTCAATGCTTGTGTCTCTGCTTAACAAAAATGGGCATTTACCCAATCAGTGGGAATTTTTAAACTGGGATGAGTGTATCTCATCCACTATCCATGATTTGCCTATACTACATTGAGATCTCACCAACCGAGGCTATACATTTCCGGTCAATGTTCATTGACGTGTTCCACACATATTCACAGCTGGTCACAATGCAAGATCATTCCCATTTTTGAAAAGGGAACAACCACATATTAGGAAATGCCCATTATTGTTTTGCAGAGACCTGTACTGAAATTTAATTGAAGCTATATATTTTACATTTCTAGTACAGACCCATTTATACTGTAAGAGACAAACATAAAGCATAATATTTTAAAGACAACATATTGTTTGTGAAATTAAAATAATTGTCATATTGATTGTACTAAAACCAACAGAAATTATTAAAATATTATCTGAACAAATATGTACTTTATAGTGAGTTGACATAATTGACGATTTAGCTGCCCTCTTTTAGTGTAATGTTAGATGAACTGTATGAACCTGAAGAGAAACATATTCAATTAATAATTTTTGACAAAATGTAGTTACTGCATTTTGTCTTTGTAGGGCAGTATAGTTTTGTCCTGTACACCAACACAAAGAACTTCACTACCTTGTGTTGTGAGTGTTATAGGTCAGGTTTTGCCTACATTGTGGGGCCCAAATGTTCCCACAAGGAAAGTTAAAATGTAAATCACCTGCATCAAGTAGGTCCAGGTTGTTTAACACATTAGATAACATTCTCATGATTAGTTTTGGCTAAAGCAGGGAAGGAAGGGCAGTCATCAGACTGAAAATATCAGAAATAATAAAAATATTTCATGGAAAATTTGCAGTTTCATATCTGAATGATTAATTACTGTGAACTGTTGTTCCTTACTCCCTGGAACATGGATACTGTCCCAAACAGCTTGTCCTAAATCTGCCACAGCTCTGCATTAAGTGTCTATGTGAGTCACACATTGCCAATAAACCATTCGTCTTCATATCAAACTGTGTGTTGTGCTAGCTTTTGAAAGTATGCTTGTCCCATCTTTTCATCTGGCAGCATGCAACACCTGTTCCAAGAAGACACATGGCATGAAAGGTGCTGAGTCAGCATGCAGGCCTGACAGAAACATGGTGCTTTGTCCCTTCCAAAATGATGTCCCTCAAGACCACAACGGCTAGATGACAACAACAACAACAACGCAGAGTGGAACACTCATCTCTCACAAGCCGTGGCAGAGTCAAGAGATAATGATGCTGTTGAGAGATAAAGAGAGTGAAAAGGACAGAGAGGGGGACAGTGTGAAATGTAAATGAGAGCGGTTGAGAAGTTGGGGTACAAGAAAAGTAATCATTATGAAAAAGAGTGACAGCGCGGAAACAACAATGGAGAGGCAACAGGAATGGTGAGGAACAGAGCCACAGTGCCCCTTCAAGGTCAACTCCTAAGGTACGTGACGTGAGAAAAATGAGCTAGCGAAACGACAGCACAGTCCCTGCTCATAACGGGGCTTCACTGTTGCCACATTTTGCCCTGAAGAGTTTCATTTTTTAAGCGCAGGGCTTTCGTATGCGGCATGCTTGCCGACAGTCACCTTTCAAGCATCCCAATTAACTCCTCTTTAATTGATGTTGGACATATTAAAGTTAATGAGGCAGTGGTCCATCTGTTGCGTGAGGAAGAGGAGAGGGTATTGTTACTGATAGGGCAAGCATGAGCATAATGCATCAAGGATGGCAGATTTGGGGGAATGGGCTTGACAGAGTGCAACAAGACAAAGAGCTGTTTGGCAAGCAAGATTCATAACAGAGCTTTGAGATTACCTCGCATCACTCAATGATCATTCTTCAATTTGTCTCTCATGTATTTTTACGAGTTTCATATATCAGCTATATGAGTCTATATAAGGGATGTATGACACAGTGAATGATTCACAGGGCCTGAACAGCTCAGTATGTCTAATAAATAATAAATCAAAATTTTACTGATATACACACTCTGTTCTGCTCTTGATTAAATTTTAATCGAGGCGACAGTGGCCACAGTGGTGGGGATGCATTGTACACCACTCAAATCGGTCTCTCTCCACACTCTCTTTCTCTCTCCTTTCTGTGTTGTAGTTTCATCCCCCTGTGGGTTTTCAAAGAGAAAGATTTCAGACCAAAAGTCTCATGGTTCACGTTTCTGTACTTACAGGTTAATGAATGCTTCTGCTAATGGAAGAGAAAGAGGGGGAAACAGGAAAAGTCAAAGGGGAGACAGGGGTAGAGGTAATAGACAATGATGAATATATGTGGGGAAGATGGAGAAAAATCGAAAGAGCTGTGTGAGCTGCAAATATGCCACAATTACCCCATGTGTGGAGGTAGGGGATGTAGCCTTAGTTTGTGTGTATGTATTGTACCATTGGGAGTCTGTGACTACTTGAACTAGAAAGAAGCTCTTGAAGATTGGCGGTGGTACCCAGGGACATAATGAACAGTAGACTGATCACACAATGAACATGCAGCAATACTGCTGTGGCAACTTACTCGGATTCACTTCTTTGGCCATTTGATAGTTTGATCTCTCTTTTTTCCTATGTTCTATCCATGCCCTGCTAAAAAGGCCAGTATAGTTGTTCATCAGACTTTATGGGATGTTTTGGTTGCTGGTCAGATATTGGTGTTCTGGAATAAACATTAGGCTTGTCAACAAGCTTAACAAGCTTCACAGCTAGAGTTTTGCTGGTGGACAGCATGGCTATACTGGTCCACCAACTAGATCAGCACCAAACCAGCACTAAGTAGTTGAGACCAGCTAAGATCAGTCTGAAAATTAAAATAGGTTTAAACTGTTTTTTTTTTTTTTTTTGGTTTGTTTTGTTTTTGTTTTTGTTTTTCAAAAGGGTACTGTTGAGCAAGAAAATCTCAAGAACTGGCCAAATCGGACAAAAGCTCTCTTTGTGGATATTCTAGGCCTTTCACAAATTCGAAAAACTAGCAATGCATAACTAAAATAGTGTTTTTAAATTTCTAATAAAGCTGAATGTTTTATGTTAGGGTTACGATTAGGGAGTGGGTTAGGGTTAGGCTACATCCACATTAATCCAGATAGTTTCCAAAACATATGAAAATGCTTAATCCCCTTACTGCGCATGCGAAAAATAGATGTTCCATGCATGGTCTGATACACAATTGTTCTCGTGTTCCACCGCCAGACAGCAATTCGAGAAAACTTTCCATCACCATTGAAGGAACATGAAGGTTCCATTTACATTTATCACACTGAAGTTACATTTATCTTTACCAACACTATCAAAGTGGATATCAGGAACAACAACACCGTTACAACATCTTGATTGTTTTGGATGAAATAGATCATAAGACAGCATCACATAAAAACAAATACATCATCATCATTTTCAGATATCCCCAGTTTAATTTTCGAAAAAACAGTTTGCATTGGACAAAACGTAGAGAAAACAATGCCTTTTTAACAAAAACTTATTATTAGTGTGGACATGGCCACAATATAATTATTTATATATATATATATATAAATAATTACTCCATGGTATGTACCCATTTATATAGCTAAGCAAAGACGTATGTGTGTGTGTGTGTGTGAAAACTACTACAACTTTGAACAGAACCCTGAGGCCATCATTTAAAAAAATCACAGCACCAACTGTACAGTATGTGTTGAGGAAATTGATCTCATACATGCTTTCATAGGTCCATTTTTCTTTTCTGCCTCTTAAGTACAAAAACCACCATCAAGTCATTGTTAAAACATGTTCAAAACCACTGTTTTACCCTTATGTAGTTTAACTAAATTGTATGAGCAGCAGGTCATAAAGATGGCTTACAATATCATGGGAAATGATACACATCTTTTATATTCTAAACTGTCGCCCCTTGGGCGGCACCAGAGACTATTTAGCAGAGAACGAGCCACTTCTATTAAAATGAATGGGAGAAATAGGAACGTCCAATGAAGTCCTGCTTTTCAGGTAAATGCCAATAACATTTTAGATACAGACATCAACTGTCAATCAACTCAATAACATGCATGTGTATAAGCTATACAAGTCAGGAAAATTTCACAATTTATGATACCAGTGTTGTCAGATTTTACTGCTGATTTGAAATATCTCCAGTGCCATCATTAAGTTAGCTGATGATACGATTGTGGTAGGTCTGATCAATGACAATGATGAAACAGTCTACAGAGAGGAGGTGCACACTCTGACATGCTGGTGTCAGGAGCACAGCCTCTCCCTCATCGTCAGCAAGACCATTAAGCTTGTGGTGGACTTCAGGAGAAAAGACAGAGAACACAGCCCCATCACCATCAATGGAGCACCGGTGGAGAAAGTCAGAAGCTTAAAGTTCCTCGGTGTCCACATCACTGAGGAACTCACATGGTCCATCCACACTGAGGCCTTTGTGAAGAAGGCTCACCAGTGCATCTTCTTTCTGAGACAGCTGAGGAAGTTTGGAATGAACCACCACATCCTCACACGGTTCTACACCTGCACAGTAAATAGAATCCTGACTGGCTGCATCAATGCCTGGTACGGCAATAGCACCACCCTCAAAGCAAAGCCCTGCAAAGAGTGGTGTGATCAGCCAGACACATCATCGGAGGTGAACTTACCTCCCTCCAGGAGATCTATACCAGGCAGTGTGTTCAGAGACTCCAGCCACCATAGCCATGTACTGCACTCACTGCTAGGTATCGCAGTATCAGGACCCACACCAGCTGACTTCATGACAGCATATTCTCCGAAGCAATCAGACTTTTGAACTCTTGATCGCTCACGAAACATATATAAGCACTGCACTTTATCAGCCTCAGACTGGACTCACATGCTATACTTCTCTTAATAACACACTGGCAACTGACTATCAACCAACAGCTGAAGGTCAACACAACACTTCATATATATTTCCACTGATTATATGGGGAGAGGGGGGTAAAGTGTGTCTTTAATGTATACAGTCTTCTTATTTTGTGTATACTGTATATTGTATATTATTAGGTGTATATTGTATATTATGTTGCGTAACAAGATGTGTCAATTGTGTTATGTGTGTATCAGATGTTTATTGTAATTGTCATACTGCTATGTTGTTTGGAACTGCACCCAAGACTTTGACCCACTGTTGCACTTGTGTATATGGTTGAGTGACAAAAAAAAAGATTTGATTTGATTCTAAGTGTGAGTGTCCATGAACTGCACAATTATGTAAACATTCACAGCTTTCCAGGTCTGGGTAAAGGCCTGTCCTCTAAACCAATATCATGTAAGAAAGTCCTAAGACGTAATACTGTATGGGTTTAGTTTATCAACCCACTTTGTTCTATACACCCTTTTAAAACATTTTCTTCAGAAACAAAGAGTGAATGAGTCAGGCGAAGAGAACAGCAAAACTCCAAAGACTCGGAGGTTGATTGGATTTAAAGTATTTCCTTTCTTTTCCTCTTTGAACTAGCTAAACAATTTACAATCACACAACACATTAACCTTTAGCAGGCTACAGAAAGCTATTACTCTTAATGCCTTAAGAGGACACTTATAGTGCATGCCTGATAAAGCTAAGAAAGTGCAAATGTATTAAAGGAGTGATACCACACAGAGAGAGAGGAAGGGTTGAAAAGAAAGGAATTATGGAGGGAAAGGTGGAAGGTTGACCCAGCATCAGATGCATGGCATATTTAACTTGCCCATATGCATGAAATATGGCCAGGCGGACGACGTTCCGCTTCAGTGTTCCCGAGCCCATACTTAACATTTGCACAGGTGAAAGGGGAGGCATCGTTAAGGGGAGCCACACTCCGGGGATGCTCATCTCCAGCTCTCCTTGAAGCTATTTATTGCATGAGAGCCCATCATGATCAATCCCCTGGAAAGAAGCGAGAGGCTCCATGCCACTCGCAGAGTCTCACAGCTATACCTTTTTTGTTCCCAAATTTTTATATTTTCTCTCCTAAATCAATTTACAGGTGTTTGCAGCCCTGTTTGAGACCTTTAGCTGTGGTCATATTCGATGTACTAAACTTCTTAGGAGAGGAGAGGCCTCTAATGGATGGAATACATTTGGAGTTAATCTGTTTCTGGCACAATGGAAGTATTGATCAGTATTTTTTGCACATATATGTTAGTATTGTGTGAAAACATGAAAGCTGCATGGTTCCTTTAGCTCAGCTGGTAGAGTATGTTGTTAGCAATACCAAGGTCATGGGCTCAATTTCAAGTGAATGCATTCACTGATATAAAATGCACTGTAAGTTTCTTATGGATAAATGTGTCTGCCAAATGCATAAATGTAGAGCTCAAATCATTAGGACATTTTCCCCCTCTACATTCAAGACAAAGTTTGCCATTTCTGCAAAAAAATTCAAAAATATATATTGTTTTCAAACAGGTTTCCTGAATACTGAACACATCTTCCATTGGTCGGGAAAACCAATGTTACTATGTTGGACTTGTCAGGATGTTCATACAAAGAGCAATTTTTCTAAATACCACAGAGCTGCAGTGTTTTAAGGAAATAAGCCAATCAATGGCATACTTATAACTGTCTCTGCATATTAAACACAATTGATCAGTTAAAATATTTTTTGTAATTATTTGTGGAAATAATACCATGTCCTCTGTAATTATCCTCACTGTGTAATAAAATCCACACAGTACTATGAACAATGTTCAGAACAAAGGAATAAGACAATGCCTCTCTCTCTCTCTCTCTCTCCATAAACTGTGTAAGGCACTCCTCCTTGGTCTGATTTATAGGCTTAGTTGCCTATGGCATGATGGACCAGCTTAAATTATTATGCATTTGCTTATGGCTTCTTGTGATAAATTAATACTAGAGGAGACAAGGGGTCACTGGAGAGCCTCTGTGTTTAGGTGCAGTCATTGCTGCCTACAGTATGTTTGCTGCTCCACACATTTTGTAATCCCTCACTATGATGAAAAGGAAATTCTCAGATGGGGAATTACAGGCTGTGTTTACAATGTGATTATATGGACTGCTGTCAGGTCGGGCTCTCTTGTGGTCTTTACAAAGTAAAAGGAAAACCTGAATTGTCTTTCCCTATGACTATCCATGTTTGGTTTGTTCCAATGGTAACTTGAACAAAGGTTTTGTTGAGCTATAGTGTTTTCTTTGTTAATGATGTAATAACTCACTTCCTTGATGTTAGCTTTTATTCTGATCTAATAAAATGGTGCTGAAATTTGTAAATTGAGCCATTATGATGACTCTCTTTTGTTGTGTTCACATACTTCCAAATTAGAGCAAAGCTGCTTGTTTTGCAGGGTCAGAGGTTGTATCATTGGCCAGCCAATGACAAGGGGTCCTGTCCTGGGAGGAGTTTCTTAATGATGGCATGCCCCTCTGGGGCATCGGTGCAACAAAAAGAAACCAACCATGCATCACCTGCCGATACAGACTATTCTCCTATCGCTTGCCTTAGTTATGATGAAAAAGTGTCCACCTCATATTTTTCCCCCACCAAATGCAACAAAGTTTGTGGAGGTTTTTAACTGCTTTAATTCCTAATGATGTGCTCTTCTTGGTGATATTAAGGACTGGGTGGGTTAATGATGGGATTTCAGAGATTGTCATAACTTACAATAGGACCATTAAAGTGATTTTGCACAGAGGGCTGGTGCTGATATGTGTTTAACTCTAGCAAGGTTGCACCAGGCAATCTATGATTTTTGTTTTCTTTCATTCATGGGATTTACTTGTCTGTAGGGTCCCAGTCTTAGATATGTGAGGAATGTCAGATAATTCTGGTTATGAAGAAAGGAAGACTACATGGTAGAAACAGAAGACTGAGTTTGAAAGAAAGAAAGAAAGCTTTCTTTCAAGAAAAATTTTATCTGTTCATTACAAAGCTGTATACTGGATATACCTAAAAAATAACAGGTTGGTCCAGTTCTCTATAACCCAAGAAAGCTGTAGGACAAAACTTGATCTTCAAAATCACTTGCTGAGGTTATTTTATTATGTATTTGTTTTGTTATTGGTATGGAGAATCTGGACAAAGAAAGACATTTCCCAGCACTGAGGAACCATCAATCATCTCCAAGTAACTAAAGATACCACAATGGTGAACCAATGTGGGATTCAGAGCACAGTTGAGCCTTAGCACTACAACACTGCCCTCTATTGGCAGGAATATGTGCTTTGGTACAAAAGAACAAAGGAAACCACAGAAAAGCACACAAAGGAAAATAAGGGACATGTACATAAGCAGCTAAAAGGTAGTAAAATTGACATATAACCAAAAAAGCAGTATTGACTTTCTCCTACATCTCCTTGATCTTATCTCTGTAGACTCTCTTTGACCTTGGAATGCTAGAGAAAGAGGGCATTATTTTTCACAAGTTAACCATTAAAATCCTATAGAATTGAGCATTTAATTTATGGATTAGTGTCATGAGTACATTTAAAATTACTTTAAGTAGTGCTTTTTCCATGTAATAGATCATGTACATTTTGTATGATGTGACATCATGATGGTAATCCACTGCTGAAACTGCTCTGACTGCAGGGCATTGCTTTTCAGATGACACACAAACCACTCTAACAACTCTGACCAGCTATTTTATACCCTAACCACACCCATCTCACCTGTACACATCCCTCTTCTTTTCTCTCTTTTGCATCTCTCTCATCCTCCCTCTCTTGCGTTCTGTCTATCACTCGCTTAACAACTTTACCTCTATTACAGCACCATGGCTCAAAAACAGGTGGGTTTCTTTAAAGGCAAAAAATAAATAAATAAATAAATAAATCTAATCTAATCTAAACTAATTTCATTTGAATGGATTTTAGTGAAAGGGAAATGTGTGTACAAGTGTGTGTATGTGTGTTAGAAATTAATAAAATATATGCAGAGATGATTTATCTTTATTGCTTTATTACAGATTAAAATGGACTGCTTCACATTTGTCAAAGTTATGATGGTTGTGTTCAACTTGCTTATCTTTGTAAGTATGTTTTTTCCCATTAAATGTATGCATTTTAGACCAAGGAGAGGAGTGTTTAGAAGAATAATTGCATTTATTTATTAAATGACTGCGACTTTTATGTGGGGTGGTAAAAAATTAAATAGATTCAGCCTGCCTCTGAATGTGCATCAAATAATTTATTCCCTCCTCTTTACACATGTGCACACATACACAGAACATACATAAATTTAACTAGTGCAAACTGATAACAGAAGAATCCATTTGAAAATGATTCATTTTTCCATAGCGAAGTCTTGATTATCACATTAAGTGTGAATGTGGCTAAGGCAGCCACACTTGCTCACATGCAACAATTTTCATCTCATTATTGTTCATAGTCTACTGATATTGCCACTTTGTTTGAATGCATAAGCCTGCAAGTGTTTGAAATGATAGGTACACAGTTGGAAGCTTGGTGGCTGGGGCACTAGGTATATTGTTAGTTTCTGTTTGAAAAAGTTATTTTCTGATCAATAATTGATTTTATCATGATCTGTCTTTGGGTCATGACAATGTAGGGTGCAGAACTGGCATTTCATAGGTTAATATGAGCTTAAGATTGTCTGCAAAAAAAGATTCCATGCCAATTAAAAGCAAAAAAAATATAGCAAATTATGAAAGAGGGAAGGACTTTGTCATGGGTTTTCTCTTGCTAATGTGCTTTTTGTTAGAGCTCAACATAAACAAATAAGTCTGTCTATCAGTCAGTCTGACATTGTGATTACTGTCACATCACACAATTTTTATTGATTCACAAAACTGACAAAGAATAGCAAAACATTCATTCACAGAATCAACATTAAACCCCACTATTGCCCCTCCCCCTCCCAATCTCCAACCTCACCCTGACCCTCAACAAACATCCCTGTGGTCACACAAGTGTATATACAGGTGCTGATCATATAATTAGAATATCATCAAAAAGTTGATTTATTTCAGTAATTCCATTCAAAAAGTGAAACTTGTATAATGTATACATTCATTCCACACAGACTGATATATTTCAAGTGTTCATTCCTTTTAATGTTGATGATATAACTGACAACTAATGAAAACCCCAAAATCAGTATCTCAGAAAATTAGAATGTTGTGAAAAGGTTCAATATTGAAGACACCTGGTGCCACACTCTAATCAGCTATATAACTCAAAACACCTGCAAAGGCCTTTAAATGGTCTCTCAGTCTAGTTCTGTAGGCTACACAACCATGGGGAAGACTGCTGACTTGACAGCTGTCCAAAAGACGACCATTGCACAAGGAGGGCAAGACACAAAAGGTCATTGCTAAAGAGGCTGGCTGTTCACAGAGCTCTGTGTCCAAGCACATTAATAGAGAGGCGAAGGGAAGAAAAAGATGTGGTAGAAACAAATGTACAAGCAATAGGGATAACCATACCCTGGAGAGGATTGTGAAACAAAACCCATTCAAAAATGTGGGGGAGATTCACAAAGAGTGGACTGCAGCTGGAGTCAGTGTTTCAAGAACCACCACGCACAGCCGTATGCAAGACAAGGGTTTCAGCTGTCACATTCCTTGTGTCAAGCCACTCTTGAACAAGACACCGCGTCAGAAGCGTCTCGCCTGGGCTAAAGACAAAAAGGACTGGACTGCTGCTGAGTGGTCCAAAGTTATGTTCTCTGATGAAAGTAAATTTTGCATTTCCTTTGGACATCAAGGTCCCAGAGTCTGGAGGAAGAGAGGAGAGGCACATAATCCACGTTGCTTGAAGTCCAGTGTAAAGTTTCCACAGTCAGTGATGGTTTGGGGTGCTATGTCATCTGCTGGTGTTGGTCTACTGTGTTTTCTGAGGTCCAAGGTCAACGCAGCCATCTACCAGGAAGTTTTAGAGCACTTCATGCTTCCTGCTGCTGACAAATTTTATGGAGATGCAGATTTCATTTTCCAACAGGACTTGGCACCTGCACACAGTGCCAAAGCTACCAATACCTGGTTTAAGGACCATGGTATCCCTGTTCTTAATTGGCCAGCAAACTCGCCTGACCTTAACCCTATAGAAAATCTATGGGGTATTGTGAAGAGGAAGATGCGATACGCCAGACCCAACAATGCAGAAAAGCTGAAGGCCACTATCAGAGCAAGCTGGGCTCTCATAACACCTGAGCAGTGCCACAGACTGATCGACTCCATGCCATGCCGCATTGCTGCAGTAATTCAGGCAAAAGGAGCCCCAACTAAGTATTGAGTGCTGTACATGCTCATACTTTTCATGTTCATACTTTTCAGTTGGCCAACATTTCTAAAAATCCTTTTTTTGTATTGGTCTTAAGTAATATTCTAATTTTCAGAGATACTGAATTTGGGATTTTCATTAGTTGTCAGTTTTAATCATCACAATTAAATGAAATAAACATTTGAAATATATCAGTCTGTGAGTAATGAATGAATATAATATCCAAGTTTCACTTTTTGAATGGAATTACTGAAATAAATAAACTTTTTGATGATATTCTAATTATATGACCAGCACCTGTATATATAAGAATATATATATATACAGTGAGGAAAATAAGTATTTGAACACCCTGCTATTTTGCAAGTTCTCCCACTTAGAAATCATGGTGGGGTCTGAAATTGTCATCGTAGGTGCATGTCCACTGTGAGAGACATAATCTAAAAAAAAAATCCAGAAATCACAATGTATGATTTTTTAACTATTTATTTGTATGATACAGCTGCAAATAAGTATTTGAACACCTGTCTATCAGCTAGAATTCTGACCCTCAAAGACCTGTTAGTCTGCCTTTAAAATGTCCACCTCCACTCCATTTATTATCCTAAATTAGATGCACCTGTTTGAGGTCGTTAGCTGCATAAAGACACCTGTCCACCCCATACAATCAGTAAGAATCCAACTACTAACATGGCCAAGACCAAAGAGCTGTCCAAAGACACTAGAGACAAAATTGTACACCTCCACAAGGCTGGAAAGGGCTACGGGGAAATTGCCAAGCAGCTTGGTGAAAAAAGGTCCACTGTTGGATCAATCATTAGAAAATGGAAGAAGCTAAACATGACTGTCAATCTCCCTCGGACTGGGGCTCCATGCAAGATCTCACCTCGTGGGGTCTCAATGATCCTAAGAAAGGTGAGAAATCAGCCCAGAACTACACGGGAGGAGCTGGTCAATGACCTGAAAAGAGCTGGGACCACCGTTTCCAAGGTTACTGTTGGTAATACACTAAGACGTCATGGTTTGAAATCATGCATGGCACGGAAGGTTCCCCTGCTTAAACCAGCACATGTCAAGGCCCGTCTTAAGTTTGCCAATGACCATTTGGATGATCCAGAGGAGTCATGGGAGAAAGTCATGTGGTCAGATGAGACCAAAATAGAACTTTTTGGTCATAATTCCACTAACCGTGTTTGGAGGAAGAAGAATGATGAGTACCATCCCAAGAACACCATCCCTACTGTGAAGCATGGGGGTGGTAGCATCGTGCTTTGGGGGTGTTTTTCTGCACATGGGACAGGGCGACTGCACTGTATTAAGGAGAGGATGACCGGGGCCATGTATTGCGAGATTTTGGGGAACAACCTCCTTCCCTCAGTTAGAGCATTGAAGATGGGTCGAGGCGGGGTCTTCCAACATGACAATGACCCGAAGCACACAGCCAGGATAACCAAGGAGTGGCTCTGTAAGAAGCATATCAAGGTTCTGGCATGGCCTAGCCAGTCTCCAGACCTAAACCCAATAGAGAATCTTTGGAGGGAGCTCAAACTCCGTGTTTCTCAGCGACAGCCCAGAAAACTGACTGATCTAGAGAAGATCTGTGTGGAGGTGTGGGCCAAAATCCCTCCTGCAGTGTGTGCAAACCTGGTGAAAAACTACAGGAAACGTTTGACCTCTGTAATTGCAAACAAAGGCTACTGTACCAAATATTAACATTGATTTTCTCAGGTGTTCAAATACTTATTTGCAGCTGTATCATACAAATAAATAGTTAAAAAATCATACATTGTGATTTCTGGATTTTTTTTTTAGATTATGTCTCTCACAGTGGACATGCACCTACGATGACAATTTCAGACCCCTCCATGATTTCTAAGTGGGAGAATGTGGCAGCGGGGGCGTGGTCAAGCGCCCGTCCGAAGGGAGAAAGCGGTAAGGGCGCTTGCACCTGAGCTAAATTATGTCTAACACCTGTCTCTAATTGCAGTGATTATGGGGACAGCGGCATAAAAGGGCCACAACATCGCCAGTGAGGAGGCTTGAGACACACGCCAGTCTAGTGTTGGCAACCCAGCAAGCTGTCCACATTTTCTTTGGTCTGAGTGTCCTGCGTCACTCTATACAGCCGGTCATTTATAATTGCAAAATAGGGATGTGCGAGAGCGATGTCTGGCCGAAGACGCTGCCCATCGATCGTTTTCACCTGATCGAAGGCATGCTTAAGGGTTTCGTCGCGCGACTGCTCCAAAGGGAAATCCTCGTCAGGGAATTCCCTGCGTAGGGGAGGGGCGAAACCCTCGCCCCTCTCCTCGTGATCTCGATTTGGAGCAGCCGAGGACGGACCTGGCTCCGCCTCCCCTGCCAAAGCATTGCACATCGCACACCTCCCCATTTTAGTGCAGGACCCATCCTCACAAATATTCCCTAATAGATTCTTAAACGCAGGCCAATCTGTCCCCAAAATCAGAGGATGGGTGAGGCGGGAACTAACCGCTGCCTCCACTGTTTTTTCCCTTGAAATTTGATCAGCACAGTCACCAACGGATAGTTGTGAACATCCCCATGCACACACCTCACCCTTACCCGCTTAGCTGTGCTCAATGTCCCGGGTTGAACCAAGCGTTGATGGATTGTGGTCTGATTACAACCGGTATCCAGCAAAGCTTGGTGTGTACCCCCCTGGATTCTTACCGGAATCCGGTACGCTCCAGCCCGATCGGGGGCAGCATGCTGGGGATCGGAGACCCGAACCACCGTCCCCACCTCCATCATCGGACACTGATCGCGGAGGTGACTCAGGTCCCCGCACCTCCAACAGGCCGGCCCAGGCGCCACCCCCCGTACCTGCGTCGGCGGACGCTCCCACCTGAGGGGGAGAGCGGTTAAATGTTGTGGAGGGGGAGTGAGCTGCCGTAGAAGGTCTCTGCCAGACTCCTCACCTGCGTGGGGCAGGAACGGACCCTGGAGAGAAGACAGAGAGAGAGGGGGCGGGGGATGGGAGAAAGTAGAAAAAAACACAGGGGGAGGGGGAGGAGAGAGAGAGAGAGAAGGCTCGTCCAGCCTTGGGATCGCCGCCATGTGATCCTCCGCGAGCTGAACGGCCGCCTCCAGCGACGCCGGGCGGTGGCACTGGACCCACTCCGCCGTTTTCTTGGGCAATCGTTGGATGAACTGTTCCAGTACCACCTGATCGATCAGTCCCTCGACGTCGCGGTCCCCCGCTAGCAGCCATTTCCTGCAGGCATCACAGAGCCGCTGGGCAAACGCGAACGGGCGGTCGGCTTTCTCCAGTTTCATGGTTCGGAAAAGTTGGCGATGTTCCTCAGGACTCCGACCAACCCGTTGCATGATGGCTCTCCTTAAGTCAGAGTAGGCCAGGAGGTTCGTAGCGGGCAGTTGTTGAGCCGCGAGTTGAGCTTCCCCGGACAAAAGAGGAACAAGGCGGGCTGCCCATTGATCGCGCGACCAACCCCAAATTTCGGCGGTCCGTTCAAACAGGCCCAGAAATGCTTCCGGATCGTCCGTTGCCCCCATCTTCTGTAACGTGGGCGGGGGCAACGGAGAACGATTGTCCGGGGTCGCGGCTGTGGCAGGAGCGACCTCCTGGCTGAGCAGGCTCCGGATGATGTGCCGGTCCTCTGCTTGAGCCCGCATGATCTCAAAGAAGCGCCGGTCTTGGTCCTCTCGGAGCTCAAGCAGAGACTGTTGGTGGTTCTGATGCAATGCCGCGAGGGACTGGAGGACTTCAGCCAGCTGGGAGGAATCTATGGGACGACCTTCCATGTTCGGTGAATTTTCCTGGGTTTCGGCACCAGTGTAACAAGGGTATCAAAGAAGAAGGGAAAAGAAGGACACGGTGACAGCTCTCTCTCTAGACTCAGGTAAGGGCCTTTAATGTACCAGCAAGGTATTTTTAAACAGAACACAAGAACAAGATACAAAATGTGGACAGCTTGCTGGGTTGCCAACACTAGACTGGCGTGTGTCTCAAGCCTCCTCACTGGCGATGTTGTGGCCCTTTTATGCCGCTCTCCCCGTACTCAATGCAATTAGAGACAGGTGTTAGACATAATTTAGCTCAGGTGCAAGCGCCCTTACCGCTTTCTCCCTTCGGACGGGCGCTTGACCATGCCCCCGCTGCCACAGAGAACTTGCAAAATAGCAGGGTGTTCAAATACTTATTTTCCTCACTGTATATACAGTATATATATATATATATATATATATATATATATATATATATATATATATATATAAGAAGGCCAAATAGCTGCCCCATTCCCTAACAAATAAATCTATGTTTCCCAGCCTTCTACATGACATTTCCTTGAATGTCACCACCCACCCCATCTCTTTGCACCACTCTTGAAATCAGGGCACTCCAGCCGACTTGCATCCCCTTAGAACAATCTGTCTGCTGATCATGACACTGGCTAGGACCCAATTTTTAATGACCGCCCATCGCCTAAAATACAGAGTCTGGGGCTAAATGAAATTTGAGTGCCCAATGCGTAAATCTCTGAACCCTCAAACAATATTCTTGGATCTTAACACACCACCAAAAAACATGGGTTGTGTCCCCATCTTTAGATCATCACCCGCAGGTGGGTGTGTCTTTCAGACCAAGCCTGTACAATCTAGAGGGGGTCCAATAGAATCAATGTAAAATCTTAAATTGCATAAGATGCACCCTTGCATCTCTAGATGTAGACTTGATATTTTTTAGAATCCTAGTCCACACACCCTCCTCTAATCCCGTTTAAATCTTTCTCCCATAACCTCATGAAAGAATTTGAAGCTCTGTCCCCCAGATTCTGAAATTGCATGGAGTAATACACTGATGTCTCATGACCTTTCCAAAAGCAGTAATCACCACTCCGAGAGTATCTGCTGCTTTAGGGGGGTGCATGCTACACTCAAAAATAGTACAGAACAGGTGGTGCAGCTGTAAATACCTAAAGAACTGAGATCTGGGAATCCAAAAATGTTGACCCATATTTTCAAAGGATCTCAACACTCTCATATCGGTCACCAAGCGTATTAACCTCCCTCTCAAATTTCAGTGTGTAAAGCCCCAACTTGTAAAGTAAGATCCGTTGTAGTGTAAAGTACCTGGCCAGTTCTCAGGGGGCGCCCATCTAGCGCTGCCACTGCCAAAGGAGAGTTACATGGAATCAGTGGAATCTTATGTTGTCGGGCTACAGCTTCATCGCTAAAATTACCTGCTGCCCCTGAATCCAACAAAGCTTTAGTGATGATGTTATCAGATTGGTAGGTTAATTTTACAGGCACTTCAAAACAAGCAGTAGTCTGTGAAGAGGAAATTAACAATCTCACTTCGCGACTGTGTGCTTGAGAGGGTCTAGTTGGGCAGTTAGCTCTCAGATGTCCCACTTGGCCACAATATAAACAGAGATGATTATTGATGCGTCGTTCCCGCTCCTCTGTGGAGAGATGAGTACGACCAACTTGCATGGGTTCAATGTCATCCCTGGATCAGTGCATTGGACTGAGAGGTCTGGACAGTTGGTCTGGTCTCCTGGAGTGAATGAGATTGTCGATGCAAATGGCAAGGTTAAAGAATTGATCCAGGGTTCTGCCTTCATCACGGCAGGCCAGCTCTGACTGTACGTCTGTGTTCAATCCATGTCGGAACAGCAGTTTCAATGTATCCTCCACCCAAATGATTTGTGTCGCGACAGTACGAAAAGACAAAGCGAATTCAGCTGCAGTATTTCTTCCCTGACGAAGTGTGAGCAGTTGTTCCCCAGCACTCTTCCTCATTCAGAATGTTCAAAGACCTCTCTTAGACATTGAATTAAATCATTGAAAGTGGTTCGGTTCAACCCTTGACTGGCCCAGACAGCTGTTGCCCAATCAAGCTCTCTTCCTGTGAGCAGAGAGAACACCAGGGAGATGTTACTTTTATCAGTAGAATAGAATGAGGGTTGTTGATTCAGGAACATTGAACACACTGCATGAGGAAGCCCTTACACTTGGTGGGAGTTCCATCAAATTTTCCTGGAAAGGCTAAAAGTGGATTGGTAGTTACAGTACTGTGAGGCATAGAGATGGGTACCTGACTCGCTTGAGGCGCTGGGGAGACGGACTCAGTGGCGGGCTGATGGAGACTCTGAACGGATTTCACCAACTCCTCCGTAAGTGAAGTGAGTCGACCAAGTTGATGTTAGTGAGATGCCAGTAGGTTTGCTTGGGCAGAGAGTTCGTTGGACATACGCATGAGGACCGCTGGATCGGTAAGTGGCGAAGTCTTCTGTAATGCGGACTCAGGTTGAGAGGGATCCATATGCGGTTTATTTAAACAGGTAAGTTCAGAGTACAGACAGGTGAGGGTTGAATAATTAGGGCAGTCAACAACATCATAGACAGAGCAGAAACAGGGTAAACAGGCAGAGGTTCGGGGCAGGCAGCAAAACAGGAGTAGTAGTATTCCAGGCTGAGTTATAAATAGACAGGCAGCAAATGATCGTAATGTGGTAATCCAAGGCAAAGTCCAAACACAGAAATGGCAACTCAGGGAATAATCAAAATGCTCAGAAATGTAGCCGGGGCAAACAAGACTTCACAATGAGTGAACTAACAGACAGGGCTTAAATAGTGTTATGATATGGAACAGCTGTGGGGTAATCAGACCAGGTATGCAGGCATAGGGAAATTTAGTCCAATGTTAACATTCAGGTGAGAGAGACCTCCGGTGGTGATTGTGGAATCTTCACCGTTGTTCGTGACAGCTATACTATCAAATTGCTTGAAATAAGAGAGGTGAACATCTGTAGGGAGAGATTGTAGCAGGTAGTTGAATTTTGGAATACAATTAATTTTAATAACATTCATCTTCCCAATCATAGATAAATGTAATGAAACCCACCTGCCCACATCACTCGAACCTTTTCTTCGACCTCAGGAATTCTGATAATATGGATGTTATTCTGCCAGATACAGTTCTCCATGTCCTCCAACTTCTCCCAAACACATTCCAAATCCACCATGTTTGCTAGTGGATTAGCAGATAATTCCCTCTCCGATGACTCCAGATAATCAATCTGTTTCTCGACTCTATCTGCATACACCTGAGCCAAATTATGAATAACACGTGTTGCTAATTGTAGTGAGATTGGGGAGAGCAGCATAAAAGTACAGCACCAGATTGAGTTATTGTGAAGCTGATGAGTTGTTAAGTTGTAAACAAGAGAAGTGGTTAATTAAAAGTTGTGTTTGAAGAATCCAGCTCCCGGTGTCCTTCTTTGATACACTCTGTTATGTCTGTCTTACTGTCCATTGCCCTAATTGTGTCCCAGGTGTTACCCATCTTCTTATTAGCCATGTGTACAAATACCCTCTTGCTCTTTGCTCCTGTTCTGTTCTTGTTTGTACACAGTGCATTAGTTGCCAGCATACTGCTGTAGAGTTTTGTTATCTTTGTATTTGGACTTCTAGAAAAAAAAGTCTCTTAATAATCCACCACAGTGTCACTTCCACAACACACAAAATTTTGGTTAGTAGAATTCCGTGGAGAAAATGACGCTGATGGAAATTTAACTTTTTACATTTTAAAATAAAATGGCCACTTTCTTTGTCTTCAAATCAAATCACTTTATTGCCACACTATTGTGTACACGAGTGCAACAGTAGGTGAAAGTCTTGTGTGCAGTTCCAAGCAACATAGCAGTAATGACAGTGACGAGACATAAACCACTTTACAATAAACAACATATTTACACAACACAATTTACATAACAAATGTACACATACTTACACAACAGTTTACATATCAAATGTACACAATACACACAATGTAGAATACACATACACTAGATAAGGGTATATAAAAATATATATACACTAATTGAATTGGGGAGAATATATTTGACCGAATGAAGATTAATAAAGTGCAGTGCTGATTGTTGATCATGAGATCATGTGTTCAAAAGTCTTATTGCTTGTGGGAAGAAGCTGTCATGTAGTTGGCTGGTGCGGGTTCTGATGCTTTGATCCCGCCTGCCTGATGGAAGCAGTGAGACCAGACCATAACTCGGGTGGCTGGAGTCTCTGATAATCCTCCAAGCTTTTTTCACACACCGTCTGTTATATATATCCTGGAGGGAGGGAAGCTCACCTCCGATGATGTTTCTGGCAGTTCGCACCACCCTTTGCAGGTCTTTGTGGTTGTGGGCGGTGCTATTGCCGTACCAGGCGGTGATGCAGCCAGTCAGGATGCTCTCTACAGTGCTGGTGTAGAACCGTGTGAGGATGTGGTGGTTCATTTAGAACTTCCTCAGCCATCTCAGGAAGAAGAGGCGCTGGTGAGCCTTCTTCACAACGGCCTCAGTGTGGACGGACCATGCGAGTTCCTCAGTAATGTGGACACCGAGGATCTTGAAGCTGCTGAGTCTCTCCACCGGTGCTCCATTAATGGTGATGGGGCTGTGTTCTCTGTCTTTCCTCCTGAAGTCCACCACAAGCTCCTTGGTTTTACTGACGTTGAGGGAGAGGTCGTGCTCCAGACACCAGCGCGTCAGAGTGTGCACCTTCTCTCTGTAGGCTGTTTCATCATTGTCTGTGATCAGACCTACCACCGTCTTATCATCAGCAAACTTAATGATGGCATTGGAGCTATGTGTTGCCACACAGTCATGTGTGTAAAGGGAATACAGGAATGGGCTGAGAACACAGCCCTGCAGGGCTCCAGTGTTGAGGGTCAGTGATGAGGAGATGTTGCTGCCCATTCTAACCACCTGACGTCTGCCTGACAGGAAATCCAGGATCCAGCTGCACAGCGAGCTGTTTAAGCCCAGAGCCTGGAGTTTCTCATCAAGCTTGGATGAGATTGGTTTTAAGGCAAAGCTTACATATTATGTCCTAAATACGCACAATTAAGTTTTTTTTTTTTTTTGGCATAATCTGGCAAAACTATATCTTGATTGAAACATGTTCTTCTCACAAGTGTTCGATTATTTGATTCTGTTTCCTAGATAATATTTACATTCAGTAAGTCAACTCTTTACATCTTTGATGTCTGTTCATATCCTCTTGACCTGCACAGAGTTCTCCATAACCCCCCTTGACATGCCATGGAAATCCACCCCATTCTCCTCCCCTGCCCAAGTCTAATATGTTTCATTCTACTCCTATGGACCATGTCATTTCATTTCCTTTGATTACCCCTAGGCATAACACGATTTCCATGTAATCTCTCCAGGGGTATCTTTCTTTGACACACCATTTCCATGCATGTGGCATTTCATCTAATGATTACTTACTAAAAAAAAGCCAACATCAGTAGTAATTATTGCAGGCAGGGAGAAATGTTTGTAAAAAGGAAGTACAGGATACTGTATGCCTGTAGCATCTAATTTGCTGAGAGATGAGTCCATTTTCAAAAGCAGACAGTACAGCTAAAAATTTTTTTTAGACAATTACCAAAGCTCCATGAAAGAAAACGTGGAAAAGACGTTCCCAAAACGCTAAATCAGCACAGTATCTCGTTCCGCTTTTATCAGGGAATGGGTTACAGTTAAGTAAACCGAGATGAACTTCATTGAGGAACAATCATACAAAAAAGTTTTTCTACATATAAGGGAATAAATAAATAGGCATAAATAGTAAAAATGAATGAAGGAAGTATATACTGTATGTTTTCTCATGAATCGTTTGTGTGATTATGTTGGATTTCTATGAATTGCAATTCAATTAATTCCTACTTCTGTCAATATAATTCCAATTCCAATTCAACATCCAGTGGGGTGTGGAAAATTCAGTTCAAATTCCAACTCGCAAATCGAAAGGGAGCTAATTTTAAACTATATATGACTATATATGGTTTTATACACTGGCGGACAAAAGTTTGGAATAACGTACAGATTATTCTCTTATGGAAAGAAATTTGTACTTTTATTCACCAAAGTGGCATTCAACTGATCACAATACATAGTCAGGACATTATTATCATGAAAATTACTATTAAAATTTGAATTTGTTTTTTTTCCAGAACTTCTTAAACTACTTCAAAGTATTCTCATTCTGCTCTATGTGCAGCAATGACAGCTTTGCAGATCCTTGGCATTCTAGCTGACAGATACTCAGGTGACATTTCACCCCATGCTTCCTGTAGCACTTGCTATAGATGTGTCTTGTCAGGTGCCTTTCATGCACCTTACAATCTAGCTGATCCCACAAAAGCTCAGTTGGGTTAAGATCCATAATACTCTTTTCCAATTGTCTGTTGTCCAATGTCTGTGTTTCTTTGCCCACTCTAATCTTTTCTTTTTGTAAAAGTGGCTTTTTCTTTGCAATTCTTCCCATAAGGCCTGCATGCCTGAGTCTTCTCTTAACTGTTGTACATGAAACTGGTGTTGAGTGAATGAAGCTGTCAGCTAAGGACACGTGAGGCATCTTTTTCTCAAACTAGAGACTCTGATGTAGTTAACCTCTTGTTTAGATGTATATCTGACCTTCCACATCTCTTTCTGTCCTTGTCAGAGCCATCTGTCCTTTGTCTTTTAAGACTTTAGTGTTCACTTTGTTTGAAATCTTCTGTTTGAAATCTTCTTTGTTTGCAATTTCAAGCATTGTATAGCCTTTTTTCAAATAAATGATTGACTGACATGTTTCTTGAGAAAAAAAAAAATCTTTTTTGACAATTTTGACCTAATATTGACCTTAAGACATGCCAGTCTATTGCAGACTGAAAAAAAAAAAAAACACAAATAGCGAACCAAATACCTTTCAACTGTGTTTGATATAATGGCAAGTTATTTTCTATTACCAAATTAGATATTTAGCATGATTACTGAAGGATAAGGTGTTGGAGTGATGGCTGAAATGGGGCCTGTCTATATTTGATTAAAAAAAAAATGAAAATAGCGATAGTGCTGTTTTTTTACATCAGTAATGTCCTAACTGTACTTTGTGATCAGTTGAATGTACCAATTTCCTTCTAAAACAGCAGAATCTGTACATTATTCCAAACTTTTGGCCGCCAGTGTATCATTCTGCACTTTCAATATCAGACTTTCAAGAAAACAAGATAAAGGCAGAGCCAAGCAAACATAAACAAGCCATCCATGTAGATGTATCTAGCACTTGAAAGACCAGAAGACACACAATGATAATGGTATGTGTGTCCATCACTACATTAGATCCATGCTACAAGACCTATTGTCTGTGGAGAGTCTTGAAAATGACATAAATGACAGTTGAGACTTTTGCAGACTTGTGGCCATTATAAGGATCTTTTTGTTTCCTATTGAGCCATTGCCATTGATGAATGACCTACCTCTAAGTCAGAGCACACAAAACTCAGATACACTCAGGCAATAATGGGAAATCCATGCAGGGCCTCTTAACGTACAACTCAAGGGAGAGAGAATAAGGTAATGGGAAAGTGCTAAAAGATGAGGGAATGGAATCACATGACTGACACATCCTTCTTGTCATAATGCTTTTGAGTGAGTTAGAGCTAATAATATAACTTGGACTTGTGGCATTATCATGTTTCCTGAAATACAGTATGTGTGCTATCTGTATTAAGTCACTTAGTAACAGATTACAGTTATTTTGAAAGGTACAAGGGGTTGTAGATCTAGCTGGTTAAATTTAAACACTGCTGTCATACTTGACATATGAAACTGTTCATATGCAAAATCCTCTCACGTTTTTTTAACTGTTGTGTTCGGGTCAAAAAAGACCCTATATGTACAGCACAATTCAAACATTGATATAGTTTTTCCACACTATGTCACTATACACTCACTGAGCACTTTATTAGAACACTACGGTCCTAATAAAGGGCCCAATGTGCCTTGAGGTTTAACGTGTTGGGCATTCTGAGAAGATATTCTGCTCACTATCTGAGTTACTGTAGCCTTTCTGTCAGCTCAAACGAGTCTGGCCATTCTCCATTCACCTCTCTCATGAACAACAATGTGTTTGAACTGCCGCTCACTGGATGTTTGTAAACTCTAAAACTAAAACCAGATGATCAGCAGTTTCAGAAATACTGAAACTAGCCCATCTGACACCAACAACCATGCCACGGTCGAAATAACTGAGATAATAAAAAAATCCCCATTAGCATGGTTGATGTGAACATTAACTGAAGCTCCTGACCCTTATCTGCTTGATTTTATGCATTGCACTGCTGCCACATGATTGGCTGATTATATAGTCACATGAATAAGTTGGTGTACAGGTGTCCCTAATAAAGTTCTCAGTAAGTGTATGTATTTGACTGAAACAAATACAGAATCATGGTTTATATTATTCTAAATATTTTTTTTATTTCAGAAAATAAAAGTCATTTCAGCAGACCAAATACAAGAAAATTTAACTCTGAAATGGGTAAAACATTACCTGGACATCACAGTGCTCAAAGCACTCACAACCCAATAAATACTTTCACTCCTTTTCTAAATAAATAGATCAAATGTGTTATGTACTGTAGTATTCATTAAGAAAAAACAGAGCATTTATTAACTAAACATGTAAGCATTTGTAATCACTATCATTCTGAGATGCAAGTTTGATAGCTAAAGGGATATGAGACGTTGATGGGGGTTTCTTCATCCAATATTTGGCACCCATCTCTTCTTATTACCATTCTCATCCCAACTTACTCCAACTTAATCACATTTGCATAGTGATTGGCATAGTTAAGATTTTGCTCAGAATGCTGGGGTGCTGCAGAGCTCAGAAAGAGCAAATGTCTTCTTGTAATTGTAAAACTTGTTTAAGCAGCTACCCCACTCCAGTCTTTCTATCTACAAATTTTAGTTGCATATAAATTCACATCATACTCTGGCCATCATTAAATTAGAGGGGTGTGCAATGGCTCCAGCATTCAACCACTTAATAGCTCCCAGATTGCCTCTGGCATGATGCAAGCACTCACACTTTGAGCAATTTATCGCTCTACAATATTGACGTTTAAGTAGTTTGTATTCAAAACAGGCTATTTACATACAGAGCTTCTCCCATTTAGTAAAATGTATAATATTACAACAACTTTGAATGACTTATAGAGGGTAGATTAAGAAAATAATGCCATTTAATTAAAAAACACAAAGGCCTTTTAGGACAAATTAAAAAAGTAAATATTCAATTTAACAGGCAGCAGTCTATTTAATGCATACTGTATGAATGTATGTAAGAAGGAGGTATGAATATATATTTAAATCTGAAACCCACATATATATATGCACATATATATGATACTATATATATATATATATATATATATATATATATATATATTTATATTATTTGAGGTGCTTGGTAATTGTGGTTCTGCTCCACTGAGATTTAAAATGGTCTTCAAGGCATTTCTGCAAGCAGAGAATCAGTTTGTTCATGAAGCATCATTTACATAGCTATCTGGATGAAATGCAGTACTTCATCAACAAGCCAGGGTGGTTACTGGGGAGACACCAGGAAGGAAGAGTGCAGGACATTCTTGTAAATTATAGATCGTCTGAAATCGTTCGGGGGAATATTAAGCATGCAAATACCCATTTAATGTTCTGTTTGCCACTATCACATGTTTGTCCATTCATTTATTTATTATCCTGACAGGAGAAATTTGTGTTTTAATAATTCATGTGCAAGTCTATATGCACAGATGTCCCATTGTAGTTTTGATAAGAAATAGGCTTTGCAAAGTCATAACAATCACACAATGGGAATTTGAATAGTATTACATATTTACATTAATATGTAAAATAGGTACGGAATAAGCCAAATCATTTCGGAAATTACATTTGACTGTTTAGTGGGTCATAGCTGTTTATTGTGTTAGCCAATTTGGTAAGATGATGTGTTGGCATTTGACAATAAAATTGTTACTGTTAAAATTAAAGATTATCATTAGCATTAAAAAAACTGTTCAGTTTAGTACACACTGGTCTCAGATCTTAAATTACCAATTCCTCTCTGGCTTTAGAACAATTTGTCCTGTTTAGATTGTGAGGGAATTCCTGCAGACATTGATGGATTAGCCTGCATGTAATAACTCTACTGATCTGTGTTGCTTCCCCTATTCACTATTCTTAGCACTATTCATTCTTTTGACTTGCTGTACAGGTATGTCTGATATGCTTAAAAGTGCTCCAGTCATTCCAGGTTCCTGAATCATGTGATGACTATTCACAAGTTGTTGTAATTTTTTCTAACATTTACATTTATTTATTAAACAGATGCTTTTAGCGACTTACACATGAAGAAAGTAACAACACAAAGTAACAGTAATGTTAAATATGTATTATTAATTACAAATGAATAATAATAAAAAAAAATATTCATTTTACAATTTATTTATTAATATTAAAGAGGTAATGACATACTCTTTTTTTAAATAATTTTATAATCTTTCCTGAGGTATGCTTATAATGTTAGTATAGTTACAATTTAGCTATCATATATAATAATTTTCCACCCTGTTTCTGACTCTCTGTCCGAAATGCTCGGTTTTGAGCTGTCTGGCCCTTAAAGACTTCAATGTAAATGCCCACTGTTGTGATTGGCTAACACTGTGCAGCCCTTGTAATAGTCATATTTAAAATGCAGAACAAATTAAAATTAACTGAATTAAGACTGTCAATAGACTTCAAATGAATCGCAACAATCTTGAAAAGTTTACACATAAATGCATTTAGTTTCTTATTAAGCAAAGAAAACAAAAAGTTTTGGGATCAACAATTTGTTAAGACTGCATTTGTTGTGAAATATTTTCATATAATATTTATTTATTTATAAATGCAAGTTCAAAAGTAAGTGCAATCAATATAGATTGGTTAAGTGCTCTCGAAACAGATGTGTTTCCGGCTTGATGTTGAATGTTGAGATGGTGTCAGCAGATCGTGTGAAGGTTGGAAGCTCATTCCACCACAGAGGTACAGAGAAAATGAACGGTCATGAAATAGACTTTGAGCCTCTTTGTAATGGGACCACTAAGCACCACTAATTCATAGACCGCAGAGAGCGAGCTGGAGCATAGACCTGTAGAAGTAAATTGAAGTGGGTGCGGTTCCATTGACTGTCCTGAAGGCCAGAGTCAAAGCCTTGAATTTGATGCAGGCATCTTCAGGTAACCACTGAAGTGAAATCAAGAGTGGAGTGACATGAGCCCTTTTTTGGCTGATTGAAGACCATCCACAGTGGCTTAATTGTGTTAGATGGGAAGCCAGCCAACAAAGTATTACAGTAGTCAAGTCTTGAAATGACCAGAGCTTGGACCAGGAGTTGTGCAACATATTCAGACAGAAAAGGTCTAATTTACCTGATGTTATAAAGTGCATATCTGCAAGACCAGATGGCTGATGAGATGTGTGCTGTAAAATTAAGCTGGTCATCTAACACAACTCCCTGGTTCCGAGCTGTTCTGGTTAGTGTTAGTTAGTTGAACCATGATGAATAGTAAACTTGTGGTCAACAGCTGCGTTCATGAGGAGTTTTGTCTTGACAAGGTTGAGCTGAAGGTGGCATTCCTTCAACCAGGCTGAAATGTCCGAGAGGCAGGAAGAAATATGAGCTGTAAACATGCATATAGACACAGATTTCAGAAACAGTGCTCTTTACTTGTCTCAGTCGCAGAAAAACAAATTCCTTATTTTTAAATGCATCGCAATTTACAGAAATGCAAATCTGATTTAGATAATATAACATATTTACTTGGATGTACAGTAGGCTGTTACATACGTTATGTAACATACGTTTTGAAGCTGATGTCCTCTGATGGACTTCTCCTGTTCTCAGAAATTAAGGCTAATGAAAAGTAAATGGCTTAATGGCATCAAACCTATTTAACTAATTTCACATACCTTAACTTTGCCTGCCCAATAATTTAAGCTTTCATTAATTACAAACCTGAAGTCGAAGTCATACATGAATAACCGATGGGCACAGACCTCTAGCTTGTATTATCAGGTTGACTAAACCATTAGAAATAAATGTTTGTTCATATAATGAGACAGGACTGCCCCCTACTGATCATGCATCTCCTGTGTCACCTGGTGGCACAAGATACCACATGAAATTACAAGATCTGTTTCTCTGTTTCATGTGCTTTTGAAAGTCACATCTGTATGTGGGAGGTAAGGGGGCACTTTTAATTGAGTTTTTTCACTACATCCCTGCAGGCATGCTGTGCTGAAGACCACTCTTACTGAACCTACCTCTGCCAACACACACACTTAGCAACAGAGTCCTTGTTTCACTGAAACTCATTTTCCAATGTTTATTAATCAAATTCCAACTAATAAGACTAATAAGGAAATTAAAATATCAAACATCAAAGTTTGTCTTGTTAATAAATTGTATAAATGCATTAATACATTTAAAACACGTGACAACATGCCCCAACATGTCATTTATGACATATACCTTTGTGCTGAGAACACAGTTCAACCTTTCGGTTATAATCTACCATCATTATAGTTGACTTTGCCTGTAATGTACATATACACATATTTGTGTAATAGCACTTTTTGACTAAAAACCTTATAATTACTAACATATAGCCCTTAAGACAACTTCCCACAACTAGCCCTGGTCTCGTATGTGAAAATATCCTTACGATTGGGATCAACAAACAACAATGCATCAAAGAACAATGAGTTTACTGCCTAGAGTCTTTGTTTAGTTTAGACGATGATATATGTCATTTCTTAGTGAGGCAGAGGGTCTGTTGCACACAATGGAAAAAGGCTTTTGAGTAAAAAGTGTTTGTGTGTGCTTAGAAAGTCTTTTTTGACCTGTAAGTTTCCATTTCTTTTGGAATTCCCATGTGCACCTTATTCCATATTTGTCTATGTCTGCACTTTCGGAAGGCTGAGATCATCCTGAGAGCTTGGGCCGTACCTGGACTGCAGGAGAAGTATGGGAAAGACCAATATAGCTAACCAATGCACACATTTCTCTGTTGTGTAACCATGCATACAAACTGCTATGGGGAAATACAGCAAATATTGATTTGTGCCTTAGGCTTTTCAAGTATGTGGTCAAATAAATTAATATGTCAGGTCAAATTTCCTGGCCAAAAGCACCATTAAAACCAATATGAGGTTTCTGATGAAACCCCTTCAAGTGCATTACAGATGCTTGCTAGTTGTGTACGTTTTGTTTATTAAGCCATATTTTTACAAATAAATGCTACAATTTAACTGTTTTTGTCTTTCCTATGCATTTAATAGTTGCAGTGCTGTGGCTTCACAAACGATACAAATTTCTCTGTTTCCTACTACCTTAATGGTGCTCCTCCTGTAATGAGAATTTTGCACTTTTCAGTGATGTGGTGGTGAGAATACATACAGTGATGATAATGACCAATGAAATTACACTATTATATTAAATTGTTCCCATACACAATTGCTCAAGAACAGTTTGGTCATGTTTAAATAGAATACATGCTAGTAGTAGGTGTTTAATTACAGTGGATTGGTTATGTAATTTGGGCCTATTTGTTCGATATTGGTTTCTTTTCCCAGGGCTGTTTTAAACAAATTGCTACATTCCTCCAGATGAATGTAACACCATCACTCTGTCAATATATTCTCCCAATTCAGTTAGTGTATATATATATATATATATATTTATACCCTTATCTAGTGTATGTGTATTCTACATTGTGTGTATTGTGTACATTTGTTATGTAAATTGTTGTGTAAGTATGTGTACATTTGTTATGTAAATTGTTTTGTGTAAATATGTTGTTATTGTAAAGTGGTTTATGTCTTGTCACTGTCATTACTGCAATGTTGCTCGGAACTGCACACAAGAATTTCACCTGCTGTTGCACTCGTGTACACAGTAGTGTGACAATAAAGTGATTTGATTTGATTTGATTTGATTGATTGACATTGTAGGAGTGGCTGCTGGCTTTTCTGCCATTGAGGTAAACACATCACATCCATCATGCTGTTTCAATACCAAAAGATATGTCTGCAAATAAGAACTTTGGTTCTAGACGTGCACTTGATTTATTTAGGAAGTTAAGCAGCTCTCAAAATTTTATTGTAGCCTTCATCTTGATTAAGCAAGCCTTCTCGGTCTCATGACAAGTCATAATAATTAGTACAAGATGGTGAAATTGCAAGATATCTTTTGAGTTGGAAAGTGCAAAAACATACATTTTCTCCCATAGAGAAAAAATAAATTAACCATGATTATGATTTTAGTTTAACCCCTAAATAAAACCTAAACCTGACCCTAACCAAAAAGTTTAACCCCTTACCCACAACCTAAACCTAATCAGATCATACACAGTAAGGATAATGACAGCCACAATTACAGCTTGTACTAGGCATAGAAAGTGACAATTAGTTTTTTTATACCAAACATGGCTTAACCATAGACATTTAAAGTATTGTATGGGTACATATCGTTCGTATACATATGAATACTATTACGATGAGTAACACTACATATGAGTAATAGTAGTGCTTGATAGGGTGGATATAGGAATGGAAGTCCTGCCATACAGTTAAAAGAACTAATCACACTACAATATCACAGGAACATTGGTGACAGAAGGTTGAATGTTTTACATGCTAAAATCAGGCTATGACTTTCAAATTTCCATACTGCCCCCAGTGGCCGAAGATGGAAGTACATTTGTGCATATACACAGTGCTGGGTAGTAAGGGATTACATGCAATCTGGATACATAATCATATTAAAAAATAAAGTACTTGTAATTCTATCCAATTACATGTTAAAATACTTGTAATCTGACTACAGTTACTTTTTATAGATTACATATTAACAAGGCAACCACAGTAAATTGTTAATTTATTGATAATTTTCATATCACTGTCAAGTGGTTTTTATTGTCATTTCAACCATATACAGTTATTACAGTTCACAGCGAAACGAGACAACGTTCCTCCAGGACCATGGTGCTACATAAAACAACATAGGACAAACACAGAACCACATGAGACTACACAGACTAAATAACATACCTATATAAAGTGCACGTGCAAACGTGTGCCAAAAGTATGGGACAGCACAATAAATTACTGTCAATGAACAGGACAATAGACACAGTAAGAGACAATGCAGCGCCAACCAGTACACAGTAGTGCAAAGATGACAGTTTCTAAAAAATGCCAAATGTAAACATAACATACTATGAGACAGTGTTCTATGGACATAGCAGTTATTGAGGTAGCAGCCAGTAATAAAGTGACAATAATTAAAGGGCAACTCAGGAAACGTGTGTGTGTGTGTGTGTGTGTGTGTGTGCTGGTGGCTTTGCGGGTGCAGTGTTTTTTGCAAATGTCATTGATGGAGGGAAGAGAAACCCCGATGATCTTCTCAGCTGTCCTCACTATCCTCTGCAGGGCCAAACCTCCCAAACCAGGCAGTGATGCAGCTGCTCAGGATGCTCTCAATAGTCCCTCTATAGAATGTAGTGAGGATGGGGGGTGGGAGATGTGCTTTCCTCAGCCTTCGAAGAAAGTAGAGACATTGCTGGGCTTTCTTGGTAATAGAGCTGGTGTTGAGAGACCAGGTGAGGTTCTCCGCCAGGTGAACACCAAAGAATTTGGTGCTCTTGACGATCTCCACAGAGGAGCCGTCGATGTTCAGCGAAGAGTGGTCACTCTGTGCTCTCCTAATGTCAACAACCATCACTTTTGTTTTGTCCACATTCAGAGAGAAGTTGTTGGCTCTACACCAGCCCGTTAGCCGCTGCACCTCCTCTCTGTATGCCATTATCATATTCTTACCCTGAAACAGTCTCGCAGATGAACATTTGCTCCTTTTAGTAGTAAGGGTTAAGAGATTAAAGAGTTTTAAGCTGTTAGCTTTGACCTAGCAATGCCATTGCTGTTGATTTCAGATTCATTACTGTTTGTTTTATGTTATGTTTCTATTGTTTTATGCACTTAAAATGAACTAGATGTTTTAAAAATCCATCCATAGTGTGCAGCTCACACATTGCACTTAATTGCTTCAAAGGATCTAGTGAATGCCAACTCTAAAGTTCCTGCCCGCACCGAATCGAAGACCGAATATTCAGACTGTACGTTGCATACACTGATGCCTATCTGGATGATATAATTATTTACAGTAATGATTGGCAGCGGCACCTGAAGCATCTTAGGGCTGTTCTGAGTTCGTTGTGATGAGCAGGACTCACAGCAAACTCAAAGTAGTGTGCAATTGGGCAGGTGGAAGTATGTTATCTGGGCTTCCACTTGGGTCATGTTTAGGTGCGGCCCCAAATTGATAAAACCGCAACGATTGCAGCCTGCCTGAAACCTAAGACCAAAAAGGAGATGAGACAGTTCCTGGGGCTGCTGGCTATCATCATAGGTTTGAGCCTAATTATTCGACCATTACCAGCCCTCTGACAGATCTCAATAAAAAGGGGGCACCAGATCCGGTCCAGTGTCAGCAGTTGTTCAAGCGGGGTGAAAGCTGCACTTTGCGGCGTGCCGCTCTTGCATTTGCCTGACTTCTCTCCCCTTTTTTTTGTTGCAGACAGTTACGTCGAACAGAGGGTCAGGGGCTTTATTATCCCAGATAGGGGAGGAGCACCCCATGCTGTATGTTAATCGAAAGCTTTCGGTGCAAGAGAAGCAGCACAGCATGATTGAGGAGGAAGAAGCGGGAGCCGGGTGAACAATCCAGTGCAAGTCTTTTATTTACAACACTCTTTCAGTGCAACTCATAAATTAATGGCTTTTCAGTCCAAACAGAATAACACACTGTCAGCATCGTGCGTCTCTCTCTCTCTACTCTGACAGTCTGGACACCCCTTTTATTTAAGAACAGCTTTTAGAGAATTTCTCACAGGTGTCAATCCTTACCGTTCTTCCTCTCCCGGCCACGCTCTCCACAGATGTCACTCGGCCCACATCACCACACTTGTGTATTCATGTTGGTAAGTTTACTTGAGAATTCATTTGATTCCTTATACCTGTACGGCACATTGATACATCATTAGCCCCCACCTAGAAAGCATGTTCCTCTCTCTTTTTCCTAGTTGGCAGCAATTTGGGTGTCTATATATATCTTTACTGTTACTTGATACTTTGTTGTATCAAGTAAACAAGAAAATGCAGAAAAAAAAAATAACATTTCACACTATCAGTAATAATACCTCACAGATTTGTGGATATTAGTGAAATAGCTACTTACAATGCTGCTTAAAAATGTCCATATCTACTGTCTGAATATGCCTATAACATTTGTAATGAAATTAAAATGTTTACATCTTGCATCACCTTGCATGATAGCATCATACAATTTTTGCACATTTTGAATCAGGAATTAAGTTAATACAGAGAAGCAATATTTGTTTTGTACCTATACATTTCTGTTATACATGT
Source organism: Moxostoma hubbsi (assembly GCA_032164185.1). Lineage (NCBI taxonomy): Eukaryota > Metazoa > Chordata > Actinopteri > Cypriniformes > Catostomidae > Moxostoma > Moxostoma hubbsi. Next base: position 21,719,874 of record JAVLUX010000010.1, read on the forward strand.
ACTTTATAAATATTCATAAAAAATTACATTTGGACAGAGACTGGAAAGTGCTAGTTTTTGAAGTATGTCAGGAATGTGTCATAAATATTTTTTTCACCTAAACCAAAACCTTTCCCTAACCCACTTAAGTTTTCAAGTGCTCGATCAATCTGCAACATATAATTTGCTCTTTTGAGGTAGATAAAATATAGGTATAAACATATAAATAGCTTTTCCATATACTCTACTTTTGTGTGAAAATCAAACTGGCAAAGTGTGACCTTCTACCCTAAGAATTTCATCAGCGTATAGATCATATTGAATTAATATTACATTAAATTTATGTACAATATTTTTAAGTTCATGAACTGCACGTTTCAATCACTCTACAAAATAAGTCTATTTGGCAGTCCACATTATTATGAAATCATCCCCACATTCATCAAACCTCAGCACACATAGCTGAGTCACATTTACTCAGGAGATCAGCTACACAATAAATTTGCATGGATTTCAATAGGCACACCATTTCCTTTGTAAGAATTCCCTTTCCACGTAATTTGCCTGTTGTGCTGTCTGCTTATCTAACCAGAAATACAAAAATTGCAATGATCAATATGATCATTGAAATAAGATCATATAATAGCATTACATATTTACTCAATATTTTTCTACTAGAAAGTACATGAAATGTTTGATATACTAATTTATCTGTATAAACTTTCAATATTCAAACTTAAATGTAAAATCACTCCCTCACAATAGGGCTACTGACCCTAATAAGACCATTTCTATAGGCAAGATCCAGTATATCCATTTCAAAAGGTAAGACTTAGTCCATATAACACTACATTTTAGTTAACAGAACAGTATAATTCTTAAATTTACCACACAAATAACACTGCAATAGATATCAGAGCTTACTTTCAAATTTTTTTAGAAGCATACCTTGCTAAGCTTTTTGAAAATGTTAACAAGAAACAAATTACTACATGGCACCATAAAATGGGTTGGATCACATGGATTTAAAACTAAAATCACTAAACCTATAAACAAAGAAATAAAAAAATTTGAAAAGATTTTAAGGACATTATTTTATATAAAAACAAACAATTTTGAAAAACAAACAAAACTACTTTAATATACAAAACAAATGCAAGAAGCCTGTTGTAGAATTTAACACATTAGAACGTCTGTATCTTATGAGTACAATTATATTATGAGATGATACATATGTCTGGTATTGCACATGTTCCTGATACAATGAAAACATTTTGACACCACAAATACAATTTTGTAGAAATATCAGTGTTGTACTGACCACTGAAACTTAAAAATAACAAAAACAAACCCTCTCCATTCTGAAATCTCTTCTATTAAATGATTTGGACATTATTGCACGATAAATCAATAATTAATGTCAACAAAGGAAAGATATATGATGCAACTGAGATTGCATTTATTTTTCAAGTGTTAATCCTTCCACAGTTCCTAAGGTTCTATAGTGGCTGTGTAGATGCATAGATCTTATCACCCAAGCAGTATGCATCACCTCAGGTCCTCTGGGAAAGAGGATTCTTTAAGCCATTTCATTGCAGCCTTTTTAAATTATTACCATGTCTATTATTTCTGCTTCTAGATTTATCTAAATTTGTCTATCTTTTCATTTCTGACTACATACTGCTTTGTTTGATTTTAAACATGTAAAGGTAGTCAGTGTGCTGCTCATTTGGGATAGTGCACCCAAAAATGAAAAATCTGTCAATAAAAAAAAAAAAAACCTCTACTCATGTCAAACATAAAGTATATGACTCTATGTGAAACACAAAACAAGATCTTAGGCAGAATGTTACCTTTGTCACCTTTCACTTAGATTGCATCTTTTTTCAGAAAAAAATAATACAGTTTTGGTTAATGGGAGTACAAATTTTGTGTGAAATATTGCTTTAAAGTAATTATGTGTAGTTTGGGAATACTGCTTGTATGTTCTGTCACTAATGAGTGCATAAAAATATGTCTGTACATAGTTTTATTTGTAAACAAATTCAGGCCTGTTGTTTCTTAATGCAGCCTTTTGTTCTTGTGTAAAAGTAATTTTGTTAAGGAAAATTAAACATTCAGTTATCTTGATATTGACACAATAAATAGTCATAAGTTACAACGTATGTGCAGGACTGCCCAAAGCACTCAGTAGTGTTTAAAAAAAGTAGCTTTAGTCAATCATATTCTCCTAATCCCTTTTTTTGCAACATCCTAATTTTATGTAATCTCAGGTCAAATTCAGTAACTCAAACCAGCACTGGCTTTTATTATGGTACCAGTAATTCTTTAAAATATCTATCAGTTCATTCCAAATGACAAACCTCCCAGCATTAATACATGTGAAATTTCATGACCTCAGGAACAGCTTCCAATGCACAACACATACTGTACCAACAACATGAGAAGGTTCTGTTACACACGATTTTAAGAAATTCATACTCGTATCATTGTAGTTTAAAAGAGCCTGTAGATCAAAAGTCTACCAGCATAGGATGGTTAAGCCATGAGTTTGTATAGCTCACCCACTTTGTTGTCTTCCAATGGCCTGAACAGTCAAATAAGGCCCAGTATCAGCCTGACGTAGGCCTTGTCTGTAAGTGGTTAGAAAAGGCCCTTGGGTGGGATTAGGACTGTTCTAAATCTGTTCCACAGGAGGTCCCTCTTCTTTAGGTGCAGGCTCCAGGTGAATGGGAGTGACATTATTGGGCTTCTTAACACTGGGGGGGGGGGGGGGGAATATCTCAGTTTACACACAGTGCACTCAAGACACAAAAACACACAAGCATAATATGCAGAAACTGGCTCTCAATGGAAACATTAAAATAGTTTTTTTTTTTAATGAAGTTATAAAAACTGAATTTAGAAGAACAGCCACCTTACTAACACACAAGGCCAATTATGTCAAAAGGTCAAGCCCTTCAATGGGCCAGTCAAAGCCCTGATATAAATCCAAATGAGAATCTGTTAATATTAAGCCTGATGTATACTATGGAAAAAGCTAATCTTTTCCTTAAAGCACCCTAGGTGAATGAAGATGTCGTTTGTAATACTACACGCAACAAATTTAAAATTAGTTTGTTGAGGGTGACATCACGGAAGGCCGTCAACTCTCTGGCAAATTACACATCAGGTAAGCTGTCTTGAGAAACAGGCTTCAGAGTTATCCATTTTAACAACAGTAACCCAAGTAAAAACTCCTCAGCTGGCAGGCGCAATTAAACACGTCACGTTGAAGCTAGGGCTGTGCGATATATATCGTCTACGATAATATCGCAATTGTTGTTTGAACGATATGCAAAATCACATTATCGAGTATGTCACTCATTTTCAAAAAACATTCATAAAGCTGTATTAATTGTCTATGAATTCACTGCGTTCAGATTGTGATGTTGCACATAAGATTGCGGTGTGTATGACAGAAGTTAAAAATGAGCAAAGAAACGGCAAGAGGAGAAGATCAAACATCAACAACCTTGCAACCCACACTTATTAAATTGCTAGACGTTGTTCGTCATCAATAGCATGGAGGTGGTTTGGTTTTGAAAGGTTTGATGCTAGTCAAAAGACGGCAATCTGCAAACTATGCCAAAAATCAGTTAGTCAAAAGCAGCTCGACGACCAACCTGTTTCACCATCTTCGAACTACCCACCGCACTGAATATGAGGAATATGAAAAGCTTCACGAGTCAACTGAACAACACGCCTGCAGCTGACAGGGTAAAAGCAAACACACACACTCAACAAACTTTAGTCGAATCGTTTAACAAAATTTCCTAACGACAAAAAAATGCGACAGATGGCAAGATATAACAAACGCTGTCACCAATTACGTCGCAAAAGCATGGTGCCAATTCAAGCGGTTGAGAGAGATGGTTTTAAACAACTTTTGAGGACTGGGCTTTTTTTTCATCTTTGACTTTATGCAAAAATTTACAGAAGGGTGTAATTTGTTTACAAATGCAATAATTGTTTTTTTTTCTTGTGCTGTGTTTGAAAGTTTGCATTTGGTGACTTTAATTACAATGTCATATTTTTGCTTCTTGCTTTTATGCTGCACAGTTAACCTTTCATCAGAACAGTGTTTTGTATTGTTCTTGAACGATTCAGTTTAAATCAGTTTTATCTTTTCCTTCAATATATTGTTTTGATTAATAATATCAACAATCAATATTATCATGTTATGCTATATGATGTAAGAGGCAACTAGTACAATATAAGCCTTCAACAAATGTATTTTTGAAGGATGCAAAATATCATGTTTATCGTTATAGGCAAAATCCCAGAAAATATCGAGACAAAATTTGTCAATATCGCACACCCCTAGTCAAAGCCACACCCAAGATTAGTCTTAACCAATCACTTGGCCACCCAAGTTCTCATAGGTCTAGAATTTCAGAGACGCGAACAGGAGATATCACCAAAGAACACATTAGCAGAGCAATAATGTCACTGCATATTGTCATTATTTGTAGGCGAACAAAGCAAAGTCTGTTCACCCAGTAAGAATAAATTAGCCTTTAGGGACCACAAGTGTCATCTAAGTAACCTGATCAAAATAAAAATATAATTAAAAAAAAATGGATAAGCAAAAATTCACACCTGAACAATAAAACTAGTATGTACAGTGCCTATAGAAAATAGAGCCCTTTGAAACAGTAAATTTTTTTTGTCTTACATCCTGAAATCAAAACCATTAAAACATAGTTTTACCAAATTTTTAATTGACAAATTTTGCCTTCTAACATTCAATGGGAAAGAAAAAAGGCAACAGTTCCAAAAATGTTTAAAAGATGAAAAACTAGGACAACAGGGTTTGAAAAGTGATCATAACCTTTGATTTAATAATTTGTAGAGCTACCTTTTGCTTTAATGACAGTCACCAGTCTGTTTGGATATGTTATTTGCCCGTTCTTCCTCGCAGAATTGTTAAAGTTCAGTCAAATTGTGGAGTGAGTGGCTATGGACTGCTCTCTTCAATCCATCCATAGGTTTTCTGTTGGATTTAGGTCAGGGCTCTGAATTGGCCACTCAAAAATTTAGACCTTCCTATCCTTAAGCCACAGTGTTGTTTTTAGTGTGTTTAGGGTCATTGTTGTGCTGAAAGATGAAGCACCTACCCATCTTCAGTGCTTAAGCAGAGGCCCAAAGATTTTTCTCAATAATTTGGGTGTACATGGCAGCATCCATTTGCCCTTCAATCCTGACATTGCTTAAGAGAAACATCACCACAACATAATGTTGCTACAACCATGCTTCACAGTAGGTATGGTATGTTCTGGATGGTGTGATGTGTTTGGTTCTCCAAATATACATTTTGGAGTTCAGTCCAAACATTTAAATAGTCTCATCTGACCATAAAACTTTTTGCCATCACAATTCTTCAAGTTCTTTCTTGCCACCCTGTCATACAGGTCGGATTTGTGTAAAGCTTAGGAGATTGTCATCACATGCACAGACTGATCAATCTCAGCCTAAAGAGTATGTAAATATTTCAAAGTTTCCTTTGGCCTCTTGATAGCTTCCCTGATCAATATCCTCCTGGCATGGTCATCCAAATGGAGGGATGGCCCCATCTAGGCAAGGTTTTAGTTTTGCCATGCGCTTTTCATTTCTATATGTTCTGAACGGTATTAAAATGGACAGATAAAGCCTTTGCCCCATTCTCCTAACCAGTGTCTTTCCACAATTTTATCCTGGAGCCCTTTTGAACACACCTTTCCAACCATGATGAATTCTTGAATTCATTACCATGCAGTACTAGTAATGGAATCCTCATGAAACACGCAGTTTTATTTTGAAGAAATAAAAACCACTACAATTTATTTCAGGTGGTGGCCAATTATCTAGATATGTGATCTGAAAGGTGATTGGTTGCACCTGAGCAAGTCTGTAATGGTTAATCTTAGGGGGCTGATCACTTATTTAAACAAGGTATTTAACTAATTAATATTTTACCGGTTACTTTCACTTTGACATTGAAGGTTATGATGTGTAAATATAGCTGGAAAAAGTTAGATTTAATTTATTTAAATTTCCAGGGTGTAATGTGATAAATTATAAGGATTTTGAAAAAGTATGATGACTTTCTTTAGGTACTGTATATTCCCCAAAAGACTTTCATTGCAGTGAAAAATCTCTTCACAAAATATTACAATGTGAAAACTACATAATTGGGCTAACAGAATGTTTAGTGTAGTATTTTAGATCCTATTTTTTTAACTAAACTGCTAATTTTTCGTTCCAGACTTTGAAATTAAATAGGCCGATAGGGTTGTTAATGTATACTCACGAGTAGGGTGAAATTGGAACAGCCACCACTAGGACATGGTTCTTTTTTCTGAAGAGCCTCCACAGTCCTTTGTGATAACCTCGTACATCCAGGTCCCACACGTGCAGGCACTAAAAGCAAGATCAGGCCATAACTTAATAGTACAGTTTTATTACACTCACCCAAGTATTTATTTGTTTCTTTTTTTATTCCCACTCTCATGGTTTACAACAAGCCATTTATCCATATACTTGTATGCCCTCTAAACAGCATAATTCAGCCTGAGAGGTCTAAAGCCGTAATGGGTGTTGTCTAAACATATCAAGTCAGATATACAATTTGCACATTCAGATGTTTCAAGCAACATATTTCACCACTTCTGCATTATATGATGCATTGCAACCTACAGGTGCCCAATCAGTTACAACCACTGAGCCAATGATCACAGTTACTATTCTCTTACCTGCTCTGAAACTCAATCACTTGTTCCTTGAGAAGCCCAACATCATTGTTTAGATTCAATCTAAAGGGGTTAAACATTGGATGCATCCCTATATATATATATATATATATATATATATATATATATATATATATATATATATATATATAATTTTTTTCTTACATTCTTCTGGAATTCCAGTCTTACCTTTGACAGTTCTGTCCAAGTATTTGTATCTGTCTCCTGCTCCATTTTGATGAACATCACAAAGGTCTTTTCCTCACTGTCCGGGATAAATGAGTCTTCACAAGGGTTTTTACTGTGGTCCAAGACTTCTGCCTCACTGCAGGCACACATTTGTGCAGTTGTTGTGATACTGCGATGTTAAAGTATAACAATAACTATGCATATGGGTTTGTACTGTGTGAACGTACCGTAGAAGATTTTGGATTTCAATCTCATAAGCATCTTTATTCAAGCTGTAAACAAACAGAAAATATCAAAGATATTTGAGCAGGATGAAAATGTAAACAGTACAAATTGGTTAAATATTTACACTGTCTTTAGTGAAATCAAAATTGGAAGTATACATACCCATCTACATTCTTCATCTGAACATTCGGAATTGTGTTGAATTTGTGCTTTTTAAAGTAAACTTCCTGCTTAAAAACATTACATTTTTATTAAATATTACAGAAATGTTAAAATAAACACTAAAGAATCAGCTCTCAGTGGAAAAAAGAATCCTTAAAGTCATACAAGTAAACCTTTATAAGATATTTACATAAATGTAACTTTAACCCCATCACTTACATGAAAGTAACCATTCATGTTAAGGCCAATGATACCAAAGTGATAGGAGCGAGAGACATCAGGAATGACACACTCTCTCCCCTTCCTCTGTTCCGGCATCCGCATCCACATGTCCCAATCCCATAGCTAAGAGATAGCAATAAAACAGATGGATGAAAGGGGGAAAGACTCCTGAGGCTTATCTGATGTCTAGAACAGTGTAATCTCAATGATATAATTTACTCATACTAGTTTAAAAAGTGAAAAACTACTACTTTGCCCCGCTTAAATACTCAGGTAGTATTTATGATCCTTATTTACTACAATAAGTTTACAGTTTAAACACTCGTAAAATTCACCAGACTAACACTTCAAAGTTAGTGAAGTTATTCAAATGAGAAAGGAAAACGGATAAATGTAGTTATTTAATGATAACGTTACTTTCTTTTGGTAAGAGAAGGGTTTATCACTTTAAGAAGCATTCCGTAAATGCAAATGGCCCGGAAAATTGTGCCAACTTTGACCTCACTTTTAAGGGATTTTGCATGTAAATGTTTCTTTTTATCAATTGTTCCTATTTAGACATAAATTATTGGTTAAATGCCGAAGTTAACTGCCTGACCTTTTCAGGAGTGGGCCATTTGGGTTCCAGTTCATCCTTATAAAGGCTTTTTTTAAGCACCCAGCCAAGACCAGGCATACTTTCCACTCTGTAGAGCAGAGAAGGGTCCTCAGCTGTGTGCTCATAGCCCTGGAAAAAAGCACAGCTGCAGGGTCAAATGCACCTTCAAAGACTTAATAATTTAGGCAGAGAGTACACTAGTGGTTGCCATTAATATGCAGTAGATTAAAAAGCACAGTATAACAACACAAACAGCATTTGGCAGAATTTACTACCAGTCATCGTAATTATAGGAGAGACTTGGACAAAATGAAATGTATAAGAGTGTAGCGTAAAGCTATGCAGAAATTGAAAGGAAAAGAGATTTCTTCACTCACTTGGTCATTCCAGGCTGAGATACAATAGAGACTGTCATCCTCATGTAACAAATGGATGGTCTGACTGAGAAAGCTGGAGATAAATGAGGGAGGAAAAACATATAAATCACACATTTAAAGACATTTAAAAATGACCTGTCAAATGTTGTTACTCAATCACTATTAAGATTTGAGCTCACAGATGTTTTCTTTTGTAAACTAGCCTGTGACCAATAGGGTGGAAATTTGCTAGCCTCTAGTGGACACCTTGAAGTATTACACACTGCACATTCATTGGTTCATCCATACCTGAAGAAATCTATGGAAATATCAAGATCCTCCTCCAGGACAATGGCAAAATCTGCATACTGAAAAGGGATTATTCAAAATTAAACATTTGCAAGCTGTTTAAGCGTGTAATTGTACACAAGCTGAATTGCAGGTTAGGGTATACTCACTGGATGCAGACTGAAGGTTGCAGTCAAACTGGCTTTGTAGTGCTGTGAATTTTTTTTTTTTATGAATTTCTTGATGTAATTTAGAGAGTCCTTATCATTTCATAGAGATTGCATACACAGAGAGCAACTTCTAGCCAATTAAATACAAAAGCGCTATAGACATTTCAATGTATTTTCAAACTTTTACAATTACTTTTCCAGGTCTGGAAATCACGCTCATTCAATTCCCTGATATTTCCAGGTTTTTCATGACTGTGGAATCTCTGTAAATATGTTTTAAATCTTATATAAGGGACCACAATGAACATCCATAACTGGCCATGCCATGATTTGAAATGCATCATTTTTGTATTCAGTTCATGCAAAATACCTGTGACACTCTAGCATTCTTGATGCTGATTGGTGTATGCTGAACTCCTTTAAGACCAAAGAGCTCAACCACATCCATGGGTTCCTGTGCATAGGATATTTTTGTGAATATGTGTAGATCCTCTTAAGTGTAAAAACACACAGTTGAAGAGAAAAATGAATGTGTTGAAGAGAAGAGAGCAAAGAATATAGATATGGCACCTCATAGTATCCATCAATAAAAACAGTGATCATCTGTGGATTGACGCCATTGGAGGAAAGGAGAGAGCGCAGCATTCTAAAAAAACAAAACAAACATGGCTAAGGTTTAGTTAAGAATTCAAAATATGATTATTCCTACATGGCAACTTGGTTGGCCACAAAATATTAAAGTGTGACAATGCATGTAACTTGGCTCAAACAAATAAAAACTAACAAATAAATGAATACTTGACACAAATGTAACTTCCAGTAATACATTTACCTGCATTTATGATGTGAATTTGGTAGTGTGGCTAAACACAAAGAATGTTAAGTCTACAAACCTATAGAGATAGTTTGGTCTATTTCCAGCTATAACTGCAACCGGGATGTTGTAGACGTTGTTGTTAGGCAGCTAATTAGGACAAAGAAGGGTTAGACAACACAGATTAAAAATAAATAAATGCAATTAAGAGTCTAAAAATCACTCCACACATCTTTTTAACAATGGCAAAAAGGAAACATTAACTTGTAGAGTATGTCCTTGTATTAGCATTACAAATTAAGATTTGGTGTGTAATGCAGCACTTTTAAACTTGTAGATAAGCCCAAACAAACGAAGGACACTTATTTGGAAATGACAGAGACTTGCCTCCATTACAATGCTATACATTTAACAAAATTAAGCTTTCTCGCACCCATCCGTGCTATTTTTAATTGTTGGTATATGTAAACATGCACTAGATGGACGTCATAATGCATTTTCGGCAATACGCATTTCAGAAGACGATGATACTGGAAACTGGTTTTGTGTGTATATAGTTCACACTGTGCTTTGGAATATGAATGTGCATCATGTGGAAGTGTCTTCAGTGTATTTCAGCATGGACTGGATGTTTTTTTTTGGCTTATGGCAGCGTGGATTGCTTGTGAACCAGTCATAAAATGATTCAAGCTTTGCAAAAGGAACTGTTATTAATGATTAGGGCAGTTTAAAACACTTTGACCCGACTGTAAATCCGCAACAGTTCCATTCGTGAATATTTCAAATGTCATGACTGTTTGATTGTTTATGGTGCCGACACACTGTCTACACTGGGCACTTCTATTGACGTGACACTTTGGCTTGATGCGGTCTACACTGGACAAGTCGACACAAACTTTCTAAACTGTTTATTTGTGTTGTTGGCAATAGTAGTGCCAGCACATGCAGTGCAAAATGGAACGGGACACCCGTTAACTGTCAAACTATTGCTTTTGCTGTGAGAAAAAAAAAAAAAAAAAAAAATCAATATTTAAGAAAATTTTAACTAGAAATCATCACTTTCGGACAGCAGCAGTACGCACGTGTCACGTAATCTCATTGGCATGTTCACGTGAGAACAGATGCACGTGCAACACACCCGGAAGAGCAGCGCTGTTTACAATGGAGGAGAAATGCTGTACAAAAGCTTTGTTGGTTTTATCTGTTTGTTTTACTCACACTGGGGTGTTTGTGTGCTCATCCTGGATGTCTTAACTGAGAGAAAAACATGATTATATCCATAACATGCCAACGAGATTACGTCTGATAGACTGCGTGAACTTCACGTTCTCGTGAACGCGAGCAGCAGCAAACGCGATCGTTTCGCTTTAGAAGACATTAACCAGTGGAGTCGTATGAATGACGTTTATGCTGAATGTCTCTTCAATATTTTGATTCATAGGTCTAATCACCATCTACTTGAATTTTAAGGTTCTACTGAGTGGAGATATTCTTCTATGTATTCTGTTGAAGAAAAAAGTCACACATCCGGGATTGCTTGAGGGTTAGTTAGTCATTTAGTGATTTTACACCATGCCAGTTTCCGAGGCTATTTTCATGATAAAAAAAAAAAAAGTTATATATATATATATATATATATATATATATATATATATATATATATATATATATATATAAAAAAATACAATAAAAGAAAATATGGTTCGATAAGAACTCTAAAACTGATTCAGGGTTGATCAAATCAACCCAGCACAACCCAATAAAATATGTCTCAAGGATAGTGGATTCTGGCACACGGTGCATAATGGTGGATCTTTGTCTGATATCAAGAACATGTGTGGGTCTTGAATGTCCCATTCGGCAACGGGTGTAAATTAACTGATCCCAGTGATTACTGAAATTAAAGATGCGCCTTTTGCCCACTACAGGGTTTATTTCATGCAGTTTGCTTGTAATGCATTAATCCCATTCAGTTTGATATTTGTTGATGTAAGAGATTATGATAGATTTCAGATCTGAGGGTGGAATGGAGAACATCTGTAGAAAGGGCCTCTTTAGCAGCCGAGTCTGTTTATTAATTTCCTCAAATTCCACTACGGCCAGGTACCCAGCAAATGTAAATATTAAAATGATGTGCCTCCAGAGCTGACAATTTGGTTAAAATCTTTACAAGGGCTGGGTGGTCATTGTTGTGAGTGATGCAAGAACTTGAAGGCATGATTTTGAATCTTAATGTGATCCAATGCTAGAATAATAACATTGGCCTCTGCTGTAAAAATTTAACTCTGAGGATCCTTATTCCACTTTTTTAGTGACTGATCACATATGCACCCAACACCTGAACTCCAGACTTCGATTCGTCTGTGTATATATAGGCGTGAGTGATGGAAACATCTTGTGATGAGGAGGGTGTGGCCGGGCTGTGCGTGCCTGGTGCTGAGTGGCCCAACAGAGCTGTGTGTCGTCATGTTATGATGTTCCAGTTCAGTGTTTTAAGATGTAATTAAAGTCTTGAGTGTCAATCCGGTTCCTGATTCCTCCTTTACAGATGGATGAGAGGCTTGTCTGCCACACTCGTTCTCTCTCTGTCTCTTCTGGCATGTTCAGCTGTTTTGAGGCGTCTCTCCACTATCACTGTAATGAGAAATGGCTGTTAGAAATCATGTCAACCAGTTTGACAAGCCACACCACTCCCTCTCTCCTGCGGACAGACAGATGACCACACCCCCATCACCACACGTCTTTAATATCCAGGAGTTGTTGAAGGTATACATTCGGATGGGTTTCAAATTTGTTGTTTGTTAAAACAAGGATTATTATATTTTTTTTAGATTCCAGGGCAGTATATTGCAGAAGTACATCTGATCCAGTAAATCAATTTATGTTTTCTAGATGAGATTTAATCCATAGGCCAGGAGGTTGGATATGCCATGGTTTTTTCTCATGAAGATATGAATATTGGGGTGAGAAGATTCCATGATATGCTGGATATTCTTTGTTGGTCTTTAATTTTGTTGAGTATTGCAGAGCTACTTTGAGACATCTGTTCTCTAGAGATAGTTCAGGTAGCCTCTACATATAGGCTTTAAATTGGTGATGTTCTGAAGGCCTCCTATATAATTATATATTCAGATTTTTTTTTAAATGATAACTGAATATTGTCTGGTCCAGTTGCAGTATCATGTGATCTGCTTATGGCCCTCAATATCTCTTCCATAGTGAGAGGTTGGTTGTAAGGCTCCATATTATTGGATGAAAAGTTAACATCTTTCCTTTCTTCCAGTGCCTGAATTATTTGAAATGCAGGGAAGCAGTTCTTTTCAAAGGTTTTGCCTGGGATATTTGCAATTTCTTGTTCTTGAAGTCTTGATGTTTAAAATGTTGATTTTGAGGTCCACTGTTCTTGCCCTTAATTCTGCTAATAAGATTCCAAACCTTTTTCTTTATCAAATTGGACAGAAATTGTCTCCAACTTTATTTCTTCGCCTCAATTACTAATTTTTACTTTAATGAGGTTTTCCATTGTTGGACTTCTGAAGTATCTTCTTTCAGCTTTCTTTCGCACTTTTATAGCCTTTTTGCAGTTATCTTTTAACCATGGAAATTGTTTGCATTTTGTATTTGGTAAAGTTTTTGGAACGGTATCGTTTGGTATGGAGATTAAAATGCTGGTAAAAATTTTAATGGTGTCTGGATCATCCTCAAATTTATTGAATCTTTCATAGCATAAGGTTTGAAAACGGTACCAGTTGGCTTTTTAAGTTGCCATCTCTGTATGCTTGATACTTCTTCATTTGAAGGTCAAGATTAGTGGAAAACAGTTACTTCCACGGAGGTCATTCCACACTTTCCAAGAGAGATCTAGTAGTAGCTCAGGCTAGCAGATGGTGAGGTCAATTGCCGAATAGGTACCATGTCCATGGTGTAAACAGGTTTGAGATCCATCATTTAAAAAGGCACAGGGCATGGTTGTTGATTAATTCCTTAATGTTCTTGCCTTTTGTATTACACTGATTACTAACCCACAAGGCATTATGGCTGTTAAAATCCCCAGAAGTATGAAGGAAACTGCTCCACAAGGTTGTCCAGATCTTGATGCATTGTAATCATACAATGGAATGTATATGGTGCATACTGTGACAGTCCTCTGGAGGTTAGTTGTACTGCTGTTATAGTAAATTGCTATTTAGTGTGATGTATCTGCATCAAGTTTGTAAAGCTGTATAGCTTTACAAACTTTCAACCATTGTCCTCATCTCAATTACCTAAAATAATTTCTCAGATGAAATTCACATTCTGTCAATCAGATGTATTGCCTGGACGTCTGTTTAGAGAGGTTTTAGACACAATCTGCCATCAGGACCTCTCCATCTCTGGTTGCTTTTAAATCTAGCTTAAAAACGTATTTTTACTCTCTTGCATTCGAGTAATGTCATGTATGTATTTTAAATTAGTTGGTGTTTTACGGTATGCATGTTTGTAGATACACTGAAATGATTTTGATATTTGATTTTTATCTTCTTTTTCACACTATCTTTCTCTTTGTCCTCATTTGATTGATTTATTTTATTGTACTGGAAAGCACTTTGGATCAACTTCGGTTGTGTTAAACTTGTGCTCTATAAATAAACTTGACTTAATTTCTCATTAAAATAGCTGTTCCACTGGAAGCATGTCTATTGTTGGGACCAAAAGAATTTAAAAATGTAAAGTTTTTAAAAGAAAGGGTAGTATCAACTGACAACTGTGTCACTTGTAGAGAAAAAGCAAGTGGATTAATAATTGCAGCTAATCGCTGCTATTCTGCGAAGATGGCTCTGAGCCCACGGAAGTTCCACTGAATAATAGTGTGATTCGGAGAATAGATATTATCCCTAGTTCTGCCTTTTGGTGAGCAGTTCCTACTGTGATGGCCACTCGCTTTCATTTTGACATCTTCGATAGCTTTCATCTTTGTATTCTCATCTTGTGATACTTTTGATTGTGAACATCCTGCTTTTTTTTAGAGTTCTTGTTAATTATTTGATTCTCTTTTTATAAGTTCTGGTTGGTTTGGACATGGGTTGAAGTAGTTTCATTCTTGTTTCCTGCACTCTTTGATCTTGGAGGAGGTATACCTTTACTGCTACGGACAGCTTGGGGTTTATCCTTTTGCAGCCAGGTCAAATCTGTCTGGCAATCCACTGAACCATAAGGTTTTTTTGGTGTTTTTTTTTTTTACCACAGAAGCAAAGGTTTTATTTACAATGAAAGAGGGAACCACAGAGACCAATTAGCATGCTTCATTATAGCTGAGTTGAATTGTACAGCTTGTTTTCTGGATTTCTTTCTCTTTAATCCACTTCAAGCATTCTTTTGATGAAGACATGCACAACTGAAGCATTTGGGTGGCTTCTGGCAGCTTTCTTTACCATGATCCTACTCTCTACAATTACCGCAGACACACTAATTCTTACAGCTGTTTATCCATGTCCATACTTTTTAAAAGTTAAAGCAACTTTGGTATAAATAACTCCACTGGAACACTCGTATACCTGATTGCGATTCTTTCTGGAGGATGAGGTTTATTGAAGGTAATTATGCAAGTAACAGTTTTAACAATTCAATCTTCTCTTTTGATTGTTATTCTTTTCATATATCTCACTCCTTGAGATTTAAGTCAGAGATTGTTTGGCAGAGATGGGCCATTTCTATTAAAATGAATGGGAGAAACTGGAATGTTCAACCAAGGAGCACTGTATACGGAGGTAGGAACGGATCAAGGCATGTCTGAATCCAAAGTTTGCGTCAAATCCTTCATCTGATCAATATTCAGTATAGATGTATCCTTCGCTGCCTATTTAATAACATAATCCTGTGCTCCCGAATCCACGGCAGTTGAGCTGAAAGAAAAGTGTCCGAAGAGGCAGTCGATAGTCAATTTGTGTATAAATGTACATCTTGATTCACTTTTTCCAACTTTTGATCCCATTTCTAGCGAGAAAGTAGTATTGTAGTAAATAAATATAAATTTGGTTATGACCAAAACTCTCTTGATTTTGTTCTAGATCATTAGACCTTTGTTTCGGTTGGATGAATGAAGTAGACGTGTTACCTTTAGTGGACATAAGATGGTGCAAATCAGTTGCTGTTCTCCTAGCAATGATGTGAAGTTATGCTGCCTCAGTAGCCTGTCCGAAGCCAGTTCCTGGAGGTACCTTCATAACCAATCTGTTGAGTCACTGAATGATAAGGCAGCGAGGCAACAAGACAGCTAACTGTATTCAGATGCAGCCTTTAAATGAAATCCAGAAGGCACGAAGAAGATTTTCCAAATTAGCCTTCTTACAACATTCCACCAGAATCTGACCAGATAGTTTCTTCACCTAATACCAGTACCAGCTATTCCTGTAATACCGTTGTGAAAAGCAAAAGGAGACATCTTTGTGATTTTCATATCCGATGATGCAGATTCAATAATTATAAATTTTGGCCAATCTTCATTGTTAGATGTAAAAGCACATTGATTCTCAGAAGTACAGTCCATGTCTAAAAGTCATTTTTGGATGCAAGCTTGGTAGCCATGTTTAGTGTATTATGCTTTATCATTTCTACTCCCCACCCACCTTGGAGTCCAACAAGGGGATGCACAGAGCCATGTAAATCCTGCAGATTATGCACCAGGGAAATAGGGATGATATACATAAGCACAAAGAATGAGAGATGTTCCATCTACTTGATTTACCCTTAGCCAACACATTCTGGGGATATATAAAAGATAGCTGATGTTAATCTATCACGTCGTATATCCAGAGCAAGTCTTGACCAGCCGGTTGATTGGAATCTGGCCTTTCCAATCTCCCATCTAGGTTTAGTAGGAGCCAAAACATAAGTGTTGATATAATGGAAGCTGCAGCAAACCACATTTCTCCTGTAGGCAGGATCTCTTCCTCCACCGACACGGGTCGCAACTCATGGCAAAACATTTGCTGTCTTTAGTCGCATTTTCGAGTAGCAGAGGGATGCTAGGACTTAAACAAATCAGGGTCATTAAGGAGAGTTAGACAGTGATGGTATACGAAGATGGGAAAACTCAAAATACAGTGGAGACAAAACAAAATAAAAGTATATAAACAATTGTGACAAGTATGGGAGGCTCAAGGGTTATTCACACTAGCCACCACCACAAAGGGTCCCACTTCGTACCCAGGCATGAGGGTGAGTAAATGATGAGATAAATTTAATTTTTGGGTGAACTATGGACTTTAACAGTTGTGCTTCAGATGAACAGTTTAATATTTTCAGATACAATGTGTTGGATGCGTGTTGTGTGCAAACCTTAAAATTTTGTATTATGCTGTTGCGGAGCTTGCCCTTTCTTTTCCGAATGAGTTTATAATATATGGCAACGTTAGCCAAACAGTGGGGATTTATGTCGAAGTTTTTGGCCAAATCAAGCGTTTCAGAAAGAGGGCCAGAGACTGGGTGGAAAATTATCATACATTACTAAATTATGATGGTGCAACAAAAACTTTACAAACATTATCAGTGGACCTCGTGGAAGATAATAAATCTATAATAAAAAAAAAAAAAAAAAGCATCTCATGACCCCTTTAAAGGACACGTGTCTTACTGGGTCAGGATTGAACTCTATAGTTGCTGGATCTTTGCAGCTACAAATGCTCCCATAACCTTCCACTTTACTACAGAAGAGTTTCCTCCTGCGGTTTAGCTCTGTGTCCGCCCAATGGCACTCTGCCTCTAAGAATGAAAAAAAAAAAGAAAAAAAAAAAGTCAAGCTGTAATGAGACTTTGAGAATGTGTAGCAGACAGTTTCATATTTTCAAATCCTCACTGTAGGGAGTGCTATTCAAAAAAAAAAAATCTGTAAGAATGTGTCATTAAATTGCAAGAACACTCCTCACCAACTGTCCACGACATAAATTGCTGTAAAACCAGGCAATTTTAGAGTTCTACATCGATAAGAGGCAGAAATACCTTCAGAAGCAGTGAGCTGAACCTCAGTCTTTAGCAGCACAGGGTCACCCCATGTAGAGAGAGCAGGAGACTTAGAGTGCTTTTCCCCATACACTTGACCTGAACAAATAAATAGTAAACCTTCCATTAAATGCAAATCATGTTACAACTTAATAATTATGCAATAGACAATGACATGAGTGTTATTTCAAACTTGTGCATGTATAAGTGTAAATGAGAAAAAGAGGGGTTGTCTCACCTCCCTTTATCACTACCAGAGTCCACATGTCCCTCCAGCTTAATGTGACAGCCACCTGACTACCTAAACCTTTCAAAAGGTTCTTTGCAGCATCCTTCAAGTGGAAAGTCCCCTCATCCTGAAAAGATCAATAAGCAGCTCACTTAGTGACAAACACCCAAAACAACAATGTTGGAATGAAGAGGTAATTCTATAACCTTAATAGTGAAGATAAGGATTCTACCACGTGTGACCATGTTGAGGAATAGGATCATGGCTTCATCCTCATGAGGAGAATAAGTGTCAAACACTCTTTTGGCCATCACATGACCCTGAAAGAAGAGATTACAGCAAAGTGTTCTCATACAACCGACAAAATAATTGGAAATGTGATGTAGTGAACACCTGAAAGAGTCCGTAATAGTCAGAGGATAGATCGTGATGTATAAATGTTTAATATTGATGAATTGTGCTTACAGTGGCCTGATTAAGAGCAATAACATGAATGCCTCTACCCTGCTCCCTCATCTCATCCTCCAGCACCTGCAAAAATACATCAAATATCATCCCACTTTAATGCAATCTAAAAGTAACCCTGTATGAACAAGTAAACATGTTCATACAGATCAGTCAATAAACAATTTTCAGAAGAACTTTTTTTAGGCACTTGTGAAAAATTTTGCATAGTAAGGATTTCTTAACAAATAATGCAATAAATAGTTTTCATTTATCAATTAACATCATACAAATGTCCAGTAAACATAAAACAAAATGAATATTTGGAGTGACCAACTTTGCCTTCAAAACAACATCAATTCTCCTTGGTACAACTGGACACACATAGGATGTTCCAAGCTTCTTTGAGAATTTGCAGCTGTTCTTTTATAAACTCAGCCTAAAAAAAGAAACGTCCTCTCACTTTCAACTACTTATTTTCAGCAAATTTAACATGTGTAAATATTTGTATGAACAAAGATTCAACAACTAAGACATACACTAAACAAGTTTCTCAGACATGTGACTAACAGAAATTGAATAATGTGTCCCTGAACAAAGGGGGTGTCAAAATCAAAAGTAACAGTCAGTATCTGGTGTGGCCACCAGCTGCATAAAACACTGCAGTGCATCTCCTCCTCATGGAATGCACCATATTTCCAAATTCTTGCTGTGAGATGTTACCCCACTCTTTCACCAAGGCACTTGCATGTTCCCAGACATTTCTGGGGGGAATGGCCCTAGCCCTCACCCTCCGATCCAACAGGTCCCAGACGTGCTCAATGGGATTGAAATCAGGGCTCTTCGCTGGCCATGGCAGAAAGCTGACATTCCTGTCTTGCAGGATATCATGCACAGAACAAGCAGTATGGCTGGTGGCATTGTCATGCTGGAGGGTCATGTTAGGATAAGCCTGCAGGAAGGGTACAATTTATTGCCCTGGCTACATCTGCAGTCCTCATGCAGCATGCCTAAGGCATGTTCATGCAGATGAGCAGGGACCATGGGCATCTCTTCTTTTGGTGTTTTCCAGAGTCTCTTTAGTGAACTAAGTTTGTATAACTGTGACCTTAATTGCCTACCGTCTGTAATCTGTTAGTGTCTTAATGAATGTTCCACAGGTGCATGTTTATTAATTGTTTATGGTTCATTAAATCAAGCATGGAAAACAGTTTAAACTGTTTACAATAAAGATCTGTAAAGTTATTTGGATTTTAACAAAATTATCTTTAAAATACAGTGTCCTGAAAATAGGAACGTTTCTTTTTTTTGCTGAGTTTATGTTCTCATGCTTCTGTCTCTTCATGTAATCCCAGACTGACTTGATGTTCAGTGGGAAAATCTGTGGAGGCCATGTAATCTGTTTCAGGGCTCCCTGATCTTCTATTTGCAAAAGGAATGTTTAGGCGTCTAAAATGTATATTTCCTATTGACACACTAAAGCTGAAGATATAAATAACCATCTTGAGAAATATTTTTTGTGAAACATCTAATGTGCCCAAGACTTTTGCACAGTACTGCATAAGGTGGGGTCCAAAAGTCTGAAACCACTAATGAAAAAGTTTCTATTTCGTATTTTTCTTAATATGTTTTTCTTATTACAAATCATATTATCAGCAGAACTATGAATCAACTTTTTTTTATTTTATTTGTAAAACTGAATGATTTAGGTCAGCATGAATTTTGGAATTTCTAGTATTTATCATGTCATTTTTATTTAATAACACCACACACACACATGCAAGGCACAAGTTTGTGCAAAACCTTCAATGGAAGAGCATTCAATGGAAGCTAAACAAATCTGACCACTTGTACAAAATATTTAACATTGTGTGATGACCTCTGCTGTTGGTTTCGGGATTCGCAGTTTGGTACCTGTGCCCACTAATTGCCTCAATTGGCAGTCAACTGGAAACACCTGTGACCGTGCCTTAGATGCTTCTTAAGAGTTCACCAACTGAGCCAAGAGATAGGGAACTTTGGTTTTGGACTTTGCTTGCATTGTATTTTGGTTACCCTTTGCGTTTGCATTTCAATCTCAACATTGCATTACACTTTCAACCATGCATCTTGCTTTACACACTGATCTTACTGATGAATACAGAAACACTGTTATTTTCTTTAATTGATTTCATTTTATTATTGTTGCTTTATTTTGTAATAAAATAAACATTACTTTTGAGCTTATAATTTGGTTTACGTGTGTCCCTTGTTTTTGTTGCTTCCCTTGAGCCAAGGGTCGTGTGACAGATTTGCTTACATTGGATTATTGAACAAAAAATTGTGCAGCATCTTACAAATTTAATTTAATTTTTTTATTTTGTGTCAAATTTTCTTTGTTTTACATTTTCCAAAATCAAACAGTTTCTCTTCTATTTACAGGTTTACAACAGATCCTTGAGATTTTAAATGTGATCTCTGACTTTTATGCATGCCTGGGAACTTTGTAGCAAAAATGGCTAAAATATAACAAGTTTTTGACTCAGAATCACTTACCGTTGTGCCGTCCACTGCAACGTACACCTTAGAGCGACTCGAATACACCTCAATATCCAAAACCTTCCTGCCACTGGCTAGTCTGCGTGGGGTTTCCATGTTGGGCATGGCATCATCTGAAAATTTGTTCAATGAAAGCAAAAACCTCATGTAAGAAACGCATCTAAACATGTTAAAAATCCAAAGAAACTTTTGAAAGCTCGTGAATTTCTATGTACAATCGAATTTAAAAAAAAAAATAAAAAATTCCGATATAGCATCATGAACATCCTGCAGTTATTTGAACTGCTTGTGGTAAAATTATTCCACACAAGGTGGAATGTGAATCGAACATGCATGCGTCATGTGATCCACATTACCGTAATCTTGAGCAGCATCCTCTTCAATCGCAACTCTCCTTGTATCAAGAATGAGTTTGATATTCACAATCACTGTGATCAGAAGAAACAGGACAGCACTGACCTGCAAAATCAACAACACCAGTCAAAAACTGTTAACTGCAATTGACTACCTCCGTCTAAAAACTGATTTTTAGGTTTTATGATACAGCTTAAATTGCAAGGTGAAAAAGCAACCGCCCAATGGAAGGGTTCATGGCTAATCTTATAATGTGCTGACCTGGCAGATTCGACGTACTGCTCTTTTGTTTGTGAGTCTGTATTTCCAGGTGAGGTAGAGGCTGCGCTGCTGGCGGGGGATGAAGGGCTTGGCTCTTGGATTGGGTGTCCAGGTGTCCATACCTGCAGTCCTGCCCACTGCTCCTGATTTCAACACCTGCGATCACGTCTTTTTCATCTACACAACACAGTGCAATCATAGCAGTTGTTATAAATGATGGGAAAATCTTGCAATTTCCAAATGTGATGCTGGGGGCACGTCTTACATGTAGCGTAAATACAAATGTATGGGGTCAGGCAACAAAAACAATACTAAATTGCACAAGTGAACAATAATAAAAACACGTGCACGAGTTAGTCGCATTAATATTTAATTATAAAACAGTGACTACAGCAAACACATGGAAGCAGTAGTCTTAACGTTAACTGTCTCAAGTATTACTTTTGAAATTCTTTCCAAGAGCAATATCTGTTAACACGAAACAGAATATATGTTATGGACTGTTTACCTCAGCAGCATGTTATGTCGCCTAGGAAGCGACGTCCAGACGCGCCTGAAAATATAACTGTAAACTGTAAATTCGTTTATAAACGTGTCTAGTAACGTTTGGCCACATGTAGGTAAAGTGTTCTTGAAGCCAGATAACATGAGAAGCCCTCATGGTTTGCTTTTCAAAATAAAAGGCCCACATTCTTTTGTAGAAATTGTTTGTACAACGTGTACACACACACACACACACACACACACACAATTAAAATAAATAAATAAAAATACATTATAATAATAACTAATAATAAAAAAACAGGGCATTTTTATTTTGTTTCATACACTATTAAATGTTTCATACAGAGGGCAAGTGATAAATCTTAAATATTTTTTTTTTTTTATGTTGTTTGTTATTAGAAACTAGTTAGTAAATCTGAAAAGGTTACTCATTTTGAAGAATATGTCAGCATGATAAATATGCTGTAAATTATGTTGACGCTGGACAATCATGGAGTTTTACACTAGTTAGAAGTGTTAGTGTTTAACATGGCTTTAACACTCATTTATCAGCTATATTATGTCACTTTGCAAGATTGGAATTACAAAATTCTAAATTCACAGAAATGGTCATTTAAAGGTTCACTGAGTTCTTAATAGGTGATGACTATATGATGGTGTGACAAATATCTATGAGAAGCTCAATTCCCAATCCACAAAGTGGATGCAAACTAATTTATCAGTTTATCAGGAAGTGGAAAAAAAACATTGTTTTTGTTGTTGCACTGTCATGTTGCTGACTCTCTGTAATTCTTTTTTCTTGAAAAGCTCCTCCACTAAAGGAAAATATGGGACCATGGTATGTTGCTGTTTTTTTAGATTTCAAACTAATTTAAACATAAAATTATTTACAGACCATGAATCAGATCTGAAATATGACCCACTAGTCTACATTATTATTATGCCACTTCATGTTGTTGCTGATATGCAAAACCCTTTCTTCAGCAAATTACACAATACTCATTTAGGGAAAACATGTAAATGGCTGAAATTATGTGTTGTTTAGGATTGTAACTCAAAGTGTTTATTCAAGGGAATAATTTTTTTTTTGCATTATGTAACCTTTCAGTGCTGTTTTCATAATTTATTGTGCATGGAGTCAGTATAGGTATGAAACAGTACTTCAAAAATCCTTTTTGTTTCTCATTCTTACCTTTTGGTAATGTTATTCCACATCCTCCAGAGTGTCAAAGAACTGTCCTACCCAAGAGAGCCCATTTATCTGACATGGAGGAAGGGACCTC
Source organism: Moxostoma hubbsi (assembly GCA_032164185.1). NCBI lineage: Eukaryota > Metazoa > Chordata > Actinopteri > Cypriniformes > Catostomidae > Moxostoma > Moxostoma hubbsi. Next base: position 21,743,237 of record JAVLUX010000010.1, read on the forward strand.
CACCTCGTCAGCTGATTCAAACACATTTCATGCGAATCTTATTAATAAATCTTACTAAAATGTTATTAACTCTGAATTTCTCTTGATACTAACAAAGGTATTAAATCACAGCACATTTATTTTTTCATCTCCCCCTCCTCCAACCTTCTGTCCTCTCACCCAGAGGTGCCCCCTGCTTCTCTGGTGGTCTGGCCTGCCAGCAGAAAACACTTTAGGGGTGAACAGTTCTCCCTTCATTGCTCAGTAAATGATGGTAATTCAACAGGCTGGATGCTGAAAAGGCTTCAATTAGCTGAAGTGAAGTCTTGCTGTTTGCAGTTAAATGGTACAGAATCTACAAATAGGCCTGAAGAATGTTGTTTTATTGGCATCAATAGTAACAACATTGGACTGTACTGGTGTGAGAGTCCTACTGGTGACTAGCGAAGCAAAATCATCAATATCACTGTGAGCTGTAAAAATATAAGTGCCGATAATACAGATTTAAATCACACTGGAACATTTAGGGTGCTTTCACACTAAAGCTTTTGCTCCAGACCCAAATTAGTTTGATGTTAGAGTTCGGTTTGGTTTAGTGAATGCTGACTTCCTTGGTTAACCAGCATTACCAGAGACCACCCTTACGAAACAAAAATATATGGCAATATATTGGAAAATAGGGCGGCACGGTGGTGCAGCGGTTAGCACTGTCGCCTCACAGCAAGAAGGTCGTGGGTTCAAACCCCGGTTGCCCCGGCCTTTCTGTGTGGAGTTTGCATGGGTTCTCCGGGGTGGGTTCTCTCTGGATGCTCTGGCTTCCTCCCACCATCCAAAGACATGCAGGCTAGGTTAATTGGTGTCTCCAAAAATTGCCCTAGGTGTGGATGGGAGTGTGAGTGTGTGTCTATGTGTGGCCCTGCGATGAACTGGCGACCTGTCCAGGGTGTACCCCGCCTTTCGCCCAATGTTAGCTGGGATAGGCTCCAGCCCCCCGTGACCCTGTACACAGGATAAGCGGTTGACGATGGATGGATGGATATTGGAAAATATAATGTGATATATTAAATCATATATGGGAATCTAGTGCTTATATTTTTCAGTATTTTGCATTATATGCATGAACCGTGTATGGCTATATATTGATAAAAAATATATATAGCAATAACAAGACAAAAACTGTACTACATTTTTACATGTAATAGCTTTATTGATAAAATATATTCCCAATATACCTACAAAGGTCCCCAATTTTTTACATATTTGCTTTCCATATAGTATTTCAAACTTTTTGGACAAAATCTGCAATTGTAGAATTGTATATATATATATATATATATAATTAATACATATGGATATATATTACACTCAAAAAAATATTTTAGCCTATATATAAGATTTATCCATTTCAATTCAATAACAAATTTCTATCTAATTGAACTGAATAGTCTTGAAGAAAATATAATTAATAAAACTTGCATTTTGTAAGATGTATACATTTTATTTAGTTAAAGATTAAAGATATAAAATGTTATTAAATTGAAATGGATAAATCTTGAAAATAGGCTAAAACATTTTTTGAGTGTACAGTACATATCTCCTCAAATTTGTGTATATTTATTTAACTTACATATTCCCATATATATGTGACTATATGTACAACAAATATTTTAACATATATTTAACCACACACTACCATTTTTTATCACACACACATCTATATATTATGAAGTGTATTATTGTATATAAAATATTGCATGTTGTAAGGCTGGCGTTTTTTAGGAGGGGTTTATTATCTTTAGTTAGAAAGTCGGAAGAATTGTCTGGGCTTTATTTCATGTTCCTCTCTCTGTTCCCAGATGGTGAGGTGATCCTCTTGAGCCCAGTTCACCTAGTGATGAAAGGAGAGACAGTAACTGCAATGCAAATCCTGGTTGTATAAGCTCAGCCAGACTCTACTCTACAAAAATGCTGTCAATGTCCTGTCACTGAATGGCACTAAAATGACAACTGAGAATTTCACCAAAGTAGATGAGGGGTTTTACAAATGTGCTTTTGCCATTTCAAGTTTGTATAGTTCAGAGAACTGGCTTTCAGTTAGAGGTACGAAATCTGAATTTCATTGCTGTATGTATTTCCATTTCAATAAATTTGTTATATAAACTTGTATCTGTAGAGAACTCCTCAGTTGACTCACAAAAAAAGGTATGAGATACAGATATAATACCTGTGATTTAATTTGGGTCACTTATCATTCAATACCTGTGCTCAAACACTTCTGAATGATTTACCTGAATGATTAAATCCTGTTAATTTTTTCCATATTCAAATGGTTTTTCAATGATAACATAAACCTTTAAAGACCTATCATGAACTCCGAAGCTGTTCATCAAAGGCCTTTATTAAAGCCACGGGTCTGTGTTATTTCAACTTCATTGTTTAAAAATCGTGTATAATAGTGGAATTCCCAGTGAACAACTACAATACACTACCCATGGTCCAGCACAGACAGATCCACTAATCAGAGATCTGGACAACAAAGTCCCCAAAAAAGTCCAGCAGCAAGCGCCTACTTCCATGATGCATTGTGAATGACAGAATCAAGTCAGCCTTACTACACACTCGAACTAAATATATATTTGCATGCATCAAAACATTTTCTATATTTATAATCAACAACCTAAAATCAATAGTTTTATATATTTCCATATTTTTTTATTAGATTACATCATTCGTAGTGCTTCATGGTATTGAATGAATGAGGAATCCCCAAATATAATAAATGTGATCAAACACAGACTGAATCAGCCAGTAGCTAACACTGATGCTAACTGGCGCTCAAGGTCGAGCAGACAGCGGCACTCAGCTCAGAGCACAGCTGGGCCCAGGACTCTGATAGTGGGTGACTCCACAATCAGAAACATTAGCAGCAGGGATACAACTACGTGCTGCCTTCCACAAGCAACAACTTCTGATGTAAACAGGGAACTTCAGAATATACTGATGAAATATCAGACTGCAAATCGACTCATCATTCATGTGGGGAAGAATGATATTCATAAAGAGCAGTCAGAACTCCTTAAGAAGGATTTCAATGAACTTTTTGAAACACTTAAAAGACTGAAAGTTCAAACATTCATCAGTGGACCACTTCCAGCAAGAGGAACAAACAGATTCTCACGGTTGCTTGGGCTTAATACATGGCTGCAAAAAACCTGTAATATAAAAGGAGTGAACTTCATTGACAACTTCAATCTTTTCTGGAGTCAGAGGCAACTGTTTCGACAGGATGGCCACCACCCAAACAAACTTGGTTCAAGAGTGCTAAAGGACAATATCTACTTCTCCCTCAATCATCCTTCTGCAGTGTGTGCCAATCCAATCAATCTGAATGGCACACACACACCTGGACACAGTATGAATGACCACAGGACTTCACTTCAGCACCTGAATGGACATTTGGTTGACAGTTCACACAAGGACAAGGATAACACCACTCAGCCACAACAATTTCTGCTCACGCACACAATCTCAGCTGAGCCCTGCCCACAAAGCTCACCACAGACAGACTGTGACATATTAGAACTGCTCCAAGATTCAGCACCCAAGGACGACTTTCTGGAAAACACCCAGGGAGACCAGGACAGCATATTACAGCCAATAACACAGCAACAGCCCCTCTCACCAGACACGTTATCCCTCTCTCCAGCATCTCCACATCTGTGCTTCTCAGAGAAAATGGAAGAACTTGTGTATGCTGGAACCAAACTATCCCACTCATTTGCTGCAAGCCCCCAGATATCAAGCAAAAAACGGCAGGCCCCTAAATCACCAAAGCCTGCAGGCAAAGCTTGCCCTCCCCCTCGTCCTGTGAGAGCTCTTCGGCCTCTGCCACAACGCAAGGGCTCACACCCTCCTCCATCTGCCCGAGGTGAACCAAAAACAACTGATACCAGCTCTCAGTGATATGTGTCGGGTCCCCACTATGATAACAGTAACTTTCTCAAATGTTTACAAAACAAGTGGGAACCCAGTGTGCCTGTAACTTTCTCTATTGCTGTTCGATGTCATGATAGAAAGTCTAAGGCCTTCAAAAGCCATACAGCAAACCCATCTAATCTGGTGCCTATTACACACCAAACTAAGATTGCTGTGGGGTCAAAAAGTAAGACTGTTAAGTTAGCACTTTTAAACATCCGCTTATGGCGTTAGATCTTGGACAAAACATCGCAAGCGCAAAAACACAGCGCGCAAGTGATTTTCAACAGTGTGAGCACACAAATTAACAACTTGCAAGCAAAAATAACAAAACCGCAAGTCATGATAGGTCTCACACACAAGCGCAGATCTGTACACACGCGCGGGTTATTTTCTGCACGCGCACGCGAAGATCTGTACACACGCGCGGGTTATTTTCTGCACGCGCACGCGAAGATCTGCACACACGCGCGGGTTATTTTCTGCACGCGCACGCGAAGATCTGTACACACGCGCGGGTTATTTTCTGCACGCGCACGCGAAGATCTGTACACACGCGCGGGTTATTTTCTGCACACACGGGCAGCTAAAACCTTTACGAGTTTTGGCACAGTTTTGACACTCAGGGGCGGGGCCCAATCCTAATGCTATTGGCTGACCAAATCCTGTATTGATTGGCTGAATCTCTTCGAATCTCTCGTGATTGGCTGTTGTTGGACGAGAACAGACAGAAAGCGGGAAGATTGAGAATCGGATGATGGCGAACAGTAAAGAGGTATGGGTTCTTTCTAAATTCCTAATTAATAACGTAGCTGTAAGATGTTTTGTGCATTGGAGAAGCAGCTTTCTTATTCACAGCAGCGCCATCTTTCATTTTTAACGGGAATGAAAGCGAGTCTATGAGGGATAAACGTACATCTCTTCTGTGGGTTGTACTGTTATTTAATGTGTTTTTGGATTGTTCTGCTTACAAAACATATCAATATCATTCATTGCAAAATCTTTGGCAATCTAAATGTTAAGTCAAAATATGATTAGCTGATGCTAACATCTACGACATGTTATTATAGGTTAAGATTGCCAAATCCAGTAACTTCATTTTAATGTTCATGTTTTTCTTTCTTTCATCGGTACAAGGATGTATTTCGGCCTGAGCATATGATTCTGAAGCATATGAGCGCATTCTTCTAAAATGGCTGACCCAAGTTTGCATGTAAGTGATTCAAATGTTTACATAACTGGCTAGTGTTACTTAAAGATAAGGTAACACAGCCACCCCTTGATGGTATAAACAAAAAATAGCTAGACACTTGTAAACATTTTTTTTTTTTAAATGTAATGTCAAGTGTAAATAACTCATACATTTATTAAAGATATTAACATTTAACTTCAGGTCAGTTGTTTTCTCACAACATGCTACTTCTTGCTTAAGATTATAGCGATATGAGTCACATGACCTCAGCATTTGCAGGGCCCCTTTTTCAATATTTTTATCAGAAATGTTGCCCACTCAGCTCCTTCCCTTATCCTCTCATAGTTTTTTTTTTATTCCCTGTATACAGAACTGTTTTATGATTAAGTAAAGGTGTAATTAATTTTATTAGTGGAACATAGACTAACAGTATTATTTTCAAAGCTTGTTTACTGATACTTATTTGTCTTTGTGCTCTTAGGAAATTCTAAGATATCAGATTCTTTCAAGACTGCTGTCCAAATTAGAACTAGCTCTCATAAGATCACCAATTGATCTTGATTTCCTGGAATTTACATGTCGTCAAGAAATGTACTTATGTCAGACCCTGTCAAGACATATTGATGTGCCATCACCAGTCATCCAGGCCCTGGAGGAGCTCTTTTCCCTTGTCAGGCAGCAAATAGAACATACAACTCCAGAGACAGAAGTAACTACTGTGGCTGGCAGGACAGGGCGTCCAAAATATAGCATTGAAATGGAGACTTTGTCTGAACTTTGTGAACTAAACTTCCCTGTACACTACATTGCAAAACTTCTCGGCGTTTCATGTCGCACTGTCAGTAGACGAATGAGAGAATTTTGTTTTTCCACCAAAAAATACAGTAACATCAGTGATCAAGACCTCAATAGATTGGTTGCCCAGATTAAAAATGAAATGCCCTCTGCTGGATACAGAATGGTCAAAGGCAGGCTTCGGTCCATGGGGATTCACATTCAGTGGAGAAGAGTTGCTGCTTCAATGCATGAAGTGGATTCGATAGGAGTCCTGTCCAGAATGTATGGATTGGGATGTGTGGTACGGCGCACATATTCTGTGAGAGGGCCCCTGTCTCTCTGGCATGTGGATACTAATCACAAGTTAATAAGGTTGTGCCAATGTCATGTACTTTTATGAGTATTTCTTATTTATTAACATAAGATGAAATAATGATTTATTTTGGTTATGAAATGTTAAAGGCCCGGTTTCACAGACAGGGTTTAGATTAAGCCAGGATTAGGCCTTAGTTAAATTAGGACATTTAAGAAGCTTTTTTTAAACATGCCTTAGAAAAAAACAATGCAATAGTGAGACAATATTTTAAAATATGTCAGTGCTAGTTACTTGCAGCTAAAACGGCTCAATCATGCGTTTAGTCTGCGACTAGGCTTAAGCCTTATCTATGATATCGGGCAAAAATAACTGTTAAAAATATAAACCCATGTCCTTGCATTGTAGTAGTAGAAATCCAGACACAAAATGCTCATTTAGTTTCAAATCCTTGCTTAATAGGTACAACATTGTCATTTTTGGAGCAGTGGATGGATACTCCAGGAAGGTAAGGGCTACTGGTGTTTTTCTTCCAACGTTGCAGTTGTGCAAATTTTATATGATGGATGGTTGTATCACCAAGTTTATGTTACAGATAATGTGCTTGAATGCTGCAACAAATAACCGTGCATCAACAGCCCTTTGCTTCTTCAGAGAGGCAACTGCTCAATATGGTGTACCCTCAAGGTAAATCTTTGAAAGCATAACCACCATTTCTTCACATCAAAGTTGCATGAACTATACAGACATGTTTTTTAATTTTTTAATAAAAAAAAAACATTTAAGAGTCGGATTTATAATTATTTTCCAACACATGGCCTGGAGAGTTTGTGTTAAAGTCTCCCCAAACAAAGCATAGCAGCAGATTATATACTGTTATACTTTATGCAACTATTGGTTGGGTAATATACATTTCTTTATCTTTTAAGGAGTTTGCAAACTAAGCAAGCATACTCTGTCTTGGTGAGATTCACCAAAAATGAAAATTCTGTCTGAATTCACTCACCCTCATGTTGTTTCAAACCTTTATAAAAAAAGAAAGAAATGTTTCTCAGAACACAAAAGATGATTTTTTTTTTTTTTGAAGAATGTTGGTAACCAGACAGTTTGGGTTGTCATTGATTTCCATTGTATGAAAAATACAGTGAAAGTCAATGGGAACCAAAACTGTTTGGTCACAAACATTCAGCAAAATATAATCTTTTCATGTTCCACAGAAGAAATTAAGTCATACAGGTTTGGAACAACGAAGATAATATTGATGATAAATAATTGATTGAATGATATATCCAAAATAAGTCTCAACTACACAATTTCAATTGTTTACATGCAATTTTGAAAACCGGGTTCTTTTTTTGTTTTTTCAAAATATAAATCACAATTATCCAAACACCACACTCAATTTGCATAATTCCTAGATTGTTTGCAAAATGACACACTTCAGTCAAAACATATACACATTTGTGAAAATGCTATTAGTTTTCATTTAACTGACACAGTCCTCAATGATCAGACACTATTTCAGCCAGTTTCACACTGCTGTGATAAATAAACACATTTGTAAAAAATTTTTTTATAAAATTTTAGGAAATAGAATGTGCTAGATTTGAGACAGACATTGTTATGTAAGGGATAATTTAGATGAAAAAAAACAATAGTGACAAACCCACAACATTCTTCATGATTAGTTTGAGATATAGGGAGAATGTACACAAATAGGCCTACTATAAACTTACCAAGCACTGCACAACACTGATGCTGCAGACTGCGATTTTGAAGCCCAAAAAAAGCGCATCCATCCAGACAAATAGGGTTGGACAAAAAAAGTTTATAAAGTTGCACTTTTTTTGGCTTCAAAATTGATTATTGTTTTTCTCTTTTTGAATCATTCAGATTCTGTATTACATCCTAATTCTGTAACTTATTCCTAATTGTATTCATTACAGAGTCAGAGCAGACCAGGGGGTGGAGAATGTGGAAATAGCAAAGTTCATGTTTTCAGTCCGTGGAACTGACCGTGGGAGCTTTATGTCTGGAAAAAGTGTTCATAACCAGAGGTGCACCATAGCACTTTAACATGTTAAGATGAACACAAAATATTTTTTTCTTAATTTTGACTTCACTTTAGTTATTTTAACTGTTCTCACATTCATAGGATTGAACGTCTATGGCGTGATGTAAGGGTCTGTGTCACCTCTAAGTACTGTGATACACTACAAAGTCTGGAAAGAGATCAGCTACTTGATTTGTCCTCTGCGATGGACATTTTCTGTGTCCACTTTATATTTCTACCTAAACTAAAGGCAGACTTAGAAATTTTTACAGCAGGCTGGAACCACCATCCACTCAGCACAGAGGGAAATTTGAGCCCAGAACAGAAGTGGCAAATTGGATTGCTGCAGACACAGATTGATCAGCCAGAGAATCTTGAGGTTGCTCTCCTGTTCATTGACTAAAGTTTTTCATTTATAAATTAAGTGCAATGGCCAATGTCTCGTAATTTATTTGTTCTCTTAATCTATTTTGCTGCAAAATAGGATATCCATGAGCCTGACATTGATTGGGAAGTAGCAGCAGACCATGATGGAGAAAATGTGGATGGTGCAGTATTGGTCCCAGAGTTTGAGTGTCCACTGAATGAGGAGGAACTGGCAGAACTTAACTCTCTCATACAACAGAGTGATCCCAACACTCCACTTACAGACCTTTATGTAATCTGCCGTGAATATGTGGCTGGCAGATGCAACCTCTAATAATTTTAGTGGAATTTGGCTTTAATGTAACCGTTTTCATTTCAGTTTTGAAAAATTGATATTTTTTTCACAAGTCTGTTAAGAGCATTACTATAATTACACTTCTAAATTGCAATGACCATTCTTAAATAACACTGATTTGGGTTATTTTGATAGAGCATGAAGTATGGTAATTATTTACACTGTGATATGTCAACATAATATGCTGAACTGGTGCTAATCTAATATTGTAAATTAAATTACAGAAAATGAGATGTCTATAAATAAATGCAACTTTTCAAAATCATACTTGTAAACCATTTATTTCAAGAATGTTGTCAAATTCAGTTAGATAAAGAAATGTGTATTTTGTTATAACAATCTTAAAACCTTTGCTACTTGTTTATATTGTATAGATATATTTTGTCTCTAGGTGAAAGACACTGAAGGTATATCTTTATATGAATGGTAAATTATATCAATAAGCTGATTAAAGTTTAAATGCTGTCATAACAATCTTAAAACCTGTTACTTATTACAGCTTTTATTATGTACCTAAATTTCCAACAACATTGCAACACAACATTAATATAAAAAAGATATATAAACATATATAAAGATATGTAAACATAAACATTACCTTACATTGTTGCTGTATGAAACTAGTGGCGACCAAACTCTTGGCTATTATTTATTGCTTCTGAAATGATTTCTTGAAACTCCTGATATGAGCCGAGGTGTTTTGTTGGAAAAGTAATGCAGACAGCACAAGCATTTACAACTGGGTAGCATGTGCTGTGATGACCATAACGCACGTCACAATCATGGTCAAACTCAATGTGGATTTTAAAGCACTCTCTTTGTGATGCAATTAGTGGGATATGTGCTTGTCCTGTGAGCCACTGCAAGAAGCTGCTTACAGTGATGGAATTTTCACTGATGTTTCCTACTCCCTTCTCTAGTTCTTCTAAACAAGATTGATTAAAAAAAAAAATTATATATATATATATATATATATATATATATATATTCAACAGTACTTTTAAGTAATTGAAATGAGAAACTACTTTATATGTTAGTAAATTTTACTCAACGCACCTTCATCCTCCAACTTTTGTATAAAATCCTGTAAAAAGTTAATGATGCGGCACTCTCTGTGGCGGCGGAGTGATCCTTCCTCGCTGAATATGGGAGCCAGGGCAAGCTCTAGGAATTCTGCATCAACCTAAAGAGTTGAGGAGAGAAACTTGTATATTATTAACAAGTGATACATAAAAAGATCTTATACAGTGGTTGTACATTTAAAAACCTTTTTCAAGTGTCCAGGTACAAAAAGCTGCAGGCAGGTCTCACTGTGATGTACCAGCATGTCTAGGAAACCATACAACTTCAGTCCATCACAGACCTGCTGCAACATTGGAATTATCCTCACTGCTGAGTGTAGAATGATGGCACTATATAGAAAAAGAACAGAAGTGAAGAACTGAACATTTCAACAACTGCATACAAGTTAAATTACATACTCAATAATGTCCTTCTTCCGCTCAGGGCCAATGGCCCCAGTATACCCGCTTGTTAAAATCCTGTCAGACATGTTTACCATAGCATCTGTGTCTGAGGCATCAATCTGAAAGGAGACAAATGTCAGTGTTAATATTGCTGTCAGGACTAAAGCCAAATGTTTAGGGACACCCCCTTTTAATTAACATGTTTGCCTATCCTATTAGTTACAGAGAACACATCTTAATGCAGACTGCCAGCCAGAGTCCATCACCCAACAACAGTGTCTTAACTCACTAATGCTCATACCTAAATTATAACTATATCCATGCAGCTTGTAAAACAAAAAATGTATTAAGTTACAGCATCAAGTACTAGATTAATCCTTCTGACTCAAGCATATTTGAATGTTGGTGTTCAGATGTGTATCTTAATGTATTTGCTCTACCGGTAGTTTTTAAAAACCTTTTCAATAAGCTCTATGAGCTCTGGATCGGTGACATTGTCTTTGGATATTTCATCCTTGTTTATTGCTCCTGTGCAGATGTAGTCATAGCACCATTTTTTCAAAAAATTTGGTGGGGGGCCCCCTTGTGCTACACTGACTGCGAAGATCTCCCCACAAGTCCTGCAGTAACAAAGAAGTGAATAAGTTGAGCATATTGAGGTAAAATACTGTAAGTATTGTGTTGATATGTTCATAAATGTATATATAATAACATGTCTGACAAACGTCTGTAGCTGCTGCATTGTGTCTAGTTGTTACAGTGTATCGTCTATTCATTATTATAGGCTGTTTTAAAATAATATGTTACAAAATGTACAAAAGTTTTAAAATATAATGCATCATATTTTATCATCACGTGAAGATTCGCTGTAAAACTCTGAAAGAATCTGCCCAACGCACGTCTGTCTGTTCTTCCTTCAGGTTACCGTAGTAATTTTAGTAAGAATGCACCAGTTTTTTTAGTGACTGTCTGAACAGTCCATTTTTAAATAACAGTAGACACCATAACATTGCGTTTTTAATATGCATGTTAAATTGAAGTTCAGTTTTGAAGATGCTGCATTGTGTTCGCCTGCTGAAAAGTCACACCATGCAAGATCACTATCGATCATCATTTTCATGATCAATCATTGCTGCCATGTCCTCAAGTACTGTCAAGTACTGTACTCATGCCCATCCCTAATTCTAGCTGTGTTCCAATTCACAGGATTCCTATGCAGTGTACAGTGATCCCTACTTTTGCTAAATAGATTTATTTACTGCTACCTACTTGAAGTTATCTTTCTGATAGTCAGTAATGGAGTACTTTGGGTTTTTTCCACTGTCTCCTCCCTCAAAGAGCTGAGCCTCAATTCCTTTCAGCATTTCTGTTCAAATGGAGAGTCAGCAAATAGAATTACAAAATGCAGTAGTACCTTATATTGAGGCAAAGTAACACATACCAGTTAGGAATTCTTTCCGGAGAGCTCCATTGTCAATCCCATACTCTCCTAGGAAATTAATGCACAGATCATTATTTGGAGAAGATTTTTTTTGCCGCTTCCACTGGACCATGCCCCTCTCAAACATTTCTCCTCTTGTTACACTGATATTGAAAGACGATGTGCTATCCAACCTGTCAGCAAGCTGTGTGATTATGTTGGATAAGCTACAAGACAAAGCAGAAAAGGCAAAAATTTGCAAAATGCAATATTAACCTTAACAATCTCACAGGTCAGACAGATGCCAATGGATATCTTGAATTTTACCTTGTACACGGTTTATCCTCGTTCATCTTTTTCCTGCCTTTGTCCTTCCAGTCAAGCTCTTGTTCAAATTGTCCCAAAAGGCTGCAGAGACAACACAAATGCTCTGATAGCAGTTGTTCCAAATATATTTAGATTTATATTAAATTTGTCACAAACCTTTCACCACAACTGCTTGCATGTAGTTCCACATAGTCTTTTGTGTACAAATTCAAGCAAACTGGACAAGCAACCTATGAAAGGATACAGACATTTGGCACAAATGAAAATTTCTAGACACCCATACACCAAAACATGCCTAAGTGTTAAATGATTCTTCCAGAAACAATTATGTTTATATAAATGTCATGAAATCAATACTAAGTAGATATCCTTGAAATTACTTTGGTGCAACATTAAAGAGTAACTACAATGTTCCCAAAATATGGTAGTGCAAATCTATAATTACCTTGACATCCACCACAGATTTGGAGAATGCTGGAGGCTCATTTGAGGATGCCTTTATTTTTAAAGAGATCAAAGAATGCTTAGACAGAACCTTTTTACAAATACACACAATGTTAATTTCTTTTCAAGAACAATAACCTACATTGGCATTTGCAAAGGTTTAAAACACAGCTTTAAGAGGCACATTATAGAGCATACATTTTTGTTGTCAAAATCATCTGCATCATCAATGATAGACTCCAAATTGGACTCATCATCAGAGATTATCTGTAAAATAAAGTCAAATAAATACTGTAGAGAAACTTTGAATAATGAACCAATAAGTTTGATTTTAGTATAACTTACCTTACATTCAGAGGGACTATTTTGCCCACATTTGTCAATGTGAAGAGCTAGCAGCTGTACAGGTACATAAACCTGACAGGTGATGCACTTGGCTTTAGGCATCCTCTCAAATTCTTTGGCTGACAATGGTAATGGTGAAGTGTCTAATATATGTTGAATTGGCATTATGTAAAGGCATGCCTTTCCTCCGGCTGCCTTTATTATACATCGACCATTGTAGCCTTCTGCATCAGGTGCCAATACTGCCAATGATCGTTGGCCAGATCCCCCTGTTTGGTTAAAATAAACATCTACATCACTTACAGAATACTGAAAACATAAACTGTTTAGTGTATAAGGCCAAGTCAATGTTTCGCATAGAAACAAATTTAGGTGAGATTATCAATTTCTTACCAGCTGCTTTGTACAGCATCCAAGCCCCATCTAATGCTGCCAATTTGGGGAACACTTCACAGAAGAGTGCTGAAATCTGTAAAAATTTAAGTAACACAAGTAAGTGCAATGTAGACAAAGTGGTACTGCATCCCAATTCACCTACTTACACTATACCTTTGAATTATGTACTCTTTTTGAAGAAAAAGTACATACTTTTGAGTGTGTAGCAGAAGAGCAGACAAGCTATGAATGATCACTCACATACTATTTAGGATGGATAGGATACACATTGAGATGCAAGAATGATCACCAGGGCTAGAGTTGAGAACCCCTGTTTAAAAGGATACTTCACCCAAAAATGACAATTGTCTCACCCTCATGTCTTGCCAGATGTATAAAACTTTCTTTCTTCAGATGAACAAAAAGATTTTTAGAAAAATAATCCATCTCTGTGAGTTCATATAATGCAAGTGGATGGGGCCCTCAAAGTTGATGCCTCAAAAACCATACTAAACTAACATGACGGTAATCCATACAACCCCAGTGGATGAAGCAATGTCTTCTGAAGCAAAATGATAGGTGTGTGTCAGAAAAATACTAATAAACTAGTTTAAACTTGTTAAACCAAAAACCATTGCTTCTGACCAACTGTCATAGGAGTACATATGTATATACGGAAATGTCAGCACATTGTGAAGTGCAATGTAAGTGGTGAAGTGAGCGGTGTGAAACTCGTAAGATGTGACACAGAAGCACAGAGGACCATCACTTCTTGCACATTAAAAATATTAATAGTTTAAAATATTTTCCTGAAGCAAGAAAGTCAAATACATCTGGTGACATGAAGGTTTAAAATTATCATTTCATTTTTGGGTGGAATATCCCCTTAAGACTTAGCCTACCTCTGAGTGGTCAGCTTCTTCAGGCACACTTATGGTCCTTCGGCCCAATCCTGCCTGAAGGAGGATAGGATCTTCATTTGCTTTTGGTGTTCGATCCCGGTTTTTATCAAAAAGGAAGAACTGCACTGGAGTTGACTTTCGACCTCTTTTTCTGGCCAGTTTTCCAGCCACTTTAGATTTAAAAAGCCCAGGAAATGCTCTGTGGAAAATCCACAAGACATGAAAGAAGAAAAGATCTTTTACACAAAATAATGTGCATAATAATATTCGGTAACACTTTAAGGCTCCATTAGTTAATTCATTAGTTAACTTAAACTGACAATGAAAAATACTTCTAAAGCATTTATTAATTTTTGTAATTTTTTATTTTCTCATCCAATTTTTTGAGGAGGCCATTCCTGCCATAGACCTACTATTAATACCGTCCTCCTATTTCATTTTAAATACAGTCGATAACTGAGAGGCAAGATGACATTAGCTGCACTTGAATAAAACGAGAGCGCATCCATATGAAGTGTGATAAGAGCAGTGTTGGAAAGGTTACTTTGGAAATGTAATAGGGTACAGATTATAAGTTACCCTATTTAAAATGTAATAAGTAGTGTAGCTATTTCAATTACTTTATTAAAGTAATGTAACTGATTACTATTCTAAATTTCAGATTAGTTACATTTATTTTTAAATTAAATGACACCATTAAATTTAACTAGACACTGGATAAGAGACATGAAAGAAGGGCCGGATGAGCGGTCATTATAAAACCTTGCTACTGATGACATTCATTATCTGTCATATAATGTTGTGACTGACAAATCAGAATCAAACATTTCAGAGAGCGGTGCAATAATAATTTTAATGTACAATTAATTTCCTAACCTGGCCATATTCTGCTGCATCTGCTGTGCTTTTCCAGCCCCAAGGGTCCCAGGGCATGACTGGCTTCCTCTCTGAGCCTGCATTTCATCTACATAAATAATTCATGCAGAGGCTGATGAGTAGTGGATGACCCTTGCAGTACCACACTAACAAGCTGGGAACTATCTGACATCTAGCTATCTACACTTACCATTTTGTGAAACACTAACGTTCCCATCAACATTAACATTAGATGGACCTGCATTCAGGGTACCTCTCAACAGGTCCACTAAACGCCTTGCTGTGTTCTGTATTTCCACCTATTTTCAGTTATTATCAAAGACAGAAAACACACAAATAAACACACACACACACACACACACACACACACACACACACACACACACACACACACACACACACACACACACACATATATATATATATATATATATATATATACATATACATATACACACACACACAAAACATCTTACAGCTACGTTATTAATTAGGAATTTAGAAAGAACCCATACCTCTTTACTGTTCGCCATCATCCGATTCTCAATCTTCCCGCTTTCTGTCTGTTCTCGTCCAACAACAGCCAATCACGAGAGATTCGAAGAGATTCAGCCAATCAATACAGGATTTGGTCAGCCAATAGCATTAGGATTGGGCCCCGCCCCTGAGTGTCAAAACTGTGCCAAAACTCGTAAAGGTTTTAGCTGCCCGTGTGTGCAGAAAATAACCCGCGCGTGTGTACAGATCTTCGCGTGCGCGTGCAGAAAATAACCCGCGCGTGTGTACAGATCTTCGCGTGCGCGTGCAGAAAATAACCCGCGCGTGTGTGCAGATCTTCGCGTGCGCGTGCAGAAAATAACCCGCGCGTGTGTACAGATCTTCGCGTGCGCGTGCAGAAAATAACCCGCGCGTGTGTACAGATCTGCGCTTGTGTGTGAGACCTATCATGACTTGCGGTTTTGTTATTTTTGCTTGCAAGTTGTTAATTTGTGTGCTCACACTGTTGAAAATCACTTGCGCGCTGTGTTTTTGCGCTTGCGATGTTTTGTCCAAGATCTAACGCCATACCACATACAACCTGGATTTTATGTTTTTAAATGAAACTTGGCTAGAAGACAGCTGTAGTGCAACAGTCCTTAATGAAACATCCCCTCCTAACTTTACTTTTCTGAGTGTCTGCAGAGAAGGCAGGAGAGGTGGGGGCTTAGCTGCTCTTTTTAAAGATGTCTATCAATGTAAGCAAATATCATTTGGGAATTACCCGTCTTTCGAATATCTGGGTATTGTGTTAAAAGGCGCTCCACGCATTTTACTTATCATTATTTACAGGCCTCCAAAATACTCTCCAGCCTTTGCTGAGGACTTTACAGAACTGTTATCAACAATTACCTCAGAGTTTGACTGTTTTGCCATTGCTGGAGATTTTAACATTCACATAGACAATGCAGAAACCAATATGACAAAAGAAATCAAAACTGTTTTAAAAACGTTTGATCTGACTTAGCATGTACATGGACCCACACACAATCATGGACACACTCTAGATTTACTTATCAGTAAGGGTCTAAACATTTCATCAATTGTTATTAAGGATGTAGCACTGTCTGATCATTTCTGTATTTTCTTTGATATATTGATCTCTCCTGCCATTGAAGCTAGATCTGTGTCTGTCAAAAAGAGATGCTTAAATGAGAACACTAGTGTACTATTTATGAAGGCTATATCTTTAACACCAAGAATATCTGCTGACACTGTTGATTTTCTCCTTGATTCTTTTAACTCAAAAGTTAAAAGTGTAATTGATGAAATTGCTCCTGTGAAAGTGAGGAAGAAGAGTGGCAGTCAAAAATCACCCTGGAGAAACTCAACAGCAGTGCAAAATATGAAAAGACAATGCAGAAAAGCAGAGCGCATTTGGCGGAAGACAAAACTTGTAGTCCATTATAATATCTACAAAGACAGCATCCATGCTTTTAATATGGAACTAGGCAAAGCTAGACAGTCTTTCTTCTCGAATATTATAAACAGCAACTTAAACAACACACGCACTCTATTTGCGACTGTAGAGAGACTGACAAACCCCCCAAGCCAGATTCCCTGTGAACTGCTCTCAGACAGCAAGTGCAGTGAGTTTGCTTCTTTCTTCTCTGAGAAAATAAATAATATCAGAAAGGTGATCAGCACACCCTTGAGTTGTGCTGGGGTCAGACAAATCAAACCACAACCTGAGAAAGTGGTTACTTTGTCTGACTTCAAAGAAATTGATGGCAAAATTTTGGAAGAAACCGTACGGCACCTTAAAACATCAACCTGCGCCCTTGATGCACTTCCAACATCTTTTTTCAAAAGTGTGTTCAACTGTTTAGAAGCAGATCTCCTAGAAGTGATAAACTCCTCACTTCTCTCTGGGAGTTTTCCAAACTCCCTGAAAACTGCAGTTGTCAAGCCCCTCTTGAAAAAGAGCAATCTGGATAAGACCATATTAAGCAACTATAGACCGATCTCAAATCTTCCTTTCATAGGCAAGATCATTGAAAAAGTTGTCTTCAATCAACTGAACAAATTCTTGAACTCGAATGGATACTTTGACAATTTTCAATCTGGTTTCCGATCACATCACAGCACAGAGACTGCGCTCATAAAGATAATAAACAATATTCGCTTAAATACTGATACAGGCAAATTATCAGTACTGGTACTACTCGACCTCAGTGCTGCATTTGACACTGTCGATCACACCATACTTCTGGAAAGGCTGGAAAACTGGGTGGGGCTTTCTGGGATGGTCCTAAAATGGTTCAGGTCATACTTAGAAGGGAGAGGTTATTATGTGAGTATAGGAGACCATAAGTCTGAGTGGACGCCCATGACATGCGGAGTCCCTCAAGGCTCAATTCTTGCTCCACTCCTGTTCAACCTGTATATGCTCCCAATTAGCCAAATAATGAGAAAGAACCAAATGGCTTACCACAGCTATGCAGATGACACACAGATCTACTTAGCCCTATCACCTAACGATTACAGCCCCATTGACTCCCTGTGCCAATGTATTGATGAAGTAAACAGTTGGATGTCCCAAAACTTTCTTCAGTTAAACAAAGACAAAACTGAAGTCATTGCGTTTGGAAACAAAGATGAAGTTCTCAAGGTGAATGCATACCTTGATGCTAGGGGTCAAACAACTAAAAATCAAGTCAGGAATCTTGGTGTGTCTCTAGAGTCAGACCTTAGTTTCAGTAGTCATGTCAATGCAATAACTAAATCAGCATATTATCATCTGAAAAATATTGCAAGAATTAGATGCTTTGTTTCCAGTCAAGACCTAGAGAAACTTGTGCATGCTTTCATTACCAGCAGGGTGGATTATTGTAATGGACTCCTCACGGGCCTTCCCAAGAAGACCATAAGACAGTTGCAGCTCATACAGAACGCTGCTGCCAGAATTCTGAGCAAAACCAGAAAATATGAACATATCACACCAGTCCTCAGGTCTTTACACTGGCTCCCAGTTACATTTAGGATTGATTTTAAAGTATTATTACTGGTATATAAATCACTCAATGGGCTAGGACCTCAATATATTGCAGACATGCTCACTGAATATAAACCCAACAGATCACTCAGATCATTAGAATCACATCAGCTAGAAATACCAAGGGTTCACTCTAAGCAAGGAGAGTCTGCTTTTAGCTATTATGCCAGCCGCAGCTGGAACCAGGTTCCAGAAGAGATCAGATGTGCTCCTACAGTAGTCACATTCAAATCCAGACTCAAAACACATCTGTTTAGCTGTGCATTTACTGAATGAGCACTGTGCCACTGTGTGTCCGACTGTTTGTACTGTGTTTTATTAGATTTTTTTTTTTTTTTTTTTTTTATTCTAAACTGTTTTAATTATTCTTATTTTATTATTCTTGTTTTTTTTTTCTTTTTAATTTCTACTATGTAAAGCACTTTGAATTACCATTGTGTATGAAATGTGCTATATAAATAAACTTGCCTTGCCTTGCCTTGCCTATTGTACTGTAGTTCATACTCTCGTGAAAGATGGTAAGTACACAGACTTTTATTACAATTTTCAAATACCTTTTTGCTTCAAAACAAAGTTTTTAATATTGTGATTCACCTCAGAGCTTGTTGGTTTGGTTCATGGCTTAGAATTATTTTATGAATGGTGTTATTTAAAGTCTATGAAAGAAATGAATGGGAAAAATACTTGAAACGCACGTCGAGAATAACCTGTGTCATCATTCAGAGCTTGTTCAGCCACTTTGAAGCAAATGCACCAGCTGAGCTGAAGGCTGGTCTTGAATCGCTTTAGCAGCTTTGTAATGAGGTTCAGGGAATGAGGAAGTGGGAGACGGCGATTCCAACAAAGAAATGTCACATTTTATTAACAACAAAACACGATCGCCTAATGCGCAAATGTGTAGCTTCAGACAAATAACTCAAAGTTGCAGAAGAAGGAGAAGAAGAAGAAGGAGAAGAAGAAGAAGAAGAAGAAGAAGAAGAAGAAGAAGAAGGGGAGAGGAAAAAAAAAAAAAAAAATGTCAGCGGCCAACACACATCAGCTTCTCAGTTGGGCTCTCTGGCTTGACTGCCGCTGTCTCCTCTCCTTAAAAGCCCCAATCACTCCTCACTGAAACACAAGACAGGTGTTAAGCACAGGTGGAAATCATTCACCACACATCTCCCCTGCTTCACTCTACACAGCACGGCATTCGGCCACACCTCTAACTCCACTGGTATTTTGATGGCAAAGGTCACGGTGGCACAGTCTCAATTCTGAATTTTGTTTTAATCGACATGCACCGCTTCAAGTCTGCAGCCCTTCATGAAGTTAAACACACATATTTTAACATTTAAAATTTGTCTTTCAACTAGTTTTGAAGCACTTCATGTTTAAGCCATGCCCACATCCAGTTATATCCAAATACAGGTACAGAAAATGTAGCCAAAGCAACAGACACAAACACAGATACAGATAATGCCTTCGCTGCACTCCCTTAGAATTGCTATATATTTAAATGTGTACACGATTTAGTTTCTTGCATCCAACACCTTACCTTGAGAATGCTTCAGTATTTATTGCATTTTAATCACTAATCCCAATGTTAAGATTTAAGGAAAATTGATAAATAGGGGTGATTGTGAATTGCTACGATTACATTTTAGTGCCATGTTAAAAATAAAAGTTAATATCTTGAAAATAAAGTCACAACATTATGAAAAAAAAGTTGTAATGTTTTGCGAATATTCTCATAATAGGCCTTTTACAAGAATGTTTCTTCCTAATGTTTCGAGAATAAAGTTGAAATATTATAAGATTAAAGAATTAAGTCAAAATTACTTAAGTGAAATCATAGCATTCTGAGCATTAAGAGATTTAAAGGAATAGTTCACCCAAAAATGAAAATGTTCTGATAATTTACTTACCCATAGGCCATCCAGAGTTTCTTCGTTCATCAAAACAGAATTTAAGATTTTTAGGATTTTTCAGGCCTCCCCCTTTAAACAATACAAGTGAAAACAATTTTTGATGGTCCAAAATGCATATTTTAGGTCATGCATCACGTGGTGGAGGAGATTTGTATTTGTATAAGTGTATTGTTAAAAATTGTAATTTGATGTGTGTATCGTGGATGCTTCAACCTTCAGAAACCCCAAAGAAAATGCATGATGGGAAAAAAACTAACTTTTCATCGATTGCATATACATGATCTTGAGTGATGGAAGCTCTGGCAAGTAAATTATCAGCAAATTTACATTTTTGGGTGAACTATTCCTTTAAGTCTTAGGCTAATATTATGAGAATAAGTCAAAGCAATATGAGATTAAAGTTGTGAAGTTTTAAAAATATAAAAAAATAAAGTTATAAATTAAAGAGATTAAAGGAGTAAAATTGGATGAATAAATTAGAAATAATTTTACAAAATGCGTGTTTATTATCATAGGAATATGCCACAGAGGCAGCAGCAATAAGAAATTTTAGACTGTTGTTTATGTTAACATGGCACGAAAACGGCATTGTAAAATGCAGACACCGTTGCATGAGCTGTGTGAGAGCTCTAACATTGGCTTTTTGCTGTTACACCAACGATATACTTGAAAATATGGAAAGAACAAGGAAAATCAAGAG
Organism: Moxostoma hubbsi; assembly: GCA_032164185.1. Classification (NCBI taxonomy): domain Eukaryota; kingdom Metazoa; phylum Chordata; class Actinopteri; order Cypriniformes; family Catostomidae; genus Moxostoma; species Moxostoma hubbsi. The sequence goes on from JAVLUX010000010.1 coordinate 21,764,541, forward strand.
ACGGTAACTACTACTAGCAAACTTTTATGTGTGCTGATTGCTTCTCACAATTTTGGTTGTAGGGACTACTGTTTAACATTTAATTATTTATTTTTTTGGTAACTAGTCAAATATAAAAACGTAAAAAATATAAAAACTAAAGTTGGCAACCCTAGCTGGGACTGTATAAATATTTTAATTAATTTGTATAATTTGATGCAATAGCTTACTGAATGTTCAGCAGTGCATGTTATTAAACATGTTATTCCATCGACTACTTTTCTCTTATCAATCACTGTATCAAACAGCTACAAAGTTTACTTATGGTTTTCAGGGAGAAATGTAATGTCTGCCCAATTGGGACAACTAGAATGGAAAGTGTCCAACAGGAAATGCCTAAAACCAAGCAGGATGTGACTGAAATCCAGTGGGATCTTCCATGGATGGAGATGGTCAATCTTCCGGACAAGCAACAACATCCTGGCAGCTGAGCATTCTTCAGAAAGTTTAGATGATATCAGTTACAATTCATGACATATTCCTGGTGTCAGAAAACAGCCACCGTGCTACATAAAGTGAGCAACAGGAAATATGAATGGTAAATTATGTAAGAGGCTGACCTATTAATAGCATATAGAAGTGTTTATCTTCAGCGTGATCTTTAAGGTGCTGTAAGCGATTCTTTAATGGAAAGGTATGCAAAAAATGTTCCTACTCCCTGAAAGATATTACTGAAATAAGTGCCATGAGATATCTCATCGGTCTCTGTGACAGTTCTAGACTTTATAAATAGCAAACAAAAATGTGTTCGCGGACCACAGACTCCGACGCTTTTGACCTGTCAATAATTTTGCGTGTTCTCATAGTATTGTAATTGCAGCATAATATTGAGGCATAATGCCATTTTTATGCCATGTTGTTCATAGCAGTTGTCAGTTGAAGGCACTATTTTGCTGCTGTTGTTTTTAACAACCGTTTCTGCATGATGTTGGCCTCAATAAAGCTAATTTGGTATCTTTGAGTGCATGTTTTGGTAAGAGGGTTCATGGCTAATTCAACAGCTCAGTCTCGTGGAAGTATAATGGCTAAAATCGCTCACAGCATCTTTAAGCGTTATGTAAGACCTGAAACTCAAACTAACCTCTCTTTTTTAATAGACCAGCAGTATAGCCACTATTCGGAGATATTTGTTGACAGTTTAATTTAGTCATAATACAGTATATTGACTTGTTAACATTTGAAGCACATTTGTTTTGGTTAACTGATTATTTGTATTATTATTTTTATGTTTTACAGTTTACCCTTTATTTGAACATGTTTATGATTATTTGCATTCAATGACTCAAATTTGACCTTGTGATTTACTGAAGCGTACTTGCAAAAATGTGACCTTATTTAGTTTTTTTTTTTTAAATCTTGAACTGTTTATAATTTAAGTGGTTTGTAAATGCCTGTAATTGGATTAAAATATATTATTACTTACAGGACTACTTGATTCTGAGTGGTCAATCATGGCAGTTAGTGGTCAAATAACTGTATATTTGTCAGATTTTTTTTTTTTTTTTTTTTTTTTTTTTTACATATCCATGGTACTTTTATGTCTCATATATCACTCTCTTTTGGAAAGTCAATAAAATGACATGCTCACAGATTTGGGTGAATATGTTGCTGTTTCATGAAGCAAAAACATTTTTTGCAACATTTTTCCCTTTGTCAAATTGTTTTGCTACATTAAATCAACAAAAAGTCTGAGCTTTATTGTCCAAAGGATTCTCACTGTTGTCATAATTTCACCCACTTGATGAATTTCACATTACGGCTTGTAAGCACAATGGCTAATAACTGTGAGAGGCTCATGTTATGAACAATTTTTAAAGAATAGTGATGGATGGGAAACATAATGGAGGATGACACCGTCAATGGTGTCAAGGGGAACACTCCTTAGGAGTAAGATTTGTTTTTATGTTACAAACAAACTTTGACATTTTGCAGCTTTTCACATTAGAAAAGTTCATGTTTCCTTCCTCATTTGTCTTGTGTAGACAAATCTATGTCTGCGGCAAAACACCTCTAGCTGAAAAACAGCATGGACAGATGCATGTGTACATGTGTGAATGGTCCAATATTCATATGGCAATGAATTTCCCACTTCCAACCTCAATGCTTGCCATTCAATTACATGTCACCGCAGGGCTGGACTGGTAGTAAAAATAGTCTCTGGAAAAAATCTCTTGTTGTTGTCTCTTGTAATATTGTGTCCCTGGAGCTGTCATCTCAAGAACTGCATGTCCTCATTTTTTTTTTGTGTCCCTCCACCAGCTGTGTTTCTAATGTACAAATTCCAGGCACTGAAGGACCTGACATAGATGGACATGTTTATGCCATACTTGTCAGGTTTACTTGGCATGTTTTGTTTTAAAAGGAAAAGGACCTCTAACAGGGACAAGTCACTACAGTAACTTCCATTTTATACACGAGTGGCAGATGCTAAACTCACTTGTCCCAGACATCCTTATTTGCTGACAGTTTGTCTTGTTCCAGTCCCTCTTTAGAGGAAAACATTTTTAAAATGAATTTATTGAGGTATAAGCAGGAGACAGATAGAGACAGTCAAGATAACTTTTTAAGTGAAACTCCAAGTCTCTTTAACAAGGTCCAGGCAAAACTAAAATACTAAAATCCAAAACAGAAACAAATCCAATCTGTCAGGAAAACTCAAACTCATTGCTATGTACATTGCTGTAATAACAATAACAATAAACATTCACATCAGCAGCATTCACCTTCTTTTTCAACTGATTCCGTTCAATCAGTTGTATCATAGGCAATTATTATTCCATGTTTTCCTCTGGCTTTGTGTCTTCAAGGCCTCTATCGTCTTCAATGGTGCCATGATAAAATATGTGGTCATGACCTGAGAGGCAGATCAGAACATAAATTGCAGCTAACTGCAGGAACTACCAGCTATAGCAAAAATAGATGGTACCTGCCACTTTTAGCTGCTAATCACTAGCAAACACACAGTGAAAGCAACAATGCAACCTCATGCTTAAGTGGAAGTAATTTCTTCCTCAAAATCAAAAGAAAAATGCTGACATAAAAATATAATTGAAAATATATTTTGGAAAAGAAAATCATACTTGAGGATTGCAGTATTTGGTTAGCAAACAACTAAAAGTGAATCTTTATGTAAATGAACAAAATGTAGCTTATTTATGGGCAGGTGTGCTACATTTCTAAATGCCTAATTCAATGCCAATGTTTGTTTCTTTTTTATGAAAGTTGTGTTCTGTATTTTGCCTCTGTATCATAGTCTCAATCCTTCCCTAGGAAGCACACGTACATCTTCGAGATGTCTTTTTATAGATCTTTTCATCTGGAAAGCATCACAATTTAATGAACATCTGCTAAACATCTTCAAGATCAGATTTACAAAAAATCTAAATCCTAAATGTCTTGACATCTGAGACATACTTATTAATGCCTTATAGACATATTCTAGATGAGCAAACATCATAAAAAATACATCTTCCAAATGTAAACAAAAACAAATAGACATCGGGGTGATGTATGTGTGCTATCTGGGCATGTCTACCGATTTTTTACATTTGGCCTACTGTAGTAGTTTAAGGTGCTGTTTATCAGCACCTTTTGCTAGCCATTTCGCTGAATTCTGTCAGACTTGAATTCCGTCAGCCACTGAATTAGACCCCTGCCCTGTCTCTTCAAAACTCAGCTCCAGTGACATGTCAGCAAACCTGAACTCAAAATGACTGACAGGTAAACGGCACCTCAAAGTCTGTGGCTACACAACACAATACCACAGTCAGATGTTTACAGGGTATAGGGCTCTCACTGACATGTTTGATATCTCATGAAAAAACTATTTTTGTGAAATATGTGAAGCAGTAGGGTCATTTTCTGGGTGCAAACCTTTAATGAGAAATTATGTCAAATGCACTGTCACTCCCTTAGCTGTGGTAACTATTTTTTTTTTTTATTATTAATTTTAAATTGACACTAAATAGTTAATAAAGTTTTATTGATTTATGGTACTAAATAAGGCAGAAACACATCATCACAGTCTGTGAAAAAAGTCAATTAGAGCCATATACTGCATTACCCAATGTAACACTAGAGGGCAGCAGAACTTTGCATTGTCCAAATGTATTTTTCAAATACCACTTCACCTATTTTTATAGGTAAAGCAAAATCACAAAAATAAATACAAAATTATTATTTTAGACATCTGAAACACTATTTTAAAGGGAATCTCATTTTAAGAGGTATGCTTACACCTGATTTGAGAGTTAAATTAAATTAAAAAGAGGAATTAAATTTGCTGCTGTCGTGTGGAGATGTAGAGCAGAACAGGTTGAAAACAAAACCTGTTTTGTCATACAAAACCTACAACATTTTGAAGCACAAGTAGTATGAGTAGTGTGTTCACACTGAAAAAAGACTTAGAGTACTACAAGTACCCAGATAATGCACTTCTTCAACCGAAAAACTGATTGTGGAGTGTTGGACAATTCATGCACCCAATAATCGCAGCTATGATGCTGGACATACAAAACAGTTGGCATAATGGTGAAGGCTGCAACTACTGAAAGTTCTGTGAAGACTGCAACTTACAAATGTGAGTTAAATAGTTCACAATCACAGTGTGTGAATCTGTACATTATTTGAGAACAGTAGTTAGTAGGATTGATGTTGGCTAACATGCTAAAATTAGCAGCAACACGTCAGGAGCGGTGAAATGTCACTTATTTCAAGTGAAAAACACCTGAAGTAATGCAGGCTGGTTATAAACACCAGTTGGTTACATTTTAAAAATCAATAGCCTAAATGGCTCCAATTTCACAGTTGTACATGGATTTACACAATGTTTTGTACATCTTGTCTTGTTCAGTTTATTGTAAAAGACATTTTAAGACACAACCAGCAAAACTATAAACGTCTCGGGTTACATGTGTAACCCTTGTTCCCTGAAAAAAGCGGAACGAGATTCTGCGCTTTGCTAAGCGCTATGGGAACGATCCTAGTTGTGACCGAGCTGTGAATATGTGTGTAACACGTCAATGAACATTGACTGGAATTTATAGCCTCGGCTGATGCAGTCATTAGACGCACCTGTGGCCAGTCTATAAATGGATGCGTCACCAGGTGTCGTCAGATACTTCTTTTTGAAGAGCAGTCCTGGGACCTCCCAGTGCGGCAAAGAAGCGCAGCATCTCATTCCGCTTTTTTCTGGGAACAAGGGTTACACATGTAACCCAAGACGTTCCCTTTACAAAAAGCTTCACTATGAAGCTGTGCTTTGCTAAGCGCTATGGGAACACAATACACACGCCGCCGCACTGGGGCTGTCCGGACCCCTACGGTTGTGAAGTGTGCTCACAAGAACGCGAGAGGTCTCAGACATGAGCTTGAGATGTCGACTCAAGGGCATAAGAGCCCGGAGTAACAAACATCTAAACCATAAAATTTGATGAATGTGTGCGGAGAGGACCAGCCTGCCGCATTCCAAACTTGTTCAGGCATGAGCTGAGATGTCGACCCAAGGACGTAAGAATCCGGAGTAGCAAAACATCTAACCCATAAAATATGATGAATGTGTATGGAGAGGACCAGCCCGCCGCATCACAAACTTGACCAGACATGAGCTCGAGCTGTCGACTCATGGGCATAGGAGCCCGGAGTGGCAAGAACATCCAAACTATAAAAGTCTAATGAATGTGTGTGGAGAGGACCAACCTGCCGCATCACAGACTTGTTTATACATGAGCTTCAGATGTCGACTTAGGGGCGTAAGAGCCCGGAGTAGCATGAACATCCAAACCATAGAGCCTGAAGAATATGTGCGGAGAGGACCAGCCTGCCGCATCACAAACTTGTTCAGGCATGAAAGATTTAAGCCATAAGTTCTGAGAATGTGTGCGGAAAGGACCAGCCTGCCGCATCACAAATCTGCATAGACATGAGCGTAGATGTTAACCCAAGGGCATGAGAGCCTGGGGTAGCATGAACATCTAATAACATGACCATAAAACCAGATGAATGTGTGCGTAGAGGACCAGCCTGCCGCATCACAAACTTGTAGAGACATGAGATTGAGATGTCGACTCAAGGACATAAGAGCCCGGAGTGGCAAGAACATCCAAACTTATAAGAATCTAATGAATGTGTGAGGAGAACACCAACCTGCCACATCACAAACTTGCTGCAGAGGGAGACCTCTAGCCAAGGCTTTAGAGGAGGAGAGCCCTCTGGTAGAGTGCGCCCTAAAACTTACTGGCGAAGCTTGACTGCATGCCTCGTAGGCCCGGGCAATAATGTCCCTCACCAAAAGTGACATAGTCTGCCAGGAGGTGACCGCCCCCCGGTCACGGCTTCCAAGTGAAGAATTGCTGCCCTGACTTTATGCCACTAGCAAAAGCGTTGGACATAAGTCTGAAGGGTACAGACTGGACAAAGTCTAAGAAGTCTTAGCTGATCTGGCATTACAAACGGCAGGGAGCAGAAGGCTTAGAAAATAACCGGCCACGGGTCGCGAAAGGCACCTTGGGCAGGTAGTTAGGGTGAGGGTGCAAAGAATGCTTTTGGTAATAGCTGGGGCAAACTCTAAACAGGCCGGCAAAAGAGACAGAGCCTGTAGGTACCCAAGTCTCCTTAGAGAAGTAATTGCCATAAGAAAAACCTCTTGAGATTTAGAAGTCTACCAAACGCTGACTCTAGAGGTCTAAAAAGGGGGTCTTACCCTATGAAGAGGTCCTAGCAAGGATGCCTCTTAGGGGGCACCCCGCCAACCAAGGCATGGCAAACCGCAGTGGAGGCCACGTAGAACCTGGCAGTGGCGAGGCAAGTGCCCGCTGACAGTTCTTTCTACAGAAAATCCAGAACTGAAGCAAACTGGCAGTTAGCTGGTTCTGTAATATGAACTTAGAAGGAAACGCATGCAAGCGCATTTGTGCCATGTATGCATCACCACGATCGGGGGAACTGGGCGACTCGGGGAGAAGTAGAGGAGATTGCGCTATCAACAGAGGCGAAGAGGTCCTCTTCTGCCCTGTAAAATCTATCCAGATCAGTTCCAAGTGGAGGGAGCCCTAGCACCTGAAATGGTCTCAATAACCTCAAGAGAAAGCCCTGTGAATCTCAGTTGGTACCCTTAGGGGCCAAGCATGAAAGGTTTCACAATTCGGGCCAGGGATGAGAAGGTCCTCCCTGTTCGGAATCGCCCAAGGTGAGCCGTCGAGGAGAGGTATTCGAGAAACATATCCTGTTCGGCGCAAACGCATACAGATGCATTCAGGGTCATGTATGTGCTTTTAAGTCCAGACCCAAGGGGACTGGTTGACTTAGGGAGAAGTAGAGGAGACATTGCGCTATAATAGAGGCGAAGAGGTCCTCTTCTGCCCTGTGAAATCCACCCAGATTTGTTCACTACCTCAGAGTAAATCTGCTCCCACACACATGGGCATCCAGGGACGAAACTGTCCTGAGTGACAGGAGCTGCCCTGGGCCCCAAGCAGGATCCAAAGTGCCAGAAATTCAGCTGACGTGAACATCGATCCCCCGATGGTTTACGTAAGAGGCTACCGCTGTATTGCCCACCCTCACCAAGATATGGCAGCCTCTGGAGGAAGTATTTCAGGACCAGAAATATGGCCATTAGCTCGAGACAGTTTCTGTAACAACCGAACTGATGACCCTCCTATCCCTTTAAGCCGGACGACCACTTAAGGCCGCTACCCAGCCCGTCAGGGAGGTGTCTGTCGTTAGCAGCCTGCGATGACTAGATGCACCTAGAGTGGGTCTGAACCACATAGAAAGGGAACGAAGCACGTGGCACGTAACCCTTATTTGCCTTAGGGGACCGGCCCTCGGATAAAACCCCCTGGATTCTAGCCACAGCTGAAGCGGTCTCATGTGCAGAAGGTCCAAAGGGATCACCGCGGACACCAACGTCATGAGACCTAGTATTCAATGATACTGACGAGCAGTGCAACCTCGACCTAGTCTGACCTTGCTCAGGGTGTTCTGAATGCAAACGATTCGTGCGGGAGACGATTGTGCCTGCATCGTTACCGAATTCTATATAACCCCCAGATGAGCCAAGACGATATCCCTGTGCTGAACTGCCAGTTCTTGGAACTGCGCTAGGATCAGCCAGTCGTCTATAAAATTCAGAATGCAGATGCCCTGGAGTCGCCAAATGGAAGAACCCGATACTGGAAGGCTTCACCCCTGAAAGCGAACCTCAGGAACATCCTGTGCTGTGGCTCTATATGAAGATGTATGCCCATGAGATCGATGGTGACCAGCCAAACGTGATGTTGGGCTTGTGACATGATCGTCTTGATAGTCAGCATCTAGGACTTGAACACAGAGCGGTTCAAGCCTCGAAGATCTAGAATTGGACGCAACCCCCCACCCTTCTTGGGAACCAGGAAGTATCTGCTGTAATAGCCTGACTCTTTCTCTGGAAGTGGAACATGTTCTATGGCCCCTTTGACCAAGAGATTTTGCAGTTCTTTCCACAGTAGACATGTCCATGATAGCCTGTCCCGGTTTCACGGTAGTGGGAACCACGCCGTTGAAATGGGGAGGACGGCGAACAAATTGAATTCTGTAGCCTCTTTCTACTGTTTCTAGAACCCACATAGAAATACCTGGCAGAAGTTTCCACGCTGCCAGGTTCTCTGAGATGGGTATTATTTCTGACACTTCCTGTTGAGGGGATGTCGAGTGTTCCGCGTTCTGGATCAAGGCAGGAAACAACGGTACACCCAACTCTTTGTTGGAAGCCTCTATCACCCAAAACACCAAAGGCGACGGGAGTGAAGAGGTTTAGTGAGGGTATCGGGAGGGCCGAAGTGGATGATGCACATGCCCCATCCCGAAGGGAACTACCCCCACAAGGCTGGGTACAAGACCGTCAGGGTTTCTTTTTCTTAGAAATCACGCCCCTGAGGTCTTGCATTGGGGGCTGCTGAGGGTGACGAACTGGACCCCAGTCTTTATGAGGGGGAGCACGATTTGCCACGTTTTGTTTTAGAGCCTCCCGTCTGGAAGGACCGGGGCGGGGCTGGGTGGCCGATGGCCCCTCCCCCTGAGTTTTCCTTCAACAGATTTAGCCTAGTGCGCTTGTAACACTGCCATAGTGTGCAGGGCAACACCAGCCTGACCTGCTGCCTGATAAGTTTTCCCCACAAGCGTGGAGGTGATCCTGCACAGCTTTGTGGAGAGAGTAGGTCTCTTTAGCGATGATGCTGAGCCAGGCGAGAGAAAACCCGCAGGTGTCTCTTCTACCGGCGGCATCACCAAATACCCCTGAGCTTCAGCACCCACGGTAGTTGAATACACCAATGTCGAGGGCACGAAGACACGGGAAGTATAAATTTCCTCCATAAAGAAAATACTTGTTATGGAGGTCATAGAAGAAAGGAAGGGACTGATATAGAGTTCCATTCCCTCTTTTATTTATTTAATTATTTTGGCCACCAGACAGAAATTTGTCTTCTAGTTTGGAGCGTTTGGGGGAGGGTCTCTTGTTTGAGTGGCCAGTCTAGCTTTAGTCTGGCCACAGCCCGCGTATTCATCTCGAGTAATTTCTCAGCCGCTTTATTATTGTGCATGAAATGCATAGAGGTTCAGCTCGTGAACCGAAGAGGCGGCGAAGCTTGCTTCGAGATCACGGGAAGGACCAGCTGGGTCTGGGGAGAGAGTGAGGGAAAGGGACGAACCCATCTCTCGCTCCTCAGCCAGATCCATGCGAGAGCCCCACGAATGAAATGTGGGCGCTGACTCCCGGAAGTAAGCGAGGCGAGCGCGAAGCACTTTGCCTGAAAGCAAATCACAGCACACGCACTGCTGCAACGCGAGAGCAACGTGCTCTTCCCCCAAACAAACAGAGCAAAACTGATGCGTGTCCTCTTCAGCTATAGAGCGAGAACATGGGAACACGCATCGTTTACGGCTTTCAGTCATTCTCTCTTTCTTTTAAAAATATATATATTTTCTAGACAGAAGAGAAAGGAGAAAAGGTTCACTGCACACTGCCTCACAAATTCTAATTCCTAGCAGAGGAAAGAAAGTTTTGACAGGATTTGTAAAACACACACACACAGAATCGCTCTGAAAAAAGAGGATCTGATGACACCTGGTGACACATCCACATCAGCCGAGGCTATAAATTCCGGTCAATGTTCATTGACGTGTTACACACATATTCACAGCTCGGTCACAACTAGGATCATTCCCATAGCGCTTAGCAAAGCGCAGCATCATAGTGAAGCTTTTTGTAAAGCGAACAGTAGTTTCCCCACTGGCAGTAGTCTTCGCACAAAAATCCCTTCCTGTAAAATAAACATGAGAAGTGTGAGGAGTAGGGTTAGAGTTCAGAATCCTGAAGCCACTGATTTAAGTGAAGTACTCACTTTGCCCAGTGCAGCTTTGCTCACAAGAGCCGGCGGAAGAGGGATAACACACTGCTGTAGTACAGTGGATGAAGACATGAGAAAGAAGAGGAATTACCACAGCGTTCATCAGATTACACAATATTCAAGGTTTTGAGTATGTTCAGGAAGGTTAGGTAGTGGTCATACCATTTTCTTGCAGAGGAACTAGTGATGCTGGATCCACAAATGTGAACATATTTACAATGAAGCGCTTGTAATGGGTAGGGAACTGAAGACCAGTGGAGCCATCCACAGGAACCAGTGTAGTCAGGTGACATCATCCTGGTAAGGGCATCTGGAGGGCAAAATTACAGTCAGGGCTAGCTCAAGACTTGACCAACTAAACAAATGCTTGTAGTTATGCTCACACATTAACTAGAAGGTCCCACCGAGGAAGGCTGAGGGGATCAGGGGTTGATGTCGCCCAGCAACGTCCCAGCATAAGGACAATATTGGGGTCACTCCTCTCCAAAATGTGCACCTCAACATACAGAGGATCTCGCAGGACATTTGTGACTGGATATTCAGCATCACTGTTGTAGGATGTGTATGCTGCATCCTCTGCAGGATGACAAAATAATCCCCAGCTGCACTTTTGAGGAAGCCAACTAGATAACAATACATTACATTCAGCACATCCTTTAGTGACACATTGTACTTTCGCCAGTTTAAGCGCCACTCAAAATGACTGTCTCTTGTGAAGCCATTCTGTTCTCATACACCACATATCCATTGTCCTCCTGCAAATGCCAACATGGTTAACATTCACTCCTTTCTAAGAGAGACAAAAAAAATCCACCATCATGCTTGTGCCACAAGCTGTGACAGGGAACTAGCAAATGGCAAAGGAAGGTGTGGACCCAACAGAAGCACAAGTTGGGTCATTTCCACCCAACAGATGGACTGTATCCAGGCTTTGTTGAGGAAGTGTAACATCTCTTGCCACCACAACTGGCCATCTCTAATACACTGGAAAGTTACTGTAACAAGATACAGAACAAGTTACCAAAAGATGATCAGTTTAATGTGAACAACTATACATTCATCATCCTTACCTGCTTTCCCATAGTAACACTGCTGTCCATTAAAGCAGCAGTTTATAGCATCACACTCTGCAGAACTAATACCAGGTTGTCCACATTGGAGCTGCTCATAATCAGCTACAGTACATTTGTTAAGAGGCTCTGCCTGTGCCACAGGTTGCTTAGCTTGAGAATTCTGGGCTGGAATCCCTACTTTTTGTGGAGTTTGCCATTTTGGAGCCTGTTGAGGCCAAAACTGCTGATAACTTGGCTGGAACACAAGAGCTTGAGGATTCTGGTGTTGGAATCTCCCCTTGTCATGGTCTTTGCTGAAAGAATGAAGCTTGATGCTCCTGGGCCAGTTTAATCCACTGTGGAATAGCATGACCAAAAGCACAAAACCACCCACAAAGTGTCAGAAGATAAAGTATACCCATACTTTCTGCCATTGCTCCACCACTGATCACACCATTCAAGTGGATACCACTTAACTTTTTACTCTATAGATTGTAGCTTTTTAGCCCCTAAAAATCATGGTACACCAGACTTGCACAAGTGGGAGCTTACATGGTGATTGGATATACATTATAATAATAAAAAGCAATCTCTATCCCTAGAGTAATTGAATGAAAACTATGTAGCTTATCTTATAAGAGCATATTCTACATACAAGGTTACAAATTTATTTCTTTTTTTTACAAGTTTTTCCCAAAAAATCACTCAACTTGAATGCCCAAGCACATACTACAAAATAGTCACTTACTAACTTCCTTCAAAGCTTCTTTTAAAATGTTTAATCTTTATATATTTCTCAAGGGACGGGGTGCTCATCCATTTAAATTGTATAGTGCCTTTTTCCTAGAAATGAATGCAGTCCATTGCGAAAAACTGACAGTTCATCAATACTGCTATAGGGAGGCCTGGGTAGCTCAGCGAGTACACTGACTACCACCCCTGGAATCGCAAGTTCGAATCCAGGGCATGCTAAGTGAATCCAGCCAGGTCTCCTAAGCAGCCAAATTGGCCCAGTTGCAAGGGAGGATAGAGTCACATGGGTAACCTCCTCATTATTCGCTTTAATGTGGTTCGCACTCGGTGGGGTGTGTGGTGTGTGGTGAGTTGTGTGTGGATGCCGCGGAGAATAGAGTGAAGCATTCTCACGTGCTATGCCTCTGTGGGAATGCGCTCATCAAGCCACTTGATAAGATGTGCAGATTGATGTCACAGACATGGAGGCAACTGAGATTCGTCCTCCACCACCAGGACTGAGGCAAGTCACTACACCACCACGAGGTCTAAGAGCACATTGGGAATTGGGCATTCCAAATTAGGGAGAAAAAAAAGACTGCTACAAGGGAGAGAAAAGAGACAGTTGTATGTTAGTGTTAGCAATGGTGAAAAGGCTGCTTAACAATCCAAACAAATTGTACTCTTGTGCAATTTAATTGAATTGTTATTCACTCATTACTTTAAATCCATTTAAAGTACAATGTAATTGGCCATAACATCCTTTTTCCCGATTTCATTCTAGCAAAGAATTTATTTATTTTTTCTTTTCTTAAAGCTGTAGAGAGTAATTTATGTCACTAGCGACAGCAAATTTAATTGCAAAATAAAACATTGTTTCAAAATGGCTTTTGGAAAATATGCCCCGTCTTTCAAATAACTCATTGGTTAAATCAATGTTATTGTCTCTCTTGAGATGGGTCTCTCAAAACAAACAGGGGAATTTTCATAGAGACACAGTGTGTACTGTTTACAAGAAAATTAACCTAAGAATGGCTTACTTATATTTCCCTCTACATATTAAGCTGGGATAGGAGAAAGTATTTTAACACCGAAAAAGTTACACATATTAACTATAAATACAATTTACTGTGAATACTTCACTTTCACTCAAGTAGGATTTTGACTAGATAAATATGGACTTTCTATATATACAATTTCAATCAGTATACACACTTTTTATACCCCTGGTGGAGTGCACAATAGGGAGGTGAAATTATGTAATTTCAATGATACCACATTGATGGGATGGCTGATTTCCATGCATCTTGGCAAGGCATTTGCGGTTTTCCCAGCCTTTAAACCCAATTTTTCCTTTATAAATAGAACATCTCACCTTGTTGCTTAAGCAGCCCGCTGCTGGATCAGCACCAGGGGTGAAACGAGGAAGGGCAAAGACCCCAACAGCACTAAATCATTCAAGGTAGCCATTTAATATTCATTCAGAATATTGCCATTTTCTATAATAAACAATGTTTGAAATGTGAACACTTAGTGTTTACATTTTAAAAAATTACCAACATCTCTTTCGCTTTATCGGTCCTAAAAAATGTATTGTTCTACATTTAACTAAATTGTTAGAAAATGAATCATCAATTTCACAACTTCTATAGTTTAAAGTTATATCAAACACCATAAATAATATAATTTTATAATTAACTCAAGTCTGTTATTAATTTGTGACAAGTCTTTTGAATCTATTCACCAAAAACTTTTGTTAAGTGACCATTGTAAATTTAAACCTTTACGCCAGAAAGTGGCAGCAAACGAACATCTGTGTTTTGTGCGAGCAAGTCATTAAACCACAGATAAAGCACAGAGTCGTTTATGACCAAAACAAGTCTAATTTTACTTCACTAATATTTGCATGTATGCTCGAGACTAAGATACGTCAGCAGAGTGTTTAAGGATCTTAAATGTTTTTTCCCAAAGATGATAAAGCATATCCTTTCATTTTGTTAACTGCTGTGCAAATCAATTAGCCTAAAAATTATGTTTCAATTACATCCTGATATATTGCAATGTCAGTTAATTTTACTCAAATTAATCCAGGCCATTTTCTCTTCTTGTTTGCTAAACATTCAACATTCCTCCACTCATTCAGTCAGTCAATTGGTTTAGTGAAGGTACGTATTCATTCAGTTTGTCGAACCAATGATATGCTCATTCACAGGTAACACTTGAATGTTATTGGCTCACGTTATAGTCAGTCTTACAGGGAAGAGAAGCCTTTTTATAGCACTTTAACAATACACGTTTCAAAGCAGCCACTAAAGCAGTCTTGCACTTCAAATGAGTGCAGTGCTGCTCCTTTGAGAGCTCACAATCAGTGTTTAAGGGGGACTTGTTGGCAATCACAGATTAGCAGATTTTATTGTGGTTTTAATTTTAAGAGGGACTGAGATAAAATTTGGGAGGTTGAAACCTCCCTAAATAGGCTCTGGCAATGTATATGTCATAAGATATATGTTGTTTTCTGCTCCACTTAAGGGTACAATCAGAATTTTTTATTACAAAAACTAATTATAAAAGTTTTACCCATAAAAAATGAAGTACTTCTAAAAATGTTTACCTGAGATTGACTGTAATCATTGTTTTAATAAAATCTATTTAAGCTATTATACGCTGAGCTGGTTGCATCATGGGGACCGCCATGATGTTGAGTTCACATGACCAACTGCATATTACTCACTTTATCTCAATAACTCCCATTACCAGACCTTTTCAATCAAAGATTAAAGAAAATCATGGCTGACTGCAAACTGTGCATTTCTACAATGACTTCAGTAATCAATGCAGCCATGCCTCTAGGTGTCTAAGATGACTGTCATATTGGCCAGTGCAACATAAACAAAACATTACTGAGTGCACCTTTAATGACAGCTACTGAAGTAGATTGTGTGTGTGTGTATGTGTGTATCCCTCTCTTTCTCTTGTTGTTTTTTAGGCAGCTGCTGGATGACAGAAGCTCAGCAGTAGGTGAGGGAGGAGGTCTGACCGCTACAGTGCTCTGCCTGGCTTCACCTGCTAATGACTGGCAATTTGTGAGGGGCACCCTGGAGACACAGATCGAAGGGCAAATTGCTGCCATGTTTACACTAAAAAGTGGAGTAAGAGTTTGCAAAAGCAGTACAACTTTGATACTCCCCCTAATAAAGAAAGACATGTTGAGAAAATCATTATGATTTTAAGTCCTACTTAATAAAGAGTATAGGTTTGCATACAGGTATTAGCTTCATATTTATAATACAAGTATTTTGATGTGTTCAATTTGTTTTTCACAATAGTCTGTATTCATGATTTGTGCAGACACTGAACACTAGCATGTATGAATGCATTCCCAAATACAACAACCCCAGAGGGCTTTTTATCTAGAATGAAATATGGAGTCACTTTCAGAAAATTCTTCTCCTGGGGCTTTTTGTAGTCTCTACATTACAACCATTTTCATTTGCCTGTCTAGAAACCTGATGAGAGTTTGTGTGTCATGAGATGCTAAATACAGTATTCAAATTGTGTCAGAGCAAAAAAAAAAAAAAAAAAAAAAAGGGGGGGGGGGGGGGTGCTTAACAGTTTTCTGTTTTTAGTATTCTAGTTTTGATGAAACACCAGGGGACCCCCGAAGTAAAAAAAATATTGGCCTTAAAGGTGGTCGCTTAAAGGAATATTCTGTGTTCAATACAAGTTAAGCTCAATCAACAGCATTTGGGCCATAATATTATCACAAAAACTATTTTGACTTGCCCCTCTTTTCTCTAAAAAAACCCCTAAATGCTGTGTTCCAGTGAGGCTCTTACAAAGGAAGTGAATGGGGCCAATATGTTAATAATTAAATGCTCAATATTTCAAAATGTAGCCACAAGACGTGATTGTTAACATGATTTTAGTGTGATAATATTACTTACAAACCTTTTCTGTGTAAAGCTATATTTGATTTTACAACTTCGTTGCCATGACAATATAATGTCCACAAACCCTAAAACCAAAAAACTTAAACAGAGATTAAACAGAATGTTTTTAAATTAGAAGCTTAAAATGTTTGTCTTTAAACCCTCCAAAAATTGTCCCCATTCACTTCCATTTTAAGTTAATATATCTTTTCATCTATTTCAGCATTGTGTCATTGTTAATTGCAAATGCTCTAGAAAAGTGGTTCTCAACTCAAATGTTGGATATCTCCCAAGTCAAATACACCTGATTCAACTCTTTAGCTCATTAGTGGAGAGTTCAAGGCTGCATCCAAAACCAAAGGCAGATGTCTTGTTGCCTCGCTGCCCTATCAGTCAATGACTCAACAGACAGCGTCTGTGAACTAAGTTACCTCCAGAAACTGGTTTTGGACAGGCTAATGAGGCAGCATAATATCACATCATTGCTAAGATACCAGTAACTGATTAATGCCATGTGGTGTCCACTAAAGGTAACATACTTGAACAGCTATAATGATCTAATAATCTAGAACAAAATTAAGATAGTTTTGGCGATAACCAAGTGTATATTTAATAACTACAATTCTACTTTCTTGCTAGAAATGGAATCAAAAGTTGGAAAAAGTGAATAAAAAAGAACATTTATACACAAATTGTCATTTGCCATTTTTTTTTCTTCAGCTCAACCGCACTGGATTTGGGAGCACAGGATTGTGGGATTTCATAAGCAGCAAAGGATCCATCTATGCTTCCTTCAAAAATCGACCAGATAAAGATACCTCAGTAGACAGGATGTGTAACAAACATTGGATTCAGACATGCTTGATCCCTTCCTACCTCTGTATACAGCATACGGAGGCAGCATTTTTCTGGTTTCAGATGCAGCGCAAGACCTGAATTGGGTGTGTCAGAAAACGGATTGCTCTGGCGAACCTCAGACAACAAGGGTGCAATAGATTTTTTTAGGCATGACCACAAAATCGGCGGTGCATCCGAAACCAGGAAAATGCTGTCTTTGGAGGCTGTATACAGCGGCAGGATGAAAATAAGGTGCTTTTCAAACTATTCGGAGACCAGTTTCCATAAGAGTTCCATTCATTCAAAACAGATATCAGTTAAGCCAATAGTCTAACTGATTTGGCAGCAAGTCAGCTAGCTGCCTACATTTTCAGATGCAGCCCAGATGTGAGTTGATAATTGAAGAGTGGGGAGAGACATGGAGAAAAAAAAAAGTAAATTAGAATGTTTGGGGACAAAAAGTCAAATGTATTGTTTGAAAAGATTCAACTCAAATTGCTGCCCTAGTCCACCATGACAGTTGTTGATTGAAAGAAGAAAATCCACTCTAGCACCTCTTGTGGCAACACTGAGAATTATACTTGTGTTGGGTTATGAATAGAGCGCTGACACATTTTGCAACACAACGACAGCAAGCCTAGCAAGGTGCGTCTCCGTCCATGCATTCATGTCTTAAGTGAGATCACCATTTCACTAGTGCAGAATAGTATTCATATGTGCCATTGTCTTTATGTTCTGAGAGAAAACCTCTAAAAATCTAGTCAACATGCAGTGGTATTACCAACCCATTACCAATACCTATTTCAGAGTGAAAAAGAATGATGCACTTAATTTTCTGAGGATGCTTTTTGACCTGGACGTGGAGGTTGAGGGTTAAGTTCCCTTTCTCTCACACACTCAACGTTGTAATGACACTCGTGGTCGGTCTTGAGAGCCCCGAACACCTCCCATTCTCAAGGATCACACTCAGGCAGTGTTTGTGGATGGTTCATGTTCTCATTGAGAGAATATGACTATGGCAACGTTCCAGCTCTGTAGACTGGGAAAAGAGCAAACTCTCCCCAGTTCTGAGCATCACTTATCTCAGCATGAAGTTAGACTCATTGATAGTGCGTCTAACAAGCGAGTGTGTACAGTCGGTGCTGAACTGCCTGAAGTCATTCAGGCAGAGGACAGCGGTTCCACTGAAAAACTTTTCAGGTTCCCGGGGCATATGGCTTCCTCAGCGGCAGTCAAACCTCTCTGGTTGATGCGTAAGAGACTGCTTCAGCATTGGCTTCAGACTCGAGACCCGAGATGGGCATGGCACAGCGGCACACATTGCATAGCTATCACGCC
Source organism: Moxostoma hubbsi (assembly GCA_032164185.1). NCBI lineage: Eukaryota > Metazoa > Chordata > Actinopteri > Cypriniformes > Catostomidae > Moxostoma > Moxostoma hubbsi. The sequence goes on from JAVLUX010000010.1 coordinate 21,782,856, forward strand.
ACTCTGCCACCGCTTATTCAGCCTTTGGACAGACCTTGCCTTTCTACGGGCAGGAGTTCCGCTACAGCAAGTGTCCAGACGTGTCGTGATCATCACAGACACCTCCAAACTGTGCTGGGGCGCCATTTGCTATGGGCACACAGCCACCAGTTCCTGGTCAGGACCACGGCTATGTTGGCACATCAACTGCCTAGAGTTGCTGGCTGTACTACTTACCCTGTGGAGGCTATTGCTGTTGATCCAGGAAAAGCATGTGTGGTCCGGTCCGACAACACAGCAACAGTAGCATAAACAAATTGCCATGGCAGCTTACAATCTCGTCGTAACTCGCACGCCATCTTCTTCTCTGGAGTCAGCAGCGGCTGAGGTCGCTGCAGGCCACTCATATACTGCGCAGCCTCAATGCCACTGCCGATGTGCTGTCGTGGCAGGCAACGCTCAGCGGAGAGTGGAGACTCCACCCCCAGGTGGTCCAGACAATTTGTAGTTGATTCTGCAAAGCACAGGTAGACCTGTTTGCTTCCCGGGAATTCTCCCACTGCCCTCTATGGTATTCCCTGATGGGAGCCCCCCTCGGGACAGACACGCTGGCACACAGCTGGCCCTGGGGCTGCGCAAATGTGCATTCCCTCAGTAAGCCTTCTTGCACAGACCCTGTGCACAGTCAGGGAGGACGAGGAACAAGTCAGACCTCTGGAACCTCCACGTCTGGCCCTTGGATGGGACACAGAAGATCTTAGTGGCCTACCACCAGCAGTCATGGACACGATCACTCAAGCAAGTTCTCCCTCTACCAGGCAGCTTTATGCCCTGATGTGGCCTTTGTTCCTGAGCCAATGACCCCCAGAGATGCGCAGTCGGGTCAGTGCTTTTCTTCATGCAGGAGAGGTTGGAGGGGGCGGCTGTCCCCAGTTTGAAGGTATACATAGCCGCTATAGCCGCACACCATGACACAGTGGATGGTAAGTCCTTAGGAAAAGAATACCTGATCGTCAGGTTCCTCAGAGGCTCCCGGAGGCTGAATCCTTCCAGGCCATTTCTCTTCCCCTCATGGGATCTCTTCGTTGTCCTCTTGGGCCTTTGGAGAGCCCCATTTGAGCTGCTAGAGTCAGTCGAGCTGAAAGCCCTCTCCTTAAAGACAGCCCTCCTGATTGCGCTCACCTCCATCAAGAGGGTGGGGGACCTGCAAGCATTCTCTGTCAGCGACTCTTGCCTGGAGTTCGGTCTGGCAGATTCTCACGTTATCCTGAGACCCTGACCGGGATATGTGCCCAAGGTTCCCACAACCCCCTTCAGGGATCAGGTGGTGAACCTGCAAGCACTGCCCCAGGAGGAGGCAGACCCAGCCCTGTCGTTTTTGTGTCCGGTGTGTGCTTTGTGCACCTACTTGGATTGCATGCAGATCTGTAGATGCTCTGAGTAGATCTTTGTCTGCTTTGGTGGACAGCGTAAAGGGAACACTGTCTCTAAACAGAGGGTTGCCCACTTGATCTTGGAAGCAATTGTATTGGCCTACCAGACCAGGCCATGCCCACCCTCTTGCGGGCTCAAGCACACTCTACAAGGAGTGTGGTGTCCTCGTGGGCACTGGCCAATTGCACCTCTTTAGCAGACATATGCAGAGCAGCAGGCTGGGCAACATCCAATCCCTTGCAAGATTTTACAATCACCTGGTTGACTCAATTTCGTCCCATGTCCTTTCAGGTATGAACAGGTAGAGTTTGGTAATACGGAACAGCTGGCCGGATGTATTGCTTGCATATAGCGCCTTTCCCCTCTTCTGAGGCCAAAACATGTGCTTTACCCCCAGTCGAATTCACAAAGTTTTGGACCCTGGATGTCCTTCCTCCCTAGCCCTATGGTTCGCGAACTCGGTGGAGGAGTTCGCAGCCAGCCCCACTACAGTGTCTAATATGCCCTGTATCGGGATAGGTGTGCCACAGGTGCCGGTAACCCCTGTGATGTATATTCCACGGTATGGTCTCCCTGTCAGCAGACCCATATCTCCCTTGGGCAGAACTCACTCTGCCCCCAGTTGCTGTTTTTGTAGAGTTCCCCCCACCTTTCGTGGCGGTTCCTACCACCGTGCCTCTTCCATGTGCGGCTGCTGCGCCAGTGTTGCCACATTTTGACCTCCCCTTTTGGGCTGGATGTGATCTCCACGTGGTCTTTTCCCCTGAAAGAATTTGAAAGGAAAAGAACACCTTCCCTGATGTGTATGATAGTGTTAGATGGACCCAGTCGAATCTAATACTCTGTGGAGAGAAAACATAGAGAGAAAAGGCAGCGGCTGGCGCGGCCTGCTCCCATGCTAGTCATGTCACTTCCCCCCCTCAGTGATATGGGGAACTACATGACATCTTTTGGAGCACTGGGGGAGGTTACATGCAGTCTGATGTACCTGCTATTACGCACGCAGCAGCTTGCTTGCACCTGCATCAGCAGTTCATGTAACACTGTTCAGCTGTTGTGGCATTTTTCTATAGGGACCCCTAGTGTCACTACATCGACACAACGTCGAGTGAGTGACAGAAGGGGAACATCATGGTTACTGTTGTAACCTCCATTGCCTGATGGAGGGAATGAGACATAGTGTCCCTCTTGCCACAACAATGTACTAGCCGCTGAAATGGCTGAACCTTGTCTCGGCTCCTCAGCACAAAACCTGAATGGAGTGGCATTCCAGCTCCTTTTTGTACCTGTATGTCCGGGGGAGAGACATGCAAATTCCACTTGCCAATTCTCATTGGCCTTTTCTCAAAGAATGGGAGCTCTTAAGAGCAACCCCTAATGTCACTACATTGAAACAACGTCTCATTCCCTCCATCAGGGAATGGACGTTACGACAGTAAATATGACATTCACCCATCTCAATGTATTCCAATGGTAATGCGTCTTTTTTTAATGTATTGTTATTTTTTGTTAATGTTATAGAATTGTAAAGCATTAACTTTAACAGGGTGCAAGTCTTGAGAAAGGTTTTGTTATTCAAACAACAGCAGCCTAAATTAATGCCTAAATATTTGGATATTGGTTATCATTATTTTACATGCCCACATGGCCTAGGTGGTGTCAGCAAAAGGAAAAGTAATTCCATAGACAGAGTAAGTTATTTTTCAAATAACATGCACTGATGAACAATGCACAATAAGACATGGATGAGGTTACATGGCAATCTATGCACTGAGTAAATTAATGAATGAGGAGAAGGCATCTACAGTAAGCACATTGATGTCAGAACAGCACTCTCATTTGGATCTCATTATCCATCACATTCCTGGGTCTACCCTCACCCAGCTACAGTTCAAACAGTGTCACCAAAAGTGAGAACTCTGCCACACTCTATAACTGTACATATGGCCTCCAAGCAGGGGTTCTGTACCCCTGTGAAAAGCTGTGCAAAATGCTAATTCTTGAAATCACTCACAATACTAAAAATTGTTTTATTCTAATGGATGGCTGCTTTGAGAAATCAAAATTCAGTTGAACTGATTGTTTTTCCTGAAAAACACTTTTATAGGGGTCAGTCCTACTATGTAGTACATTTCATCCCCATCTTACTATATATGTTAATATATTTTATAAAATATTAAACTCAAAATTTGTAAACATGGAAATCATGTTATTTAGCACAATATCACAATTAATTAAACAGGCAAAATTTCACTACTTTTTTATCACATTTTGACATTTTTGCCATATGGCAATTTATTACATATTTTTTTAGGTGTTTTATCATCATTTATGTTCTCTAATATCTAATTTTCACACTAGAGTCAGACTTTACAGGCAAGAAAAGCCTTTTTTGTATAGCACTTTAACAATACGTGTCATTTCAAAGCAGCCACCAAAGCAGTCACATGCTAAACATTGTCTTGAGAGTATCGTTTTAATTGATAATCAATTCAGATAATTCAACAATTCATACATTTGCCCTCAATATAATTTTCCATAGTGTAGTCTTTTGTAATATCCCTTTAACATAAGTCAGAACCTTACTGACATCATCCTCCAGAAAGTGACACCATTTTGCTAGGAAAATTACTGCACAAACACGTATGTGCGATTTTTTTTTTTTTTATGTTTTATTATAGAAATATGTCCTTAGCTCATTTTTCTGTCCATGAATCTGAAAAATTTCAGTGTCTATTTATCTGTACTTTCCTGTTAAAATAATATTTTTGTTAGCTTTTTTTCTGGATCTGGATATATATATATATATATATATATATATATATATATATATATATATATATATATATATATATATATATACCTTCCTCTGGCCTAACCAAAACCCTGTAGGTAGATATTATTGCAGTTCTGCATGCATCTTGTGAAATGTGATTGGTATAGTTTCAATAAATTCAACATGTCCCTAAGCAAAAATAAATTTTATAACTATGATAAAAGTAAACAACAACTGACAGCAGTGTATTTCTACAGTGTACCCCTACACCATAGAGTCTTATTATGTGAGAGTTAATTGCATTTTCTTATGTTTTTTTTAATTCTCTGTGGTATACAAACAGAAGAAATGTAAACATTTTCATAGAGGACCGTTGAAGCACGTTATCATATTGCAATTTTATTTTAAGCCAGTTCTCTTAAAATTAGTAAAATTAATGATTTACCACCGTAATTCTTTAGTGTTAAGCACAGTATATTTATTAAATGGCATTGGAACCTCAAACAGAACTCAAGGGTAATTGTAGCAAAAAAGAACAATTACTCTGTTTATACAACACTGGACCTCCAGTATAAAAGGGCTATAAATGTTGTCCTTCTCGTCTCTGTCTCACTATAAATGGAGCTATTCATTTTGGCCCTTTTTGAGCAGTCATGTAGTGTGTGTAGACTACCACAATGTGGGCAAACTGCTATTGACCCATAACCAACAGGCACGCATAGGGCACTGGCTCATTAGACTGTGTTTGAGTGTGTTTCTGAGATAGGATTCCAAAGGCCACTATCCCTCCTCTGTCGTTTATCCACTCAATATTTTTTGCCCATCAAGTGGCATCTTTCTAATCATCCTGTCTCTTCTTCGCCTTCCAATAGTCTTTTCAGTGGAGTTAATGTGCTGTGTAAATGAAAGCCCATAGCTGCTCTGATTATACATGGACAATTACATTACAGCATTGTGAGGGGGTTCAAAGGCAGAGAAAGGAATGAAGAGAGAGGAGAGAGAAAGAGGGAAAATAAGAGAATTCTAAGAGAGAAAATGCATAATGATGTAAGGAAGGCAATATGCTTTCTAGAAAAGAGAGAACATTAATTGCTATGCTGAAACACAGAGTTTAATTCTTTAAGGTGCCCCTGATACAAATTTGTTAAAAAATAACATATTCTGGTCAACTGAGGTTGTTGTTGTATTTCTGCATGGTAACACTAAATCCAGTTGCATTATTTGCAGAATTTCCTCAATTAGTGACTTATGAAACTTAAATATCAAACATCAGATTGCTCTCAATTAGCGACGATCTCAGAGAACTGATATCAACCCAAAATACAACAAAACACATCAAAATGAAAATAGCTCTTATAGAAAGACTATTGATAGTGTTTGTAGAGACTTCAAGGAGGACACAGGAAACCAAGTTCCTTCAACTCAGGTACGTGAGCTTTTATTGGCATTTACAGGGGTGCCACAACATGCCAGCTTCACAATAAAGTTCAGCTTCACAATAAACTTTAGCTTTTCGCTAGACTCCAGCTTCACAATTAACTTGCTTCCAGACTCCGACTCTCTCTCCCCTCTACTGGCAGTGTGGCTCTTTTTATGCCAGGTTTTAATCATAATTTAGCTCAGGTGTAAGTGCCCTTACCGCTTCTCTCTCTCTGGATGGGCACTTGACCAGGACCCGCTGCCACATACACCCACTGCCCGACTCAGGCCGGGGACCATCCGGCCTGCCTACCACTCCCCCCCATTCCTGGAGAGGAAGTCGGCAGCAGCAATCTGTGCCCCCGGTCTGTGGACCACCTTGAATTTAAAGGGTTGGAGAACCAGATACCACCGGGTGATCCGCGCTTTGGAATCCTTCAGATACCAACCACTGGAGCGGGGCGTGATCGGGGCAGAGGGTGAAGGCCCACCCCAGCAGGTAGTGCAGGGGGGTGAAGACTGCCCACTTGGTGGCCAGACACTCAGCACTGTACTTGGTTTCCCTCAAGGAGAGCTTTTGGCTGATGTACAGCACTGGGAACTCCACTCCCCCTCCACCACCTGTGAGAGCATGCCCCCAGCCCTCTGTCTGAAGCGTCCGTCTGTAATAGAAAAGGGAGAGAGAAATTAGGTGTATGCAAAAGTGGCCCCCCCACCAAGTGCAGCTTTAACCTGCGTAAACGCCTGTTGGCACTGCTCCGTCCATTGGACTGTGTCATTTTTAGTGAGCTCAGTCAGCGGGCTGGTGACGTCCACATAATTAGGAACAAACCTTCTGTAATAGCCAGCCAGCCCCAGGAACTGTCTCACCCCCTTTTCAGTCTTGGACCTCGGGCAGGTGGCAACCGCCGCAGTCTTGTCAATTTGGGGATGCACCTGCCCATGACCCAAGTGGAACCCCAGATACCGTACCTCCACACGTCTAATCGCGCACTTCTTGGGATTTGCTGTGAGCCCGCCTGCCGCAGCGACCGCAGCTCCACCCTCAGATGCTGCATGTGATGCTGCCAATCATTGCTATAAATGATGATATCATCTAAAGATGTAAGCTGTAAGCTGTATGCGGTCTGTGGATTCGGTCCATGAGCCGCTGAAATGTAGCTGGGGCCCCAAACAAACCGAACGGAAGTGTCACAAATTGGTGCAATCCAAACAGCGTGGAGAAGGATGTTTTTTCTCAGGAAATTGGTGTCAAGGGGATCTGCTAATAACCCTTTGTCTAATCCAATGTCGAATAAAATCAAGCAGTACCTAACCGATCGAGCAACTCATCAACACGGGGCATCGGGTATGCATCAAATTTAGACACCGCGTTGATTTTCCTATAATCCACACAGAACCATACTGACCCATCGCTCTTAGGCACTAGAACAACTGGGCTGTGACCAATTGCTGTGGGATTCCTCTATTACCCCCATATCAAGCATCGCATCTAATTCTTCCCGAACCATTTTCTTCTTGTGCTTGGGCAAGCGATAGGGACGGCTACATACCACCACTCCCAGTTTGGTCTTGATGTGGTGCTGGATGAAGTTCGTAAGACCCGGTAGAGGGGAGAACATGTCTGCAAATCTTGTTGCAACTTGGCAACCTCTGTGTACTGATATGGTGAGAGGTGGTCTCTGCAAGTGACCAGAGTATTATGATTAGGTTTGTTGTCTACCTTCGGGCCGAGCTCCGCCCTCTCTGGAACTACCATAGTCAACTTCACAGGGACCCCCTCCCTCCATAATTTCAGGAGGTTAAGGTGATATATTTGACGTGCGCCCCCTCTGTCGGTTCGCTTAACCTCATAATCTAGTTCCCCCACTCGTCGTGTGACCTCAAAGGGTGAGTAATTTGTAGCTCGAGGTGGGCAGTAATATGAGCACCTTATCTGTAAATTCCCTTAGCTGAGTTCCCCATGTCATACAGTCGGCACTGTCGTTCTTGAGCTTGGAGCAATTTATCCTGTGTTAGTTGCCCCAGTGTGTGGAGTTTTGCTCTAAGATCAAGAACGTACTGAATTTCATTCTTGCTATCTGAAGGTCCCTCGTCCCAAGCTTCGCGGATGGCGTCAAGCACCCTTCGTGAGCACCGCCCATACAGCAGCATGAATGGGGAAAAGCCGGTAGAGGCTTGTGGGACCTCTCATACTGCAAATAACAGGGGGTCGAGCCATTTATCACAATTCCTAGCATCATCGTGCACAAACTTACGAATCATGTTCTTAAGGGTTTTATTAAATTGCTCCAACAGTCTGTGGATGGTAAACACTGGTGCAAATCGATTTACCCAATAATTCATAGAGCACGCGTAGTGTCTGTGACATAAAAGGGGTGTAATGGCACTTTTGGGGTGGTGGTGGATTCACCAGTTGACATTCATGGCAAGCTGCACACCATCTGCGGATATCGCCGCCAATGCTCGGCCAATAAAAACGGCTATTAAGCAGTTCAGTGCATTTCTTTCCCCTAGTTGACCTGCCATCAGATTATAGTGAGCCGCCTGGAAAACCATTTCCTGGCAGCTCCGCGATATTAAGAGCTGGGTTGTATCTTCCTTTGTTTGAGTGTCCTGCATCCCTCTATACAACCGCTTGTTTATAATTGTGAAATAGGAATATGAAAGTGCGACATTCGGCCGGAGTTGTTGACCATCGATTACAGTCACTTGGTCGTAGGCGTGCTTGAGGGTTTCGTCTTGTGACTGCTCCAAAGGAAAATCATATCATCATGAAATGGAGCTGACGAAGACGGCCCCGGCTCCGCTCCCCATTTAAACACAAGGGTCACCACAGGGTATTTGTGAATATCCCCATGCACACACTTCACTCTCACCATTTTGGCTGTGCCCAATGCCTCGGGTTGAACCAAGCATTGGTGGATCATGGTTTGATTACACCCCATGTCCACCAATGCTTGGCGAGTACCCTCCTTGGCCCTTACGGTATCCGGTATGCTCCGGCTTGGTCAGGGCAAGCCTGCGGGGTGTTGGGGAAGCACGCAGCAGCCTGCTTGCACCTGCATCAGCAGTTCACGTAACACATTACAGCTGTTGTGGCATTTTTCTATAGGGAACCCTAGTGTCACTACATCGACACAACATCGAGTGAGTGACAGAAAGGGAATGTCATGGTTACTGTTGCAACCTCAGTTCCCTGATGCAGGGAACGAGACGTTGAGATGTTGTGTCACTCTTGCCACTCTTTCACTGTACTAGCCGCTGAAATGGCCGGACCTTGTCTCGACTCCTCAGCACAAAACTTGAATGGAATTGCATTCCAGCTCCTTATATGGTTTGCGTCCTTTCATGACAGGAGTCTTTTTTACTGAATCTGATGTTAACTTGAATAGAGGCTTAGCTTTTGCTGAACATCCTTCAATAAGATGTTGATAATATAGAGCCATTCCAAGAAAGGACCTGATCTTTTTCTGACATGGTGTTTTTCAATCGGGTTCCATTAAATCAGAAGCTTGAATATTGTTAATTGCCTCAACTTTACCAGGATCAGTCTTAATCCCTTCTTCACATACAATGTGTCCAAGGAATTTCACAGATCGTCTCAAGAAAAAACATTTATTTGGAGCCAACTTTAGATTGTGATGTGCCAACCACAAGAGGACCATTTCAAGGCATTGAAGGGCTACTGACTCAGAAGGGGCAAACACCATCAAATCATCAATGTAACAGAGAACGCTGCTGAAATTCTCATCTCCAAAAATAGACATCATCATTCTCATGAAAGTGGCTGGGCTATTAGAGAGACCCTGAAGGAGCCTATTATACTCATGTAGACCAAATGGGGAAGAAAATGCAGTGTACTTTTTGTGTTCTTCCTCTAAGGGAACATTATAATACCGTGAGGTAAGATCCATGGTTGAGAAGAACGTGTTACCACCCAACGCAGCCAACACATCGGACTGGTGTGGTAATGGATAGGCATCACTGACAGTCCTCTCATTTAACCACCTGAAGTCAGTGCAGATCCTGAGATCGCCATTCTTCTTCCAAACTAGTACGAGAGGGGACGCATAGTCACTATGTGACTTGCGGATGATTCCTTTTTCATCCATCTCATTTAATGCTGTCCTCAGTTTGGCATTCTGGCTCGGTGGTATGCACCTGTATGGAAAATGGAAGGGTTTGTTCATCAGTGAGGTTAATCCGATGGACAACGCCTTTGGCCTCTCCACAGTCCATTTTGTCTCTTGAGAAAACGAACTCATACTTCTCAATAAGGTGCAACAACTTGACTTTCCAGTGGACTGATAATTCACATGACTTCTAATCAATTTCACCAAGGTTCAATTCACTCAAGACACTCTTCATCTCTTCACTGGATCTAGGTGGTAAGGGTTCCTCAGTACACTGCAGATTTGACTGAATCTGTTTTGGTAGCTGCAAAAAAACAGCAACACAAGGTGACATATCAGCTATTTTTGCATTTCTCTTCAACACAACTCTGTGATTAGTCGGGTTGATGACTTTCAGGGGGATAGACACATCTCCCCATAGTGGTGTTATGACCCTCCCCGACCAATATTTGCCTTGGTCTCGATCTGGACTCGGTCGGTTCCACGATAACAGTGCTGCCAACTGATAAGACAGAAGACTGAGGTAGCTTACCCCAAACTAGATGTTCAGTTTGTGGCTCTAACGTCACACTCCATTGTAACTTTATGGTACCGACATTCTCAGGTATGGATTCACCTCTCCACCTTTCAGCATTTGAAAAAAGGGATAGAAACCAACAACACTCATCACTCTCATTGTTACTTGACTTAGACATGAGCCTCCAGTAACCGTTAGTTTCTCTCAATTGCATCAGGAGTCTCTTTATGACGTTTGTGCCCAAAATCATCTCTTCAGTCTGCCCAGGCACAACCAAAACAGGAATTGTCATGGAGCAGTTGTACACTGTAGCTTTAAGATCATACACTGCAGTAGGGGCAACATGATGGCCATCACACCCAACAATGACAATATCTTGTGCTGACTGGCTTGTCATGTCTGGGTTACTTTTCAACAACCTTTCTTCAGCAGACTCACTAAGAGTACATGCCATTGATCCACTATCAATTAAAGCTTTAAGAATGAGATCAGTCTCAACTGAAACGGATGTGTAAAATAAGCTATCAGCTTTTTGAACACTCTGAACACCCTGAAAGATGACTGTTTTGTCCGAAGTTACATCACTGAACATTTCACATAAAGACTCCCTAATCCATTATGGATCATAATCATCAAATCCTCACATCATCAAAACTTGATATGGGAGCTTCATTCTCAAGATCTACGTGATCCTCCCTCACACGTAAATCACTTAGTTTGACTGCTGGTTGCCTGAGGGAGCATTCTTCCTTTCCTTTGGACACCGGTTTCTGGGATGGTCAGGTGAAAAACACTGGAAACAGAGCCTGTTGGCTTTACAGTGAGTAAAAGCAGAGTGTGAGATGTCCTTGCACACCAAGCATGGTGCCTCATTCAAGCCTGGAATTCTAGACATGCTGCTTCTCTTCCTGTACTCCTTGCTTGCCTGTGTATTACCACTATTATTCATCAGAACTCATTCCAGCATATCAATCACCTTTTCCAAAGCCATATTTTCAGACTGTTTTGACTGGAGCGATTCCTGTTCAGCTTTCACTGGGCATGGGCCAGGACTTACGCGCATCTCATTCTTAGAAATTTTCTTTTCACATTCATTTGGCCTAATTCCTTGTCCTGTGGCTCTGAGACTTTCTCTGAATGATACTCGTTCAGGATCTCTTGCACTTCACAAGCCGTCCATTTGTCAATGGTTTTTGAACGAAATGACAGAGCTAGATCTGAATTTGGACAATTTCTAATGAACATACGTGTGACTTCAATCAGTTGATTGTCTGGCACCTTACCCTGCTTTTTTAGACACTCAGCTGTGATGTCAGCAGTAAGGTTCAGGCTCAACCAGTAATCAAAGGGATCCTCCAGAGGTACTGGAAGAGTAGTGTAGAAATCTTGCAATGGGATAGGAGAATGCTGTTGGCAACTGAAATGCTTACGTAATATGGTGTAAATTGCATCAGGATCTGTTCTGATATTCAAACCGCTAGACAGCATCCCCACTTTAACAACATCTTTGGCTTTGCCTCTCAGGTGGATTAAAATTTCTTCACCCTGCTCTTCAGTAGGCAGAAATCCCTTTCTTATGAAGTTTTCCATGAGCTCCACCCACTCATAGAGTGTAACAGTGTCTGATGCGTTGCCTCTGAAAACTGGAGGAGCTTTAACTTCTCTCTGACGCACTACTTGAATCTGCGATGCACTTGACGTGGAGCTCTGCTCAGGCATGTATCTACTATTGTGGCTATTTTGAGTATGCTTAGATGTAACTTCTGTCTGACTGTGCAAATTCAAATGTTCGAGTATACTCTCCGCCAGTTGCAGGCTTACTTGCTGCACTATGATACCCATCTGACTCATCATGTCACTGGTAAGTACTGAGAGTTGATGTGCTAATTGGCTGTGTAGTTTCAGAACTGCTACAATTTACACAATTAGGGTTCTCATTAACATCTGGATTAGCATTAGCTTCTAACCCCGTTCCATTGCTAATGTCTGGGAAGGGAACTGGTGTTGATAACAGACCTCTCCCTCAACCAACACTAACTGGAGTGGCCATATACCGAGATCCAGTTAACCTTGCCTGCTCCAAAATCAGGTAATAGGAGCATGAAATTTAGAAAAGAAAGAAAAAAATTTGCAAAATATATTCTATAAATGCAGCAATACCTGAATTCAGTAATAAAATCAAACCACTTCAGAGTGTCTATTCAATAGTCTCTTTCCAGGTTTTTTTTTTTTTTTTGAATCTTGGAATAACTTTAAAGCTTAGCTGAATGTCCTGTGTAGTGAAGAATGAAGACAGGCCCGCCGGTCCGATGTTCAGATGATCTTCGACCACCTTGACTGAAGACCTTTGTTTTTTGTTTTTTCTCTCTCTGACCCGGTTTGTCCCACCCTTCATCAGCACACACACTCAGAACGTGGATGATATCAAAATTTATTTTCCTGCACACAGAGCAGTGAAAGAGAGAAGATAGTAAGTCGTAATGTTGTTTAAGCTCCACCTATTCAAAATACATTTCACCTAGTTAGAAAGCACATGGAAAACGACACAGAAAAATCATAGAGTGCATCCAAAAGGACACAAAACGATCAAAATACCCATAAATATAAACAAAAAATATTCTCTACAAATCAATCAGTGTCTACTGTGAGCAATCCTTTTATAAAGTGTCAAGTAATCTCTCCAGGAAAATTACTCCTCCAGTCAAACATTTGATATGAAATGATATATTTGTAACTTTTAGTGTGGAGTGACCACAGAAACAACTCACCCACAGCAGTTCTCTTTAGCTCTGCTGCAGATCGTTCGAACACAGTAGCCTATAGTGCCACCAGCGCAGCCAATAAGATGCACAATCCCCTTATTGCAGGATTTACTTAAGAACCCTCAACCCATAATATTTATCTTGTTACACTAAGATGGCGCCTACTTCTGGGATAGTCACGAGGACCCTGCACCAATTTAGCACTGCCATAGAGATGAATGGAAATGCTAACTGATAAGAACCTTGCTAAGAACCTATCGGTGTCACGAGTGCCGGTGAAGACTCCTCAATCGGCCACCGGAGATCTAGTTCACCCGAAAATTGACTTGAGACTACATTTCCCATAAGCCTGCATACCTGGTCTAATTCCACCACAGCTGTCCCATATTATCATCACTCTATTTAAGCTTTGTATGTTAGTTCACTCATTGCGAAGTCTTGTTTGCCCCGGCTACATTTCTAAGCGTTTACCATTCCCTTGCATTGATCACCTGTGTACTGACTCTGCCTAGAACTATCGATTACGTTTGATTGCCGCCTGTCTTTGTTGTGTTTTGCCTGGATCTCTACCATTGCTGTCTGCTGCCTGTCCTGAACTTTTGCCTGTCTGACTACGATTCTGCTTTGCCTCTGATATCACTGTTTGTCTGATCATCGAACCACGCCTGTATGAATTTGAGATTGTCTTTCAATAAAACCGCATATGGATCCCACTCAGCCTGAGTCGTTGTTACAATCGGCTTGTGCAGCATAGAGTTACATTGCTGAACATCAGTCATTTGTGCTGATATTCAGTATAACAGCACAATTGTGAGTGTCATATTGATTTTAACACTTCAAGAAATTAAAGAAGTTTATATTGAAAAAGTAACTTATATTTTAGAAACAATATTTTTGCTCCAAAAATTAAAATAGTTTCAACCAAAGCCGGAACAACCATTGCATAATCTTTATATCCTATCAAAAGTAGTCAGTATATGAACACACCGGCGTGTAGAGTTATTAGAGAGCTGCTGCAAATTTACCTGCATCTTTACAATTGTTTGCATAGAGACATTTGTCATGCAATTTTTGTTTTGTTTTATTAGTCTACAAATGTACTCAAATACTCTCAAGTGCCCATTCACTCATGTGTCATCTGCATCGAAAGCCATTCACACATCTGCCCAAAGTAAGACCGTTCTTTTGTCTGTACTCTGCACATTAACACTTTTATATGCTTATCTTTGCAGTAGTATCAGTGTCATCATAAATTGCAATAACAGTGTAATTGCTGCATATTATGGCCATGTATAGCATGTTATAGCAGCGTCATGAAATCATAATGTAAACAAGATAATTTTTTTTTACTGCATATATATTATTGATTTAATCATTGAGCGGTTAAAACAACTTCTTTTTCAGGTTTTACTGATCGTCCTAATATTTAAATGTTCCTCTAAATGCCTTGCTCCAACAGCGGTGTGGCATATGTCTGAATGTTCGCAAACAGTATTCACCTTATACGCTAGAGAAACTAGCGGACAGCCATTTTGAATTGTCTCTGAACTTCCGTAAAAGCAGTTCTATACAGATATCTATGGTGTTGATGTCAAAGTGTAATTAGCTAGCAAAGTGCCTTGCTCCAACAGCGGTGTGGCATATGTCTGAATGTTCGCAAACAGTATTCACCTTATACGCTAGAGAAACTAGCGGACAGCCATTTTGAATTGTCTCTGCACTTCCGTAAAAGCGGTTCTATACAGATATCTGTGGTGTTGATGTCAAAGTGTAATTAGCTAGCGAAGTTGATTTACAGGTTATAGAGTTGTCAAAAGGTATAACGAGTATATTAAAGTGTTCAAGGGATGTCATAACAACTGAAGCAGAGTGGGGAGATTTTAAAACAAGAGTACTTTATTCATAAATACATCTTACCTTCATGCAGTGGACATATTGATGTGCCTACACAAAGTCATTAAACATATGTTGTTCAACACCTCTGACCATCTTCTTATGTCATTCACCCATCATGTTTTAGTTAAGGTGAGTAGATTTTTGATCGGTAAACTGGGACTGGGGGAGGGGTGCAACTATATTAATTATGTGAAAGTGTATGTTTTTTATATTTTGTTTTTCAGCCATTTTATCATATTATCACATCAACAAAATACATTGTGTTGTATTGAATTGTAATTCAATTGCAATACAGTCTTTATGAATTGATCTTCATTATAATATTAATGTTTAATGTACTTATATCTCTCTGTAGTCCCCTCTGTCTCTGTAACAGTCACTTGTCATGTCTTCACTCTTTTAACACATAACTTAACACATCTCATTGCTGCATGGTCTCTGGAGACTTGATAAATGGGCATTTTTTTCACTTGACAGTGTTGCTCAGGGCAACACATTGTTAATGGCAACACATTTCTGATAGCAAGAGGTCATGTCTGTGTCCAAAGAAACATGCAGAGTACTAGACAGCGGAAGTAAGAGATGACACATCATGTTGTTTGATTTTATTTATGTGTATCTTCAAGGCTGTTTGTCACATTCAAACCCATTATTTCTTAATTACCACATTGGTCATTCTATTGATTGATTGGTTCCCCTTCTGTCACTCACTCAACGTTGTGTCGAAGTAGTGACACAAGGGGTCTCTCTTGAGAGCCTCGGTTGCCTCTGAACTTTGAGAAAAGGCCAATGAGAAATTGGTGAACAGAATTTGCATGTTCCTCCCCCAGACATACGGGTATAAAAGCAGGGAATCATGCATCTGTTTAGTCTGATTTTTTTCTTCGGAGCCGAGTGGTTGTGTGTTCAGGAAGCTGGCATTCCCACTACTGTTTCACTCACCTCTACAGAGCTTTTGCTGTTGGATCTTACAGCATGTTACCAGCGGCCTTTCTCTTCTCTGCACGCAAGTGCAGTCTACGCCCCTGGGCGCTTCGAAAAGTGCAAAACAACCTCTAAAAGAGTATTTTATCTAAAAGAGTAACACATTGGCATTGAATGTCTTTTTAATGACATGTGTTTTTGAAGATGCCCTTCCGCCTTTGTTTAGTTCCTGGATGCGGCAGATATCTCTCCACTTCTAACGGTCATAGATGCTGCCTCGTGTGTCTGGGCCACGATCACACCGAGGCAGCATTTGTGGATGGCTCTTGTTCTCTCTGTGAGAATTTGACCATGGCAACGTCGCAGCTTTACTTTCTGAAAGGAAAAGTCCAATCCTCTGATGCGGAGGACTCGACTGGGCTGTCACCTTCGGGTCTACCTGCCCAGTCTGAGACCGATGCACAGATGGCTGACATGCTTGCTCGGGCCGCTGTGAGCGTGGGGCTGAACTGTAACCCTCCATCCTCCCCTCAGCCCTCGTGGCTAAAAGATTGGTTTCTCATGTCAGGATGCCCCTCGCAGCCACGCCTCCCTCCCGGTCCCTTTCTTCCTGGAAGTGAATGACAAGCTGGCAAAGTCATGGAGGGCACATTTTACTGCCTGAAACTAACCTCCTCGCTCGTCCACTCTCACTACCCTCGACGGCGGGGAGGCCCATGGGTACACGGAGGTCCCCCGGGTGGACAAAGCGGTTGTGGTGCACCTCTGCCCACAAAACACAGCCACTTGGCATGATCACTGGCACACCCCTCCAAGGCCTGTAGGACAACGTCGTCCCTGACAGCGAAATCCTACGGTGCCACAGGAATGGCTGCCTCCACCCTGTATGTCATGGCCCTCCTGCAAGTCCACCAGGCTAAGGCACTTAAAGATCTGCACTTGAGTAGTCCTGATACTGATGTGCTGCAGGAACTGCGCTCAGCAACTGAGCTCACCCTCTGGGCCACGAAGGTCACAGTGCGGGCACTCGGACAGGCGATGGCCACCCTCGTGGTCCAGGAACGACATCTGTGTATGACCCAGGTTGAGATGCGGGACACTGACAAAGCCCGCTTTCTCAACACCCCATCTACCAGTTCGGCCTATTCGATGACACATCTTGGAACTGCGAGATCACAACCGGGGCTTACACAAACTCCCATTCAAGATGCTCACGCAGAAACATATTCTAACATGCATTCATACCTCTGGAACCTCCATGTCTGGCCCTTGGATAGGACGCATAAGATCTAAGTGGCCTACCAGCAGCTGTCATAAACACGATCAACCAAGCCAGAGATCCTTCCACCAGGCAGCTCTACACCCTAAAGTGGCATCTGTTCGCAAACTAGTGCTCTTCCCTATCAAAAGACCCGCAGAGGTGTGCAGCCAGGTCAGTGCTCTCATTCTTGCAGGAGAGGTTAGAGGGGCGGCTGTCCCCCTCCACCTTGAAGGTGTATGTAGCCGCTATATTGGCTCACCACGATGTAGTGGACGGTAAGTCCTTAGAGAAGCATGACCTGATCATCAGGTTCCTTAGAGGTGCCCATAGGTTGAATCCTCCAAGCCCATGCCTGTTCCCCTCATGGGATCTCTCCATGGTCCTCGTGGGCCTTCGGAGAGCCCCCTTCGAGCCACTAGATTCAGTTGAGCTAAAAGCCCTCTCCCTGAAGACAGCCCTCCTGATTGTGCTTGCTTCCATCAAAAGGGTTAGGGACCTACAAGCGTTCTCTGTCAGCGACACTTGCCTGGAGTTCGGTATGCTTATGTCATCCTAAGACCCTGACCGGGCTATGTGCCCAAGGATCCTACGACCCCCCCAGCTGGTGCGGCCTGCTCCCATGCTTGTCATGTCGCTTGTTCCCCCCCTCAGGGACGCCGGGAACCTAAAATTTATATGACATCTTATGGGGCGTTGGGGAAGGTTACGTGCAGCCTGATGCAGTCTGCTTTTTTGGCACGCAACAGCTTGCTTGCACCTGCATCAACAGTTCACATAACACGATTCAGTGTCGTGGCGTTATTGGATAGGGACCCCTTGTGTCACTACATCGACACAACGTCAAATGAGTGACAGATGGGGAACGTCTAGGTTAATGTTGTAACCCACGTTCCCTGATGGAGGGAACGAGATGTTGTGTCCCTCTTGCCACAACACTGTAACAACCGCTGTAAGGGCCGAACCTTATTCTCGGCTCCTTAGTGCAAAACCTGACTAAACAGATGCACAATTCCCTCAGTTTATACCTGTATATCCGGGGGAGGGACATGCAAATTCTGTTTGCCAATTTCTCATTGGCCTTTTCTCATAGTTCAGAGGCAACTGATGCTCTCAAGAGAGACCCCTAGTGTCACTACATCGACACAAAGTCTCATTCCCTCCATCAGGGAACGGGGGTTACAACAGTAACCTAGACGTTTCTATTATGATTTCAATGTATTACTTTTTTAGAAGATTTTATGTATAATAGTTGTAGGTGTAATTGTTTTTAGACAGGTGTCTGTATTCATTAAAAGATCTGCCCTCAAAATTATTCCAGCATCAAAAATATGTCATAGATGATTATATTTATGGTTTTGGTATTTCACACATAGCTTTTTGCCCTCACATTAAACAAAAAGTCTCTATGATTAAAACTTGATTATGATTATTATCAAGAGGAGATCATTATAATCTTATAATGAAGAGCTATCTCCATTAGTCTCATTGACATAATTGCACAATTACACATATAAACCATTGTCTAAGCCTTATAATCCAACCCATTATTTATTTAATTAATTTCTGGTGAATGAGAAAAAAATAATGGCTAATTATTGTTAAAGCAATATTCCGGGTTCAGCACAAGTTAAGCTAAATCGAAAGCATTTGTGGCATAATGTTAATAACCCCCCCCAAAAAAATAGACTCGTCCATCTTTTCCTTTAAAAATGCAAAAATCGAGGTTACTGTGAGAAACTTACAATGGGAGTGAAAGGAACACATTTTGGAGGGTTTAAAGGAAGAAATGTGAAGCTTATATGTTAATAAAAGCACTTACATACATTTTTGTTAAAAATCATGTATTATTTGAGCTGTAAAGTTTTAGGGTTTTAGAGTTTGTCATTACATTGTCACTTTGCACAGAAAAGTTAACAAGTGTGTAACACAGATCATAATTCATGGGCAAGGAAGAGGCGAGAAACCGGCTTGACATATAAACTAAAGGTTTAATGAAGAACTCAAAAGACAAACACATAAGATAACGGACGTCCGTAATTGAGCTCTCTCTCCCGATCGCCGTCTGCGAGTGGCCTTTATCCCTCTTGACGGCGTAATTAGCCTAATACGGGACCGGGCGTGCGTAATCACGCGCCGGTCCCGCCCTCCACCGTGCCACAAAGTGATATCACACTAAAATCATGTTAACTCACATATTGTTTACATCTTGTGGCTATTACGGATTGGCCCCATTTACTTCCATTGTAAATACTTCACTGTAACCCAGATTTTTGCTCTTTTTTTTTTTTAAGAAAATGAGGGGAAAGTCAATATTATGCTTCAAATGCTGCTGATTGAGCTTAACTTGTATTGAACACAGAATAAGAGTACATGGTGTAATTCTGTGAAACATAACTGTCTGTAGTTTATAAAAAGCTGTCTGTACATGATCATTCAATTTCATTTTAATATGTAAAAAGAGTTGCCCTTTAAGTACATCAACATTATTTTCCTGACCTTTTTAGTACAATATCAAATGCCCTATTCAAAAGCGCTCTCTCTCTCTCTCTCTCTCTCTCTCTCTCTCTCTCTCTCTCTCTCTCTCTCAGTATGGGTGAATCAATGTTGTCAATCCAGAGTCCATGCATCTCAATAAACTCCAAACTCCACTGCAAAGGGAACTCTAATGCACATAGTAATCACATTAATTCTCTTATACATATGGATAGTGATGCAAGCTAGAAAAGCAAGCATGATGGATTTAGTCCTTCAATGGATCTACTGTTTTCTTGTACTGTCCATTATAACAATTAGATTTTGTCCTATGCAATGCATTTTCCTTAACTCTTTCCTCTGAATAAGGAAATTAAAAGAATACACCACACACAAACCCACATTTATGGTTTGAGATATAGTGGAAGTGAAAAAGTGTTCAAGGGTCTAGCAAAATAGCTGAGATAATTATGAAATCCTCTGTGTGGCTCTACATCATCTAAAAGAGGATCTTTAATTAGATTTGACAGCAATTATCCAAATGCCAGTGCCTCCTCTGCTAGTGTAGCTCTCGTCTGTACCCCCTAACACTCTCCCTGATGTGGGGCCCAAGTAATGTGTCCACTACTTTGAGGCTAAGGTCATTTACTGGCTAATTACTAGGTGGCCTGTGTAACACAGAATCACAAACGTATGTCTGGACGAACATGACGTGAAAATGTGCTCCAGGGTTAATATGATCTCCGCAATGTCGGAGAGGAAAGTAATTGTGCATGCAAGCTGTAAAAAGTGTAAAAGACTCAGGGGGAAATTACTTAGAATGAAATTGCACCCGATGATAGTGTAATTTATTTGCACATGCTGTCTGCATTGTTTTAGCACCCAATTTGCTAAAGGATTTATTAAAATTAGGTTACAACGTGAACACGGCCAAATAATCCAGTGCTCCTCCACTGAAATTCACACCTAGTTCAGATCATTAAAATGCTGAACATGTATTCATCTAAATATTAAGTGTAGGGTTTAACACTCATCTCAATCATTTCATCATCCAAGGCTCATTATTTTTTACACGCGTTTCCCAAAACTGCACTTAACATGAACGTGCGAGGATGTTCTTTAATCCTGAGATACCCAAGCATTGATGCTCTTGACATTTAATGTTTTTTCACTCTTAAACATGTTATTAGAAAGCCAATGATAATTTATTATTACAACTCGTAAGGGTAAACTCATAAACAGTTAATAACTTTAAATATTTTAAATCTTTAAAACATTATTCTTTGCAGAAGATTATCTGAATATTCTTATATTTTTCATGTTTTCAATTAAAAAATGACTATTGTGTGACCATTTACAAATGAAAATCATTGAAGCACAAGCGGATGTCACACTTCATGCAGGAAGATATTGTAAATCCATCCTCGCAGTATACCTACATCTGGCACTTTTTCTGTTTTCACCTTCACCTTCGGGTGCTGATGACATCTCTTCAGCTGTGGATGGCCTGCCTCTCTTTGTAGTATTTATCTGAATGAGGGAGGTAGCCCGCTGTGCCAGGAAGTGCCTCATTTCAGGGTGTTTTTCTGGTATTTGCAAGGCTTTGCAATTATGCCTGTACAGCAAACATGTATTGACTACTCCAAATATAATTTTTTTTTAGTTTTCTCACTTTCCTCTTTTTCCTCACTTTGACTTTCTTTCTGTCCTTCTTCCCCACTTTAATTAGTAAGATTCAGTTTCCTTAGATAATTTTCTGTACTTTCTTCATCACTATCACTCTCTGATTCACTTTCAAAATCACTTGTAACTCGCCTCCAACACATACTGAAATGAAAAACATCTTTCTCCTTTGTCAATGGCATTCTGAATAGATATACAGCCTTGGCCAAAAGTATTGGCAGTGACATAAATGTTGTGTTTCGCAAAGTTTTCTGCTTCAGTTGTTGTGATGTTGATTCACATTGTTTCTAGATTATTGTGCAGAGTGATCAGATGCATTTTAAATAATTGCAAAAAGCTTCATTGGCCCAAAAAATTTACTTTATCACAAAAACCCAAATTTCATGGGCACAAACTGACCAGCTAACATTATTGCACGAATCATATAAGCATCACCTGGGGAAGTGTGAATGAGTACAAGTCAGCTGAAATTACTCTATCATTCTGATTGGATTATAAGAGCAGACTGATTGATATAAAAAGAGGGAAGAAGTGCTTCCAATCATTGTGTTCTTGTTCACAATGGTTACCTCTAAAGAAAGACGTGCAGCCATCATTGATTTGCATCAAAATGGCCTCACATGCAAGGAAATTGCTGCAAAGAATATTGCAACTGAAAGAACCATTTACCAGATCATCAAGAACTTCAAGGAGAGAGGTTCAATTGCAGTGAAGAAAGCTTCAGGATGTCCCATAGTGTCTAGCAAGTGACAGGACCGTCTCCTCCAGAGGAATCAGCTATGGAATCGTGTCACCACCAGTGCAGAGCTTGCTCAATATTGTCAGCAGGTTGGTGTGAGTGCATCTGCACGCACAGTGAGGCGAAGACTTTTGGACAATGGCCTGGTGTCAAGAAGGGCAGCAAAGTAGCCACTTCTCTCCAAGAAAAAACATCAAGGACAGACTGAAATTCTGCAGGAAGTACAAGGATTGGACAGCAGAAGACTGGTGCAAAGTTATTTTCTCTGATGAAGCCCCCCTCTCCAAGCCAGCCAGCTCTCCCATCTATCCTGCTCTCAAATGTTTGCTCCCTGGACAATAAACTGGACTACATCCGACTCCAGCAGACTAAGCAGCGTGAGCTTAGAGACTGCTGCGTCTTTGTTTTCATGGAGATGTGGCTCAGCGACAGAGTTCCGGATGCCGCCATTTAGCTAGACGGGCTTGCCTGGTTTCGTGCTGTTAGACTCGCGGTGGTGGCTTGTGTGTTTACATCAACACGGAATGGTGCAGTAACTCTATGCTAGTCTCTAGTTACTGCTCATCGCTGGTGGAGCTTGTGACTGTTAGATGCAGATCTTTCTATTTACCATAGTAATTCACAACTGTTTTTATAACAGGAGTTTACATTCCACCCATGCGCTAACGCTAAGGAAGCACTCGGTGAACTGTATGGGGCTATTGGTGAACTGCAGAATGCTCACCCTGATGGACTGCTTATTGTTGCCGGAGATTTTAACCATGCAAATCTCAAGACAGTGCTCCCTAAATTCCATCAGTATGTGGACTTTGCAACGAGAGGGGTGAATACGCTTTATCTTGTTTACACAAAGATCCCAGGCGCGTATCAGGGGGAGCCCCGTCCCCACCTCGGCTACTCAGACCACATCTCTGTGATGCTAATTCCAGCATACAGACCGCTCGTCATATGCACAAAACTGCTCCAGAAGCAGGTGAAAACATGGTCAGCAGGAGCCATCTCGGCTCTTCAGGACTGTTTTGAGTGTAATGATTGGCACGTTCAATGAGGCTGCAATATATGGCGACTCTACCAACTAGGAGGAATACACAGCATCAGTGACCATCTACATCAGCAAATGCATTGATGATGTCACCTTCTCCAAGACCATCACCACACACTCCAACCAGAAGCCGTGGATGACTGCGGAGGTGCGTGCGCTGCTGAGGACCCAAGACTCCACCTAAGAACAGCGACCATCAGAGCGGCAAAGTGCGCTCACGCCCAGAGAATCTACAGTCACTTCCAGGACAGTGGCGACATGCAGCGCATGTGGTAGGGCATCCAGGCCATCACCAACTGCAGGACAACATCAGTTGCCTGTGACAAAGATGCCTCCCTTCCAGATGCGCTGAATGACTTCTACGCTAGGTTTGAAGCACAGAACGATGTGGTGGTGAGGAAGACCACCCTTCCTCCCAATGACCAGGTGCTCTGTCTTACCATGGCTGATGTGAGGAAAACTCTACGTAGAGTCAACCCACGGAAGGCTGCTGGACCAGACAACATTCCTAGCAGTGTGTAGACCAGCTGGCAAATGTTCTTACTAACATCTTCAACAACTCTCTGAGCAGCGCTGTCGTTCCAACGTGCTTCAAGACCACCACCATCGTCCCCATGCCAAAGAAGTCTTCAGTGTCCTGCCTCAATGACTACCATCACTTCGCACTCACACCCATCATCATGAAGTGCTTCGAGAGGCTCAGAGACCCAGCTTCCCCCCTCACTAGACCCACTGCAGTTTGCGTATCGTCCCAACCGTTCAACAGAAGACACCATCGCCACCACCCTCCATCTGGCCCTCACCCAGCTAGATAAAAAGCACTCCTACATTTGAATGCTGTTCATAGACTTCAGCTCAGCATTTAGCACAATAATTCCTCAGCACCTGATTGGAAAGCTGAACCTACTGGGCCTGTACACCTCCCTCTGCAACTGGATCCTGGACTTCCTGACTGGGAGACCTCAGTCAGTCCGGATCGGGAACAGCATCTCAACCACACTGATCACTGGGGCCCCCCAGGGCTGTGTGCTCAGTCCAATGCTGTTCACTCTGCTGACTCATGACTGTGCAGCAATGCACAGCTCTAACCACATCATAAAGTTCGCTGATGACACAACCTTGGTGGGTCTCATCAGAATGATGAGTCAGCATACAGAGAGGAGGTGCAGCGGTTAAGAGAATGGTGTAGAGCCAAAAACCTTTCTCTGAATGTGGACAAAACAAAAGAGATGGTTGTTGACTTTAGGAGAGCACAGAGTGACCGTGCTCCACTGAACATCGACGGCTCCTCTGTGGAGATCGTCAAGAGCACCAAATTCCTTGGTGTTCACCTGGTGGAGAAACTCACCTGGTCGCTCAACACCAGCTCTATTACCAAGAAAGCCCAGCAGCGTCTCTACTTTCTTCGAAGTCTGAGGAAAGCATATCTCCCACTCCCCATCCTCACTACATTCTATAGAGGGACTATTGAGAGCATCCTGGGCAGCTGCATCACTGCCTGGTTTGGATCTTGCACTGTTTCGGACCGCAAAGCCCTGCAGAGGATAGTGAGGACAGCAGAAAAGATCATTGGGGTCTCTCTTCCCTCCATCAAAGACATTTACACAATACACTTCATCCGCAAAGCAACGAGCATTTTGGATGACCCCAAACACCCCTCACACAAACTCTTCACCCTCCTGCCATCTAGCAAGAGGTACCGAAGCATTCGGGCCCTCACTGCCAGACTCTGTGGGAAAGCTTCTTCCCCAAAGCCATCAG
Organism: Moxostoma hubbsi; assembly: GCA_032164185.1. Classification (NCBI taxonomy): domain Eukaryota; kingdom Metazoa; phylum Chordata; class Actinopteri; order Cypriniformes; family Catostomidae; genus Moxostoma; species Moxostoma hubbsi. The sequence continues at coordinate 21,807,657 of JAVLUX010000010.1, forward strand.
ACTCCTCAATACTCAGAGACTGGACTGACTCACACACATGTGTCCTGAGTTGCACTTTAATTAATGTCACTTTATTAATGGCTGCTACCTCAATAACTGCTATGTCCATAGAACACTATCTCATAGCATGTTATGTTTACATTTGGCATTTTCATAGCATCTTCTGTGTACTGGTCGGCGCTGCACTGTCTCTCACTGTCTTTCGCAGTGCCTATTGTCCTGTTCATTTTTAGTAATTTATTGTACTGTCCCATACTTATATAGGTATGTTATTTAGTCTGTGTAGTCTCATGTGGTTCTGTGTTTGCCTTATGTTGTTTTATGTGGTCCTGGAGGAATGTTGTCTCGCTTCACTGTGTACAGTACTAACTGTATATGGTTGAACGACAATAAAAACCACTTGACTTGACATGACTTCTGACTGTTTGGGATATCTTGAAAATCAATAGTCCGGAGAAGAAAAGGTGAATGCTACCATGAGTCCTGTGTCGTGCCAACAGTGAAGTTACTTTTCATCCAAGGGAGTGGGCTCTCTCAATATACCATGAATAAAGAATGGTATCAAAATATCCTGCAATAACAACTTCTCCCAATGATCCAGGAGCAATTTGGTGATGATCAGTTCATTTTCCAGCATGATGGAGCACAATGTCACAAGGCAAGAGTGATAATGAAGTGGCTCGGAGCTCATTACATTTAAATTTTGGATCCATGGCCAGGCAACTCCTCAGATCTTAATCCTATAGAGAACCTGTGGACAATCCTCAAAAGGTGAGTGGACAAGCAGAAGCCCACAAATTGTGATCAACTCTGAGCACTAATAAGTCAAAAATGGATTGTCAATGCTCAGGATTTGGCCCAGAAGCTGATATCCAGCATGCCAGAGCGAATTGCAGAGGTTATGAAGAACAAGAGTCAACTCTGTAAAAAATGAACTCTTTGCATATATTTAATTTTTTTGCCTAAAAAGCCTTCAAAACTCATGAAATGCATATCATTCTTTTCCAGTATACCATAGAAACATGTGAAAAAATAATCTATAAATACTGAAGCAGCAAACTTTGCAAAACGTCTAGGTTACTGTTGTATTCCCCTTTCCCTGATGGAGGGAACAAGATGTTGTGTCGATGTAGTGCCACTAGGGGTCTCTCTTGAGAGCCTCGGTTGCCTCTGAACTTGAGAAAAGGCCAATGAAAAATTGGCTAACAGAATTTGCATGTCCCTCCCCCGGACATACGGGTACAAAGGAGGGTGCAATTCGGCTGTTCATTCAGGATTTGCACTGAGGAGCAGAGAATACGTTTTGGCCATTACAGTGGTTGGTACAGTGTTGTGGCAAGAGGGACACAACCCTAGTTTCACAACGTGCGTATCCAATAAAGCCATGACACTGAACCTTTTTGCTCAATGGACTCTAGCGGCTTGAAGGGGGGTCTCTGAAGGCTTGCAAGGACCACAGAGAGATCTCATGAGGGGAACAGGCATGGCAAGGGAGGATTCAACCTACGGGCACCTCTAAGAAACCATCCTCTCTGGCAGGAATGAGATCACTGACCCGAATGCACAGTGACTTGTTCCTTGCCTTCCCTGGCCTTGCACAGGGCTTGTGCAAGTAGGCTCACTGGGGGAAATGCGTACTTGCACAGCCCCAGGGGCCAGCTGTGTGCCAGCGTGTCTGTCCCTAGGGGAGCCTCCAACAGGGTGTATCAGAGTGGGCAGAGGGAGGACTCCCGAGAGACAAACAGATCTACCTGTGCTTCGCCCCATTGATTCTAATCCAGCTGGACCACCTGGGGTGAAGTCTCCACTCTCCACTGAGCATGGCCTGTCATGACAGCGCGTCCGCTGTTGTATTGAGGCTGCCCAGGATGTGAGTGGCGTGCAGCGACCTCAGCCGCTGCTGACTCCATAGGAGGAGATGTCGGGCGAGTTGTGACATGCGACGAGAGTGAAAGTCACCTTGGCGTGTTATATATGCTACAGTTGCAGAGCCCTCTGTGTGGATCAAGACATGCTTTCCCAGAAAAGGTGGGGGGAAATCTCTGCAGGGCAAGAAGTACAGCCAGCAACTCTAGGCAGTTGATGTGCCAACCCAGTCATGGACCTGTCCAGGAGCCAGTGGCTGCACGCCTGTTGCACATGGTGCCCCAGCTCAAATTTGAGGCGTCTGTGGTGACCATGATGCATCTGGACACCTACTGTAGGGGGACTCCTGTCCGCAGAGAACAGAGGTCTGTCCAGGGGCTGAATTGTTGACGGCAGAGAAGGGTGATGGTCACATGGTATGTGCCGTGGCACCATGATCATTTCAGGACTCGAGTCTGAAGCCAGTGCTGAAGCGGTCTCATATGCTTCAACCTGAGCTGCGTGGCTGCCGCTGAGGATGCCATATACCCCAGGAGCCTCTGGAACTGCCACAATGGAACCTCTGTGCCTTGTCTGAATGAACTTAGGCATTTCAGCACCACCTGCGTGCACTCACTTGTGAGGCACGCTGTCATTGAACCGGGAAGAGATTGATCTTTTCCTAGTTGACCTGAAGCCCTAGGTGGCTGAGGTGCTTGAGCACCTGGTCCCTGTGGGCACACATTGACTCTCGAGAGTGAGCTAGAAACAGCCAGTATGCGGATGCCCACTTCCTTTAGCAGGGCAAGGGCTGCCTCTGCAACCTTCGTGAAGGCGCGTGGGGACAGGAACAAGCCGAAGGGGAAGACCTGTTACTAGTATGTCAGGCCGTCGGACGTGAGCCTTAGGATGGGTCTGTGTTGAGGCAAAATTGAGAGGTGAAAGTACGCATCCTTAAGGTCTAACGCTGCGAACCAATTTCGATGCTAGACGCACGTTAGTATAAGTTTCTGTGTGAGCATCTTGAATGGGAGTCTGTGTAAGGCCCGGTTCAGAACTCGCAGATCCAAGATTTGCCCCAACCCACCATCTTTCTTGGGTATGATGAAGTGGGGGCCGTAAAAACCCTTCTTCATCACGGCTCACAGGTTGTTGCCGTTCTCGCCATGCACCGAAATGAAGCAGATGCCGCTGAAACGTGGTGGACGTCTGGCGAACTGAATCACGTAGCCGAGTCGGATGGTCCTGGCCAGCCAGCGTGACAGGTTGGAAAGTGTAAGCGACATGTCCAAGCTCGGAGTGGGGGGCACTAGGGGGACGATCATGTTTGACTTACCTGGTGGGGCTTTGCAGCGGAGAGGAGCAGGTTATGTTATGTCGGGGAGTAAAGGGCATGTAAGCTTTTTCATTCACTAAACATGTTAGGAATCTAGACTTTTTTATTTTTTATTATAAGAACTTAAAAATGGTGTTAAACTTTGTGTCAGTAAGCTGGAACCTTTTTGTTTTGACTTGAGAAAGCTGTGGCAGTTAATATGCACATTTTTCCCAACAAAACTGATGTAGTGAGAAAGCTCTGAGTGTCAGCTACTGTTACATATAGTTTTTACCAGTATTTAATGAAAATTAGGTATTATTTAATTTCTTTGTAAAAACGTTGCAATTCTGCTATTCTGGTTCTCTTGAGGGTTAAGTGCTACTTAAGAGCGGCGCTGTCCGCGATACAGTGCTGCATTGTGACAGTATAGTGCCGTTCATCATTGTAACTTCATTATATTTGTGCATAGCCTATTTACAATAATTTTGTAAGAATGATATTTTTCTTTAACACAATCTGCTTCCATAATCAGGTTTAGCATTTGTAGTATTTTGTTTTATATATAAGCTTGCAGGATTAGTGAATACAGCGGAAGCTCTGTTTATGATCCAGGGTGTGGTGCTGGTGGTGCTGGATGGCAGAGGCAGGCAAATATATACAAATTGTGTTGTTGTGATCTAATGTGCTGAGTAATGTCATTTTTCCCACCGTGGCCGATATTAAAATCAGTGCGACATACTTTGCACAAGGCTTGGCCGTTGTCGAAAGGGCTTCGAGATGTGAAATTAAATTCTTCATCCAGCTGTTGTTATATTTACATGCATATTTAGTTTTTTTTGCCGGAGCACAACCTAAGTCTTCTCCTCCCATCTACCAGTGATACTTGATTCAACTTCCCGCATCTACTACCAGCGCGTATATCAACAGCGCAACTGGGTTGTAGGTTGCCAGGTTGAGGTCACAATAAGGTTGAAATTTGTATGATGTGTCGATTATGTGAGTAGAATGAGATTTATACAAGATCTGGTAACTGGAAAACCTTGGAATAATATATTTATGTGATTATTCATATAACGAGGTTTAGGCCATACAAATTACAGGAGTTTCCCGGGAGAAATAACAAAACGGGAAGGGGGCGTGAGATGAGTGTGAAATACGGGAGACTCCTGGGAAAAACGGTAGTGTTGATAGGTATGGCTATGATGCTTTTGGAAACGGGCCACAAAACGAATATGAATTGTAAAATAAAGTCTATTATCTACTTAGACTTACGATGCTTTTGGGAAACGAGGCCCAGACTGATTACACTGTGAACTTGACAAAAGTTGGCCGAAAGTTCTGCTGCTGAAATCGGTGTGTGCTTACTGAAATTTAAACCACTGCCCCCAGTGGCCAAAGCTGTAAGTGTTGTTGAACCACGATTTATTGGTAGTGCTGAGTTTTGTGAGTACTATGGCTCAATTTAAAATTAGCCTAATTTGCATAGAAAGGAAGGGTATTTGTGCTGAAAAGAATGTTAAATGACTAATAACTATAAAATACTCATGACCCAGCATTATGCCAGACAATGTAGTGTCTGGTTAAACTGGATTGCATTTGATTTGTAAATAGAACACAGGTTTTTGTGTTACTGTGGGCATCAATAGCATGGCTGTTTAAGGAATTATCCTCTTTATTTGTATGTACTGTTGTAGTAGTCTAGTGTTATTTATCATATTTTTTATAGTAATAAAACACACTTAACAATTAATCATTGCATCAAAGGTAAAATAGCTACCTCCTCACTCCTGATTTTAGAGTATATTTCACAAATTATTAGAAGAGCATTTCTCTCTGCTGCACTGAGCTTGCCAAAACAAAGCTGACAGTCAGCCAGGTTATGTCAGAAAGCTTAATTTACATGAAAGCACAGTCTGAATACAAAACCCCACAGTTGCAGAAGCTTCATAATTTCAGATCAGGGATTTTATGCATAAAAATCTTGGATTATAGGAGCTGTATATCATTAAATCCGTCAATATTTTTCTTTTTACAATATGAAAGGCGAAATCAGATTTGGTATTTATTTTTTAAGATGACTTCTGGACTAAATTATAGCTACATATCCTTAAACCATGACTACATGCCCAAATATTTTATCAATATTGAATTAAAGGTTAATGTAGCATTATAGACCAATGTTAGAATGCTGCAAGACAGTCTTTTTTTACATTGCGACAAGGGCACTGATAGGGCAACTAATCCATATACAAGCTAAGGACGGTGTTCAAGGAACATCTCCATGGCAACAGCATGGGAAAAAAGCTTGTACTTGCACTGTGCAGAATCTTCTGATCCTCAACATGTTATGATTCAGCTTAATGCTATTAGGTGCTTGTTTTAGCTTTTGAACTCTGCATAATATTCTTGTACACAAGGAAAATGTAATAGAGTTTATCTTCAGTGCACAGGGAAATTACTTTCAGATGTTACCATAATTGGATGAATTTGCTGTTTCTCTGCATTTATAGTCATAATTGTTGAAACATCTGCAACATTTGTGAGCCCAATGGAATTCACCCACATAGATGTACTATATGGAGTTACTACACACCTGAATTGCCATCTTTTACCAAACATGCTTTCCTACTGCTGTACTTAGGTATGGAGGAGTAATCCAACATCCTGCAGTGGAATACTTTTTTTTGTATTGTTCGAATAACTATACACATAATGAGGCCTTCATATGTAGCTCTCATTGCTCAAATAAAAGCACAATGGACCAAACAAAAATCTAATTTTTACATTGCATAACCACTGCTTAAAAACTTCCAAACAATCCTTTGACTCTCCTGATAAATGAATAAATTTGATTACCCATGCACAAACCTAACACTACACAAGACAACCTCTTATTAACACAAATTTATTTTTAATTGGACATAGCTGCTGTTGTTTGACTAATTGAAATGCCAAATTAGTGGTCTCAGAAAACCTTAAGTTGTTAGAGGTGAAATATTTTTCCTTTTTTTAACTGGCATCAGTTCATTTTAGTAGGTAATTTTAGGAACAAACTAGCATGCTTGTTTGTCAGAACCCTAGGAATAGAGGTAGAAACTTCTACTTATAACATATGAACATATACATACTAACACTGCAACATGAAGATAACTCAAATATATAATTTAGACTACATATTATCATAAATAAAATGTTGTATATTTTTATATATATATTGTTATTAATATATTATTTAAACTACATTTATGCAGAGGTGTATAGTAGTGAAGTACACATAACTTGTTACTGTACTTAAGTATCCAATATTTGTTAAATATTTCAACTTTACTTGAGTATAGACTAAAGCTGAAAATGTTCAGGTATTTTTGGCTTAAACATTATGAATGTTGTCAAAGAGGCCTTTTTCAAAGTTATGTGAGATAAGATTTGTTCAAATTTCCAGAGAACTGCTCATATTCACATTTGCTATATTTATGTCATATGAAATGTTTATTTAATAACAAGACAGCAATAAGACCCCCCTTTTATTTCAAATTTTCTCCCCTTTTCTCCCCAATTTGGAATACCCAATTCCCAATGCGCTCTAAGTCCTCGTGGTGGCGTAATGACTCGCCTCAATCCAGGTGGCGGAGGACGAATCTCAGTTGCCTCCATGTCTGAGACTGTCAATCCACGCATCTTATCACATGGCTTGATGAGTGCATTACCACGGAGACATAGCATGTGAAGAGGCTTCACGCTACTCTCCGCAGCATCCACGCACATCTCACCACGCTCCCCACAGAGACTGAACCACATTATAGCAACCACGAGGAGGTTAGCCCATGTGACTCTAGTCTTGCCAACCGGGCCAATTTGGTTGCTTAGGAGACCTGGCTGGAGTCACTCAGCACACACTGGATTCAAACTCAGGACTCCTGGGGTGTTAGTCAGCATCTTTACTCGCTGAGCTACCCAGGCCCCAATAAGCTTTTAATCTTTTCTAAAATACTTCACTTTCAGTGAGAAGTGTTTTAAGTTTTCACTCTTGTGTAAAATGAAAAAAGCTTATTGGATGTATCAGTTGAGGTCTATGTCTCATTTAGGCCTCAATGTGCATTTTGAAATTTTTCCTTTCCTCTAAGCAATCATGAATTTCTAGCCATACTCTGAATGAATAGTTTATTCTTGAAAACTGTTGTACATTTTATGTTGTTATTGATTTAGTTTTCTTCTTAATTGTAAGTGGTCAAATTCTAAATGGCAGAACATTTTTTTAAGGTGGAAATAAAATCTTGACTCAAGGAATCAGAGGAAATAAGAATTTTGATTCTAGCCCTTATAGATAAAAGTTATTCACCAAAAATGCAAATTAGCTAATTATAGCACCACCTTGTGGACGATTTTCTCTAAATTTGGTATACAGACTAATTTTGTCAACCGTACCCTATATTTCGTAATGATTGGCCATTTGTAATGCAAGTTATTACCTTCTGAATTTCTACTGGCTGCTGGCATGTGACCCATAGATGATGCATGCCAATTTTCACAAATGTCTGAAACTGTTGCAGAGTTGTAAGGCATTTTTAGCTGTAGCACCCCCTATTAGCGAAATTGTACAAAACTTTGCATGCATCCTCAAAAAGTTCTGCTACCAAAGTTTTCAAATTTTCGTCAAATTTGGACTATGATTTTAGAAGATATAGGTCATTGAGTAAATTTGGGCCACACCCAAAGAATTAAATATCTTATAAACTATTTGGCAAATAAAAAAATCTGAATTTGTAATTTTTTTTTGTCAGGATGGTCACTAGATTATGCATGCAAAATCTCGAGCAGTACACAAAAGTAGGTTTTTCAGAAAATTCTTAATGCCGTAAAATGTTCTACATGGAACTAAAATTGTCTTGACTTAAGGAATCAGAGGGGAAAATATTTTTATTCTCGCCCTTATGGTTGTGAAGATATTAGCCAAAAAGCAAAAGTACTTATTGTAGTGCCACCTAGAGTCGGATGTGTTTGGGACCTGCCAAGTTTGGTGTTTCTAGGATTTACAGTATTTGCTGCCCATATGCTTTTAGGGCAGAAAATTAATAATAAAAAGAAGAAGAAAATTACTACAGGTACAATAGGGTTCCAGCACCTTTGGTGCTTGGACCCCTAAAAAAAGTTGAATGAGTAAAATGGAATCATAAATCATAAATTATAAAAATAAATAAAAAGTAATGTAAAAATTATAAAATAGCTGTAAGATAATGAGTAAGATAGCTGTGGAAATCTTTGAATCTAACAGTAGTTATAACAGCAACAACAATAGTAGTAGTATTAGCATTAAGCCTAATTATTAATAATGTGACTTTTAAAAGTTTGTTAATCATTCACTGGAACTGTACTTATAGTAGGGGGTGGAAGAAAGGGAGGGTTGGCTTTTTCTCAATTTAAAAAAAAAAAAACGATGTTTCTAATTTTTAAATTATGTTTAAAAATTATATAGCGATCTGAGCTACAGTATCTACTTATCAGAGGTGACACAATTAAAACAATTATCCTGGATTAAAATCTAAAGAGATCTACAAAAATCTACACTGTCAAAAGTGGTATAGTGCAATTGTTACTTTTAAGGGTCTATTTCTACCAGACCTGAATTAGTTTTGTTGGTGTAACCTAATGTGTTCAGGTTGATTCAGTGAAGTTCAAGATGATTCAGTTAATTTTGATGTAACCACATGAAACATATTTTTACATTAACATTTTTGTTTTTCAGTTTACTTTTAATTCAACTCCGACCAGCGCAATTCCTTGTTCATCTGCAATCTCCACCGGATGTGACCAAAATGATGCTGCTCAACACCTTCAGCCCCTTTGGTCCAATCTTTGTGCAGGTTTGCAGGGACGGGAAGACATTGGCTCCAGATCCATTCTGTGCTCTGCGCACCCTTCTCCTCCTTTGGAAGTTGACATTTCCTGCAGTGTGATTTGTAAAGTATTTTGCTATTTTTTTTTTTTTTTTATATTTATGTTTTAAATTATGAAACAGTCACAAAGCATTAGTCAATATAATATCCACCCATATTCACACATCCATAATGCATATGCACAATCTATTGTGAATGCATGCATTTGTCCAGTAATCATCATAACTGCAACCTCATTTTGCATATCTCAATGGCTCCCAACTCAGTAAGTGTCTGTACTATTAACTAGGTGGCGTGGGTCCAACCAATCTCTGGAGGGGCTGCAGTGGGTGTCCTCCCTCAGGGTGAGTAGCCAATGTTTCTTTCTTGAACTCTCTTTGTGTAAATGATGCTTCAACAGCAGCTAGACTAACAGATTATTACTGATATTCAGTTGCCTTGACTATTTGACTGAGTAATTCACATCTCTGCCTCTACTGCCACAGGTAAGAGTCTCCAGTAATCTGCAGCCATATGGTGGTACATACATATGGTGATAGATTAAACAAATTTTTATTTAATTCACTGATATTGTATTTCATAAAGACAACCGATCAAAAACAACTTATGACTCAAGCCCAGTCCATTTCTTATTTTGCGCGTCCTTGGAGGAAGAATATGGAAAACATGACCATGGGGTGACAGTCTTGGAGGAATGCCAGGGCATATTTTCAATTTGGCAGTTTGAACAATACTACTCTGACCTACTTGCCACAAAAATGGTTGTTAAAACCAACTGAACTGACATTCTCTGTCTAGTTGTTACAGCGAATACAGTCGAAGAAATAATGATGCATAAATAGAGGGGCAAGAATTAGGGAACCAGGATAAAAGAGGAATCGTGGTAGATGCCAACATAAGAAATTAAAACAGACATAATTAGTGGGAAATGGGGCATTTAGAGAGCTTTGCTGTTTTGACAGCAAAGTTGCAGATGAGGGTGAAAGAAAGGGCAAGAGCTTAATGCCATTAAGACTGGATAGAGGGGAAACATTGCTTCTTGTATATTATGTAATCACTAGACCAGATGCCCTGGAGCACCCTCGCATTTAGTGGCTTGCATGAGGGCACAAACTGTTGGTAGGAAAAGAGTGAAATCAGCTTTTGAGTGTGTTTGAAGGCGATCTCAGTAACTCATTGTGGAGGTGAGGGTGTGGTCATGCGCCTGTGAGAGATAAAAGTGGTAAGAACATCCACTTGAGATGAATTGTGACTAAGTACCATCTCTATGTTCACAGTGAGAGTCAGGGGAGATAAAAGATGGCCAGTCTACAGAGAAATGAGAGACAGACAGACCAGAGTCTTTATGTCTGTTCCCTGAGAGAGTCTTGTGTTGTGTGAAGCTGAAAGTTAACTGTTTATTTGAATGATGCTGAAAAGCCGTCTTGTGTTTTGAGTGAAGCTGTACAGCAATTGCTGGTTATTTGTTAACAAAACAGACTCATGTGAACTGTGGAATCCGGTTCCTGCTTCCTCCTTTATCTGCCCAGCCCAGACCTTTGTTACACTGGTGCCGAAATCCGGGACAGGGAGGAAGGTATGATGCTATGCAGTCGTCTTTACCACTGGAGGAAGTGTTCCGATCCCTCGCCAGCATCCACCAAGCGCAACACCAGGCCCTCATGTATCTGTGGGCGGAGCAGCAACAGTGATTCAAGGCACTCCTTCGAGGCCAAGAAGAGGACCGATGGGCATTGCAGAGCTTGGTTCTCCAGGGGGGAAGCAGTGAACCCCCATGTGATGCTGGCAAAGATGGGGGCGCAAGATTAGCTGGAGGCCTTTCTGAACCTCTTCGAGCACACGAATCAAGCTCTGGAATGCCCATGGGCACAATGGGCAGTCCACCTCCTACCACTGCTGACCAGGGAGGCCCAATAACTCCTGGTTGACAACTTCCTGAGGTACCCTGAGCTGAAGAAAGCCATCCAGCAGCGGGTTGGCCATAGTCCCAAAGAGCATCGCCGGTGGTTCCAAACCCTGATACAAGGCAAAGTTGGCCGCCCATTTGCCTTCATTCAACAGCTCCATGACGCCTACCAGCAGTTGGTGCTGGCTGCGGAGCCCAGCGATGTAGTGGGTGTAGGGCCTCATGTATTCAGATACAAGACAAAGGCAGGCCTAACACAGTCGTAAAGCCTGACTGAGGCCCACAAAAACAAAGTCATAAATCTTGCTGATAAAAATCGCGCCAAAATCAAACAAAGGGAGTACAAAAACAACTGCAAATCCCAAGAAGCCTTGCTCACTTTACAACTGTGTGAAATTCCAAAGGATCAAACTCTCAATTCCTATTGGATGAGGCACTCAACAGAACGCACCTCAACTATGATGTCATCAGGAGTAGAAATGCATCGGAAATCGATTCCTTCGGCGGTTCCAGTGACTTTGCCCGCCGTGTATAGACGTGGTGTTGCCTCGTTGCACAAGGAAGTAACGTGCAACTTGAAACTGCGGCAATACAATCTCTATCTCGCTGGACGAGTTGAGATTACATTGTGTTCAACCGAACACTTTAACGGATCCGAAGGAAAGCGCCGAGCAATCCGCCGAGCAATCTTCATACGTTTGCCTGCAGAAGTGAAGAAAGAAGAATTCCCTTCCCTCTTCAATCAAGTTGACGTCGCTGATTTCTCCGCAAGCCCGCCGAGAATCAGCAGCTGTACCGCCCACCGACAGAGTGAGGAAACGGCCTCCCGTTCTCACCCGAGTCTCGAGGAACCGAGTCGGAGTCAAACGACGGATGAACACACGTTCTACATGTGTCCCCACGCGATCCAAGTAAGAGGTTAAGGTCTGGGCAGAGATAGAATATTTAGGTGTGTTATTCTTGTGGATCAAGTTTATTGTTTTGTACAGTTTACGGACTGCAGAGTCCACTCATTGCTGCTAATAATACTCAAGGTATTAATGCAACATACTGTTATCATAAATTAGAGTTTGCTGTGTTGTAATCCAACCACGTTGGACTGTTGTGTGTTTACGCCATCGCGGATGAGACCGGCATACTGTGTTTATCCATTAAAGGCCCAGAGGTCGCGGGACGGGTTACGAGCCGTTCACCGCGTCTCTGAGTGGTAAACTAACTGTTGCCTTCTCTCCCACAATCGCGAAACCGGCCTGAACGCCGCCACTTTATTCTCTCTCTCTCGTACTAACCACACACACACACACACACACACACACGCGCGCGCGTGACCCCTCACAATCATTTGCTAGTAGATAACTTTGTGATAAAGCTCGGCTTTGTCCCCAGGTTATCAGGCAAGCGGAGACACGCTGCCATTAACCGGCTTCTCTCCGCCCACATTCGCGGCCATACTCTCTGGCCGGAAATCTCACGTGACGTACTCTCCACGAGAGTCACGTCCGCCATTTTGTGCGCGTCACTCCTCACACACACACACACACACACACACACACACACACATCGTCCTCTCAGGTGTTACTGTCACTGTTTAGTTTGTAGTTTGAATGTTGGAAGTTTATTGACTGCATTGTATTGATTATTAATTGATGTTATATTTTCAATAAACTTCGTTATAATTAAAAGAGAAGTGTTTTGGTTTGGGGGTACATACAAAACCTTGGTGGATTCAGGTTGTAACCAAACCTCCATTCATCAATGCTTGGTTCAAAATGGGGCATTGGATACAAATAGTCAGATGAAGGTGAGGTGTGTGCACGGGGATATTTACAATTATCCTGCAGTGATCGCCACAATTCTATTTCGGGGTCAAAATCATAACATTGAAAATGTGGTTAGTTCTCCTCACCCATCCATTAATTTTGGGTATTAATTGGCTGGCTTTTCCAGAATTGTTAAAGTGGTTGTGTGTGGATGGGTCCTGTAATTCAGTGGTATGATCTGGGTTGTGCAAGCTACTGACATGGGAGGTGGAGCCAGGGCCATCTACATCAGCTCCACATCAGGATGACGTAAGGGAGAGGGAAGCCTTGGCTTCCCCCTCTCTTAGGGGAATTGCCGCTGGGGATTTCCCTCTGGAGCAGATGCAAACAGGGCTGGACTGGTAATCTGGCATACCAGGCATTTTCCCTGTTGACGTGACCCACTTTTGGGCCGACCAGGGGAGGACTGGCCATTGGGAGAACCGAGGGGTCTGGTGAGTAGGCCGCGAAACAGGCAGAATGGGCCACGATAAGCTTAAATGAGCCGCTGTGTTATGCAGAACGGACCACAAAATGGCACCACAATATGCAGAAAAGGACAGCGAATACTCCAAAAGCACATTTGCGCCCTCTTCAACTGATCAAGGTTCCCTTTGACAGAGTTGGCATGGACCTCGTCGGGCCATTAGAATGGTCAGCATGCGGGTATCACTTTGTTTTGGTTCTGTTGGACTACACAACATAACACCTGGAAGCAGTACCTCTTCACAACATCTCAGCATGTACTGTTGCAGAGGCACTCTTCAGAATTCCGAAAGAAATCCTCACTGACAAGGCACTACTTTCATGTCATGTACACTACGCAAGCTGTACAAATGATTAAGTAACCCTTGTCATTTTCAGTATGAGAGGTCCCGCAAGCCTTCACAGGGTTTTCCCCATTTTAATTATTATATGGGCATAAGCCCTGTGGCGTGTTAGATGTCATGAAAGAAAATTGGGAGGAGGGACTTTCACAAAGCAAAATTTAAATTCAAAACGTTCTTGACCTGAGAGCAAAACTCCACACACTGGGGTGACTATTACAGGAGAATTTGCTACAGGCACAAGAGCATCAGTCCCTGCTGTATAACAGGGGAGCTCGGGTATGGAAATTTGCACTGGGAGATAAATTACTTGTATTGTTGCCCACATCAAGCTCTAAATTACTTGCAAAGTGACAAGGGCCATTTGAGGTCACACAGCGAGTTAGGGAAGTCGATTATGAGGTGCGTACGGATAGGTACGGATAGGTATGCTCTGACATGTTCTCACCTACCCTCGGCCGCACTAATCTCATAAACACCACATCAAGGCAACCCCAGGGGTAGTGATACGAAGTCGTCCCTACCGCTTACCCAAACACAAGAAACAAGTAGTACGGGAAGATTTAAAGACCATGCTCGAAATAGGCTAATTGAAGTATTCCACAGCGACTTGGCCAGCCCTGTGGTACTGGTACCTAAGAGCGATAGCTCGCTCTGGTTCTGTGTGGATTATAGAAAGGTCAATGTAGTGTCGAAATTTGATGCTTATCCAATGCCTCGTATTTACGAACTGCTTGATCAGTTTGGCTCAGCTCGCTTTTATTCGACACTGGATTTGACAAAGGGATATTGCCAGATCCCCTTAAATCCGATGTCCCGTGAGCCTTCTCCACACTGTTTGGATTACACCAATTTGTGACCCTTCCATTCGGTTTGTTTGGGGTCTCAGCTACGTTTCAGCATCTTGTGGACCGAGACTTCAGACCGCATGCTGCATATGCCATTGCTTATTTGGCTGATATCATTATTTACAGTAATGATTGGCAACAGCATATGTGGTATCTGAGGGCAGTTCTGAAGTCACTGCGATGAACGAGGCACACAGCAAACCCAAAGAAGTGCCAACTAGACAGGTGAATGGAATGTATCTGGGGTTCCACTTGGGTCATGGGCAGGTGTGACCCCAAATAGATAAAACCATAATGATCGCGACCTGCCTGAGACCCAATACCAAAAAGGAGGTGAGAAAATTTCTGGGGCTGACTGGCTACTATTGAGGGTTTGTGCCTAATTTTTCCAACATCACCATAAAAAATCTCACTAAAAAGGGAGCCCCAGACCCAGTCCAGTGGATGGAGTCGTGCCAGCAAGCTTTCACACAGGTAAAAGCTGCACTTTGTGGTGGGCCACTTCTGCATTCCCCTGCTTAGAAATGTAAATGAACATAAGGGAAAAGTGTAATACTGACATTGAAAAAAAGGCAATGTCCCAAACTACCTTGAAAAACTAAAAAATTACTCAAGGATCCGATGATCCATTACTGATCTGCCACAATCTTTCTTTATATATATAAACATCTAGATATTTTTATCATCAATTTTACATGATCGCTTTCTGGCTTTATGAATACTTAGAGACACTCCCACTCTGCATGTATATATTCAGATGAGTGCGTGGTACTATCAGAATATTTAAGATATTTGACAATCCCTTCTATGTTGCTTGGTGTTGCAGTCTCCATGACGATGCTGCTGCTCAGAGACCTAATTAAGGAGATAGGGCAGAGAGGCAGAAGGACCCCATGTAGAGATCTTCACTGAGTGGAGTCATTCCAGAAGCATGCAGACTAAAATGGTACTCAAAGTAATAGAAAAAACAAGAACAGGATCAAAGCAAAAATGAAAGGCAGGATCTTTATTAGCCTGATTATTGATACAGGGTAAAAAACAAGGTCTGTTGTGTTCTTGACAGTCTCTTGATTTGATTCTATTATGTTTTTTTTTCTCATGTTCTGTCTGTTTCTCTGTCTCTCTGTCTGTTTTGTGACTTTACTACACACACACACAAAAAAAAAAAAAAAACGTTTCTCTCAACCAATTTTGTTTTTCATGATATTAACAATGATGGATCTCACAGTTAAAAGTTCACCCTAATACTGTTCCAAACAAGTACAGCTTCAGTCACTATTCACTTTCATTGAACATTTTTTTTCCATTAAACAATTCTTTTTTTTCACTCACTAAACATTTTACTGTATATGTTTATAACAATCTCTATTACACTATAAATTATATATAGTAATTATGTGTTGTTACCACTTCTACTACTTTTTTGTTCTCTTCCTTAGTATACATCTCTGTATTGCAATGTTTTTCATCAATCCTATAACCCTCTCTTGGCAAACTATGTCTTCTGCCATTTTCTTCTTTTTCCCACCCTCCGCAACCCAGCTTTAAGGTGGAAGGTGGTTTCCATGACAACACCAATACTCTCACAGATAGCAAAGGAGATTATTATTTTTGCATTTTTAAACATAAGCAGTCTCTGTCTGCTACAACATATGTTTTCCACCTGAGCTACCTCTTTACAGAAACCAGTGTAGATAGAGCATCTGATTTCCATCTGATTTCCTCTCTCTCTCTCTCTCTCTCTCTCTCTCTCAAATGTATATTGATAGATAGAACAAAATAACATAATCCTGTGATTTTATTCAATCTGTTTATAATTCTACTATGAATCAGCACATCATACTGTATCTCAAAGTATTGGAGTGAATTAGTGTGTAATTTTATATGCAAAATTTGGCTTGGCTATAGAGATGCTCTTCTATACCCTACTGAACATGAGCCATTTTATAAGCCACGGTTCCCTGACTACAACACACCCTGGGAGGGTTGTCAAAAAGTAAGCAGATGAGAGGAAGAAAAGTGATAAAGGGAGACTTAAAGATACTTTAAAAATCCATATCGTCAAAATCCAAACATAATTAATGTGTTGAATGAACACTTATAAACACTAAGGCTGTAAACAAACCACAAATAAATATGTCTTAAGCTGAAAAACCCTAATTTAAAGGGATATTTCATCCAAAAATGACAATTCTCCCATCATTTACATACCCTTATGCCATCTAAGATAAGTATGACTTTCTTTATTCTGCAGAACACAAACAAAGATTTTTAGAAGAATATCTCAGCTCTGTAGGTCCATACAATGCAAGTGAATTGTGATCAGGCCTCTGAAGGAGATAAAGTCAGTATAAACATAATCCATCAGACTTCAGTGGTTTAATCAATGTCTTCTGAAGAAATCCAGTTCTGGGTGAGAACAGACCAAAACCCTTTTCACTGTTCGCTCCATCTTGACAGCAGTCTCCTTGGCGATCATGATTTCAAGCTCGATAACACTTCCTACAGTGCTATCTAGCACTCTGTGTATGTATCTAGCACTAGGTAGTGTAATCGAGCTTGAAATCAATTATTGTGCCTAGAGACTTCAATGGCAAGGTGTACAGTGAAAAATCAGTTATATTTTGGTCTGATCTCACCCAAAACCAACTGGACCGCTTCAGAAGATATTGATTAAACCACTGGAGTCACATGGATTACTTTTATGCTGACTTTATCTCCTTTTTGGAGCTTCAAAGGCCTGATCATCATTTACTTGCATAATATGGACCTACAGAATAGCTGAGATATCCCTTGACTTATTACATTGTTTTCGGCAACAAGAGGTCAAAAGTTATACCACTAAAATCGGTCTGTGATTACTGAGATTTAAGCCACTGCCCCCAGTGGCCGAAGCTGGAAGTGTTGTTGAGGAGAAATGTCCACATGGTGGTACCATAAAGCGAGTTGTATTTTGAGTTAAGTATAGTTAAGATAAGAAATGCATATTTTATTAAACCTACTCCCTAACCCTAACTCCAACCCTAAACCTAACCATCAGTGAAGTCAAAATTTATTTTAGAGTGAAAATGCTACTTTTCATCCACCATTGTTTATGTTAACGCGATTATATCCTGTTTCCCATGGGACTAGAACCTGTGTCTCGGAGGTTATCTACGCAATGCAGAAGTCAGAAGTATTGAACATGTTTGAATTAATGGAAAATTGTCTGATTGGGGATGGCGCTTGCCAGAAATTTGGCAGAATGAGGTCAATTTCAGGTTAAATGAAGTCATGGATCATGTTGATTTCTTGTGTGATCATGTTGCAAAAAAGGAGAAAGAGAAATTATAACAAGTACAGTAAATGTAATTTTTCACCTTTTGAAAAGAAAAGCCGTGAAGTTCAGTAATGTAACCTAACGTGCGCTATAGAGGGCCTCTCATACTTTTAGGGTTGTAATGGCAAAATCCATGTGAACCCTGCAGCACTCTCTTTTGACTTATGTTATTGCTTTCATACTAGCCCCCCCCCCCCCCCCCCCCCATCCATGGTACCAGATCTCTGCTTCTTCACATACAAAATGCCTGTTACCGTGGTAACCACACACCGTGCCATAATATTGTCCACCTTTTGATGAGGCAGCATGGAATGATTGCCGAGATGCATTTTTCAGAAAGCCTCTATGCAGCTCATTGATTGGGTGCATTGACCGAGAGGGAGAGACAGAGAGAGGAACAAAGAATAACAAAATGAGGGTGAGGAAGTTTGAAAATGTGAGTTGATGTAAAAAGGGGTCTTAATGATCCATGAATTTCTTCCGCTAACTTAACTATTGATGCAGGACATTCAGCAGAATGAACTTAGCAAAGTATAAAAAAAATATTTTAATATACAGTAATAGATAATAAGAATCAGACCTTGTTGGATAACTGGTTGATATTAAGTGTCAGTCCAGATCACATTATGTTGGACTTCTTCATGCAATTAAGGGTTAAAATGTGTGTGTGTGTGTGTGTGTGTGTGTGTGTGTGTGAGTGTGTGTGTGTGTGTGTGTGTGTGTGTGTGTGTGTGTGTGTGTGTGTGTGTGTGTGTGAGTGTTTCAAACACAAATGCCAGTGGCACCAAGAGGAAACATCCTTGCTTTAGATGGAAGCATAAACATAAGATGTCAGAAGGTGAAGGAAAATGTTGCACTTTTCAGACTGACATACTGTGTCACTCACAAGAAGAGACATCTTTCTCTGTGTTCTATTGTGTAAATTTGTTTTGCTATGTGAATTGACTAGACTTTTTCACACATTGGAGTATTTAAGCAACTGCAGGAAATTGACTCATCACTAGATAGATATGTAGGAGGGCAAGAAAGAAGGGACACATTTTCTCATAAAAATAGAGATATAGAGATGCAAGAGGCAATAAAGAAAAGGTAGAAACGGCAGGGAATGGTTTCAAATAGGGGTGCATAGAGCTTTGCCAGCCTGACTCTCTTTTCAACTGTTCAGATAATTGATGACACATTTAAATTTGGGTTCATTCTCTTTTCTCCATTTTTATGTATTGACATCTGTTTTTATCTTATCCCCATTTGAATTTGTTATTTTATTTGTTCCTAAATAATAAAAAAGAAAATCTGGTTATTTAAATATGTAGCTGTCCACATGGTACATTTATGTGATGAATTGACATGGACATTAAGGGGATGTTTCTTTGGATATTACTTTACACAGAAATGGTTAGTAAGCGATTGTATCACATTAAAATTATGTTAACATGCACATTATTTACTTCTTGTAGCTATACTTTTAAAAAAGTAACTATTTTAACGTTTATGGTTTGGCCCCATTAACTTTAATTGTAAGTGCCTCACTGTAACTCAGATTTTGTTTTTAAAAAGAAAAGGAGGGAAGAGTCAAAATAAATTTTTGTGGAAATCGTTTTGTCACAAATGCTGAAAATTGAGCTTAACTTTGAAACTGGGATATTTCTTTAACATCAATAAATCAAGCTGATTACATTATGCTGCACAAACAATCGGGTAGATGTACACTGTAAAAAAATCTTGTTGTTTCAACTTAAAAAAGTAAGTGCTCATTCTGCCTTAAAATTTTATGTTGCCAACTTGAGAGGGATTTTTATTTACATTTTTTAATAAACTTTACATTTTTAGTACAATCAACATTCTAATCCATTTCAAAATGAATATAGCAGCAGTTTGTTTATACTTACATTATTATTAAATTGTATTGTTTCAGTGCTTTTATACAAAGCAACTTACAATGCACTTATTACAGGGACAATCCCCCCTGAGTAACATGGATTTAAGTGTCTTGCTCAAGACCACAATGGTGGTGGCTGTGGGGATTGAACCGGCAACCTTCTGCTTACCAGTTCTGTGCTTTAAACCACAGTGCCACCATGTAGCTCCACACAGATTTTATTTAAGTTAATTAATTTGTAGATTTAAAATCTGCATTTAAATGTATAAGATTTAAGACATTTCCAGAATGACTTATGTAGGATACACATACAATAGTACTTGGAAACTATTATGAAATTTGTTTGGACTAGGCTAAAGCAAGACATATTGGACAGTTACTTGGACTTGGACAGTAGCTGTAGGCTATTTTGCACTCCCCACACAAGTTTGAAATTGTACGGGCATTTTATTAACCACGGGCTTTCTTCCAACGCTCTATGGGTGACGTAACAAGATCGATGAAATTATGCTAGGTTTCATCGGCTGCTGTCCAGGGTCCTGAGGCGTTTTCTGGAGTAGCTCTACTCCAACGCAGCTGGCTCCGGATTTGGGTCAAGCATGAGCTGAATTGTGAAATCCTTTAACTCGCTGATCAGTGTGCAAAAAAGAAAAGGATAATGCACTAACCACAAAGCAAGTGTTTCAAGACAATTAGGACTCTCTTCGACATTCTGCATTCTCAATGTAAGCAATTTATCTGTACATCTGTGGGGAACGTTCCACATGTACATGGACTGGACTCAAAATGAGAGAGAGAGCGGGAGTTGGGGATATTTCAAGGGGTTCATCTAAATGCGCTGCGCATATCAGTGAGCATTGTGAGTCTGCGCGGATAACCGGTAGCGGAGTGTTACAACACAATAATACTAAAGAGAATAGTGAGTAACCTCCAGACTACAGATACGGCATTTGGAAACGCGCGTTTTGTGTTTTGTTTGCTTTTTTGTATCGTTCAAACGGGCTTCTTAGAATTGAAATACATTTGCTGCGTTAATTTACGTTGTTAAATAGGCCTACGTCCAGTAGTTTAAACCCTGAGGTAACTGTCACCTCATTTATCGTGGAACAGAGAGAGAGAGAGAGAGAGAGAGAGAGAGAGAGAGAGGGAGAGGGAGAGAGAGAGTCCACATCTTTGCTGAACTCACCAAGTTTTTCGGGGCGTCTTGAGGGAATGTTTCTGCACCAGCGCGCGCAGCAGACGTTAGAACGTCTGTGACTGACAGCGCTAGACAGTCTGCATTCTGCACCGTGTTGACACATCCTTTCGCGAGACATCCTGCCTGCGGGGACAGTAAGATTCAAGCTTCATTGTATACTACTGCACATTCTTTGAGTACAGTGTAAGATTCTTTTTCGAAGCGCATTTTTTTCTGTTCAAACAACCGTATGTGTAACCTTTAATGAATTTTAATGAATCAGTAGCTCTCATAGACTCATGGACATAATGTACTGACGGCTTATTGATCGAACCAATTATGGCGTTGGCGGTCGAAATACTATAGGCTATTTAATAGCAAGAGGTGTTATGAGGTGTTTGTTACTGTTTTGCGTTTATGTTCGTGGGCAGTTCAAGTAGCCAACTTGGAATAATGTGGTTTGCAAAAATTATTTATTTGAACAATTGCCCTTATGTGTGCAAAACGCAATGCAAATGGTAAAAACAAATGTATTGAAAAAGAAAAAGAGGGACAAATACAAAATCAGCGTGCAACATCGTCTAATTTTAAGAAATGATCACTGGCATGGAGCTGGTATGGCTACAGTATATGTTATTAAGGAGCTATAAAGTATGAATAACTCAACTTAAAGTGTTATGATTTTAAAATGCGCTCGTTAATGTAGCCTACATATCAACATTACAGATGCTGCTTTTTTTCCACTGTGGGCCTACTGTATTTCTATTTCATATATATACAATTTTTATTGTTTATGTTGCTTCATTAATAAACAATGACTGTAAAGACTTTAATAGTCCACAATTAATTCTGTATGAAACCTGATTAAAATCGCAAACCACACCCAAGTGTAATTATTATGCCACAAAATGTCAGCATCGAATTATAGAGGAAAATATGTTCATATTTAATGCATTTCACGTATTGCACATATTGCAAACAGGCTACTTAAAGTACAGCATTTGGTTTATACATTGTGTTCAACGTATTGAATATAGCCTATTCATCTTTCCTTTTTTATTTTTATTAAAATCCATCTGCAAGTCACCTTTCAGATATAAACACTACATCTGAATCAACATTTCTCACCAGTGCTTTTGAAAAGAAAAACAATAATGACCTCAGAAAGTCCTGATTACATTTAGAAATTATATTTTTTATAGTTCTTGAGCTACATTTGATATGCCCTCAGCAAAACACACTTTTGATTTGATTTGATTGCAATGTGAAAGGAGATTAGTCTCTCTTCCTTCCTCTCCCTGTTTGTGTTGGAGTGTATAAAATATCCTCTGCAGTGCCTTTGTACTGTTACGTCGGAATTAATTTCCACTGTTGTTGCTTTTTAAAACGGACCCCTCAAATTAACATGTGCTAATAAACTGTTTACAATTTCTGATTCAGTTTAATTCTATAGGCCTATTCTAGTGCACCATTAAATATCACATTTATTTTCACCTGCCGCATGGAATTCTGTTCCAACCACTCACCTCTAATTACTGCATATAAGAGTAAAAGATAAAAAGAAGAGGCAGGTTTTATATGTGTGTTTGACATTGAGATTAAAATCCAGATTCGCACCTCTCATAAAGAGGTGGGACACGAGAACAGCAGGCCTTTCTGAGTCCATTTGGCATTTTAGACAAATTGTAGTTTTAATCGATTATGGCATCAATGTTAGACACCATCAATTATTGGTCTATACTTTCTACATATTTTCTACATGTCTCATATAGGCCTGTAACTTTATGCATGTGAGATGATCAGAGAATAACTTCTAGAGTTGTTTGCATGTTCGTCATCACTGTTAATTTGTTGCAAGACAGTTAAAATCAATGTAATGGAGGGCATAAATGCTGCTAAAAAAAGAGATGCATGTACATTTTGATCTACCAAATATTTCAAAATGCATGGGTTGTGGCAATGGGAATAAATGCACCCTGCAAAATAAAGTCTTATACATGGGAATATATGTCAAACACATATGTTTTATTATGGGTTTAACTCAATATCACATATGTGTACTTACATGTTACATACATTTCAATACAACAAAAATGGCCATTTTCATAGATTACATTTTATGTAATTTGCCAAAATAATAGTGGAATGTTAATATGCACACATATGCACAAATATTTGAACCATACTTTAATATGTATGTTAATTTATGGCCAAATATCAGATTTCTCTATGGAATACTGACTCTCTAATTCAATGTGTATGTATTGTAGGGTGTGACTCCCGTATACTGTACAACCACACACACTAACAGATAAGGGCATACACATACTCAAAAATGCATACACACATTTTGTTTGTTCTCTTTGCTTTGTGACAGCCCAACTCATAAATTCTACATTCACATTTTGTTGTTATGCTGTTGACACCGTCTTTAAATGATTTTTGCTTGTATCAAACACACACACGTGCGCACACACACACGCACACACACACACACACACACAAACACACACACACACACACACACACACACACACACACACAAACACACACACCAAATTGCTGCTTTAATAATAACAAATCACTCTACTCACCTTGGGGCTCACAGCACAGTAATTGAAGTCACCCCATGCATTCCCTTGTGATTTATACTAAGAAAGAGAGAAGGAAATAAAGAAAAAAAACTTTCCTAATTCCTTATTTACACATGTATATTCATTCAGTGATTAAAGACAGAAATTTGTCTACATGGTATACTAATTGTAACTTGCCTTGTCTTCTTCAAAGAAAAATTGACCATAGATGTGCAGATTATAATTGTGACTTAGTTCATGATTGGTCAGCCTGGTGTGGTCTAATGTGATTTATGAGGTATATTCAGTGCAAAATGAGGGCAGAGATCCATCTTATGATTTATGAGACAGATTTGATCCATCCTCAAGGATAAAAATGGAATTATCCACTGCATATCCCTTTGCATGCTTTGAGCAGATCTTTCTTTTCTCTCAATATGTTGCTTTTATTCTTCTGACAGAATTTTCTTCTATATTTTTATATTGAAAATGAGAGTTTTGACAAATTACTTTGCTTCAGAGAATAGCGATATCCACACCACTTGTGGAGCAGGGCAGATCTAAATGTATAACAGCAACATTTGAAACTTGCAACAATTTGAGATCTTTAGGTTGTGGGAGCCTGTGATTGATTTTAGTGTGGGAGTAAAAACCAGGGTTGTCAGTTAGTCGGACTGACATGCCTTATTACCTTTGCAAAGTAATTTGGAGAGTGGTAAAAACTCAATACTTGAGTAAGAGTAAGAAAGTATCCAATAAAATGAATACTCAAGTAGTGAGTAACTAGTTACTTTAGCATATAATGTAATGGATGTTTGCTCTCCTATATTCCAGTACATGATACCCATTTAACATGCATTACAGAATGATTATTATTAATAACAATAATACATATATTATTAATATTATTGTTAATGGAAATTGTCATCATTCACCACCATGCTTTTCCAAAACATCACTGTTGTAACCTACGTTCCCTGATGGAGGGAACGAGATGTTGTGTCGAATGTAGGGACACAGGGGGTCTTTCTTGATAGCCTTGTGTACCTCTGAACTTGAGAAAAGGCCAATGAGAAATTGGCAGACATAATTTGCATGTCCCGCCCCCGGACATACGGTATAAAGCAAAGTGCGAGTGCGTCTGTCAGTCCGTTTTTTGCACTGAGGAGCCAAGAATAAGGTATTGTGGCAAAGGGGACACAACGTCTCATTCCCTTCATCACCCGTAACCACAGAGGTTACAACAGTAACCATGATGTTCCCCTTCTGTCACTCACTCGACGTTGTGTCGAATGTAGTATCACAAGTGGTCCCATTTCAAAGCGCCATGCACTAGACCGTGTTACGTGGACTGCTGACACAGGTGCAAGCAGGCTGCCGCATGCTAGAAGCTTTATTGACCACACGTAAGCCTCTCCAACGACCCCAGAAAAAGGTGTAATTTACAGGACTTGAGTTCCCAGCATCCCTAAGGGGGGAACAGGCGCTACATGACCAACATGTGAGCAAGCCAGCCAACCACGGCCTTTTCTCTCTCTATGTTTCTCGCATAGAGTGTAAATTGTCTGGGGCTGGGGCATCTTAATGCAATGAAATGCGTCAGGGAAGGTGATCTTTCCCGGTCCTTTTCTTTCAGGGGGAAAAGACCCTGCGGAGACCACATCCTGCCCAGACTAGGGGGAGGTGATATGTGGCCAATACACCACATGGGTTGTCAAGCCACACATGGGAGTGGCGTGGCGGTAGGTCCTTCCTTCCTGAAACACAGCAACCGAGGGCAGGAGGACTGCCCAATGGAGATGCGGGTCCACCGGCAGGGAGACGGTACCATGGAAAACACATCACAGGGAGTTGCCTGAAGAGGTAATTAAGCCTGTGGAGCCCTACCCCAGTAAAAAGCACTTGCGGCTCGTAGTGGGTCTGGTCGTGAATTCCTCCGCTGAATTCGCAAGCCAGAAGACTTGGGAGGAAGAACATCCAGGAAGCAAGAGCTCAGTATCTAACCTTGATCAACTTGGTGAAGGGCGCTAGGTGCAAGCAGAACACCTGGTCAGCTGTTCCGCATTACCGAGTTCTACTGGTTCAGACCTGACAAAACACGGGACGAGACCAACTCAACCCTGATAATGTAGAATCTCACAAAGATGATGGGTGTTGCCCAGTCCGCTGCTCTGCAGATGTCTGGCATTCCCATTCCGCCGTCTGCCATAGCAGACAAAGAGATGGTCAGAACATCTAAAGCTCTGCGTGCGGTCCAGATATATACGCAAAGAATGTACCGGACACAGCAACAAAAAGGCTAGGTCTTCCTCCTCCCAGGGCAGTGCTTGCAGGTTCACGACCTGATCCCTGAAGGGAGTTGTATGAACCTTAGGCACGTAGCCCGGTCACGGTCTTAGGATGATGCAAGTATCTGCCGGACAAAACTCTAGGCAAGTGTCGGTGAGAGAGAACACTTGCAGGTCCTCAGGGGAATTTGCCAGGGAAGTGCTGTTGCGAGGAGCGTGAGATCCGAGAACCAAGTGCGAGTGGGCCAGTAAGGGGCCACTAAGGTGACTTGTTCCTCATCCTCCCTGATCTTTCACAGCATCAGTGCAAGAAGGCTCACTGGGGGAAACGACCTCATCAGCTTGTCATGCACCTCCGGGAAGAAAGGTACCGGGGGGCCGGGGGGGGCGTGGCTGGGAGCGGCGCCCTGATCTGAGGTACCAATCGTCAAGCCATGAAGACTGTGGGGAGGACAGAGGGTTCCAGTCCAAGCCCACACTCACGGTCAAGCATGTCGGCCTCTAACTGGGCGTCAGCCTCTTACTGGGTGGGCTGACCCAAAGGTGGCAGCCCAGTCGAGTCCTCTGCGTCAGACGCCTGAACGCTCTACGATACAGCGGCGACATCATCATCCAATTCGGGGGGGCTCGAGGGAGAAAGCAGACTGGCTGTGAGGCGAGCTGCACTGACCTCAAGCCCGGACAGGGGGGGCGGGTGGTTCGTGGGGATTTACCCGGCAAACCGAGCCCGCTGCCATGGCCTCCATCACCATCCGGGTCATCCTCAATCCTGAACCATGAAAAATGCTGCTTCTGTATGATCGTTGCCCAGGCACACGAGGCAGAGTCTATGACCGTCAGACTTGGAGAGACATCGACTGTATCCAGGAACTACACAGAGGCGGAAGGGCATCTTCAGAGCACGCGTCCTGAACTCTTTTAGAGAAAAAAACTCTTTTAGGATGAAACACTCTTTTAGAGAGAAGCTCTGTCAAAGTGCCCAGGGGCATGGACTGCATAGCGTGCAGAAAAGGAGAAAGCCGCTGGTGATGCGCCATGGATCAAACAGCAGTGCTTTGCCAACAGAGGTGAGTGGAACAGTATTGAGATTCAGCTTGCTGCTGCACAACAGCTCGGCTCCAAAGAAAAAATCTGACTGACAGACACACGCCTTTTAAGAGTCTTCCATGGCACCACCTCTACGGCTCCTTCCACAGCTCTGGCTCTCATGGCTCTGCCTTCCATGGCTCCGCCCGCAGAGTCTTCCATGGCTCACATGGCTGCGCCTTCCATGGCCTCACCCCCAGAGTCTTCCATGGCTCTGCCTTCTACGTCTCCACCCATCAAGCCTCTCACGGCTCAACCCCTCGAGCCTCTCAATGCTCCTCCTTCCATGGCTCTGCCCCTCAAGCCTCTCGCAGCTCTGCCTCCCTCGGCTCCGCCCCTTGACTCTTCCATGGCTTCGCCTCCCTCGACTCCGCCCCTTGAGTCTTCCACGGCTCTGCTTCCCTTGGCTCCACCCTCGGCTCCGCCCCCGGACTCTACCTCGGCTCCGTCCTCTGTGGATCTGCCTGCTTCCTCAGAGTCTCCTCATTCAGCGGTTCCACCTCCAGACCCAGTCCCTGCCCTGTGGCCGCCCCCTAGACCCCCGGATCCATTCCCAGCACGTCTCCTAGGCTCCCGGATCATCCTCCTGGGATACTTCTTCTGCGTTTCCCCACCATCATCTGTCTTGGGGTGCCAGGAGTCGCCCTTTATAGAAGAGGGGGGTAATGTTACAGTTTGTCCACCGTGTTCAAGGACTCTTATTTTGAAGTTTTCTCCTGCACTACATTTCCCAGAATCATTATTTAGCATAATTTTGTACCGTATGTGTTAAGTTCTGGAATTTGATCATTTTGCTTTTTAGATCAGCTAAATTCAAATTATGTCTTTTCCAGTGCTTTTTCAAGGTAATACATTGCTCCTCAATATGACGTTGTCTTAGCTAGGACAAACTATAGACAACATCATACAGTTTCAGAGCCATTTAATTAAACTTTTGTCTGCAGAATAGACTCGCAGTAGAAATGCAGAAGTTTGTTTTTCATGAAAATTGCTTAATTTTTTCAAGAAACATCTATAATGTTGTAAAGGAAATAATGGAAAGGAGGAGGCGAGAACCGGCTTGACAAAATAAACAATAGTTTAATGTAGAACTAAACAAAAAGACAAACACACACACCGTAAAACACACACCGTAGCTGTCCGTAAATCTCTCACTCTCTCTCTTGTACTGCAGCTTCCAGTCAGCCTTTATCCCTCTCTGAGGCTTGATTAGCCTGATTAGGGGCTGGATGTGCGGAATTACAACCCGCCCCGCCCTCCGCCCTGTCACAAATGTGTATGTATATAATTGGGGGAATTATTTCTTGTGACCATGAAAAATTACAAGCTTTTCCAACATGTAAAAATCAGCTCATATTTGGTATTTTAAAAGATTTTTTTTACACATTCAGCTAATTATGGTGCTGAAAAAAATAAAATAAATATATATATATATATATATATATATATATATATATATACACTCACCTAAAGGATTATTAGGAACACCATACTAATACTGTGTTTGACCCCCTTTCGCCTTCAGAACTGCCTTAATTCTACATGGCATTGATTCAACAAGGTGCTGAAAGCATTCTTTAGAAATGTTGGCCCATATTGATAGGATAGCATCTTGCAGTTGATTGAGATTTGTGGGATGCACATCCAGGGCATGAAGCTCCCGTTCCACCACATCCCAAAGATGCTCTATTGGGTTGAGATCTGGTGACTGTGGGGGCCATTTTAGTACAGTGAACTCATTGTCATGTTCAAGAAACCAATTTGAAATGATTTGAGCTTTGTGACATGGTGCATTATCCTGCTGGAAGTAGACATCAGAGGATGGGTACATGGTGGCCATAAAGGGATGGACATGGTCAGAATAATGCTCAGGTAGGCCGTGGCATTTAAATGATGCCCAATTGGCACTAAGGGGCCTAAAGTGTGCCAAGAAAACATCCCCCACACCATTACACCACCACCACCAGCCTGCACAGTGGTAACAAGGCATGATGGATCCATGTTCTCATTCTGTTTGCGCCAAATTCTGACTCTACCATCTGAATGTCTCAACAGAAATCGAGACTCATCAGACCAGGCAACATTTTTCCAGTCTTCAACTGTCCAATTTTGGTGAGCTCTTGCAAATTGTAGCCTCTTTTTCCTATTTGTAGTGGAGATGAGTGGTACCCGGTAGGGTCTTCTGCTGTTGTAGCCCATCCGCCTCAAGGTTGTGCGTGTTGTGGCTTCACAAATGCTTTGCTGCATACCTCAGTTGTAACGAGTGGTTATTTCAGTCAAAGTTGCTCTTCTATCAGCTTGAATCAGTCGGCCCATTCTCCTCTGACCTCTAGCATCAACAAGGCATTTTCGCCCACAGGACTGCCGCATACTGGATGTTTTTCCCTTTTCACACCATTCTTTGTAAACCCTAGAAATGGCTGTGTGTGAAAATCCCAGTAACTGAGCAGATTGTGAAATACTCAGACCGGCCCGTCTGGCACCAACATACCATGCCACGCTCAAAATGGCTTAAATCACCTTTCTTTCCCATTCTGACATTCAGTTTGGAGTTCAGGAGATTGTCTTGACCAGGACCACACCCATAAATGCATTGAAGCAACTGCCATGTGATTGGTTGATTAGATAATTGCATTAATGAGAAATGAGAAACAGGTGTTCCTAATAATCCTTTAGGTGAGTGTGTGTATATATATATATATATATATATATATATATATATATATATATATATATTTATAATTATAATTTATTTCTGCTCATTAGCCTGTCTGTTCTTTAGAAATCAGCAATGGCTTGAATCACTCATAATGACTAAATATGGTTGTCAGTGACAATTTGTAATGATCAAAAACAAAAGACAACAGAGAACATGACAACTACAAAGGACTACCAAAACCAAACAGGAAACAGGAACTAAACAGGAAACTTCAACATAAAAGCACAAAAAACAAAAGACAACAGAGAACATGACAGAGCCCCCCCCCCCCCCTTTAAGGAGCGGATTCCAGACGCTCCAAAAACAAACAAAAAAAAAACCAAAAAACATTGTCCATAGAGCACAAGGTAAACAGATAGTCCAGGGGGGCACCAGGGGCAAATAGGCAGTTCAAGGGGACACGACTATGACAGAACAGGTGGGTGGCCAGGAGACAGATAGGGCAGGGACTGGGTCAGGTGGCCAGGGATGCAGCCATAGGGCAGGGACCGGGTCAGGGGGTCTAGGGGATGGCCACAGGGCCAGGTCAGGGGGTCTAGGGGATGGCCACAGGGGTAGGGCAGGGTCAGGAGGTCTAGGGGATGGCCACTGGACTAGGGCAGGGTCAGGAGGCCAGGGAGGCGGCCATAGGACCGGGTTAGGGGGTCTAGGGGATGGCCACAGGGCTAGGACAGGGTCAGGACTTCTAGGGGATGGCCACTGGACTAGGGCAGGGTCAGGAGGCCAAGGAGAGGGCCACAGGACTGGGACAGGGTCAGGAGGCCAAGGAGAGGGCCACAGGACTGGGACAGGGTCAGGAGGCCAAGGAGAGGGCCACAGGACTGGGACAGGGTCAGGAGGTCTAGGGGATGGCCACAGGGCTGGGACAGGGTCAGGAGGCCTCGAGACAGGGTCAGAAGGCCAGGGAGGAGGCCTCGAGATAGGGTCAGAAGGCCAGGGAGGAGGCCTCGAGACAGGGTCAGAAGGCCAGGGAGGAGGCCTCGAGACAGGGTCAGAAGGCCAGGGAGGAGGCCGCGAGACAGGGTCAGAAGGCCAGGGAGGAGGCCGCGAGACAGGGTCAGAAGGCCAGGGAGGAGGCCACGAGACAGTGTCAGAAGGGCAGGGAGGTGTCGAGGAGGACTGCAGGGGCGGTGCCATAGTAGGCGGAGCCATAGAAGGTTCAGGGGGTGGAGCCGCAGAGGGCACTGGAGGCGAGGCAGGCTCCGGAGTAGAGGAAGGCCCTGGAGGCGGAGACCTGGGGAGCTCAAGAGGCTGAGGCCTGGTAGGCCCGAGAGGCGGAGTACTGGGTGGCTTGGGAGGTGGAGCACAGGGAGGCGGAGCTCTGGGAAGCTCGGGAGGCGGAGCTCTGGGAAGCTCGGGAGGCGGAGCTCTGGGAAACAGAGCACTGGGAGGCTCGGCGGGCGGAGCACTGGGAGGCTCGGGAGGTGGAGCTCTGGGAAGCTCGGGAGGCGGAGCACTGGGAAGCAGAGCACTGGGAAGCAGAGCACTGGGAAGCAGAGCACTGGGAAGCAGAGCACTTGGAGGCTCGGGAGACGGAGCACTGGGAAGCTCGGGAGACAGAGCACTGGGAAGCTCGGGAGACAGAGCACTGGGAAGCTCGGGAGACAGAGCACTGGGAAGCTCGGGAGACAGAGCACTGGGAAGCTCGGGAGACAGAGCACTGGGAAGCTCGGGAGACAGAGCACTGGGAAGCAGAGCACTGGGAGGCTCGGGAGGCAGAGCTCTGGGAAGCTCGGGAGGCGGAAGCACTGGGAAGCAGAGCACTGGGAGGCTCGGGAGGCAGAGCTCTGGGAAGCTCGGGAGGCGGAGCTTTGGGAAGCAGAGCACTGGGAGGCTCGGAAGGCGGAGCACTGGGAAGCTCGGGAGGCGGAGCACTGGGAAGCTCGGGAGGCGGAGCACTGGGAAGCTCGGGAGGCGGAGCACTGGGAAGCAGGCTCGGGACGGTCGAGGCTACAGGCACTGGCTCTGGCTCTTGGACGGTTGAGGCTACAGGCACTGGCTCTGGCTCTTGGACGGTCGAGGCTACAGGCGCTGGCTCTGGCTCTTGGACGGTCGAGGCTACAGGCGCTGGCTCTGGCTCTTGGACGGTCGAGGCTACAGGCGATGGCTCTGGCTCTTGGACGGTCGAGGCTACAGGCGATGGCTCTGGCTCTGGCTCTTGGACAGTCGAGGCTACAGGCGTTGGCTCTGGCTTTGGCACTGAGGACGGGGCCGTGGAGGGCGGAGACTGGTGAGCGGAAGCCCTTCCTCTTCTCCTCCTCTTCTTGGCAGACGAGGCTGGCAACGCTGGTGCTGGGATGGACAAGGCTGGCAAGGCTGGCACTGGGACGGACGAGGCTGGCAACGCGTTGACCATGACAGGCGTGGACGTTGGCTCGTTGGCCGTGGCAGGCGTGGGCGTTGGCTCGTTGGCCGTGGCAGGCGTGGGCGTTGGCTCGTTGGCCGTGGCAGGCGTGGGCGTTGGCTCGTTGGCCGTGGGAGGCGTGAGCTCGTTGTCCGTGGCAGGCGAGGGCTCGTTGGAGGTACCCACAGGGGCAAACGTCTCCAAAACCAGGTTTACATACCTCTCCCACGTATAATCACCAGTCTCAGGGAACTCAATCCACCCTTGGGCCAGGAGGCCGAGCTGGAAAATGGATTTGAGATGCCTATCAGGAAAACTAGTGCATCGGGCAACGGTGCAAAACAGACGTGAGTATTCTGTTAACGGGAGGTTCGCTCGGCTCAGCTGAAGAAAGATAGCTGCTAGATCCATGTTTGGTCGTTCTGTTATTCTGTAACGATCAAAAACGGGAGAGGATCTATGTGCAGCATTTATTGAAGCCAAAAAACCAGAACACTAAGAATAACAAAATCCACAGGGGAAGTAATGCAAAACAAAACATGAAATAACAGACAACTGGACAGGATGGAAACAAGGGCTTAAATACACAAGGGAAAACTAGAAACACCTGGGGAAACAATCAGGGCATGAGAAACAATCAGGGGAAAACCAATCAAAAAACAGAACTACAAAGGACTACAAAAACCAAACAGGAAACAGGAACTGAACAGGAAACTTCAACATAAAAGCACAAAACAAAAGACAACAGAGAACATGACAACTACAAAGGACTACCAAAACCAAACAGGAAACAGGAACTAAACAGGAAACTTCAACATAAAAGCACAAAAAACAAAAGACAACAGAGAACATGACACAATTGAAACTATGGGATGTATTGATTTAAATTCACATGCTGCTTTCTTTGAAGAGCAAATTCTTAAAATCAACATATATCTTGAGATTTGTATTTCAAGAGTATTTTTATCCCTGTGTATAAGCTATGCATTTTTAGATTCAAGAATCACTTAGTCATTGCTAACCAATTAGCTTAGAGTCTTGTAGCTTATATATATATATATATATATATAATTATATATAAGTAATCACATTTAATCGTATATACAAATATTTATTTTAAATGGATATTAAATGGATATTAAATATCCATTTCACAAGTGAATTTGTCAATCAGTTGGAGATTTATTATGAGGGCTTGTTTAAGGGCCCGTCAATTTACACCTACGTCAGATGTCTCGGGTGTGTTACATCATAAACATAAAATGTTTAGGTCACTGTGTCAAGTTAAATATAGTTTAATACTCAATCTTTAAACACATCTTGAGATCATTTAGATCGCATTTGCGTCCTTCGAGTGTTTTGAATGCAAGAATGTAATGTTTGTGTTGTTCTGCCTACTGAAGTTTTTTCTTCACTATATATACTGTGCATTGCTCATACAGCTGAAATTTCACTTACTGCCCTCTAGAGTAAACAGGTGGTACTACAAGCTTGTATTTCTCAGGAATCTTCCTTATTATGGTCCGTGGGCATGCGATTAACTGCGTAAATTTTTTTAACGTGTTATTTTTTGTAAAATGAATCACACTGAATTAACGCATTAAATCGACAGCCCTAATAATTATACATAGTTATCTTTAAATATTTAAAAATTGATGATCAGGATGGTTCAGTGCTGATGTAGGGACATATAGCACGATTGCGGTTCAATGAACAAGTACATTTTAAAAAAATTAGGAAAAACGGTCATAAAAACGCATTTGTGTATGGAAATACTTTATTACGCGACCAGAATCTGTGGTTGCTGGTTCAAAATAAATTATGCGTTCAAGCCTCCATTAAAAATGTTCACTTCAGAAATAGTATCATGGCTTGTGCTGTTTCTAACAAGTCATTGGATAAAGAAGGATAGACGGATGGATGTGTGTGTTTGTCTGTGTGTGTGTGTGTGTGTGTGCATGTGTGTGTGTGTGTGTGTGTGTGTGAGTGAGAGAGAGAGAGAGAGAGAAAGAGAGAGAGAGAGAAACAGACAGAGAGATAGAGAGAGATGGAGCATGTGCGATCACCTGTTGCCACACCCAATCAGAGATGCTTGCAGCTTTCTGAACGTCAGCTTTCTCAGTAGAAAATAGACGTCCAAGCGGGGTATTCCTCTCTATTTCAGGGTAGCCGATGTGCAAATGTCATTCACTATAGAAACAGCGATGTCCTCCGCCATTTTAAACAGTATGCATCCAATGTGGAAACTCACTGAGCGCTGTTCTATGTAAACAGTGACTAACGGATTCACTTTACGTCACCAACAGGCTCATATTAATGTGATTAATTGCATAAATGCATTGTTTTTTGTAAAATTAATCACACTGAATTAACAAGTTAAATCGACAGCCCTAATATATATATATATATATATATATATATATATATATAGATAGATAGATAGATAGATAGATAGATAGATAGATATAGATTACAACATTTGTATTATTTTATTGTGTAGTTAAAATGTTTGTCTTTTATGAATTTTGTATATCTAACATTCAAATAGGAGAGATAAAATGAACAAAGAGAACACATTCCCACAAATTTAGGTACAATCATCTTACACTATTTAATCTTGGCATAATAGTTTACCAAAACAGCCTCATTTAATGCAATTATTTAAATCTGTTTCTCTATTTGTTTAGAAGACCATACAATAAATATTGTGAATGAGGCTCCTTCATTGAATAGTGCTTTCTCTAAACCATTAGCCTATAAGCATCTGCTTAAAACTTACATTCACGCATTAATGGTATAGCCTACATTGTAAGAAAATAATGATTACATTTTTACGTAGTTGCATAGAGAACCATTGATAAACAAAATAATGCAGTGACATGTGTATACTCAAAAAGCACATATCATAATGTTTACCAAATCATACCAACGGGGGCATAATAATTTCAAGATTGTAAATACATACTGTATCTCCTAACCTTGTCTCAGACCCTTCTTTCATTACTTCTGCAGTGGTATCTGAACATAAATCTCATTTGTGCCCAGGATGAAGTGAAATTGCATTGGTTGCCATTGACCTAAGGGTCAGGTAAATATTTGAGACATGGTGCTTAATCCGTCACATGAGCAATGTAGTGCCACCTGTCCCTAAAGTATGTCCTTCAACTAGCCAAGCTGTTAGTGTTGTTTACCCTTCAAATTGCAAAACAGACCACATACAACTTAACACAAATTGCTTTGGTAAATGCAATTCAGCCATCTTTTGTGTCAAAATGAATATATTTTATTTGAAACAGCCTCTCTGTTGCCTCAAATAGGTTGACCCACCAACGGACTGTATAATTAATTATACTTAATTGTGAAGATATGCCCTTCAATGTAGAGGATTTTCTGTGGCCTCTGAAAGCTTGAGTATACACTCTGGAATGTTGACACGTACACACATGTGCAAAAACTGCCGTACAATCACTCTGTGAGTCCCATAGCCATACTTCAAAGGTGGTGGAAATGTTTGCACACACACACACACACACACACACACACACACACACACTCTCATACCATGTTTGTATATTCTCACAAACTATACATTATTATACATTGTGGGGACTCTCCATAGACTTCCATGAATTTTATTGATTTTATACAGATCTAACAATAATTTCAATCCCTTAACCATAACCCTACCCCTAAACCTAACCCTCACAGAAACATTTATATTTTTACATTTTCAAAAAACATTGTTTGGTCCCCACAAGTTAGGATTTCTAAGGTTGTACTATACTTTTGGGGACATCTGGTCCCCACAATGTAGTATAAACATGGTTACACACACACACACACACACACACACAAACACAAATGCACTCTGCAGAGATGACATCCATTGTTATGATAAAAAGGATTTTCCCCCATGCATTTTTCTTAGAATGTTTTGACAGTGTGTTAGCACTTCACTCAATGAATGTGGTAAGAAAAACCAGCTTTGTCCTTATAGGGTATGCTTTGGCATTGGCCTGCATGTTTTCCCTTTTTAATTTGAGCTGCTCAATGGTTAAGAGAGTGCACATTTGTTTAGTGTTATATGTTGTATTACTGCATGAAAACTAAATGTCACTGTGTTGGCTGTGGAAGTTTGTGTGCAAGTGCGTGCCTGCTTGTATCTGTGAACAAAAGATACTCCTTGCCTAGCATGTCTCTTTGGGCTCTTGAGGCATAGCTGGGGGAGTTCTCAGCCAGTCAGCTTCACTCTACTCCCTAATTACAGCAAGAGCAGTTTCCACAGCAGCTGTTCAATTCTGTTCCTCCATCCAGCCCTCCATCCAACTATCTATCCTTTCATCCATCCATCACACTTATACTCTCTTTATCTCATTCATTTTCCCATCTGAGAGTACCAAAGTCGCCCTCAGACCTCCTTCCTCCTCCCTGCCTTTATGAGATTGGTTCTTGTGCTGAACATAATTGAATCAGTAATATACCCCAAGCAAGCTCTGTGCAGTTGCCCGAGTTGCGTCAATAGACTGTGGTCAATGATACATGGCTTTCAGATAAACAACTTAACCACAATCATATCTCCTCTGCTCCACACATGTATGTGACTGGTGTACGTGTATGTGGCCGTCTCTCTCTCACACACACACACACACACACACACACACACACACACACACACACACACATATATATATATATATATATATATATATATATGGTGAATCTACACACAGTACTAATATGATATCATATATCAATGATTCTAATCTGGTGGGTCATGACCCAAAAATGGTTTGCACGTCTGTTCGGATCGGCTCGTGGACAGTAGGGAAAAAGCAATGATAATGATAAAAACACAATTAAACTAACTATACTGTTTAAAAATTGTACGGTATATTGGTGCAAAGTCACTTGGTAAAAGCATGTGAAATTAGGTGGATTCCAAGATGATCAGGTTGTGTTTTAAGCCCTCATCTTTCATAACATGAACAAAATTAAAATATGACCCAGACGACATTAAATATGGGTTCAATTGCACCCAATTTGTTTCATGCATTGAATTATTGGGCCCTATTTTAAGAGAGCTAGCACTAAGTGCAGCACTATGCCAAAAGTCATGCACAAAAACTTTTCATGCAAGCATGCGGTAAGCAGTGGCGGGCCGTGCATTTAAAGTCTAGGCCTTCAGTGTGATTCATTCCATTAAGAAAACACAGTTTCACAATGAATAAGACACCCTATGCCTTTGGGCATCATACATTATGTCACAGCTAATTAATAATACCAATTGACATTTAAAAAACATGTCCACGCACAAAAACCAGAAATGACTTGAAATGAGACTTAATGCTCAAGCAAGACTAATTTTCAATGCAGCATGACTGTCTGTGAAATGAACGTCTCATGAAAAGATATTCAAAAATCATCATTTTTCAAATGAATATACCAAGGAGGTCTATAATACCTGGAAGCTTCTATCTAATAATATTTGCAATATAATTGTTGCTCACAATAAATTTTGTTTTGTCAGGGTACTCGGTTATGCTAGTTGGATGAGGGATATTCCTACTTGATATCTCAGACCATGAATGCATTCCATTCCCAGATATTCGTAACTACAACACTCCCGTTAGCATAGTAGGGGTTTGACTCTCATTAGAGGTCCTAGCAACCCAACTGATAAACAATGCTGCAGAGCTGGCATTTGTGCTTCAGGTTTTTGATTATCAAAAGAGATTATAATGTTCTTTACACCTGTTTCTGCTGGCGTTTGTTAAACAAGCTTTAATATCATGTAATGTGGAATCGATATTACTTAATAAAGTGAATGTTTATCACTTACTTTGTATATCTCCCTGAGCGTTGACATGTTTGTGTGACATCATGCACCTACATCTCGGCTAAGTTGAGAATTTCTGCATGTGCTTACATGTTTTAATTCTCACTTCAAGATGGATTACATTACACTTTTCCCAGTAGGATGTTGTAAAATCAAAACTTGATCCAACACTGAATTCTTAAGCAACCTAATTTACAGTACACTTTGAAAACTAATGTTGCAATAACAATCAGCCCCCCTTTCCTGATTAATAAATTAAACATGGCATCACACGGTCATGCAGAACATCTCAGGCTTTTAAATCCATAAGGATCTCTTTATCAATAGCGATAGTGGCAGTAATGACAGTCGACTCGTTAGCAAGGTCTCAAGCTCTTCACTTTCAAATTACATACATCACTTAAAGTGTGATTGCGTCACTCAAGGCCAGCTAGAAGGCCTTGACCAGGACAAATCCTAAAGACCACACCCACAAAAACAAATAAATGTATCTGATTGGCTGATGATTCTGACAATCTGACTTTAGATGCCCATTCTTTTGCATTGTTAAGGGATTCTGAAGAAATTCTGAAGGCCTGAGGGGGGTGTAGCTCAGACTCACACGCTGCTTCCAGCAAGTGATTTGTGAAACAGTTGTCGCACTTTGCTTGTAAGCATCAAGGAATAAATTCTGACTGGATAAATTTTCCTTTAGATTGACATTTTTCTCTATTTGTTTGTAGATTATTTAAGAGTGGAAAGCGATTAAAAATACTTGGGCAAAAAGGTGATTGAGAATGAAAGGATGAAATATATTTAATTATCTGGCATGTTAGGCCAGCAGAGAAGGCTTTGCTGGCCCTGAGAATTCACCACTGGATAGGCACAGATAAGATTGGCGAAATACCATGTACAAAACGCTGTTGGGCTCGGTCAACTGGGTCAATTTAATTGTAAGTTTCTTCTCCAGCATCGCCTGACTCCTATTATATCATTCATTTCCTGTCAAGCATCAGCGATATAAACAAAGACAACACATACATAAAAAGTTGGTATAGTACAGTATGCAGACTGCATGCAATGAATTAGAAGAACAGAAATAAAAGATTTACATTCTTTTGTGAATTTGAAGCACATTTCTTTGACAGTGATATGCTCCTTTTACATACATGGAAAAAGTGCTTCTAATCTGGATTTGGATTTACGCTCCATTAAACTGTAGAGAATCTAAAGCCCCGTACACACATGCAGCGACATTATCACTTGATGTCGCTAGTGTCTGTACTCTGAAGTCACCTGTTGGCATTCCTACTCCTACTGGCCATATCTTTAAAAATTAGGTGTGTTCGATTTGAACTGCATCTCGATTTGCCGATCGCCAAGATTTGCCAGTCGATGTCATGGGAGAAGGTGAAAAAAGAGAGCCGTAAAGTCAGACACTTGCGCTTCTCATGTCCTGCTGAATCTACACCAGTCACGGCAGATCACACGATGTTTGCTTTTTTTTTTATTGCAGACGAAGTGGAATTTGAATTTTACATAAAATAATCACAAATATTGTTCATTTGAAAAGCTTATGTACTGTTTAATACCTTTTGATTGTATAAGAAGAAAGTCCAATAAAAGCCTGTATTATTGTAATTTCAATAAAGGAGTCTTGTAAGTTTTTTTTAAGTGTATTATGAGGACATTTCTAGTGTCCCAATAATTCAACATGTGTGTGTGTGTGTGTGTGTGTGTGTGTGTTTCTTTCAGATCTAACAATGATTTGAAGAACTGCAGTAGTTTCCCAGTGTACCTGTTTCCCATCTAGCACTTTGTTGCACATCTCTGCTTTGGCTGATAGCAGGATATAATCGCATCCAGACAAAATGGCTTCCACAGTGAGAAAATGTCAGCACCTGTTTTTAACACTGTTCCTTCTCCCCTTGGTAAGCTATGCACATATTTTATGTTATTTAAACAAGGCAGATCCATTGGATTACTGGAATGACCTGAAATGCATGAAATTGAAAGATTTTACTTAGCCATTCCACTCATTTAAACATGATGAAGTTGAAAAGCAAAATGGACACCTTTTTGTGAAATGGAATTATGTAGAGCTAATGAGATGGTGGCGCTCATGGGATAGAACAACCTGAGAGAACACAAGAAATATTCTGAAAAGAAGAAAACATTTTAATGTAAAAGAGGGAGAGAGAGTGTGGGAGCGGATGAGAAGGAGGGAGAAATAGAGAGAGTAAGAAAGAGAGAAATATAAAAAATGATTGGGTCTGGATCGTGAAAAGAGACCCTTGTATATACTTTTTTTATATACAGACATTTCTCTTGTTATTGTATTCTGTAAATAATCCATATAATCTGTCAAATCTAGCGACATTTATAGTTTCCTAAATTACAGCTAGTTTAATGCATGGTATGCTTTCATAATTGTCCTTTCGTAACTGAGGAGAGAAGAACCATATTTGTTGACATGAAGACCATTCTTGCTTTGTTCTACTGTCTGTGCTTCCAGCTGACAACAAACAAATGTTCACATGCAATTTACGTCACATACTCATTGGCACTTAGATGGTGTCTGGCATCCAATTATCATTGGCACCAGATAAACCAAATGTAAACTGTCCAAGGGGCAACATATTTATGGTACAATAAGTACTTAAAGGCAAAGGCCATGCTGCTTTTTTTTCACTTATTGTTAAAACTAAAAGCTGACACTGGGATTGCAATAGAACATTTTCAAAGGTTATACTCCTGTTCTGTCTCACTTAGTGGTTTTAATTACGGTTTTATCTGTTAGATGATCAGTTTTGTTTTAATTTTTTAAACTACTTTAAACATATTCATATTTTTTCTCAACAATAAATTATAGTAAAAAAAAAATGCTATGAAATGACCTGACTGATCACACTGTAAATTTGCCGACAGTGTTCTGCTGCTGTAATCGATCTGTACTTACCTAAATTTGAAACACTGTGCCCCAGTGACCAAAGTTGGAAATGTTGTTGAGATATTCACAGAATGGCTCCAAAAGCAAGTTGCGTTTTTAGTGGTTTATGATTTAATATAGTCAACAGGAATGCATATTAACTCTACTCCCTAACCCAAACCCTAAACCTAAATGTCAGAGGAGTAAAATTTTAGAGCGAAAATGCAACCTCTGAATTGTGGTTACCATTGTTTATGCGAATGTGATTACGTCCTTGTTCGCATTGGACTAGAACCTATGAATCAGATGTTGCTTGCATCAGTAGCGCTAGAGGGAAAGTTTGAATTGACGTAAAAATGTATTATGTGGGATAGCATTTGTCAGAAATTCCACAGTATTTGGTTGATTTCTGGGTACATTAACTTTTTGAAGCTTCATGTCGATTTCCAGTGTGATCATGTTGAAATGACTAGGCTACCAGAAACTACTTCTTTGTTCAGCAAAAAAAAACAAAACAAGGAAAACCTAACATTATTCAAACATTAATTCAACTTAATCATCACTAACTATTTGTAGTTTTATTTTTTAACTAACTACATTTATTTAATTCAATTATTGAGTCCTGTGAAATGATTTATAAACTGAATCACAAAAAATATTTTTTAAATGTGCAATAAGGATCCTTGTGTTGATATTTAAAATCCCAAAAGAAAGTAAAGGAGATATTTTTCAAACTTGGATTTCTTTTTTCTTTTTTCTTTTTTTTTTTTTTTGTGTTTATGTTGACAGAAATATGATTAAAATAGTGATAAATTAGTATAATAAATGTGATTGATATGTGATAAAACATGAAGTCTAAACTAAAACTAAAAGTTATTATTCAGCAGAGCAATTGTCTTGAGAGTTTTTTAAGTTTAAGATTTGTATGTAGATTTGATTTTGATTCATGTGTGTATGGTAATTCTCGTGGTAATCTTGAATAAAATAAATAATTTCCCTACATACAACAACTAATCTTCTCTTTATCTATTACCCATTTCCAGTATGGCATGTGGTACGTTTCATTACACTCACCTTGGTCATTTAATTCAACAAATAATTATTTGAATAGTGATGCCAGTTTGTTATGATTACATTTTTATTCTATAAGAGTGAATGTCTTATTCTTTTGTAGTGGTGTAGAAAGATAAAGGGGAAGACCAAAAATTGCAGGAAAAAGAGCATTAAAAGAAAGAAAGAAACATCATGGGAATAAACTAGTTCTATGTTCTTGTGTGTTTGTGTGCAGTTTTATGTTGCTGTCATAATGTAGGAGTGAATTGTATTGTCTCTTTATGATGGAAATTAGTTCTGTGATGCAGACAGGGTGAGAGCTGACAGAGACCTCATGAATATTAATGCTGTGCTCATGTTTTTTTTTTTTTTTTTTTCTATTTTTTTTTCAGGGTAACATACAAGGAGCACAGTGCTCTGAGACCAATTATCACACTAACCACAACCTCAGGGCATCAAATCAGCAGGATTATGGATGGTTTCAATGTTTATTAGTTTATTATGTTACATAACATCCTTGTATAGTATGTTATTTGAAATTCATTGATATTGTTAATATTGCTGTTGATGAAGGATGTTGTTTTGTGGTTGTTGAGATCGTTTCAGGTTTAATTTTTAATTCAATTAAATTGTTATGTTTAGTTGACTGGGTAAGAGTGTCTCTGAAACAGCAAGGCTTGTGTGGGTCTCCCAGTCAGCAGTAAGTACCTACCGACAGTGGTCTGAGGAGGGACAAACCACAAACTGCCGACAGGGTGTTGGGCGCCTAAGGCTCATCGATGCGCGAGGGCAACGAAGGATTTTGCATTATGTCTGAACCGATAGAAGGTCTACTGTGGCACAAGTCACAGAATTTTTTTTATAATGGTTACTGGAGGAGTGAGTCACAACAAACAGTTAGTGGTGGGAAAAGTACTCAATTTCCATACTTAAGTAAAAGTACAGATACCACACAAATGTATTGCTTAAGTAAAAGTCATCAATAAAAATTCTACTTAAGTAAAAGTAGATAGTACCTGGTTTTAAAACATCTTAAAAATTGTGACCCATTCATGTTGTTATTTTTAAAGCCTAATAACTGAGTCTCATGCAGGTAATATTGAATACAATAAGTGATAGTTCAGTGTAATTTACTTATTTTATCCCTGAGCAAATTTAATTGAAGCTACCCTTTTAATAGAAAATAGTTATGACACCACAAGAGATTAACAATAATGCCAAATTACACTGAAGTATTATCTTTATTTAAAAAAAAAGTATATATATATAACTATTAGTAATAAACTTAAACTGATAAATTTGAAGAGATAATGTAAACACATTCATGTAAATAATGAAAAATGTTGAAAAAAAGTGGTGAACAGCAGAATTAAGCTAAATATTCATTAACAAATAAGTAGACATAAAAATAGGGTATTCAGTGTGAATGTCCTTTCATACTGTTCATGTAAATGAATGCTCAGAACAAACCAATTCACTAAAATGTATCGAACATCCCAATACTTCATATGAGAGGGAGAGAGCGGTTTTGGTTTGCTTCATACACAACAATCATAAAAACGAACGGCTCAGTAAAATAAATCAGATTTTTTTAAAGATTCATATGATAGAGTGGTTTAGCAGAGCACATTTGATCAGTCTTCTTGAATAATGTGCACATAAACAACAAGTGTTCATAAAGGCAATTTCACACTGCCCCAACAAACATCAACATTCTAAAGTTGGCTGTTGGACTTAGAATGCTGAGAAGCATAACTTTCACTGCAAAACTGCCCCAACAAACAGGGTGAACACACACTGACCCCAAAAAAACAACAAATGTGCTTGTTGGAGTATGTTGGGGCAGTGTGAATTGGCCTTAAGGATTAAAGTTTCAGGAATTTTTTCAAATTTCTGGACATTGCAATTGTAATTGCATTTTTTCAGGACAGACAGACACAAACCGTGACGATCCTGGGAAATCATGGATGGGTGCAAATCAACATGAGCACTATTTACAGCACACATCATGAGAGCACCTACTGTAATTTTTACATAGCATCTTAGAAGAGTCCTCCACTGTTTCTGTGTTCCCCGTGTTCTCTGCTTATATACAGCAATGAATACATTTAGACCATAAATTGCATCTTGTCTGTGTGTTTGGAAGCGCGTTTAGGCTTATTTAAGTTCAGACATTCACTAAAGTCCTTCATAAAAGCATGCTGTGCTGATCTGACACAGACTCCGTGATGTGTCTGTGTACTTGTGCTGACTGCTGTCAATCAAACACCCTACGCTCCGTTTATTAGCATCTCTCTCCTCCCTTTTCGCAAATAATTAAACAAAAATGTTTTAATCCATGTGACGAGTAACGAGAGGGTTGTATTGAAGTAAAAATTAATTCATCCATCCATCGTCAACCGCTTATCCTGTGTACAGGGTCGCGGGGGGCTGGAGCCTATCCCAGCTAACATTGGGCGAAAGGCAGGGTACACCCTGGACAGGTCGCCAGTTCATCGCAGGGCCACACATAGACAGACACACACTCACACTCACATCCACGGCAATTTTTGGAGACACCAATTAACCTAGCCTGCATGTCTTTGGATGGTGGGAGGAAGCCGGAGCACCCGGAGAGAACCCACGCAGACACGGGGAGAACATGCAAACTCCACACAGAAAGGCCGGGGCATGAACCCACGACCTTCTTGCTGTGAGGCGACAGTGCTAACCGCTGCACCACCGTGCCACCGTAAAAATTAATTATTTAGTTAAAAAATTTAGCAAAATAAAAGTAAAAGTTGCAAAAATTTTATATACTCAAGAAAGTAAACATTTTGAAAAAATGCTTAATAAGTACAATAATGAAGTATTTGTATTTGTTACTTTACACCACTGCACACAGGGCATCGCACCCTGCT
The DNA here is from genome assembly GCA_032164185.1 of Moxostoma hubbsi. NCBI lineage: Eukaryota > Metazoa > Chordata > Actinopteri > Cypriniformes > Catostomidae > Moxostoma > Moxostoma hubbsi. The sequence continues at coordinate 21,852,176 of JAVLUX010000010.1, forward strand.
GTGTATGGGGCTGTGTAGCTGCAGACTGATCAGAGTGCCCATGATGACCCCTGTCCTCTGTAGATAGTGCCTACAATGGGCACGCGAGTGTTGGAACTGGACCTTGGAATAGTGGAAGAAGGTCGTCTGGTCTGATGAGTCCTGTTTTCTTTTACATCACATGGACAGCTATGTACATGTGTGCCGTTTACCTGGGGGAAGTGATGCCACCAGGATGCTCTGTGGGAAGATGACAAGCCAGTGGAGAAAGTGTGATGCTCTGGGCAGTATTCTGCTGGGAAACATCATGGTTAATAATGTAACCTCCGTTCCCTGATGGAGGGAACGAGATGCTGTTTCGAATGTAGTGACACAAGGGGTCTTTCTTGAGAGCCTTGTGTACCTCTGAACTTGAGAAAAGGCCAATGAGAAATTGGCAGACAGAATTTGCATGTCCTGCTCCTGGACATATGGGTATAAAGGTAAGTGTACAGATACGGCCAAGAAGGAGCAGGGAGCAGTTCAGGTACTATAGCTTTTTAATGAAAGTTCAGCTTCACAAATAAAATTCGGGCTTTCCAGCCAACCTCCAACCTCTCTTTCAGGAATGAAAGCACTGACCGAACTGCACATCTCTACAGGTCTTCAGACCTGGAAGAACACCAATTTGCAAACAAGCGCCACTTTAGGGCTGCCTGGAAGAGGGAGCTCTGGCTTGGTTGATTGTTTCTACGACAGCAGGTGTAAGGTCACTCAGATCTTCCACGTCCTATCCAGGGGCCAGAGGGGGAGGTTCCAGAGGTCTGGGAGTGGATGCCAGAGGGTGCCCCATGCCTGGGAAAGAAGAGCTAACTTCCATCAAGAGGGTTAGGGACCTGCAAGCGTTCTCTGTCAGCGACACTTGCCTAGAGTTTGGTCCGGCAGATACTCACGTCATCCTAAGACCGCGAACGGGCTGCATGCCCAAGATTCCTACAACCCCATTCTGGGACTAGGTCATGAACCTGCAAGTGCTTCCACGGGAGGAGGCAGACCCAGCCTTTTTGTTGCTGTGTCCGTTACGTGCATTGTGTGAGCATTTTGAACTGGAGTTTCTGCGAAATCGCTTCCACCTGCCACTTTACCGGCGAAAACTGCTGGGCAAAGTCATTGTTGGGGGTGTTGAGAAAGTGGGCCTTGTCAACATCTCGCATCTCGACCATGTTCAGCCAGAGGTGGCGTTCCTGGACCACGAGGGTGGCCATCGCCTGCCGCGTGCCCACGCCGTGACCTTCGTGGCTTTGAGAGCGAGGTCGGTGACAGAGCGTATTTCCTGCAGCATATTTGGGTCGGGACTACCCGGATGCAGTTCTTTGGGAGCCTTGGCTTGGTAGACCTGTAGGAAAGCCATAGCATGCTGAGCCGAGGCAGCCTGACCAGTGGCGCTGTAGGCTTTCGAGGTCAGTGATGACGTCATCCTACAGGCCTTGGAGAGGAGTACCAGGCGATCTCGCCAGGTGGCGGCGTTCTCGGAGCACTGGTGGATCGCAACCGCTCTGTTCACCTGGGAGACCTCCTTGTACCCATGGGCCGCCCCATCGTCAAGGGTAGTGAGAGCGGACGAGTGAGGAGGTCAGTTCCCTACAGCTAGAGGTCCCCTCCACGACCTCGTCAGCTCGTCATGCACTTCCCAGCGTGGCTAGGAGTGGTGCCCTGACCCAAGGTACCAATTGTCAAGCCGTGAGGGCTGTGTGGAGGACGGTGAGTTCCAGTCCAACCCAACGCTCATAGTGGCCCGGTAAAGCATGACGGTCATCTGCGCATCGAAGGTCGCAGCCCAGTCGAGTCTTCTGTGTCAGACACCTGAACGCTCTCCGATGCAGCGGCGACGTCATCATCCGACTTAGGGGGCTTGAGGGACAATGCGGGCTGGCCATGAGGCAAGCCGCAGTCACCTCAAGCCCGGACAGAAGCAAGCGAGTGTGCCGGGGGGCGGGTGGTTCGTGGGGACGTACCCAGTGAAACCGAGACCGCTGCCATCCCCAACTCGCCTCCATCACCAGCTGGGTCGTCCTCAATCCCATGGGAAGAAGGAGTGACGCGGGGGGCGGTTTAAGTGGCATACACTTTGAGAAATGAAAGCCGCGACCGCAACGCTGCCATGGTCATATTCTTGCAGTGAGTACATGAACCATCCACAAACGCTGCCTCAGTGTGATCGCATCCCAGGCACAAGAGGCAGTGTCTATGACCATCAGTTTTGGAGTGATATCACCCACATCCAGGAACTACACAGAGGCAGAAGGGTATCTTTGAAAAGATGCGTCCTGAAAAGGACGTTCAACGCCTGCTGTGTATTGCTCTTTTGTGAGTGGAAATAAACTCTTTTAGAGGGAAAATACTCTCTTTTAGAAGTAAGCACTCTTTCAACAGAAGCACTGTTGAAGCACCCAGGGGTGTGGACTGCACAGCGGGCAGAGAAGAAAAAAGCTGTTGGTAACACGCAGTATATCCAACAGCAATGCTCTGCTTATAGAGGTGAGTGGAACACTAGTGAGATTCAGCTTGCTGCTGCACAACCGCTAGGCTCCAAAGAAATAATCTGACTGACAGACTCACGTCCACTTCCCTTTATACCTGTATGTCCAGGGCGATTCTGTCTGCCAATTTCTCATTGGCCTTTTCTTAAGTTCAGAGGTACGGGAGGCTCTCAAGAAAAACCCCTTGTGTCACTATTTGACACAACGTTGAGTGAGTGACAGAAGGGAAACCCTGGCTGACTACTTTGATTTTGATCCAGGACATTAAGTCAATGATGAGCTTATCAAACTGTGTTCCAACATTTTCAGAATTGCTTAAGCATTATCTGTTAATTTGACAAGACCAAGTGAGCAATTGCCAGACAATTATTATCATGTGGAGTCCACATTTTCAAATGAATTCTGGAACTGTTTAGGATTAGAGTGTTCCATGTACATTCACTAAACACATGGCTTGCGAGCAATTAAATTGCATACATTTAGAAATCCTGTTTGTATTTTGATGTTCCACACTGTTTAGCAAGGCCTTGCTATGATCTTTTAATATGTGATGATGTTAGTAAATTTTCCCATAGATGCAGTGCATTACATAATTTCCCAAAAAAGTCAGATGGCAAAGAGGTCGGTAAACTGATTTCATCTGGCATTAATTGCATGATGTAAATTGTGATGGGCATTTATGGTGAATTATGCGCAATATATAATAAGCCAAATTTACATAGAAAGGAGGCATGATTGCGTGGAAATTAAGGACAATTAATTAATTTAAATACTCAAGATGCTAGATTAAATTAAATTGTGGGTGGTTAGTGAATAAGATGAGTGGTTTGAGCTAAAATACCACACGCAAAAGCGGCGCGGCTGTTTAGTGAATTTTCCCCAGAAGGATTTAATCACTGAAAATGTTCCATTCAATTGGTCGCATGACAAGATCGGTCACATGACACTCAAGAGCCAATGGCATTTTTGTGATGAGTTGAATATAAAGCATCAGAGTGACATTTCAGAAGTGCGGGCAAAAAGTACCCCAAGTGACATTCCGTCATGTGAGTGTGTAGTGTAAACACTATTATCAGAATTATAACTGTATTTTAATTATTAATTATATGTACTGCAATATTAACAGTCACAGGTAAATACAGCTGTTGTGTCTGAATCTTACATTGCACCTTTTGTTTTATAAATTTTTCAGATGTACTGCATGCATCCAGACTGTGTCATTCAGTTAGAAAAAGAGAAGTGCATGGAAAGGATGGCAATGGATGATTCCAGTAGTGAACCTGAATTAGGTATGAACTACATATGCATTTATGTCCATGTGTCTGTGTATGTGTGTTCCAGCACAACAGGAAAAACAATTTTGTGTGTTTTTGTCATGTGTTTGTGGTCTTAATCATGTGTAGGTCTACACGTTCATTATGAACATTAGCTAAATTCCAATTTGTGATCCGTACTGTATTGCTCAGTTGCTATTTTATAGCCATAAATGCTATGCGCTTCCATTTTGCTTTGCAGTGCAAAGTTATCAATGTTCAGCTGTAAATTGGAGCAAAATAAATATTTAAGGACAGCTTTTTTCTTTTTTACTCTGCTAAATATATTGTGTTTGCAAATGTTCTCAAATATTTAGATTTTATATTTAGAAATGTTTAATATGTGAAAATTAGTATGTTATTTACTTAGACATGTTCAATTAAGATTTGGGTTTTCACAAGACTCCAATCTGAAATAAATGAGTAACAGAATTAATCTGAACACGGTCTGATTACGGGCTTGCAAGAAGTGGGAGGAGGAACGTAAGCACAAAGCTCCTCCTAGTTGTTTGACTCCAGCGCTGTTTGGATGTGGCCATAATCCTTTGGACAGTCACAATCACAGCTAGTAATGAAATGTTGACAGTTTGATTTGACAAAAGGAGTTGTCCTTAGGGAATGGGTTTGTGCGTTATTATGAAACTAGAACTGCCCACAGAGAGACAAGAAATTGTAATGCGTGCTTTGCAATTTTTAGGCTCTTATCTGAAATTTGGGAAAGCTGAAGGGAGCACTGAGATGTATTTGAAAGCAAATAAATACAACAAATTTACAAGGTTGCTGGAAACTTGCAGTGGTTTGTGTGGACTACAAATATAAAGTCTATATGGATCTCTTCATCTTTATCCCATTATGTTGCTTAATTTACTTAAATCTATTTTTAGTTTAAATCAAATAATCATTGATTAGATCATTGGCTCTTTGGCACATTATTCATAAATCAGCTCTCATGCTTTTCCAGTTATGTGCATACACTCTGGAATGGAGCACTGTATATCAGAAAGACTCGAGATTACAAGGACAAACAACTCTGTCTTTTATCTAATCATGCATCTGTGTTCAATTTACAAAATAAATTAAAGCTGCTCTCCAAAGGGAAATCATAATCTGTCATTTTGCGTGTGTTGCAATGTATTCCACTAAAAGAATGTTTCACAGACCTCTTTGCATCCTCATGGAATTTGACTTGTTTATGTTCTCATAGATCTAGACAAAACATTTATATATTTTACTGTCATCTATATAAATTCCCCCCCCCCCCCCCCCCCCCCTTTAAGGAGCGACTATTATCTCACACTGGACTGTCATTATTATATTCTCTACAAATACAACTACTGTATATATATTTTTTTATATACTTTTTATTTTTTATTTGTATTTTATGTACATTCTATATTGTGTGTATTTTTTACTGTACATTGTATATTATTATTGTGATTATTATTTGATATGTAAATTGTGTTGTGTAAATATGTTGTTTTTTGTAAATTGGTATGTCTCGTCACTGTCATGACTGCTATGTTGCTCGGAACTGCACACAAGACTTTCACCCACTGTTGCACTTGTGTATATGGTCGTGTGACAATAAAGTAATTTGATTTGATTTTTATTTTGATTTGACTCCTGGCACTCCTAAACATAAAAAATAATAATAATCATAAAAAAAAGAAGTTCATGGTAGGAGAAGGACATCATAGAACTGGCAGTCCAAGAAAGCACAGGGGAAATGTGAGGGTAAATAGACCAGACGGCCAAGGTGGAGCGAACGGGGCCGATGTGGATCCAGGAAACCAAGGAGACCAGGGCTGATCAGGTGAACAGCCCAGAGACCAAGGCAGATCAGGTGGACAGCCCGGAGACCAAGGAGGCCAGGGTAGTGGTTTCTGGAAGGGAGTGGGATCTGGCGGTTTGGGAGGCGGTTCCAGGAAGGGAGAGGGATCCGGCAGTTTGGGAGGCAGCTCCAGGAAGGGAACTGGTGGAGGGTCGGGAGATGACTCCAAAAGGGAACTGGAGGAGGGTCGGGAGATCAGGACAGGAACTGGCGGAGGGTTTGGCTGTGGAGCAGCAGGAGATGGAGCTGCAGGAGGCAAAGGCCCAGGGGACGGGCCATTGAAGATAGGGACTTCAAGGGAAGAGGTACCAGGAGTTGAGGCTCAGCAGATGGAGTACAGAACAGCTGGGGACTCTGAGGTCAAGGCATTAGGGGACTCTGAGAGCTCAGATGCCAGAGTAACTGAGGATGCTGGCAGCAGCTCAGGGTTCCCGTCATACCCCACAGTGTAATGGGAGAATGTGAGCCTCAATGCATAGTCAATGAATTCAACTAATGAAAGATCACATCTATCTCCTGGCAGACATGTCTTCACTGGCTTGTTGAGTCCGAACCGATCACAGTCCTTGATTTCAGTATCTACCCATTTGAGAACCAGGGTGATACAGCAGAAAACTGATTGGTATACTGCTCAATAGTTCCCTCTCCCTGTTTCAGATCAAACAGATGAAAAGCCGCTAGATCCATGGTAGAGTTAATTTGTTCTGTAAAATCTGAAGGAACGAGGAGGATCTAAGTGCAGGCTTTTATTCAGAAAACTCAGAAAACTAAACACACGTAACTCAAAACAACAGAAGAACAAAACAAACATCCATACATGTTTAACAACAGACCAAGACAGAGAGAAACACATGACAAAGGCCTCCAATGACAAGACTTAACTAATAACAAGACTACTAAAAAGGATCCAATAACAAAACAGAACTGATAACAAGTTAACAAGACAATAAACCAATGAGAACAAGACACATGAACATGAGGGAAACAGGATATCACAAGTCTAGACTAGGAAAACATGGAACTACAAACGAAAAGTCTTAAATACACTTAGTGACCTCTAGTAGCTGCTAGGGAAAATATCCAAAGTGTAACAATATGTAGTATATTTGTACAGTTATCTTCCAGCGTATATAAAACACATTTGGTTTTATGCTCTTTTGGATATTTGTTTGGCACTTCCCACACTGAGAAACTTAGACTGATATAAAACCAAAATTGATAGTCAGATAAAGAATGTTTGACAGTCTGTCTTTAATGGCAACAGCCTGTGCCAACTATTGAGTGATACATTTCAGTTTGCTTTAAAGTGAAAGGACACAAAAAGCTCTGGAATGGAAAATTCCATCCTAATTATTCCAATATGCTCAAAGAAAATATTGTACACTGTTATGCTTGAGTGCAGTTTACAAAAAAAAAATAATTCTAGACTGTGATAATTCAAGGGACAAGACATTTAAGTGCTTCGCTTGAGATGCAGAGTGTTTCAAACACGCTCACTTGGCCTTTTGTTATTACAGCTGTGTGACATTTACACATACCACCAAGAAGCAAATATGACTTTACGCTGTTTGAATTTATGTATGTAATCTGGAGTGTACACTTGGGCAATTTATTAGTTTGCAGCAAGACAGAAACCTTACAATAATGCGAGTATACATAAGGAATGCTACACAAAAGTCCCATATTCTTTAAATAACTATAAAGTGACTAGAGAAACTAAATTGTTAGTTTTTAATTTTTTGTGACGTCTTTGCAAGAATGTCAAGGGGACGTTATGAAAGCACTGTAAAAATATTCTAAGAGTTGATAGTGCTATGTAACTGAGAGCTGTGAAAAGCAATGCAAACAGATGTTGCAATGCATTGCCCATTTAAATCAAAATGAGCACACTTTTTCAGCTCTTGCACTTCTTACAATGTCTCTTAATCCTTGATAGAGACGATAAGATGCTTTAGCATCACATGGTTAGTTTACTGTGACAGTCTCTCTACCGCTGAATAGATTACTAGAGGGATTTTTGAAGAGCAATGCAGAAATGAAAATAGATAAAGGGATAAATAAATAGGCCAAGATGTTTTGCCTACTCATATACATGCACAGAAACACAATCACAACACAGAGCAATAGTGTAATCATGGGATCAGGACATAATGTGATTGCTGTATTTGTGGATAGAGGGAGACAGAGAGAAGGAGAATAAAAATCTACCAAAGATTGCTTTATTAGATAAAACAACTGTATTCTTACATCTGTTCCGGACAAACAGTGTTCATAAAGTGCTGCTATTTTGTATATCAGCACTGAGAATCTTCACTGAACACCAGTGTCAAGCATTGCAGAAAGCACCACAGAGGTAGCCTATTATTTTACGAGTTTGCCAGGCAAGAAAGCTGCAGGTGTGTACAATAACCATTGAAAACATGAATTTGAAGAGAAAAAAGTCCTGGAAATTGCTTTGATGTATTCATTTATGAAAGTCGGATTTGTTTACATCAAGGTCTTAGGATGCCATTGGTTCAATTAAATTAGTTAAATGTAGAGATCAACCAATAGGGGATTTTGCCAACACTAGTAAAGGAGGAGGAGGAAAAGTTTGATAACAGAATAATCAGCCCATATAGCATATAAAAAATGATTTATTAAAAAAAAAAATTCTAGGGTGCATCTCAATCAGCTCACTTTGTCGTGAATCAGTATATCGCGAACACCAAATTCGGGCACTGGTAAGGGTGTTAATCCACTGAACATTGGGACACTTTTGACGCTATCGTCTGTGACACGATAACAAACTCATGCATTGAAGCTCCATCGCTGTAAAAATGACGCTATCATTCATTTTCTTTTAAGATATTAAAATGTACAGTATTATTATGAAATTACATTAAATATAGAAATACAAATATAAAGGAGTATATTTTACACCTACTTTTAACAACTCTAATATTTAAAAGATTGTTCCGCTTTTCCTGGTCATTATGGATGAAAGTTATTACAGAAACATCTCTTTTAAAGAGAAAATAAGGCTTTAATATCATATATTTACACTTGTGCTCATCTTCTAATGCCCTTAGAGACTTCAAAAGATATGACGACGTTTCCGGTTAAGGGACACATTGAGCAACGATGCTCCCTGGTTTTACCAGTACAAATTAGATTTTTTTTAGGGAGAAATTTTTTAAGTGCACTGGAACCATTTTGCGATTGAGATTGAGCCATTAAAATGGCCGACTCCCTGATCAATGCCCTGACTACTGAACTAGGGAGCTGATTGAGACTCACACATAGTCTTCCCTTACTATGGTGGGCACAGACACAGAGATTACAAAAGTCCAAAATTAATAAAATCCCAGATGTAGTGTATTGTTCAACCAAAAGATTTGGTGATTTCACCAGATTAGGTTTAATGAGGAATAAGGTTTATTGTTATTCACTAGATATGAAGTTGAGACAATTTATGTGCTGATGGGGGAGGTTTCCATACAGTCACAATTTCCTTTGCATGACATTGTTTTAGAACACTTGATTATCTAATAAAAATAAAAATAAAATATGCATTAAACTGAGGATACAAAAATGGATGAATATTGTCAATGATGAATGATTTAGAGAAAGCAAATGCCCATGACGTGTCAGTGATAATTTTTATTTCAATGAATTGTTTGCACCATGTTACAATGCTAGAGGGAAATGTAATGTGGCACTGGGGGCAATGCTAACACTGATGCCTCATTCCAAAGAGTTCAATTTATTAAGCAACGCTGACGCAGAGTCATGTGGATGACTATTAAATCTGTGCATTTCTCTTTGAAACGCAACAGTTTAGCTTTGGCTTTGTTTGGAGCAATTTTTGCTTGCAGAGCAATAACTGGCAACGTTTTGCCTAAAATAAAATTTTAAGTTGCTTGATATTAATTTATTGTTTATATTATTGTTTTATAAAAGCAATGTCACATTCACAATTAATCTGTTGGTCTGAAAACCTGCATATCTGTGATTACCTGTGGATGAATCACAGCCTTGCTTATATTCAGTGCAATGTATCTTGCTCAAAAATGAACTAAATTAAAACTTTCCTTAAAAACAGACTTCAAAGGCACTGTGATAATACATGCACACAACAATCCTCTGACATTGCTTTTATTGAATGCCTACAGTATGTTTCTTTATGGGAAGCATCATTTGTGCTGATTTTCACTGTATCATAAGCAGGGTTCTCAAGTTTGAGCAAAAGCTTGGAGTGAGATCACATGCGGTTAGGGGAGGAGCCCTAATGAAGCCCCGCCCCCGCCCATCCCCGCCCCCCAATTTTACCCATTGTTCATAACTAACCAGCACAAATTGAAATTATAACAATTGGTAAATCTGATAAATGACAGAGCAATTCATCACATCAAATATATCTCTTTAATGTAATATTTCAAAATTACAAATATAGCCTACCAAAAATATAACAAATTGCTCCAAACAGTTTGGAAAAACAAATCTTTTTGCATTTTGAATGCGTCTATACGAATGATTTATTGTGTGGTGGGACATTGTGAACAAATGGACATATTAGAGTATTAAAGGTGTGTGTGTGTGTTTGTTTGTTTGTGTGTGTGTACACAAGAGTACACACTCCAGCTTATGAAATGTGTTTTGTGTTGTAAAGGTTTGTTGCACATTTTGATGCCTTGATAACAGGGGTAGGGGGCTCCCACTTGAAGCACTGTGGCTCGATGCCAGACATTTTCACTGTCATAATGGATGACAGTGTTCCGTCCAGAGCCAACCTGTTTCTAGTTTTGGTTTTGTTCAAACCTACAACAGAGAACACTCTCTCTGCATCTGCATTGGAGTGGGGAAGAATTACCTGACATCTTTGAAAAATACAAATGCAACAATGACAATGATTAATGTATGTTTTGACAGGATATCAAATATTACCCAGAGCAATCTGCTGTAATACATCCTTAATGTAACTAGAAAGACTATTAATACAGTATAATATAATTTAAAATAAAATGAAGAAATCTTCATTCCTTTCCATACCCACTAACATTTCCCTTAGTTTCAGATAACGTAAGATAGCCAAACTGAGCCTGGTTTCAAAGTAGTTATAGAGTTTTTGACTGCATCAATAATAATGTATACGATGGGCTATATATTAAATGTTCTAGCCTAAAAATGTTAGACGAGATTCTTCCAACTTACCTTCTTCTCCATCACGACGTCGACGTGTGTTCGCGCGATGTTGTTGGTTACCTAGTAACGAACGTACGGTGGCCGAGAATGTTCCGTCAATTTCTGTGTGTTCGCGCATATATGTTGCCTAGTAACGAACGCAATCTGGCGGAGATACGCGCTGGCGGCAGGAAACTTCACTTTCTGTGCCTGCGCCTCGTATACAACGTTATATTTAAAGGCAAAGGCATTGCCTTTTCAGCGTGAGAAATACACAGTGTGGCGTGTGAGCGTGTGAACCGGTCGAATTGCGTGTGTCTCACGGCCAATGCGTGAGACTTGAGAACCCTGCATAAGAATGGCTTTCAAGTAGCACATCTAAATATATCTTAAACTAGGCTGTCCAATTCTCAGGTGAAACAAATACCCCAATAAAAACTGGTTCAGAGACAAAGTCTAACAATCACAGATCTGCCATCAGAAATCAGTTTAAGTTTCAGCCTCAGATGCTTACAGACCATGTCTGGCTACATAAGATCAACTCAGACTAAATAAAGTAATTTATTTAAATATAAAACAGTCTATTTAAGTGGTGTTTAGTGTATTGTTAAATGGTAAGGTATGGATTAAATGTTATGATACTTTGTTTTTTCATTCTCCAGTCTGTCGATGGATGTGGGACAACCTAACCTGTTGGCAGCCAGCCAGAATTGGTCAGGTGGTCTGGATGCCCTGCCCTGAGCTGTTTGATGTCATGAGTGAAGAAAATGATGGTGAGGACTAGTTAGTGTTGCTTGTTAGGAAAATAAATGAAATTGTGAGGCATATTGAGGAAAGGTGTTCTATTACTTTTCTCATTGATCAGATTAATAAGGTATGCCTATTGGACAAAAAAAATGGTCAAAAAGATGTAATTTACCTTCATTGAAGAAGAGAATATCTTGGGAGTGGGGTCATCTTTTGACTTGGGTCAGTAAGCAACCAGAACATTGATGCAAACACCTCTTATGACTCCTACACACTACATGACTTTCAAAGACGTCGGATCTTGGTACCATTCATATTACACATCTGCCTGTCTTGTCATGGAAGTCGTAGCGTTTTCAAATTACACAAGGAATCGGCGATAGGGGTGAACACATTACAATTTATTTCACTATTGACGAATCCCCGGGGACTCTGCATGGACTCCAAATTACATTTCACAACAGAGTACACACGAGAAGTGATACGAGATACAAAACAAATGCATGATCATATGTTATGCATTTCAGAATATGATGTGTATGTTTTGAATCGCCTAATGGCATCATATATTTTATTGGTTAGATTTTTCTGTAGGAGGTACTTTTTCATATTGTAACTATTTGCTTACCTGACTGTCCAAAATAATTTACAATTTCTCTTTAACATTTCTCTTTCTTCACCCGGTTGTGGTACAGTTCAGAGGAAACATCAATTAGTCACTGGTGCTCCTCAATGTTCCACTAATTTTTCCTCCATTTCTTCTATCCAATGAGACATTTTTGATATCGCAGCCATGCTAGTTGATGGTTATGTTGCAGGTACATCAGGACTCCTCCCACTGAAACTTCCCGTGCCCCGTTTCTTGCTCATTGGCAAGTCGCAATTGTATTCAGTCAAAATATATTTCACATTGCACGAATTGGAATCGCAGACTGGTCCAGAAATTTAACATCCTAGATATTTCTCTGACATCGGCGATGCGTCGGTGCTTCTCTCAAATAGTGTCTTTGATAATTCATACATTGCAATCTTCGCTCATGGGAGTGAGCTCAGATTTGCCTACGATTTCGGGCTTTAGTCGGCAACCTACACAGAAATTTCAGCGAGCGAAAATCGGGCTTAAAATCGTGTAGTGTAAACTCGGCATTACTTTTTTCTTTTTTTTTTCTTCAGAAAAGTTTTAATTGAAAATATTTGTTTTTGAATCATATTTATTATTATTTATTAATTCATTTGTTTGCTCTTTTCTTCATAGATTTTGGAAAGGTGAGTCGTAACTGCACTGAGGATGGCTGGTCAGAGATGTTCCCTCACTATGTTGATGTTTGCCCTTTTAATGACAATGGAACAAGTCCAGTAAGTACTGTATCTGTCACCTTTTCTTTTTCTCTTCATTTTCCTTCTATTTCTTATTTACCTCTGTCTCCTCTAAAATATCCAAAGACATGGGAATTCATTATAGAGAAGTGGTCTTTAGAATTTGGTGACTAAAATCAAAATATAAAATTAGATTTTTGTTATAATATAGATATTGTTGTTGTAGTGGTACATGTTACTGGATATTATAAATATACCGTATAGTATACTTTATAAAATGACCTGTATATTTGGAGTGAGAATTTCAAAATTTTTCACGTTACTTAAGTTTGTGAATAGGAGCTGAGTAATGTTGCATTAACTTGTGAACTTGTGTTTACTCTCTTGTTGAGCAGGACATGTACTATGTTTCAGTGAAGGCTCTGTATACTGTGGGCTACAGCACCTCTCTGGTGTCTCTCACCACTGCCATGGTCATTCTCTGCAGGTTCAGGTAAGAGGTCAACCTGTATGCTCAGAACGGGGTCATGAAACATCATCTACTCCATCAGAGGCGAAAAAAGAACTGAGTCATATTTGACTTCGTAAGGTGTTAAGAAAAATTGAATGTTTTTAGCACATATTGTCGTTTACTTTTCAAAAATACTCTTTCAAAAATAATCTTAATTGATTACCATCAGTAGGATTTCTGAATATTTGTAAATTGTATTTTGCAATATGGCATTGGACTAACACAAAATGTACTTAACCACAAAAATGAAATTTAAACCACTCTTTTTAATATATGAATGTCATTGCATAGTACATCAAATCAAGTGTCAATTGACAGCAATAAAGTGTTAATTTTGAACAGTATATCTATTGTCCTATAATTTAATAGCATTTTATAGTTTAAAACAAACTTCTTTTTGTGAAATATTTAGCTTGAACAATTATCTTATGCTTGCTTTCTTTCAAAATAAATGTAATTTGTTATGATATATATATATATATATATATATATACTGTATATTATGTTTCATTTTTATTTTTATTGGCTTTGTCCTCAGGAAGCTACATTGCACTAGGAATTTCATTCACATGAACCTGTTTGTGTCCTTCATCCTGAGGGCCATTTCCGTTTTCATCAAGGACGGTTTTCTATATGCAGAGGAGGACAGCAACCATTGCTTTATACACACAGTGAGTCTTTGTCGCTCTCCCCTTCAAATCACACACAAACACACCGACAGTCATGGTGATGAGCACATTAATATCTCGTTTTGCCCATGTTATTACTTGGAGGAAGGAATTAGTCTCAGAATGGCACGTTTGTGTTGATGTTATGTGCTATAATTTGCTTCAGATAATGAGGCCTATGTATTCACCTCGCAGTTGATTTTTCCTCAGGCCAACAAGCTAAATGTGCTTTGGATTTTACCATGTACAACAGTATAATTCTCCAGGGGGTTACATTTTTAAGTGAGGATATTTTAGCTGGAAAATGTTAAGAAAATTGTACTTTAGGTCTTAATCAAAGAAAAAGTTGGTTAATATATGTTGTTCATTGTGCAGGTGGAGTGCAAGACGGTGATGATGTTTTTCCATTATTTTGTTTTGTCAAACTACTTTTGGCTGTTCATCGAGGGCTTGTATCTCTTTACTCTGCTCGTTGAGACATTCTTTCCTGAGAAAAGATATTTCTACTGGTACACCATTATTGGATGGGGTAAGACACAAACACACATGCAAGATATGTACACTTCTGCACACATACAGTATTATTAAAAAGTAATAAATAGAGGAGATTGGGAAGAGGGGCAATACGTTCTCATGGCAATGTACATTAAGGACTAAAATTACTATGTAATTTTATATATTTATTTGATTTTCCAATGTTTTTCCATTCAGGTACTCCAACAATATGTGTGGCTGTCTGGGCTGTGCTAAGAGCGCATTTTGATAACATTGGGTAAGTTTTATACACATTATCTTTAATTAATATCCTTATTTGAAAAGAATAACTTTATTTGCTAGACAAATGCTTGAAATGAAAACAGGTCAAATAGGGTACATTTCTGACCTTCTTATGTGAGGACAAATGACTTTGCCTGCAGGTGCTGGGACATCAATGACAATGCTGCCATCTGGTGGGTAATCAAGGGTCCTGTTCTTGCTTCCATCATGGTAAGAATATCTAATTAAATATCTCAATTACTCAAAAAAGCATGCATTTTTCATATATTGTATTTTTATATAATGAAAACTGTCTTTTCTACTCTCAGATCAACTTTATACTCTTCATTGGCATCATTATAATCCTGGTGCAGAAGCTGCAGTCTCCAGATATTGGAGGAAATGAGTCCAGCATTTATTTGTTAGTCTTATACATAATTTATGCAAAGTGTTTCATATATTTCCATTCTTATAATGAATGATGCTAAATTCAGATGTGGAGTCTTATTAATATGATATCATTGGTGTGTTGTGTGATTGACAGGCGTCTGGCCCGCTCAACTCTTCTCCTCATCCCGCTATTTGGTATCCACTATACTGTGTTTGCTTTCACACCAGAAGATGTCAGCAAGAGAGAAAGGCTTGTGTTTGAACTTGGCCTTGGCTCTTTTCAGGTACATAAGCCCCATTTTTCATTTTAGAAAAAATATTTACAAATATAATTAATAATTTTATGTTTTGATTTCATGTTTATTCAATATCTATATATCTATCAAATCTGTTAGTAATTGTAGTATATCTCTTACTTAATTTATAATAAAAATGCAAAAAAACAAAACAAAACGTCTAGGTTACTGATGTAACCTCCATTCCCTGATGGAGGGAACGAGACATTGTGTCGAAGAGGCGACACTAGGAGTCTCTCTTGAGAGCCTTTTGCATCTCTGATACATGAGAAAAGGCCAATGAGAAATTGGCAGACAGAATCTGCATGTCCCGCCCCCGGACATATGGGTATAAAGGTAGGTAAATGCGTCTGTTTCATTCAGGATTTTTCTGAGGAGCCGACAATGAGGTTCGGCCGCAACAGTAGCTCAGTTCAGCGACGTGGCCGGCAGGACACAACGTCTCGTTCCCTCCATCAGGGAACAGAGGTTACATCCGTAACCTAGTCGTTCCCCGTCTATCGCTCACTTCGACGTTGTGTCGAAGAAGCGACACTAGGGGTCCAATTTAAATCACACCATGTGCTGAGCCGTGTACGTGTACTGCTGACACAGGAGCGGGCAGGTATTTTACGTGCCAAAGCGACCGGCTGTGTCAGACTGCACGTACCCTTCCCCAACGCCCAATAAAATCGTCAAAGCCTTCTGGTTTTTTACCCCCGATGGGGGAGAACAAAGCGACAAGCCAAGCATGGGAGCAGGCCATGCCAGCTGCGCCTTTTCTCTCTCTATGTTTCTCGCATAGAGATAAAGCGGCTGGGGCCATCTTAATGTTGTCAAACGCATTGGGGAATGCAATCTTTCCCAGTTCCTATTCTTTCAGGGGGAAAAGACCCTGCGGAGACCACACCAGCCCAGACTGGGGGAGGTAAGGCATGGTGACACTACAGACACGGCGACCAGGGGGCAGTGGGAACTTCTCAAGGGAGACGTGGGTCCGCTCACAAGGGGACCGTACTGTGGAAAATACACACAGGGGGATAAGTCCATGTAGGAGCCCATCCTGTGGAGCACCTATTCCAGTACAGGGTAGATTGAGTACCCGCATTGGATTTGGTTGGCGAATTCCTCCACTGAATTTGCGGACCAGAGGGCTCGGGAGGAGTCATCCAGGGAGCCGAGTTAGTGGGATCTCCTGGGATAAGAGCGCAAGGTTTTACCTCAGTGGAGGGAAAGGGCACTAGGTGCAAGCGGTCCACCCGGTCTGCGGTTTGTTAACATGTACCATGTTCTACCGGCTTGGACCTGAGAAAACACGGGAAAAAAACGACTCAACCCTGAGACTGTAAAATCTCGCAAAAGTATTGGGTGTTGCCCAACCCGCTGCTCTGCATATGTCTGCTAGGGAGGTGCCCCTGGCCAATGCCCACAAGGATGCAACACTTCTTGTTGAGTGTGCTAGGACCTGGTGTGTGATAGGCCAATGTAATGGCATCCACTACCCAGTGGGAAAGCCTCTGTTTGGAGACAATGTTCCCTTTTCCATTGTCCACCAAAATCAGACAAAGAGCTGCTCAGAACATCTAAGGCACTGCGTGTGGTCCAAGTAGATATGCAAAGCACGTACAGGACACAGCAATGAAGGGGCTGGGCCTGCCTCTTCCCGGGGCTGTGCTTGCAGGTTCACTACCTGGTCCCTGAATTGAGTGGTAGGAACCTTGGGCATATAGCCCGGATCTTAGGATCACATGAGAGGAAGCTCTGTCTTGCTTGATCGTGTCTGCGACAGCAGGTGGTAGATCAGCTAGATCTTCTGCATCCTGTCCAGGGGCCAGACGTGGAGGTTCCAGAGGTCTGGGTGCAGATGCCAGAGCGTGCCCCATCCCTGAGAAAGAAGGTCCTTCCTCAGGGGATTTTGCCAGGGAGGGGCTGTCGTGAGGAGTATGAGATCCGAGAACCAAGTGGAGTGGGCCAATAGGGGGCCACTAGAGTAAATTGTTCCCCGTCCTCCTTGACCTTGCACAGCACCTGTTCAGGCGTACCAGAGCAGGCAGTGGGATGTCTCTCGGGAGGCGAACAGGTCTACCTGGGCCTTGCCGACTCAAATCAGCTGGATCAACTGTGAGTGAAGCCTCCACTCTCCGCTTGGCAAGCATTGTTGTGATGGCGCATCCGCTACCACGTTGAGGTGTCCCGGGATGTGAGTGGCACACAGCGACTTGAGTTGCTGCTGACTCCAAAGGAGATGACGGGCGAGTTGTGACATGTAACGGGAGCGTACACCGCCTTGGTGATTTATGTACGCTACCGTGGCGGTGCTGTCTGATCGGATCAAGACGTATTTGCCTCTGCAGGGCAAAAAGTACAGCCAACAACTCTAGGCAGTTGATGTGCCAGCGCAGATGGGCCCCTTTCCAATGGCCCGCGACTGTGTGCCCATTGCACACGGTGCCCCAACCCAATTTGGAGGCGTCTGTGATGACCAGGACGCATCGGGACACCTGCTGCAAGAGGACTCCTGTCCGTAGAAAGCAGAGGTCTGTCCAGGGTTTGAACGTTTGGTGATAACCACACGGTTCATGCTGTGGTGCTATGCTCGTCTTGGGACTCAGGGTCTGGAGTCAGTGCTGAAGCCATCTCATATGCATCAACCCAAGTGGCGTGACTGCCGCGGAGGACGCCATATGCCCCAGGAGCCTCTGGAAATTTTTAAAGGGACCGCTGTGCCCGGCCTGAACTGAGTCTAACTCCATGCTGAGAAAAGAGATGCTCTGAACCTGGGGTGAGCTTGCTCTTTTCCCAGTTGACTTGAAGCCCTAAACAGCTGAGGTGCCTGACCACCTGGTCCCTGTGGGCACATAGTAACTCTCAGGAGTGGGCCAGGATGAGCCAGTCATCAAGGTAGTTGAGTATGCGGATGCCTGCTTCTCGGAGCGGGGTAAGGGCTGCCTCTGCGACCTTCGTAAAGACGTGAGGCGGAGCTGCGCATTTTTTGGAAGGCTCAGAAGGACGCCCTCGGTGAGCAGACAGAGCGTGGCCCATGGCGGCAGGTTTGCGGTGGGGCAGGATGTGAGATGGCCTCCATCTGCTTCTTCACCGCTGAGAACTGCTGGGCAAATCAGCTCGGGGGGGCTCAAGAGGATAGGCAGGCTGGTGATGGAGGCAATTTTGGGATGGCAGCAGGCTCAGTTTCGCCGAGTTGGCCCCCACAAACCACCTGCCCCCCGGCACACTCGTTGACTTCCGTCCAGGCTCGAGGCAACTGCGGCTCTCCTCACAGCCAGCCTGCCTATCCACTTGAGAACCCCGAGCTGAGCAGTTCGCCCAGCAGTTCTCAGCGGTGAAGAAACAGATGGAGGCCATATCTCACATCATGCCCCTGATGATGGAAACCGTTGCCATGGTCATGTTCTCGCAGTGAGAACATGAGCCATCCACAATTGCTGCCTCGGTGTGATCGCTGCCCAGACATACGAGACAGCGCCTGTGGACGTCAGGAGTGGAGAGCACTCTACTGCAACCAGGGACTACACAGGGGTGGAAGGGCATCTTTGTAAAGACGCGTCCTGAACAGGACGTTCAACGCCAGCTGTGTATATGCTCTTTTAGAGAAAATAACTCCTTTAGAGAAATAAACTCTTTTACTGCGCTGTCGAAGCGCCCAGTGGCAAAGCTGCACTGCCGTGCAGAGAAGGGAGAAAGCCGCTGATATGCGGCGTAGATCCAACAAGAATCGTATTCAGAGATGGGAGGAACCGTGTGTAACTCGCAGCTCGCTGCATACACAATTAGTCGGCTCCGAAGGAAATTTCTGAATGACACAGATGCATTTCCCTCCCTTGAATATATATACCAAGTTATAGAAAGTCTGTTTTTTTTCTGATACAATAATATGTGAGAAACATGTATGTACAGGTTTGTATTTTTGAGAAAATAACGTTTATGCATGGTTTTTGAAAAAACAAAAATTTTAAGTCACTGAATTAAGACCATATAACACATACTAAACACTTGTCCACAACAGTTTTGAGAACTGGATCTTGTAGCCTAGAGTTTTTGCTACAAAATTATGTGAAAACCATCCTGATCACTCATTCATACAAAACAATATAGTAATTTAACTTTTGTAAGACAATTTTATTGTTGAAAGGTAATATGTGAGGAGGTGTGAACGATCATGAATATGGATTGTAATTGACACCTGAGAAACCATGACCTCACCACTGGGCCTATCAATGAGAAATGTGACAGAAAGAGAATAAATATGAGGAGACTTAATGATCAAAATCAAGTTTTAAGTTAAAAGAAGTAATCTGACTGTCTTTACATAAAGACTTTACTTAATTTTAGACCTACACTACCGTTAAAAGAAGTCTCTTCTGCTCACCAAGTCTGGATTTATTTGATCCAAAATACAGAAAGAATATTGATATTCTGAACTCTTTTTACAATTTAAAAGAACAGTTTTCTATTTAAATATATTGTAAAATGCAATTTGTGATCAAAGCATAATTTTCAAGCACAAGCTTTTTTGATGATAGTGAGGCATTATAAACACTAGATAAAATATAATCTAAACATTCACCTGCTTTAGCCGAAACAGCATTTAAATGTAACTAAATCTTGCTTATTAGGAAATATTTCAAAAGTCAATACTCTGAATCCTGTCTGGCAAGTCTGGAAACGGTCCCACTAGTAAAATCTGTACATGTTTATATAAAATAGCATGTCAACTAATGAAAACTAAATGGTTTACTCATCTGAAATTGTATCCTTGGCTGGGTCAAGTCTCTCTTCAAAATACAAATGTTCATCGGAGTCCCGCTCTTCTTCTGAGGAAAATGTTAACTCTTCCTTACAATCCTGGAGCTTTCTCACTTGTGTATCATTGCAAACGTGCAGAAAAATTAATGAAATGTGTTTACATTAAACCTCACAGTCGGGGGGTGTGTACATTTGCGCTGATCGTCTCAGTACATTAGCGTATGAATGGCGCGCTCTGCTTGTGGGTGGGATCACATTACAGATAATTAGATAGACCAGTAAAAACTGTACATCGCTTTGTTTCATACAGATTGCATTGCAAGAGAATATTTGTTTTAAATTTGAATTGTTTTATTTAAAAGAAGACATTTTAAGCTTTCTTTAGACATATGTTTCATGTTTGTGTGATAAGTATTCGCAGAGTTTCAGTTCATTTTAGTGACGTGTTTCTGAAATATGCTCGTGAACACAGAGACTGCTGAAAGCTCACCTTTTTTATTTTTTTATTTTACAAAAGCACAATGTTTCATTGTTATTATGAGTGTACACAAATAAAAGTAGACCCTTTATAGTCTCTAATGATGTCTTACACTTATATGTATACCCAAAAATGACGGAGTATTTTAAGTTGTTTCTGCTGTAATGGCGAACATATCCGTCGACCCCAGAGGGTTAAATCAAATTGTTTATTATGTTTCCAGGAGTGTTGGTTATTGATGTTTTTGAGACGGTACAGACTTTACATTAGAAAATAGCATGATTCACTCTGATTCAAAATAATGGCCAGCAACAGTTGATCACTGCCAACCATGTTAAAATAAAATTATACATTACAAATTCTGAATCTATGCACAGATTACCATTGTCCCATGTCTGTCAAACATGTTGAGTGGTTCAAAAATCGTCTGCAGCCTGAAACAGAACTTTTGGTCAGATTTAGGACTGAATGCACTTAGCTGGATAGGAAAGCTAAAAGATGCTCCCTTGCTCCCTATTTAGTGGATGATTTAACCTCTAGTGTGCTGTCTGTCTGCACTGGTCTCAGAACAGTTCTAAATGCATCTTATTGTCATTGTGACTCCATATAAAGCCTCTGAAAGCAAAATATTTCACTCATTGATTCTCAATGTGATAATACACAGTAAATATTTCTAAGGAAAGAATGTGCTAAAGTACACATTAGTGTACATTGTGTTTAGCAGCGTGGCATTTGGCTATAAATTGCTTACATTATAAAAATGGAATATCAGATGATATTAGGGACTCTTAATTAGGTTTCTTACCAGATTTAGTTTTGTTGGCGTTTCTCCCAAAGAAAAACTCCTCTGTGATTTGTTGTTGATTTGATGTTGTTTTGTCACATGACAAAATTTAACCTTTTACTGAGTCTTATGAACTGAGATTAGTCCGTTTCAATTAATATAAATTATGTGTTGCATATAGGTGAAGCCAAAATACAATTTCCACATATGTGTACACGGTGGTCTAATGAGGTTAATGATGATCATTTCTAGTATTGCATAACCAAACATCTGTGAACCTCAAATATTTTTTTATTTTATTTATTCATTTAATGTTCTCTGTTCTTTTAAGGGTTTTGTAGTAGCTGTTCTGTACTGCTTTCTTAATGGAGAGGTAAGTTCCATTGGAATAATAATTAAAAATAATTTTAATGATTTTTAAAAAATAAAGTAGACATTAAAAGTGAACCATGCTCCCCATGCTATTGTATTTTGTTATCGCAGACATACGATTCAATTTTAAATAATATATACACTTGGCAGAGCAAATCATATTAGTACCATACAAACAACAGTAATTACCTTTGTACAATATTTACAATACTACTATTTAAAAAATACTGTGTCACTGCAGTATTTTGAGGCTTGAGTACCCTGATACTACCATGAAGCACTATATGAACTAAAGAAATGTTTTTATTAGTTTAGAAATAACCTTTTCTCTAGCGAGGCTCTTTCTCATTGCAGTCCTCTTTCCAGTGGCCTTTGATGTAAATTATTAACCGTACTGCTTTAAAATTCATGCTTATCCATGACTAGCATGGATAGAGATTCACAGATCTCCTCCTGTAGGATCCAATCAGCTTAATAACCATCTTAAGTTTCTCCCCAAAGGTGCAGTCAGAAATCAAAAGGAAATGGCGCAGCTGGACTGTGAACCGGTACTTTGCTGTGGATATGAAGCACAGACATCCGTCGCTGGCCAGTAGTGGTGTGAATGGGGGCACCCAACTCTCCATCCTCAGCAAGAGCAGCTCACAGATCCGCATGTCCAGCCTTCAGGCTGAAACACAAGCCACATGAGTGTGCAGAAGAATAGACTGAAAGCCAAAATCCCCAGAACTAGAGCTACATAATTATATCAGCATCTGAGTCCTGTTTCTATTTTCGAGACTGAACTATATGTTAGTCAATCATCCATAGACGACAAGCTTTGGATATGGAAATCTGAGGATCTCCCAACCAATCATCTATTGTTCACCAAGCAAAGATGGATACTTTTGAAATGGACTTTTGGATGAAACTTATTTCATCTGATTCTGTGTAGGAAGGGAATTATATATCAAGAGGCTGCTTTGAACAATAGTCTATTCAGAAAACTGAGGCTCAGTTAAAGGAGAACAAGGTGGATATTTTTTTTTTTTTACATATAAACACCACATCATTCTCTGTGCTGTTTCTTTTTGTCTTATTTTATTTGTTTCCTCTATGCTAATAAAGCTTCAATATTCTCTATATGAAACATTGTTTAATCTTCGAAGATGCAGTTGGAGAGGATGAAGACACAGTTTTCATTAAAGCTGATGTCCCAGTAAAGGAAAATGTGACGAAAAAGCCTTTGTCTGTGAAGGAAAACAAACTACGTATTTTCCACAATGGCTTAATCAATCACTGATTCTGATACTCAGACTTATCTCAGTCATTTAATATGTGAATATGTTATCTTAATACTGTATATCTCAATTTTAGGACTAAACTGCTGGAAAATGACAAATGATGGCACACATATGGTAAATTTATCCTTGAAATATCTGAGTGGATCAATCTTGGGCACTACAGTTTCATGTGACATATTTCTGAATCTTGATAGGAGGATTAAAAGCCTCTGGGTAACATTGACAGCCTTTAAAGTGAAGCTTGATTTCAATATCGTTCTGTATTCAGAAGATCTGAATTTTAAAAAAAAAGTGTTATATTTCTCTGCCTTTGTTAGGTTAGTTTTTTTTTTTTTTGTTATCTTGTGGGATTTGATAAGCAAAATTAACATTTGATACCTCATTAAAAAAAAAAACAAAGAGTAACTTGTTAACTTGTTTTCATGAGTGGAATCCTCTTGTACTTTAAATGTGGGATAAATGTGCTTGTAGTTCTTTAAACAGCTACAAGTACAAAAAAATGTACATTAGAAAATAATGCAACAAAAATAATGCCTCAATATTTGGCATAATAATGTACAGTATAAGTGGATAACATGGAATTAATATTTTTGTCATATGCATGTTTATTCAACTCTTACTTTTAGAATGACTATTAGCCCTATAGTGCTGTGAATTTACAAGAATTGTGAATCTTAACAAAGCCAATAATTGAATTTAAACAAGTTCAACTAAGCTAAATTTCATGATTATACATAACAGTTTTGAAAATGTTCGGATAGCTGTTCTGAGTCATAATCTTTTATTTTTTGGCTCATTTTGTAATTTAATGTCATAAAAGAATCATATCTAGTATAATATTTCAACATCAAGCATTTGCAAATAGAGCACTTTTAAGATTCCAAAGATGATGTTGATTATTATTATTATTATTTTGGATATGTAAATCCATAAGGCGTCATTTGCTGTACTAGTTTGCAAAAGATGTAAAGTCTTTGCAACTGATGTCACTGAGTATACAGTATACTGAAGATGTTTGTTTTTTTTCTTCTTCAAGTGCCTTTTTGTACAAAAGAGAGAATTGTTGGATTTTGATGTAAATTAACTGCAACACAACAGCATCCCTCTGTGAAAGTGCTTTTTATTATGCTTCATTAAGCCAAGAGGCCTTCAGAGAATGAAACTTTTTCTGGCAAGGCCTTCCATTTCTTTCAGTAATGCTAAAACTAAATTGTATGTTTCTTTCATCTGTAACTTGATATTAAAACCAATTCCAAAATTAGCAAAGTTGACAGTGAGAATTTGGTAATAATTAGCGTTTTTCTATATATCTTGTTTTACATTAGACAACATCTATACAGTTTATAATGAAAATTATAAAAATGTATTTTTTTCAAAAATTATTTTAAAAACTGTTTACTCCGTTTGTGAAGCATTGTGACTATAGTGCTTGAACGAAACACCTTGTTATTCAAACGGTAAATGCAAAATGTAAAAGGCACACAAGGATATATATATATAATGTAGATTGCATGTTTTACAAGATCAGTATTTATTTATATGTAAAATGATACTGTATTATAGAGTTTTTGAGTAATTGCATTATCAAGCAATTGCATTTGACAAATATCAACTAACTTTAAGTGGAATGATTAAGCTTAGTGTTTACAATTATTATTACAAATGTGAAACGGTCAACCCTAGTCTGACATACAGTGTGATCTATGTAGGACCATTTTCAATTTGTATGTTTCTCTCAAGTTTTTGACAGGTTTTTTCAAAGATGTAAAATTACTTTTATTCGAAAATATGCAATTTTGGCATATGACAAACAATTATTATTTTTTACTAATAAGTGCTGAATATATCCTTTATTTTCACTTTAAATATCATCTGTTACATAACAGATCTGATACATTGGTAAAATCCGTCTTTTTCTAATTCTTGTTTACATCAGTGTGTGTGTCAGCATAACAATCTGCTAAGTGTTGTCATGTAAAAGAAAACAAGCTTTAGCGATGCATTGTGGATACTGCAAAGAAAAAATATATATCCTTTTTAGTTTAGATGTCAAAATAACACAAAAACTAAAAAGTGCGCATTTGTGACTGTTTTCAAGGTTGTGCTGTAATGTTGTCATTTGAATGCATTATAAGTGATAATGCTTAAATGTGTTTTTCTCATCACTGCTGCCTAATCCTCTTGAATGATGCATGTATTCCCTGTGATTTTGTGGGCATTTAAGCATAAAAAGTGGGTGGCTTATATGTTGATGTAGAGCAATATTTAGTTTTTCCTCCCAAGCGAAAATACATCATACAAATACACTATCAAACCAAATGTCATAAAAAAAGTGAGATTTCTAGTCTTACCCATATGGGGCCAACATGCATGTGCACTTTCTTGAAACGTCATCACAATTTGTTTTTTAATAAACATCAATGTACATCCTGTCAATTATGACAGTACTTTTTGTACAATAGGTTGTTTAAAAAAATCAATAAATTACACACTTTGCTCTAACATAAAAAAATATATAACACTAAACTTGCAATGTTGGACATGTCATCTTTAATACCACTCATTCAAAGCAGTGGGATTGCAGAGCTGTCACAGATTTATACATGTCTACAGTATATAGAAACATACCCAATCCTTACCAAGAAAACATTGTATACATCTTACAACAATGAACAGAGACTATTGCTCTTACCTTTTATCACATGCAATCACCGCTGCAGAAATCCTTAGTTAGAATGTACATACATACAAGCTGATGGGAAATTATGTAAACACTGTCAGCTTTTAACAGGTAAGGTGATGAAAATTTGAGGGGTTTTATATTTTACATTAAAGTTGATTAACATGTTTTGTTTTTCTTGTATATTTAAAATGTGTGAAAATGTATTATAACTAATACATGTAGAATAAACTATGGATTTAGATGTAATATACAGAAAATGTCTTTAATGGGAATTTACTAGGGGTAAAGTTTCACTTCATGCAAAGTACATTTGGAACCTGTAAGTGTTTTGTCTTTTTTATTATTCTGGCACATCAACCACAGCAAAATACAAATATAGTGTTTAGAATACTAATATTACAGTTTGTGGGACTTGTACAGTAGAATAATTTGAATGTTTAAGACAATGTTAAAATATTTTTTCTTTAATTTATAGTGAATAATTTTGTACATTATGGAATATTGATTTTGAAACACCATTAAATTATTCTGAAAAGTGAAGCTGAAACTGTCAAATATAATCAGATATAAGATATAAGAAATATATCTTTCCAACATCATGAAAAAACAAACTAACAAGTCCACCCACTTTGCTCACAGCTGAAATGAAATGATGTACAAGTTGCAGTTTTAGTTACAGTTACCCTTAAAGGGCATCAAAGTGCCATTACCAGTGCATATAGTAATTTTTGCACACTTATAAGTACCATAACTGTTATCATGTCACAAAGCACAAAAAAACATTTACTTTGCACATCCAAACTTCAACAACATTGATACACATTTGATAACTGATTACGTTAAGGCATGTCGGTGAATGTAACAACAACTCTTACAATCAGGTGAACAGAGGTTGTTATCTTAGAATGGGTATCTGTAAGCTAAAACAAGACAATACACAGCACAATGCTAACATAATCAGAAAATAAATACATAACATTAGTGACAGGTCTGACATGATTGGGTGCTTTTAAATTTATGGTCCATACATGTATAATGCCTTTTTGTCTGTGTATCCACAGCAAATGGTGCAAAAACATTTGAAGTTGTTCTTAGTCAATAGAAATAACTCTCACATTTCAATGGCATTGATGTTACAATAGAATATTCAAATAAAGACATAATGTTGGGGTGGGGGATGGGGTGACAAACTCTATACTGTATGTATAATCTTTCAATTAAAATTAATTGGAATGATATTGTTTCATATTTTTCTTGTTGTCTCCAGTCTCTCTTTTTTATTTTTTTTTCTCAAAAACCATTAAGCATATCTATTACTGTAACACAATTCCAAACAATTGCTTTAGTTGCTTAGTTGGATTACAACTTGGTTTGTAAATCAAAATACTGTATGTAACAACACAAATTATTTAACTGTTTGAATTATTATTTAAGAAAAGAATAATATAGCAATGAAACTCTAAATTTATATTCAAAACACACCAAATAACAGATCACAAATGTCTCATTTGTAGACAAAGTACACCAGACAAGCCTAAAATGTGAAATTTTCATTACAACAAGCATTTTTATAAATATACTTAGCATTCATAAATAATTTTTAAAACCAACAAAAGTATATTTCTACCAAACAATAAACTTTACAGTCTAGTGCTCCAGAAGTGTGCACTGCAAATACATTTGTTCAAAAAACAACTATTCATCATCATAATTAACTTCATAGCTCACAATTCATAAGATCTCTTTTAAATAAAATTGATTTGTTTTTTAATTAACAAATGTTTCTAATTAATCTTATAAGACAAAGCTTTTTCTTTTAATTTATTTAATGCAATTAATACAAAAGCCTAAAAATACCTGTTATTCAAGATAGAATACTTATACTTGTATGCCCTGAAGTCATTTTACACTTCTGTATACACATGTATTTCCAGGGCCAGTGCACTGTACAATATGTTGCATTGAAGCACAATTTACAAAATACAAGTTTATGAATATGCAATTATGAATATGAAAATAGCTTTTTTGATTGTTTTCTATTAATTGTGGACAAACCAAAGTGAGGTCTTTGTTTATTAAGGCAAATAGCAGTGATCTACTTCTCTACATCTAAGCTTTCAAGCCAAGCAGTGACAAGTCTGAAATTATAACTTATTGAAATGAAAATGACAGAGCAATTTATTTTACATAGTTAAATGATAATCACTGTTTGCTATTTATTTTGTTTTAACATTGATCTGCAAATAGTGAGCACCAGTTATCCAACCTGAAATGAGGGGGGAACAGGGCAATGTGATTTTGTGCATTTGTATAATGAATGAATAGTGAGTATTTTTATCAGTATATGTTTGAAAGCTTATCTCAGTGAGATGTGGATTAAAAAGAATGTCTTTGATACTCTAGATAGTTTTAGCAACCAATTTATCACCATATCAAAATGTAAAATAGATTTATGCCTAGTTTCTTCTGATCTAGAGGTTTAATAGTATAAAAAGCGAGGGAGAGACACAGCAAGTGAGAGTGCGCAATAGATTAAATGTAGAACACCCTTGCTTTCAGACAGTCGACACACTGTTCTGGGACTCAATTAAGGGCAGCTCCTTGGGACTGGATTTTTCTAAAACTGAGATTTGTGTGACTGTGCTGCTTTCGGTAAAGAGGGTTCGTCTCCTCTTACTGTATCTCAAGTAACTTTGTGTCTGCCACTTCCATAGTCTCTTCTTTAGTTCTGCTTGTACCTGAAACACAAATGTGTGTAATTCTTTAGAAAGCAGTATATGAAAAAATGCAAAATGCTAAATAGTAATAAATAAAATAGTGTGGACAGTGACTCCACGTGATTGAAATGAGTTTACTTAACTTAAAATTACTGTTTAATCTCAACACAAATGCTTTTTGTAGAAATAACATAGTTGAATTGGGTAAAACCAACAAAATTAGACCTGTCAATGAAACTCAAACAAATCTCTTTTATTTCTTTAAGTACTAACTAGTGAAAGTGAAAGCTAGTGGCCCTGTCCAGGAGCCAGCGGCTGCGTGCCTGTTGCACATGGCGCCCCAAACCCGTTTGGAGGAGTCTGTGGTGACCACAACTCGTCGGGACACCTGCTGTAGGGGGACTCCTGTCTGCAGAAAACAGAGGTCTGTCCAGGGGTTGAAAGTCTGGTGGAAGGAGGGGGTAATGAACACACGGTGTGTGCTGCAGCGCCACGCCCATCTCAGTACACAAGTCTGAAGCAGTCTCATATGCATCAACCCCTGCGGCGCGACCACCGCGGAGGTTGCCATATGCCCCAGGAGCATCTGGAATTGTTTTAGAGGAACCGCTGTGCCTAGCTTGAACAAGGTGAGGCATTTCAGCACCGACTGCATGCACTCGCTGGTGAGGCGCGCTGTCATTGAGACTGAGTCTAACTCAGTGCTCTGAACCGGGGCGAGCTTGCTCTTTTCCCAGTTGACCTGAAGCTCTAGGCTGTGAATGGCACCCAGACTCGAGGACTCAATCATCAAGCCATGAGGGCTGCGGGGAGGATGGGGGGTTCCAGTCCAACCCCACGCTCATGGCGACCCGAAGGCGGCAGCCCAGTCGAGTCTTCCGCGTCAAATGTCGGGACGCTCTACGATGTAGTGGCGAATACATCATCCAACTCGGCGGGTCCAAGGGAGTAGTCAGACTGGTCATGAGGCGAGCTGCTCTCACCTCGAGCCCAGACGGAAGTAAATGAGCGTGCCGGGGGGCGGGTGGTTCATGGGGATTTACCCAGCGAAACAAAATTAAACTCTTTTTGTGAGAGAAAATAGCACTTTCAGAAGCGCTATCGAGGGGGCAAAACTGCACTGGTGTGCAGAGAAGAAGAACACTCTGCAGAGGTGAGTGGACAGAAGTGATCTCAGCTCGCCAATCGCACAACCGCTTGTCTCTGAAATCTGAAAGGACAGACACACATGTCCCTCCTTTTATACCCGTATGTCCGTGGGAGGGACATGCAAATTCTGTCTTCCAATTTCTCATTGGCATTTTCTCACTGGGGTAACCAAGGCCTTCAAGAAAGACCCCTAGTGAGCGATAGATGGGGAACCCCCAAAACTCCAACATAACAGAAACTCCTCTAAATCTCAACATAAAAAAACATTAAATGCTGAAAAGTATCGCCCTTTAAATATTAATCTTGCACAAAACACATAAAATAACACTTAATTATAAAATCTACTCTCCCTATCCGGTCCCTAGAAAATGTAAAGGAATAGTTCATCCAAAGATGAAAATTCTCTCATCATTTACTCACCCTTATGCCATCCTGGATGTGTATGACTTTCTTTCTTCAGCAGAACACAAATTAATTTAGAAGAATATCTCAGCTCTTTTGGTCCACACAATGCAAGTAAAAGGGTGCCAACATTTTGAAGCTCTAAAAATCACACAAGTTAGCATTTAATAAATTTCTTCAGAAGCAATGTGATAGGTGTGGGTGAAAAACAGATCAAAATGTAAGTCAATATTTACTATAAATTCTCCTCCCTGCTTAGTCGATCAACACTTTAACTTTCACATTCTTCTTGTGTTTTTGGCAATTCACATTCTGTGAATTGGGAAAAATTATTGCTAAAATGTCACAAATGTCGACATAATATTTTTTCCGTTTAACTGAAGCGCATAAACACTATGTCGATACATTAAATGTGTAAAAAATTGACATTAACGCAAAAATGGAGTGTAACATGACAGAGTTTGCCCCAATTGTTAGCCTGTGTTAATCATGATAACAGTATTGAAAGCAAATGTATTATACGTGATTATGGATTGATCTTTACGGCATATAGAGCCGACCTGCAAACGTGACACTTCCAGAAGTGCCAACACAAATATCTTGTGCACGTTGCCACTGTTTGCAATGAATTTAATCGAAGTATCCATCTGTTTATTTATTAAAGTTACTTTTCCACACCATTCAAAATAATAGACGGCAGTCTTGAAATTAGCCCATAGTATAAAAAACGTATAATTTCTGTGCATAAAGATGTTTTAAATTAAGAATAAATACACAATAATAGGTGAAAAGCTTCAGCGTGCTTTTTTTTTTTACTCTTTTTTTTAACACTTACAGCCCAATTCTATTAAACTATTGTTTAGTCTACTTTTGAAAAAATTATGTCAAGATCCCCTGTATTAAATTAAATAAATTACCAAATGGAAAAAAAAGCATTAAATAAAAAAAAAAGAATTACCAAAAACAAATAAAAAATATTTAGACCTATATATGCCTTTTCTTTTCTCAAACTTAAATTAGCTTTACTCTGTTCTATAGATGAATAAAGTCGTCTGACTTACATTCTCAGAATGTTCTACACTTTTTTCAAGACTATAAACTATCAGAACAATTTTTCCAATGCTGAGTTCACTTTTAGAAAACGAGCTTTTGAACATTTTAAAACATTTAAATATTTTAAATCTAACTCTCTTTACCTCGGATCGCATTTACTGCTTCTTCAGAAAGTATAAATATGCATTTTGAAGCTAAAATTTCTTTTAAGATGATAATCAATTTCAGTTGGTCATTAAAAGTTGCTGTAGAAATATGCAGAATATAATGCAGTTGTGATGGTGATGCTTTTGATTAGATGATTGTACAAAATATTAAATATCAGGAATGTATGAGTATATGAGTAAACCCTGACAGTTAATTTTTTTCTGTGCACACCGCATATACACATCGATTGATAGTCCTTATATTGAGACAGAAAGTTTCCCCCACTACTTGAACAGGGCCATGACGTTCCACTTTCAGGTCGGAATCGGTGCCAACCGGTTCTAATTGCTTTTATTTGTGAAATTAAAATGATAGTGAACTGGCTAATTTTAAATAATTGTCTCAATACTCTCCCCATTTTACCAAAACTTCGGAGGAAAAAAAAATAGGGACATCTGGGAGGTGAAATAACGATAAACACACATTTCTGCATGGAAAAAGCTTCAGGGCAGATTTCTTTTGCAAAGTTTTTTTTTAGGCATGACATCATCATGCACACCATTTTTATCGATAAAAGGCCATTTGAATGGAAATGGGCAGAAAATGTAAGTGCGATGTTATTTTTTGCATTTTCACTTTGTCAATAACAAAATAGCGAGGAAAGTCGATGGAAACTAGGCTATAGATATTAATCTTTTTCTCACCCACACCTATCTTATCACTTCTGAAGATATGGATTTAACCACTGGAGTCATATGGCTGACTTTTTTGCTGCCTTTATGTGCTTTTTGGAGCATCAAAATTTTGGCACCAATTCACTTGCATTGTACAGAAGATATAAAGAGCTGAGATATAAAAATCTTATGTGTTCTGCAGAAGAAAGAAAGTCATACACATCTGGAATGTTACGAGGGTTAGTAAATTATGAGATAATTAAAATTTTGGGGTGAACTACTCCTTTAAATCGCCTACCCAGTTTCTTCAATTCTCCATTAATGCCACAAAAAGCAATCATGTAGTCCCAACACAAATGGATTAAGAACACTTCTATTTTACACATTAAAATGGATAGAACAATGAAATCAAGCTGTGACAAAATGTTCTAGAAAAGTAAATTCAACAAGCAGCAAAAAAATCCTTTTTGAGTGTAAATTAATATTTGTTTACTATTTAGAATATGTTTACTATTTTGCACATTATTCCAATAAGGCAAAATTTTGGGCTTACCTCTCCATTAAGAAAACAGTATAACAGAGCCACAACAAAACCCTAGAAAAACAGTGAAAAAGTCTAAATAAGGGTGGATGAACAATCATAGTACACTTTTAAAAGCAGATACAAACAGTTGTTATTTTAAGGGGTTATTTCTACTTGATCTAACCTTAAAAAAATACTTTTGTTGATGTAACCTAATGAAGTCAGATTAAATATAACATTTTTATTTCTGACTTGAATAAAACCAGTTATTTTAGACGAGAATGCTACAATTGGACATACAATCTCATCAAACTTTATTTTTTCTTGCTCAAAAAGCCACTTCCTCAGTTTTTAATATCATAAGGTTATGAACCTACACTGGTGTAATGGAGGTAATACTATGGTGCTGGTTTAGTGTTGCAATCGCTGTGGGGTATTGATTAGAATGCACAGTTTCCAATTTGATCTCATATTATTCCAAATTAATTGATACCATTTTGGATAGAGATGTGGTTCTAAAGAAAGACATAACAACAATATGTGACAGGTCTCTAACTTTCTTTGTTAAGGAGAGGAAATCCACCACTTTATTTATTTACTGTCAGCGGGCTGGAGATGGTTGAATAATTAGGCACAAACCTACAATAATAGCAAGCCAACCTCAGGAAATGTCTCAACTGCTTTTTGGTTTTAGGTCTCGGGCAGGTTGCAATTGCTACAGTTTTATCAAATTGGGGCCACACCTGCCCATGCCCCAAGTGGAAGTCAAGATACCATACTTACACCTGGCCAACTGCGCACTTCTTTAGGTTTGCCGTGCTTGTCTCACTGACCTCAGGGCAGCCCTCAGATGCTGCAGGTGCTGCTGTCAATCATTCCTATAAATAATGATATCATTCAGATAGGCAGCGGCTAATGCAGCATGCGGTTTGAGTATTCAGTCCATGAGCCGCTGAAATGTAGCTAGGGCCCCAAACAAACCAAACTGAAACATCACAAACTGGTGTAATACGAATGGTGTGGAAAATGCTGTCCTTTCATGGTACATGTGAGTTAAGGGGATCTGACAATATCCTCTGTTAAATCCATTGTTGAATAAAAACGAGCCGCACCTAGCTGATTGAGCAGTTCATCAATCTGAGGTGTTGGCTATCAAATTTAGACACCGCATTGACATTTCTATAATCCACACAGATACCAACAGAGCCATCACTCTTCCGGACCAGCACCACCAGGCTAGCCCTGTCACTGTGGGATTCTTCTATTACTCCCATATCTTAATTCTTCCCGAACCACTTTTTTTGTGCTCGGGTAATTAGTAGAAACTACTACCTACCTCTACCCCTGGGGTAGTTTAAATATGATGCACTATGAGATTCGTACGACCGGGAAGAGGCGAGAACACGTCTGAGAATTCTCCTTGCAACCTGGCAACCTACGTGAATTATGACGGTGAGAAGTGGTCTCCGCAAGTGACCAAGGTGACTCGATCGGCTTTTAAGTTCCCTTCCGGTCTGAGCTCCTCCCTCTCCGAAACTTCCAATGCCAACATCACGGGGATCACCTCTCTTCATGGTTTAAGGGGACTGAGTTGGTAAATCTGATTTTCTCAGGCTCTATCCATTCGTTTAACCTCATAATCAATTTCCCGACTTGCCGTGTGACCTCAAAGGGCTCTTGTCACTTGGCGAGTAATATAGAGCTCAATCTGGGGAGTAATACAAGGAATTTATCTCCTGGTGCAAATTCCCATAGCCGAGTACCCCAATAACTGTATACAGCCGGCTTTACATTCTTGAGCCTGGAGCATATTCTCCTGTGTTAATTGCCAAAGTGTGTGGAGTTTTGCTCTCAGGTCAAGAATGTAATGAATTTAGTTCCCCTTCTGTCACTCATTCGACGTTGGGTCAGAATTCGACGTTGAGTCAGAATTTTTCTTCAGAGCCAAACGGACAAGCAACGAGATGGAGAAGGGTTTCTACAGCCCTTACTTCATCGTTCCCCAAAAAAAGCGGCAGGTTGCGACCAATCTTGGACCTGAGATTTCTCAACAGGGTCTTACACTGACTCCCGTTCAAAATGCTCACGCAGAAACAGATTCTTGTGGAAGAGGTCAATGGAACAGATCAATGGAAGAGGGTGCAATGGTGCTTTTGGGGTGGCCGGTGGATTCACCAGCTGACACTCATGCCGCACACCACCCACGAACATTCCCGCAAATGCCTGGCTAATAGAAATGGGCAATTAGACAGTTTAGTGTTTTTTCTTGCCCTAACTGACCCGCCATCAGATTATGATGAGCCGTCTGGAATAACATTTCAGTGACGGCTCTTCGGTATTAACAGTTCAGTTGTATCCTCCTTGTCTCAGTGGCCTGCATCACAACCGATCCTAAATAATAGTAAAATACGGGTATGAGAGTGCAATGTCCGGCCGGAGGCATTGACCCACAATCACTTTCACTTGGTCAAAGCCATGGCTTCCCCCTCCTTTGCGTGATCCTGATGTGGAGCTGACGTAGATGTAGCATCACCTCCCAAGAATGCGAATCGCACCCCACATATGATACACTTTGTTACAGGACCCATCCACACGAATTCCCCTCAATGAAGTCCTATGCGTTGCTCATTATATTGCTTATTAAGCATTATATGCTTCCTATGGGTTCAATGTTCAACAAACAATTTTCATTGTTATCAGATGATACCCAACCTGAAGTGCAACTACTTGCCTGTTAAAAAGAACTGAAAGATTGGCTCACCCAAATTTGTTTATTGTTAAACGAGAATAAAACAGAAGTTATTTTACTTGGCTCTAAAGACAGTAATCATTTGTGCAACCTCGAGGTAAACTTGAGCCTTTTAATACATCATGTGCTAGGAATTAGGCTTCTTATTTGATAACAATCTTAAATTTGACAAACAAATTAATGCCATGGTTAAGTCATGTTTATTCCACTTATGATTGTTAGCCAGGGTCAAAACTTTTCTCTCTATGAGAAACCTGGAAAAATTATTCAGGCATTCATCTCGTCTTGTTTAGACAACTGCAATTCCCTTTACATTGGAATCATTCAATCTGCCCTCAAATGTCTTCAATCGGTCCAAAAGGCTAGTACGCAAGTACAAGCAAATCTCCCCAATATTAATCTCACTACATTGGCTACCGGTCAGATAAAGTTTTACTATTTGTTTACAAATCTCTAAAGAACCAAGCACCTATTTACCTTTAAAATGTTCTTCTTCCCCACATGCCTTCTCGTTTCCTAAAATCTGGGGACCGTGGATTATTCTACGTTCCCAGATCTAGATTAAAGCATAGAGTTGATCGAGACTTTGCCAGCCCTAAACTCTGGAACAGTCTGGCAGCTTATATCAGAACTTTGAAATCAGAATTTCATTGGCTTTTAACTTAACTTTATACCTTGGCTTGTGTGTTTTCCTTTTCTTTTCTTTTTTTACCTGTCCATTATTTGTCTGATTGTATTACCCTGCATAGCACTGTACAGCACAGTGGTTAACTTTGGTTGTTTTTAAATGTGCTCAAAAATAAACATTGACTTGACATGACATATGGTCCTCAACCAGCTGGATCGCCCCGTCCAGTGATGCCAGTTGGTGGCACTGGACACACTCCGCTGTCCCTTTCGGTAGCCAGGCGATGAACTGTTCCAGTTCCACCAGACCGAGTACATCATCTGGGTCGCATTCTTCAGCCAGCAGCCACATTTGGCAGGTGTCAAAGTGTTGCCGATGTTGTTCTGGGCTGCGGCCGACCCGTTGCAGGACAGCCTTCCTCAAGTCTTCATACACCAGGAGGTTGGCTGCAGGAAGTTGTTGAGCAGCGAGTTGGGCTTCCCTGTACTACAGCGGCAGTAGGCTGACCACTCACTGGGTGCTCGGCAACTTCCATGCTTCGGACGTTTGCTCAAAAAATGCCTCCGGGTCATCCTGAGGTCCCATCTTGGTCAGCATGATGTGCTGCATGGCCATGGGTAGTCCGGGTCACGGCTGATGGCCTCTGCTGGTGTACGAAACTCCGTAGCACCAGCCGGTCGTCTGCTTAGCCTGGAACAGTGCCTGAAACCGCTGCTCCTGTTCCATGCGTAGTTCAAGCAGAGCCTGATGTTGGGCTTGGTGGATGCCGGCGAGGGACTTAATTACTTCGTCCAGCAACTAGTACTACATGACGGCGTTTCTTCCTCCTAATCCTGAGTTTCGTCACCACTATGACAGATCTCTAGCTTTAAGGAGGAAGCGGAAGCTGGCTTCATCCAATGCAAAACTGTTATTTCTCCACTTTTCAGTGACATACAAGGGTTTGCTTTTTACCATAAAAAACACACACAGAACACTCTGCGTGCATCTCTCTCTTCCCTCCGGTAGCCTGGATACCCTTTTTTCCCCATCCAGCTCTCACTGAAACACAAAACAGCTGTTTCCCACAGGTGTCAATTCTCCTTCTCCTGGCCTTGCGCTCCACAGACATCGCTCGGCCGTGCCCACATCACTACAAACAATTACTATTCTTGCACAAATTAACAATAAATAAACATTAATAATACAGTGATGACAAATCTTATGCAAACAACTTAATAGTTATAAAATAATATATTCTGCAATGCAAATATCCAAAACAGTTATAAGTTTAAGAACAACAATTTACCACACCTCTTAAAAAAAATCAACAACAACAAATAATGCTTCACATACATTACTTGTATTAAACTTATGCAATATATATACAAAATTAAACAATATTTAGGGATAACAGCTAATGACTGTTTACGGCGACAGACAGAAGTTAACCAAAATGCTGAGTCATCAGACATGA
This sequence comes from Moxostoma hubbsi, assembly GCA_032164185.1. Lineage (NCBI taxonomy): Eukaryota > Metazoa > Chordata > Actinopteri > Cypriniformes > Catostomidae > Moxostoma > Moxostoma hubbsi. Next base: position 21,889,507 of record JAVLUX010000010.1, read on the forward strand.
GCAGCATCGATTCAATTACTTGAATGAGATGCATAAACACATTTTCTCCACATATGATGCATATAGTCACAAAGAAAACGATTAAGTTCACTTACAGTTTATTACACGCACAAATCCAAAAATACAGTTCAATGTGAAATGTGGTCATGCGCACTAATGAGCTGTTGCACAACTATCCAAATCAAAGACAATTGCCTGGTGCCCTCTGCGGGACGGTCTAATAATGTCCTTCAGAACAACCAGAAAAAATGTTAACCTAAAATGTGCTTCATGTATTATCATCTAAATAATTGGTTTTATTTTAAACTATTATTTTACATCACTGAATCAACCTTAATACATTAGGTTATTTTTAGGGTTAGATCAGGTACAGTAGAAATAGCTGCACGTTATATGTTATTTAAAAAATCACAAGATTTTTATTCCATCTACACCAAGCACACCATACTACTACATCATCAATGAGAATTTCATATATCTATTGTGAACTAAATAGATTTTGCACCTGAAAGGGACCCAGTCCAAGCTCAAGGAAGTGGCGAGCATTCTCTGCTGTGTTCTCTGGCAGGAAGGCAAACACCATATAGTGCATGCCAAACAGAGGAATTAGGAAAAGAGTAGACTTGGCCAGTCTCCTACAAGTAAACATACAGTAAAGTTTGTATTACTTCAGATCTGAATCAAACAATGCACTGGTATGACTATGACTAGACAAATACTTTCAATTCATTAAATTGTAAACGTTAATAGAACTGTAATTAATTCTGCAGCATGTTTGCACTTTGTAGCCTGCAGATACTGAGACACAGGCATTAACCAATTATCTGTGCCTTACCAGACATTGCCACTTATTTATATTAATTAGCAGCCGTTTGAATTGAGTGTGTGTACTTAAGGCCTTACATGAAGTGGCTGGTATCATTGCCTCCCATTCCCGGAGACTTTAGCTTCTGCACAAGAATCCGGATCACATTTATGAAGATGAAGAAATTAAACTAGATCAGACAAAGCAAGAATGAGTGAACATATCATCATAATTACATAGAGTTGTTTGATTGTGGACAAACTGGAAAAACAATATTTAAAGTTAAATGCTACTTAAGCTCTATTGATTATAGCATCTATGGAAGTTGTGGCCTGTCGATAACAACAGAAAAAAAATCACTCCATTTAAAAAACAAAACAAATTGCTAACTTAAGTTGGATTTAACAGAGTAATCCCTTGAATATTGATAATATTGATTGATCACTGTTTTGAAACTTGACCAGGAGTTATGTTAGGACATACCAGGAGAGACACTGTGATTGGTCCTTTAATTATCCACCAAATGTAAGCTACGTCTGTATCATCCCAGCACCTACAATATTTAGAATATACGTAATTTTTTTTATTATTCATGCATGGAATATGCAACTGTAGAAATTCACGAGCTCTGCAAATTTATTATTAATCACAAAATTATATATATTCCCACCCCTTATGTTTTAGTTTTTTACATAATCTGCTTAATCTACTACTGCTTTTACCAACCAATTAGAGTAGAACTCTCATCCCGTTAAAAAATTCCAGAATTGTGGAAAAATCTGTGTGGGTTTATTTATAAAGCAGTATTGCACAAAAGTTATCGTCATAAAAGGTGTCAAGTTTGTCTACAGAAGTTGTTTAGATCAAAACTGACTTACCCTCTGTTGTCAAAAAATATTCTTGCCAGAACCCAGATGGTCAGTATTATTGCTGGAAGACCTACAGTATAGGATAAAAACATGCAGTTGAATCATATAAGTAAAATGTCATTAATGACATAATGATGTAAAACTTGTTTTTTACTATGCCAAATCTTTGTTACCAATTTGTTTTATATATCTTTTTTTATATATAAATACATTGCTAAAAATAAAGTGGGTGAGCTTTACAGTTGTGAACATACAGAGACAAATTAAACCTCCTTTCATTTGAATCCATTTAATCATAGAGAATATATTTGAAGCTAATGTTATAATGATATATCTACAATAATGATTGTTTTACATCCAGCTGCAATTACCTATGGTTAATGATTGTGTGATTTAGATCTTGAGAGAAGCTATTATCAGCAAAACTGTTTATCCATTGTTTGCCTACAGGTGTCAGAATTACTACAGAAGTCCACATAATCATACACAACCACACTATCTGCAGAGGTTACAGGATAGAGGACGACTGAGGGACTAAGAAACATCCCAGACACAAAATATTATGGATACTTTTAAGAATACATTGCTCTGAAAAGTATTTGCCCCATCCTGATATCTTGTGTTTTTGTGTATATCTCATAATAACTTGTTTCAAAAATTAAAACAAAATCTAACATAAAACAAAGGCAATATACAGTTTTGAAATGATAATGTTGTTTACTTAAGCAAAAAAGTTATCCAACACCTATTTCACCCATGCACAAAACTAACTAACCCCTTCAACTTAATAGCTGGTTGTGCCACCTTTAGCAGAAAACAAATGCAACCAAATGTCTTTCTGAGAGTCATGAACAGTGACTTTTATTGATGTGGGAATGGCCTGCAGTTCCTTGGATGTTCTCTTTGAATTTTTTTAAAGGTCAGCACATCTGAGAAGGTTCACTACTGTGCCAAGTTTTATCCATTTGGCGATAATGGCTCTCTTTGTGGTTCTTTGCAGTCCAAGAGCCTTTGAAAAACTTTGTAAGACTTCACAGACTGATGTATTTCAATCAACTTTTTCCTAATTTCTGGAATTTCTTTTGATCCAATAGTGTGCTACTGACATTTTAATCAACTTCATACTGCTGAAACAGTTAGATTTAGATGTTGATTTGATTGAACAGGGCTGGTAGTAATCAGGCCTGGTTGTGTCTAGTCTAGCTGAACCCCATTATGAATGCAGCTTCGTAGATTTGGGGATTCTGTGGCCAGGAACACTGGAAGTGACTGGGTAATGGCCTCCGTGGCTGGAAACGCTGGCAGCGACTGAGTAACGGCCTCCATGGCCTGGAGCACTGGCAGCGACTGGGGAACTAGCACCTTACACATCCTGGTGGTCGGCAGCGGGAACAGCCACTGCATCCTGGCGGTCGGCAGCAGGAACGGCCTCAGGTGTGGAGTGTACGAGTGATGGGAAGAGGCTGTCCTCGGGCTGGGATGAAGAGAGAGAGCCTTCGGAGCCACAGGCTGAGAAAGAATAATGCCAATTTTATGGTATCTGTAAGACTCCCCTCTCACCCTCAACATTAATACATGACTTGACAGGCTCAACAAGGCCTGCCACAAAGAGGCCAATGAGGCATTTCTGGTTGAAGCCCAAACCCTAGGCCATGCTAGAAAATCCAGCAAATACTCCCTCACTGTCTAGTTCCCCTGATGGAGACCAAACAGATTTTTTGTTTTGGCAGCTCTTTGGCAAAAAAAAAAAAAAACTACTTCCTGCTGGGTCCATCAGTGGTCGGATCATTAAGTCACGGAACGCAAGCAGGAAGGAGGACCCAAATGCAGGAATGAGAGAAACAAATGATTTTATTAATGACTCTCACATGGGAGAAAAGTTGTAAGAAAACAAACAGAACAAAACACAATAACAAACTGAATAACTGATAAACAAGATAACTAACCAGACATAGGGGTAACACACAAACACTGGTCAACAGACATGGGAACAAAACGATCCAACAAACACAAGATGAAAGGGAGCAAAATATATACAGGCAAGGCACAAGAAAAAAACAGGTGAAGACAATCCACATAACAGGGACTAAACTAGGCGTGAGGCCAGAGGGAACAAAGGGGTGGAGTTGGAAGAGCACATGGCAAACATAAACACTAGACTAAGCCATGTGCTCATACATAACAAAAACTCACACAGACAAATAACCAACAAAGACAATAGGGCAGACAGAGAAGGATCATTACATTTAGTAACTAAGGGGGCAAATAATTTTTCACACAGGCCCAGTTGGTATTGATAACTTTTTTGATTTAATAAATAGCATTATCATGTATGTCCTGTCTGTCACTCTCTTCGATGTTGTGTCGAGTGAAGCGACACTAGGGGACTTCTTTGAAGGCTTCTGTTACCTCTGAACTTGAGAAAAGGCCAATGAGAAATTGTTAGACAGAATTTTCATGTCCCTCCCATGGACATATGGGTATAAAAGGAGGGAATCATGCATCTGTCCATTCAGATTTCTTCTTCAGAGCCGAACGGTTATGCGATCAACGAGCTGAGATCACTTACTGTTCCACTCACCTCTGCAGAGCTTACGATGTTGGATCCTACGGCGCATATCAGTGGCTTTCTCCTTTTCTGCACGCCAGTGCAGCTTTGCCCCTGGGCGCTTCAACAGTGCTGCTAAAAGAGAATATTTATAAAATAATAAATTTTCTCTTAAAGAGAAAATACATTGACTGGCGTTGAACATCCTTTTCAGGACGCGTCTTTATAAAGATGCCCTTCCTCCCGTAGTTCCTGGATGCGGTCGATTTCTCTCCGCTTGTGATGGTCACAGGTGCTGCCTCGTGTGTCTGGGCAGCAATCACACTGAGGCAGCGTTTGTGGATGGTCCATGTTCTCACTGCGAGAACCTCACCATGGTAATGTTGCAGTCGCAGGTTTCCTTCTTAAGGAGGAACTCCACTCCAGCCGCCCCCCTGCGTCACTCCTACTTTTGAGGACGACCCGGCTGGCAATGGGGGAGATTTGGGGATGGTAGTAGGCTTCGTTTCACCAGCTAGATCCCCAAGTACCACCCACCACGCTCGTTGACTTCCATCCAAGCTCAAGGTGAGAGCGACTCGCCTCATGGCGAGTCTGTTTACTCCCTCGAGCCCCCCAAACTGGACGATGAGTTCGCTGCTACATCGGAGACACGAAAGACTCGACTGGACTGCCACCTTCGGGTCAGCATGGCCAGTCTAAGGATGATGCCCAGATGGCTGACATTCTTGTCTGGGATGCTGTAAGTGTGGGTCTGGACTGGAACCCTCCATCCTCTCCACAGCCTTCACGGCAAGACGATTAGTTCCCTGGGTCCGGGCGCCGCTCACAGCCACGCCCCCCTCACCGTTCCTTTCTTCCTGGAGATGCATGATGAGCTGATGAATTCATGGACGGCAACCTTAACTGCCCGCAACAACCCTCCTCACTCATCCGCTCTCAATATCCTTGATGGCGGGATGGCCCACGGGTACTCGGAGGTCCCCCAGGTGGACAGAGTGGTTGCAATCCACCTGTGTCCAAAGAATGCCAGCACCTTGCGGGATCGCCTAGTGCTCCCCTCCAAGGCCTGTTGAATGGCGTCATCACTGACTGCCAAAGCCTACAGCGCCACTGGACAGGCGGCCTCTGCCCTGCATGCCATGGCCCTCCTGCAAGTTCACCAGGCCAAGGCACTCAAAGATCTGCACTTGGGTAGTCCTGACCCCGATGTGTTGCAGGAACTGCGCTCTGCGACTGGCCTCACCCTCAGGGCCACGAAGGTCACAGTGTGGACACTCGGGCAGGCGATGGCCACCCTCATGGTCCAGGAGCGTCACCTGTGGCTGATCCTGGTCGAGATGAAGGATGTAGACAAAGCACGCTTCCTCAACGCCCCAGTCTCCCAGTTTGGTCTATTGACCACTTCGCACAGCAGTTCTCAGTGGTGAAGTGCCGTGCTCCATCTGCTCGCCGAGGGCTTCCTCCTGTGGCTTCCAAACGTCAGGCAGCTCCACCTCAACCTGGGCCCAGCTCTCAGCCCCAGCGTTGAGCGCCCCACAGGAAGCGCACACCCCCCATCTCCCGAACGTCCTCAAGGACCCGGAAAGTCCCAAGCATTCCTGAGACGTATGACCCAGGGAACGAGACATTTGCTCCGGATTGCAATCCGTTTACTCAAAGACGCAATAGAGCCTGTCCCTCCAGCCGAGATGAAGAAGTTTCTTCATCGTACCCAAGAAAGGTGGTGCCATACCACCGATCTTGGACTTGCGATTTTTCAACAGGGCTTTACACAAATGTCAGTTCAAAATGCTCACGCCAAGACACAATCTAACTTGCGTCCGGACATAGGGGCACCTCAGCCGTCTAGGGATACAGGTCAACTGGGAAAATAGCAAGCTCACCCCGGTTCAGAGCATCTCTTTTCTCGGCATGGAGTTTGACTCAGTCTCAATGACAGCACACCTCACCAATGAGCGCACTCAGTGCTGAAATGCCTCACCTTGTTCAAGCCAGGCACAGCGGTCCCTCTAAAACAATTCCAGAGGCTCCTGGGGCATATGGCATCCTCCACGGCAGTCACGCCACTGGGGTTGAAGCATCCGTCCCAAGATGGGCATGGTGCCTCTGCACGTACCGTGTGTTCATCACCCCCTTCAACCCCTGGACAGACCTTTGTTTTCTGCGGACAGGAGTCCCCATACAGCAGGTGTCCCAGCACGTTCTGGTCACCACAGACGCCTACAAACAGGGTTGGCACATGCCAAGCGTTGCTGGCTGTAATCCGTGCCCTGCGGATGTTTCTCATTATATGTCACAACTTGCACGCCTGCTCCTCCTTTGGAGCCAGCAACGACTCCAACATCGCAACGGATGCGCTGTCGTGACAAGGTAGGCTCAGCGGAGTGTGGAGTCTCCACCCCCAGGCGGTCAGCTGATTTGGGAGCGGTTTGGCAAAACACAGATAGACCTGTTCGCTTCCCAAGAGACCTCCTATTGACCACTCTGGTACTCCCTAGCAGAGGCTCCCTTCGGGACAGACGCGCTGGCACACAGCTGGCCCCAGAAGCTGCGCAAATACGCATTTCCCCCAGTGAGCCAACTTGCATGGGTGCTGTGCATGGTCAGGGAGGATGAGGAACAAGTCACTCTGGTGGCCCCCTACTGGCCCACACAGACTTGGTTCTCGGATCTCATGCTCCTCGAGACAGCCCCTCCCTGGCGAATTCCCCTGAGAAAGGACCTTCTTTCTCAGGGACGAGGCTCTCTGGCATCCGCACCCAGACCTCTAAAACCTCCACGTCTGGCCCCTGGATGGGAAGCGGAAGATCTATGTGGCTTTGTTTGCAAATTGGTGTTCTCCTCGATCTGAAGACCCACAGAGATGCTCAGTCGGGTCAGTGCTCTCATTTCTGCAAGAGAGATTGGAGGGGAGGCTGTCCCCCTCCACCTTAAAAGTTTATGTAGCCGCCATATCGGCTCACCGCAATGCAGTCGACGGTAAGTCCCTAGGGAAGCACAATCTGATTATCAGGTTCCTGAGAGGCACCATGAGACTGAACCCTCCCAGGCCAGGCCTGTTCCCCTCTTGGGATCTCTCTGTGGTCCTTTCAGGCCTTGAGAGACCCCCCTTTGAGCCGCTAGAATCAGTCAAGCTCAAAGCCCTATCCTTGAAGATGGCCCTCCTGATCGATTTCACTTCCATCAAGAGGGTTTGGGACCTGCAAGCGTTCTCTGTCAGCAACACTTGTCTGGATTTCGGTCCGGTAAACACCCATGTCGTCCTAAGACCGAGACCGGGCTATGTGCCCAAGGTTCCTACAACTCCATTCAGGGACCAGGTAGTGAACCTGCAAGTGTTGTCCCGGGAGGAGGCAGACCCAGCCTTTTCGTTGCTGTGTCTGGTGCATGCTTCGCGTACATATGTGAACAGCACGCAGAGCTTTAAATGTTCTGAGCAGCTCTCTGCTTTGGTGGACTGCGGAAAGGGAATGCAGTCTCCAAACAGAGGCTTTCCCACTGGTTCGTTGATGCCATTGCATTGGCCTATCAAACCCAGGCAGTGCCCGCCCCCTTGCGGGTTCGAGCACACTCGACAAGAAGTGTGGCATCCTCATAGGCACTGGCCAACGGAACCTCCCTAGCAGACATATGCAGAGCAGCGGGCTGGGCAACACCCAATACCTTTACAAGATTCTACGATCTCAAGGTTGAGTCTGTCTCGTCCTGTGTTCTCTCGAGCACATATAACTCGGAAATGCGGAACGTCTGACTGGGTGTTCCGCTTGCACATAGCAACTTTTCCCTTCACTAAGGTGATCACGTGCACTCTTCTCCCCATGAGAGTCCACTAGATTTGCGCTCCCTGGATGTTCTTCCTCACTAGCCCTCTGGTCCGCAAATTCAGCAGTGGAATTCCCCGACCAGACCCACTAGGGTTACTAAAATGACTCTGTACTGGAATAGGTGCTCCACAGGATGGGTCCTTGTGGATAACCCCCCCCCCCCACCCTACAGGCGGACCCGCGTCTCCCTTGGGCAGTCCCCGCAGCCCCCCGGTCGGCGTGTTTATACCAACTCCTTCCTCGCAGCAGGTAGAATCTACCACGGTGCCATTCCCACATGTGGCCTGAAAACCCATGTGACGTATTTTGCCACTCTTTACCTCCCCCCAGCCTGGGTAGGTGGTGGTCTCCACTGGGTTTTTTCCCCCTGAAAAAAAGGAGTTGAAAAGAACGCCTTCCCCAATGCGTGTTATAGCATTAAGATGGCCCTAGCCATCTTTTGCAAGAAACATAGAGAGAGAAATGGCGTGGCTGGCGCAGCCTGCTCCCATGCTTGGCACGTTGCTTTGTTACCCATTTCGGGGTGACAGGAACCTAAAAAGTTTATGACGAACACGGGGTGTTGGGGAGGGTATGTGCAGTCTGATGCAGCCTGTCACTTTGGCACGCAATTGCCTGCCCGCACCTGCATCAGCAGTGCACGTACACGGTTCAGCACATGGCATGATTGAATAGGGACCCCTAGTGTCGCATCACTCGAATTCCATCAGGGAACCATCAGAGGTTACAACAGTAACCTAGACTTATCTTAGATTGCCATTGTTTTATGTTAGATTTTATAAATTTTTTTTAAACAATTTAGTATTAGATATACACAAAAACAGAAGAAATCAGGATGGGGCAAATACTTTTTCACCGTATTGTATATAAAGTTCCACTGTAAATCAGTCCAGATAATTATTTCTTTCTCTCTCATTTTTTCTAGTTTGTAGCTGTCGCTAATCATAAGCATGAGAAATACAATCACGGTAAATTATGTATTAAAGGTAAAAGTCTAATCAAATATAAATTTGTTTACATATGAAACAGCAGCCAAACAAAAAACAGCAATGACAGATTACAATTCTTGGCTATTATAAGCCACTAGTTTGTTTGTTTGTTTTTTTGTTTGTTTTGTTGAATAACTTGTACCCACTTACCCCAACCAATAAGGATGTACCACCAGAAATACTTCTTCTGTGAGACAAAAGTAAGAGCTAGCAGTGTCTGTAGATACATCCCCTCTACGAGCAGCCAAAAATAGTTAGCCAGGATACTGAACTGGAAAAAAGCCACTGCTGCCTTGCATGCAGTCTGAGGAGAAAGACATTCATGTTATTAGATGTTGCAACTTTTCATCAAGATGTTAGTTCTTGTAAGACATTTTGGTAACACTTTACAATAAGTTCCATATGTTAACATTAATAAACAACATAAATTAACATGAACTAACAATGAACAATACTTTTAATGCATTTAATAATCTTGGTTAATGTTAATTTCAACATATAGTAATACATTTTTTAAATCAAAAGTTGTATATGTTAACATTAGTTAATGCAATATGAACATAAACTAATAATGAACAATTATATTTTTATTAACTAGAATTAACCAAGATTAATAAATGCTGTAAAAAATATATATTAATCATTATTATTACAGTTCATGTTACCTAATGCATTAA